>OY829111.1:6337417-7537417 GCA_963691645.1 Pelosia muscerda
GTTTAGATCATAAAAACAGATTGTGCTGGAATAATGAACGGAATAATATAAAGCAACGTAAATATAATCTTGTAAGCAATAACATTTTGCAACCGCATGTTTTCCATCCACGCGAATCATGCGTCAACGTGGCAATAGCACTTTACAAGTGATAAGGCATTCTAATTTTAATAATTTGACATAGAAATTTATGTCAACTCCGCGTATTTTATTTATCTTCCTAATTATTAGACTTAGACGTCTATACCGGAAATCCTCTGTGTGTGAGTTTAACAACGCAGTACTTTCAAAATAGTGCAGTTATATTTACATAACATGATTAGGTATTTATGTATCGTTGATACAGTTCTTAAGATCTTCTCTCCTTTTCCTTATAAATAACATATCATAACGCTGGCCAATCCCAACTAAGTTGAGAATAGGCTCAGAGAATGAATGAATGTTGGTATGTTATTGTTAAGTAAAGGATAATTTATACGATTTTGTTAGCAGACGAAACATTGATGGTAAATAAAAAAATAGTCTGCGACTCACCTGTATTCAACCTTACGTCACTCCAGTCGGGATAGCGTTATATAATAAAAGTGAATCCTGTAAATGTCTTCTACGTTAGGAACAGTCTAATATCCTTAGATAATCAAATTATCAGAGATATACCTACATACCCACTCATCAAGCATAAATAACCATTGTTTATAATTAAATGAGCTGATCAACATTATACAAATTAAAAGTTCCGTTAAAATGCATACAGATATCAATATATTACAAGGAGAAGCGGTAATCAAATCGTATTCATTAAATTGTTTAATAACTTATCGATTTCGAAGGCGATCTGTACCATTTACGTAACAGAATTTTTGGAAATATAAGATACGGTAACTACGTGTGTTACATATTTTCTTTAGTAAGGAATACCGAGGAAGAATACCTAGCGTTGTATTAAACGGATTGGCAATCATGTGTTTTCGATGGTGGCCATGTTTTATGGTGTTGACAAATCGTTCAGCATTGCGAATTGCGGTACTAACTATTTTCGTAAGATGGCGGCTCACAAGTTCTAGAGATGTATTGTACGGTTTATGTAACTTTTTTAGGCATTATTTGTTGGGTTAACACGGTATTGATCGTGGTTCGCGGAAGCGCGAGGTGCGCGCAAGCGGCAAGTTACGCCGCGACTGGCTGGGCGGGCGGTCTCCGAGCCGCCCTGCGTCGTCCGCCTTACGACTGCGCGCCATCACGTTTCATCCGACCCGCACCACCCGCAACCGTTATTGAGGGGATTCTTGTCAAGATGAAATGACCACGTGAACATTGTCAATAAACTTCAGCCCCATATTGTTCTGTGTATAAACTTGTGAATAAATTGCCGTGATTGAATCGTAAGCATTTGCCATTTGAAATTCTAACTTTGAAGGTCAATTTGAAATTCAAATTAATTGGTTTTTAGTTCATGGACATTGGAATACGAATTTTCCAATTTATGTCAACTCCGCGTATTTTATTTGTCTTCCTAATTATTAGACTTAGACGTCTATACCGGAAATCCTCTGTGTGTGAGTTTAACAACGCAGTACTTTCAAAATAGTGCAGTTATATTTACATAACATGATTAGGTATTTATGTATCGTTGATACAGTTCTTAAGATCTTCTCTCCTTTTCCTTATAAATAACATATCATAACGCTGGCCAATCCCAACTAAGTTGAGAATAGGCTCAGAGAATGAATGAATGTTGGTATGTTATTGTTAAGTAAAGGATAATTTATACGATTTTGTTAGCAGACGAAACATTGATGGTAAATAAAAAAATAGTCTGCGACTCACCTGTATTCAACCTTACGTCACTCCAGTCGGGATAGCGTTATATAATAAAAGTGAATCCTGTAAATGTCTTCTACGTTAGGAACAGTCTAATATCCTTAGATAATCAAATTATCAGAGATATACCTACATACCCACTCATCAAGCATAAATAACCATTGTTTATAATTAAATGAGCTGATCAACATTATACAAATTAAAAGTTCCGTTAAAATGCATACAGATATCAATATATTACAAGGAGAAGCGGTAATCAAATCGTATTCATAAAATTGTTTAATAACTTATCGATTTCGAAGGCGATCTGTACCATTTACGTAACAGAATTTTTGGAAATATAAGATACGGTAACTACGTGTGTTACATATTTTCTTTAGTAAGGAATACCGAGGAAGAATACCTAGCGTTGTATTAAACGGATTGGCAATCATGTGTTTTCGATGGTGGCCATGTTTTATGGTGTTGACAAATCGTTCAGCATTGCGAATTGCGGTACTAACTATTTTCGTAAGATGGCGGCTCACAAGTTCTAGAGATGTATTGTACGGTTTATGTAACTTTTTTAGGCATTATTTGTTGGGTTAACACGGTATTGATCGTGGTTCGCGGAAGCGCGAGGTGCGCGCAAGCGGCAAGTTACGCCGCGACTGGCTGGGCGGGCGGTCTCCGAGCCGCCCTGCGTCGTCCGCCTTACGACTGCGCGCCATCACGTTTCATCCGACCCGCACCACCCGCAACCGTTATTGAGGGGATTCTTGTCAAGATGAAATGACCACGTGAACATTGTCAATAAACTTCAGCCCCATATTGTTCTGTGTATAAACTTGTGAATAAATTGCCGTGATTGAATCGTAAGCATTTGCCATTTGAAATTCTAACTTTGAAGGTCAATTTGAAATTCAAATTAATTGGTTTTTAGTTCATGGACATTGGAATACGAATTTTCCAAAGTTCTATTACCACGAAAACAATACAACACTCACAGATACAACCTTACTATTATGTAGAACTGTATCAGAGCTACCTTTTATAACACTTATGCAACAAATCGAAGGCTCAATACCAGCAAAACATTCATGTAACTTATCATAAGTAGATATAGACGATTCTCCTTTTTCTTCTTCTGTCGTGTCGATGGCGTGCAGCACACAGATCTGTCATTGCAATAACTACAAATTTACACCCAAAAGACCCATCTAGATCGCCATCCTCATTTTGACAGTCTCTATGGCGTGGCGATAGTGAACACTATCGATCCCCGCTCAGTGCAAATATTTTTATGCATGAATATGACTATTTACATTAATCTGGTCATGCCTCAGATTACACGTTAAACCGGTTGTCATACGAACACCTAATGACAGTCGTTACGGGTAGTTGCTACCCTAAAAAGTTCAACAGCTAGTTTAACATCACCAAATCAAATCAAAATCAAATCAAATCAAAAATCATTTATGCTATATAGACCAGTAAACGGCACTTACAAAACTTCACTATCAGAACAGTTCAGTTTCGGATACGGCTTGAATTAAAGCTAGGATGCAGAACAGCCCCATTTAGAATGTGTTACATGACCTAAATCTATTTACGGTCTCCCACCTGAAACAGGGATGCTCTATCCGTGGGGATGGTTCTCTGACAGTGGGACGAAAGGGGTACATAGTGAGCTCTGTGCACTTAATTGATTTACATAATTGGCAAGGCAATTTGTGATGAATCGTTGGGAAAATCTGGGCCAGAGCCGAAACCGTTAATCAGCGTATACCAATGCAAGTGAAGAGTGACTTACGTGCCGAAGATCATCATAAAACACATAGATCGGAGTCACATACATGCAATGGATTTTTTTGGCAGTCGATGAGTAGAAGAAGTATAGTTTTGTTACCTGACATGAATGCCTAAATTTATATGTACAGTCAGAGCTCATAAGTGCATTAGCACATCAAGGCTCAAAATGGATTAGCGTGCGGCCGGCGCGCTTATACGTGTGTGTAATGTTACTATGCAATACGAGGCGACGCTGGCTTGTCTTAAAAGAAAAAGGTCACAAGTAGCGTTAGAATGTTGACGCTATAGTTGCGTAGGATTGCTACTGCACTTTTGAGTTCTACTGTACAAACATTACATGCCTAAGTCGGTAGAACATTTATTTCTCTAACATCATAATAACGCCTTCGATTCTCACCTAACTGATACGTTAAAGCAGTTAATTATTTGATCATTCATTGTTAAATATTTAGTGCCCTTTTGCCACTCCTAATTTCATGAGTACAGTTATGTGTAAATAATTTAATATAACCATCGGAAAATACCCAATTCCGCGTAATCATAAACAATTTTTCGACCACGGCGGCCCTTATATTCGACTTTACCGAGAACCACTTCATTCATATCTGCCTAAAGGTTAAAGAGATTATAAGAGCGATATTCATATCTATTTTTAGAGAGACTACTTCTGACGGACGTGGGTTTCATATTATATGTAAGGTAAGTGGAAGTAGCAAGTACTGCCCCTTTAAGAAAATATATAGGGTAATATTAATCATCATCATTATTATTGGGTCAATCCCGAAGATCTTAGTACCATAGGTAAACCCAGACCAATGTAAATGTATATTCAAAAATGTACACTAAGCGCGAGTCAGACTTGCGCGCCTCCTGCGTAGCAGTCGCACGTTATACTGCTACGCCACGGAGTCTGTCGAATTAATAACTAGTAGAAAGTATTCAATCCTAAAGGTGTAAATTTAATTAGAAAAAGGAAAAAAAATATCTAGAGTAGTCAGTCTTTGGGGACTGCCTATAGGATTGTCAAAAGTATGCATAAAAGTATGCAGAGAGGTTTCACATACTAATTATCACAATTTTAGAAATTGGTATAACTCGTCGTATACAATAAAAAAAGGTAAAGGTACTGGCTAAACATTTTGCAACTTTTCATTACGCTTTTACCAGCTTACTCCCAAAGTCAAGAGCCTAACGACTTCCGTTGCTCTGACTTCCTTAATGCATTCACCCGCTTACATTTGCCCTAACTTCTGTAACGCATATGCCAGCTAACTCCTCAAGTCAACCGTGCAAAAGAAGTTATCACATCAAAAACCGAATGTAGACTTATTCAAAACTATTGTTATTCAATTAAGATTTATGTTTAAAATATTTACCATGCATCACTACCAATAATATTTAAAAGAGTGAGTAGTCTTTTGTCGCGAGTTATGTTTGTATCACTCTTTAGTTAGACAACAATATAAATATTATTCTTCATTCTACATCAGCCGACAGGACATACCTGTAAATTTCATTACACATATAGAAGTTAACACATTATAATAGGACAGACAAATGGAAATATAAAGCACTTATCTAAATAGATTGGCAACTGATAATCTGCAAAGCAATAGGTAAACAACTATTTTGAAATACTTAGAACGGAAGCTGATTATCACGTAATTTACCTTAGCAAACGGTGACATCGACATCAAACAAAACAATAGGTACTAAGGCACTATAACTCTGTACTGCTACAACGTTTCTGTAGATCGCGTTTGCGCACCGCGTGAACACAGCGGTCAAATCGCAAGATTAACGACATTTATCAAGAATCAATCATGGCTGGAATACTTTTTATTGTAAACGTGCCAAAGAAAGATTATGAAACCCATTTAAAAATAAATAACGTTCCAAATTCAATTTTTGAAACAGAGAAAATTACAAAGGTTTCTAAAGTTATAGACGAATTAAAAGAAAAACAATTATGTTACAATAGTGTGGACAAGTACGTGCGAAATGAAAATGATATAGTTTCGAAGTGTAAGTCAACAGATTGTTTACATAAAAATAATAATGAATGTGATTTAAATAACGTTAATAGTGAAACTGATATTGCTGGTGGACTTGCTAAAAGTGATAAAAATCTTGTTTGGAATGACATAAAACAAATGCTGAAACTAAACAGAAACAAACTCAAAATTAATCGCCCGGTACGCAGTGTTGATGTTCTTCGAGCATTTAGCCGTGATACTCCATTGGAAACTGTAAGTAATAGAATTTTATTAAGTCATAGCTTTAAAAATCTTCTACTGTAAACAATTTGTAATAAAACTCACCTTTAGTCACCTTTTTTATCCCGGGTTGAAAACATAGAGTCCGTGATTGTTGTTATGTCGGATTCAAACTGGCTAAAACCGCACGGCCGTCTCGTTACCGTACGGTTTTAGTCAGTGAAGTAGACTCTGGCGACTTCCTCACGCCCTGGTTGACCTGGATAACGGTGTCCTCATCTTTCCGCTGGATAGGGAGGGGCATTATTTTTGAGATCGTGCTGCGACCAATACCTGACATCTGCAGCTTCATCTTCAACCCCTTGCCGGCTCCCTACCGTGGATCCGAACCAACACCACACATGAGTAGGATACTTTTTAACACAATAAAATAAATACAAATTGTTTATTTCCATACATATTATAATAAGTGAATTTGTCCAGCAGCCCCACACAAGACAAGCCTGTCCTGTAGATGCTTAAAATTATTAATTGGCGTTCAAATTCACATTCGTAATTTCCTCAACATCTTAACGTCATCTACTCCCAGTTGGTACGCGTCATTGTTATGAGTATTTACGCAAAAGTCCACAAATTTGACAATATAAGCCTTATTGTTAGAACTTAAAGGTTGAAATAACTTTCTTAGAATACACTGACATACGTCTATCAACTTTTCAAGATGGCTGTGTATTCGTTGATTCAAGGTATATAATACCGTAAATACTTTTTTATCTAGAGCAGAGTAATCCCTATTGTGAAAGGATTTATTCTTTTGTAAAACGTAGGATTAAGGCTATTTTGATATAAAAGGTATTACATAAATACGACCAATCAAATCACAATTGTTTACTAGTAATGCAATGTATTATTTACGGTCGTATGTGAGATTTTGACAGCATTGGTTCCGCTACAGAATCTGTTGTATCATGTTTTGACTAGCTTTTTCTGTTCTGTAGGTACTCACAGCAAACGCTGTTGATATTTTGTTATTTTTTTTACTTCTGTGTGTGTAATATATGGTGTAAGAAAAATGTATGGGCACATTGATTGCTTCTATAATTAATATTGGTTGTTTGCTTGCTAACTTTGTACTAAAATTTACCTACATACCTATACGTAGCAAATGCTTTTTGACATTTCACAGTTCACAGTTTGCGCAACAAATGCAGGTTTTTAGTCATAAGAAATTATTTATTGTAACACTTGACATCGTAGAGAAAATGTTTGCAGTGGAGATTGTTGCACTTTTTCTATACTAGCGTCTAGGAAGCGGTAGTAAACCTACGATGAGTGGAATTGACGTCAATACAATAATTACATATTACATATAAAATAATACAATAATTATTGTATTGCGCAATGAAAGACACTGAACAGATGTAGTCTTCTTTAGTCACTTCTGTAATGAAATTTTTGAAGCAAAATGTTATGCTCATTAGGTACTTCAAATTAAATTTAAATCGAAAAATGTGAATACTTCGATGGGATCCGTGATCTTGGAATACTACTCGATTTCGACTTTCGAATGCTTCAGATATGGTCTTGTGGCTCATTGGTCAGAGAATCCCGTCTACTCGTATGCATTCACGTGTCCGATTTGAATTTGATTTCAGTCACTTAGATCTTGGTGAAGCGTCCACACAATTCACATCTATAAATTAATTCCAATTAAATAGTTATCATCGCCTCAGAAAGAATAGTCTGTAGTTTTGTACTTCCCCACGCTTATTAAGAAGCAGTTGGCGAACAAAACGGGGTAATTATACTTCACATTCAGTCTTACCTTGTTTAATCGTAATCTTTTCATGCTCTTTAATCCTATCAACGGTCTAAAGTGTATGGGCAGGCAATTAGTTATGTGCATAATTATTTCAAGTTATGTAATGGCTATTGTATAGTGTATAATAATTAAATTTCTTAGACTTGATAAATAAATCATTAACTTTATTGCGGTTGAATAGAAACCACCTTTAAATATGAACTCCATCGCGATTTATTTGATGTTATTTGCTTTTAGCACGAAGTTTTCGGTTACTTTTCAGTAGCGAGGCATTGGCAATCCGTCAAAGAACACATAGCTTACATAAAACATCACGACAAAGTCAAGTGTACTTATGTACCTATGTGAACACGTGTAATAGGGCACCAACCATTAATTAAGGTTTGATAAACCACAGATACTTGCTAAAGAACATATACAGATCCAAGGAAGAGGCTATTGAAATTAAAAAACTTCCAAATTTTAATAGAAAGGATCGTTAGAGTGCATCCTTGTCCAAGACCTCAGTCATTCACTTTATTAAACCTAAGAAAAATTTATATTACAGCAAGACTTAACGACACAGTGTCCTCATTCAGCGTAAATAGTAACACCAGCAATTAATTATAGTTCGTGCACGTTGAGATAACTTACAATTCAAACTATGTGACAACAATCATCTTTAGTAGGTAAGTAGGTAGTAGGGTTGGCAATATTTTTTTTGGCTTTAAGAAATAAATGGTCATAAATCTTTAAAAAAAACAATATTTCTCTTTTTCACACTGGACAAAATTAATTTTATGTGAACTATATTTGGTTACAGACTTTCCATTTAAGGGTTATTCACCAATAAAAATCGTCTACGGCTACTCGTCTCTCAGTCTTAGCTATCTGTGTCTGTCTGCAGATTTTCGTAAAATGCGGGACATTAGTTGTCCCGACGGCGGGTCATTATATAGAAATTTATATGAATTAAATACGGGACGGCTGGCAACGCTAATTCATAGTCAATCCGTGACCATGATGGCTATTGAAAAGTAGTCAAAACATCGGGTTAAAAGTGCATAGTTAATTAAAATATTTATTTTATTTCAATTCGTGTTAACCGTCTTCAGATCAGGTGGAGATTCTCTATTGGTTTGTTTATTTCAATGCTGTCACATTTGGGTATAATTTTGTCAAATATTTACATGCATTGTATTTTTTTTGTTAACAAGAGGCATTTTCCAAAATGGTCCCATTTTAATTTCTACCTACCTAAACCTTTAATTACCGAACTGAAACACACTAGATAAAATATGGTTCAGAGATGAACAAGAGCTTGGTAAAGGAGAAGGACATAGGCTTGCTTTGTATCGTAGAAAAAGGAGTTGAAATAGGTGATGAAAGTGAGTAATTTTTTTAGATAGCCTGCTGAAATTTGGATACAAGTATATTGGTTTGTATGTGAAAGTTACTCAAGAATATCTTACTCAATCACGCGTAAAGAGCTGAACGAATGTGGCTCAAATTTACAAGAGTAGATTGTAGTTTTAAATAACACGCAACATTTTTTATCTCTGGAATATATTTTTCCACCGGGAAAGTCCAACAGTTGTACGTAGGCGGAACCGTGGGCAAAAGTAAGTCTTTACAATAAAACTTACAACCTTTTGTCACAGAAGAGATAAATAATTACTACTACTTCCATGATAGTATAAACAAACGAAGGAAATGTTGTAACGTCTATTTTTCTTGTGGACATAAAAAAGTAGATTAACCAAATACTTTACAATGTGTAGGTGTTTAGAAATGTGCCATTGTTTTATTCCATGAATAATGGAGTTTATACACAATGCCAATTATTATTTTATTTATGCTAAATGACAACACTCAATGAAGTGAGTCACGGTATAGAAATCGAGAACTGTGAATCCCTTAAGCGTACCTACTGTAGGCGGGTATTGTAAGCGGCTTAGTAGTAAGGAAGAGTACTATCTATACTATGTATTCTTCTAACTATACTATATACATTCTATTGCGGAGTACTAAAAGATGTTTACTTGTTAGCACTGATTTACTGATTGATTTGTATTTATTGTTTCATGAACTTATATACTATGTTTTATTGCTAGTAGTGTAGTGGGGTTTGCTCTCGTAGTCACGTCTCGTGTAACTCGTATGCTGAGTAGACTTTTCATTGTTATGGCAGAGGAGCGTGATTTCTTATTTGGTGTTTACGTGAGTTTTCACTTCCTTGTATAAATCACGCCGCTTACTCATGACTGCCATACATTCTAATAAACTGTGGGGGGGCAGTACCCACCAGTCATTCACTATTTAACAATTCCACCGACAGCAATAGTCATAGAAAGGAATGCCAAACCGCACCCCTCAAAGTAAAGGCTAAAGGCTGCTTACCCGAAGAGATATGATTATGTATGTGATCTCAAGATGCCTCGTATAGAGGCGAAACACGTGTCGAGGTTTGTTCTTCGCACTTCGCTTCCATGATAGATTTTCGTCTGGTTTTCCGCCATGTATCGCCTACATTAATATCTTATAGGCACCGATGTAAACAGCTTGGTAAATTAGAGTTTGAGAAGAGTATTTTAATTTACGAGAGGAAAAAAGCACTACCACTTCTAGTCTCCCTCCGCAAGGTCTTCTACCCTACTCTACTGGATTACTGACGTTTGGCAAAAAACGTTTCCCAAAGTGACACTTGCCAAAGTATGTTTCCCAAATTTTCATTTGGCAAATAAACATTTGGCAAAACCATCTTTTCGCAATTTTGCAGTTAGCAAAACTACTTTTAGCAATTTATTGTTTAGCAAATAATTACATGGCAATGTTTCATTTTACCAAATATTATGTAGTCAAATATGGTTTGGCAAATATACTAACTATAATATATTATATATCATATGATTTACTGTCTGTCCCGATCTATGCTGCATGCACACTGCTGTATAGATGTTTGTTTCACCTTGGACAAATAATTTACAGGTGAGAACTTCTATAATAATTATATTGTTTAAGATATACAATTCAATTCTGGCGCTTCGCCGGCCGCTACCGCGGCACGCTCGCTTCGCTCGCTCGGCTCGCGCTCTGTTGGGATCACAGTTCTAACCTAACCTAACCAACTTTTCTAGCAGTTCAAATCTAACCTACGTAACTACAATGTTTCACCCATATTAAAATTTGAACGAACTTCCTTTGGAATATATTTTTTTACGAAATAAAGCATTTGCTTAATGCATTTTTGACTAAATGAAATTTGACCAAGTAAAAATTTGCCAAATGAATATTTGACCAAGTGAATAAAATGCGAAATGTAAATTTGCTAAGCATTCTTTTGAGAAATGAAACTTTGCGATAAGTTTTTTGGGAAGTGAAATTTGACGAAACATATTTTGCCAAACGGCAGGACCCCTACTCTACTAACTCTACTTACCTACTCTATTAACAAAAAACCACGAAGGCCGAATGGGGAACTGGCCGAGTGGAGTGGCGCTAAGAAAACCCCATTTATTGTGGCGCCCCAATTCCTGAACACACCGCTCACCATCTCCTCGAGTATCGGGATCCTTGGTGTCGATATCTCCAGCGATGTCCAGTTCCGCAGTCACTTGGAGGACAAGGCTGGCATCAAAGAAACTAGGAGTGCTCAACAGGGCGAAGCAGTACTTCACTGCGGAGCAAAGACTCCTTCTTTATAAGGCACAGATTCGGCCCCACATGGAGTACTGCTGTCACCTCTTTGCCGGGGCGCCTGCATGCCAGCTTGACCCCTTTGACTCGGTACAACGGCGGGCGCTGAGGATCGTCGACAATCCCATACTCTCAGGCGGTGTGGAACCGCTGAACATCAGGAGGGACTTCGCCTCACTGTGTGTATTCTACCGCCTGTATAATGGCCTGTGTTCAGAAGAATTGTTTGACATGATGCCCACATCTACTTTCTATCATCGCACCGCTCGCCATAGAGAGGGAGTTCATCCTCACACACTACGACCGGAATCGATGCGCACTGTGCGGTATGAAAGGAGTTTCATCCCGCGCACGCTCAAGCTGTGGAATGAGCTCCCTGCCGTAGTTTTCCCAGGCGACTACAATATGGGGTTCTTCAAGAAGGGCATTAGAAGGTTTCTACAGGGTAGGCCGCGCGTGTGTGACGCCTCTGGTGTTGCAAACGTCCATAGGCCACGGTGTATGATTTTAGATTGACATGGTCATTTACACATTCACTATTAAATTCATCGGGATATTTACCATGTTTGTCTATTTTGTTGAATAACCGATATTTCGGCGCTGTTGCAAGCGCTTGCAACAGCGCCGAAATGTTATTCAACAAAATAGACAAACATGGTAAATATCCCGATGAATTTAATAGTGAATGCATAGGCCACGGTGACCGCTTTCCATCAGGTGGGCCGTGTGCTTGTCTACCACCTAAGTGGTATAAAAAAAAAAACCTTTACAATACTCATTACCAAATTCAAAATAAAATAACCACGAAGGCCTAATGTGGGAGTGGAGCATTATAACCTAACCGCACAGAGCCGTTACGCATCTGTATCGTTCCGTTTGCCGTCTCTAAAACTCAAGGATAATTATACCTCCCTCCCCCACGTTAAATTCAGCTTTATTATCAAATGGCCCAATTTGATAATAAAGCCATTTATGTAGATTATCCATATTCTTATTCTTTCCAGCAGGTGTTCATGTAGGTAGGGTCTTTACTTGAAATAACTGCAGGTGTAATATGAGTAGTTATCTAAGTAGATTATGCTTAAAAAATTTTCAGATCCTGTCAGAAATAGTGTCGCGGCTTGACATCAAAAATGCAGCGTGGAATTCTACGAGAGATGACAAGTTTTGGCAGGTAATTAGTATAATATCAATGTATGAAAATTGTAATAATAATTTATCGTATTGTTTCAATTAAATATGTAAAGTAGGTAATACTCATGAGTCCATGCGGGCATAGCCGCGAGCAACAGCTAGTATAAAAGATAATCCGTAAGACACTACTTATTATCTTTGTAAATAAAATGAAAATAAATCAAAACCATAAGAACCACTAATGAAAATAAATCAAAACCATAAGAAATTTGAAAATTATCAATGTTATATTGAATGAAAATGGAATGAACTAAATATGCTATGGTTTTGCCAAGCGACTGCAATATAGTCCTACAGTACCGGGTCTTTAAGCGGGGCGTCAAAAAGCATCTGATGAGGCCGTCAAGCTGAGCGCTGCCATTGTAATACTGTACGTGTTTGTAATGGTGACCCCTTTCCTGAGACATTGCCTTCAGCTTACCATCAAGCAAGAAGAAGTCAAATTGACGTGCCATATAAAATGGGGTTCCTCAAGAAGGGTATTATTAGGTTTCTACAGGGTTGGCAGTACGAATGTGAGGCCTCTGACACGAGAAGCACGAGTGTAACGCCCCTGGTGCATGGTGTTACAAATGTCCCTAGGCCATGGTGACCACTTTCCATCAAGTGGGCTGTCCAAGGAACCATCCAACGCAAAAGCACACACGTCTCACGGCTGCAGCAACAAGAGCCCAGTTTAGCATCTGCCAGCACCAACTGACGAAATACCACAAAAATTACTCCTTTTTGCGAGTGATTTTAATACCTCAAGCAAGTTTACATTATAGTTGGAATGCCTATAATCCGCTCTGTGTGATGGATTTACTAACAGGTCGCTTAAAAAATAGCTCTCAGATGAAATAAACAATCTTGACTATCAAAAAAGTGTTCACCTTTAGCGATAGGTAATAAAACAATTAAGATTATAATTATTTTAAATAGTTCTCATAAAACGAGTCCGAACGAATCATCATCACGGTTGAGTTAACCTGAATTATTATGAATGAAGTAATTTATCGATTGGATTTTAAACCTTACTGCATTTCGTTAAGACTCAAAACATCAGTACCAATGGATCATATTGTACTTACTAGATTGATAAATCACCTTGGTTGAAGTCTACATTTTGATTATTCACAAATTTTACCGAACTGCAACATGTAGGTAGGTACCGGTCCGTCCTCGAGGGGCATATGAAGATTCCTGTTGATTGCGACAGGAAACCAGATTAAGGATACCCACCTTACCCATTAAAATCTACAGATTACCTACGTAAATCACCTACACACATTTTTGAAAAGCATCAAAAAGTCATTGGTGTGTGCCATGGTAAAACCTGGGATCGAACCCGAGACCTCGTCTCAGCAGTCCATTACCCATATCACTAGGCTACCGCGGTTTATTACTAAAACCGCACGCAGTCTGCTGATTTTGCGGTCTTCATAATATAAGATGATCCTCGCAACTCAGCAATATTCATTAATTATTTTCTATGACATTGTTCCTGTTTGTATTCTATTTTCAGGTCACGTTTTCCCTGGAAAAGGGTTGCCTGAGCGAAGAGCTCCTGCAAGTGCTCAAGACATTCGGCATAGGTTCCCGTCACCAGTCTTCTGTCTCACTCTTACCATGTGCCTTGTATTATAAGTCAGACGAGCAGATACCGACAGCTAGCGAGATTGAGGGTGCCGTTCACCATGGGTATGGAGTAAATTATTTCCCAGTTGCGTCTAACCCGGCTTTACACATTGCGAGATGTTACACCCGGATGCAGATACCTACGGAAGTGCCTATTTATTATGAATTACTTGTCAACAGCATCACTCGAACCTCTTTCTACGGTGTGTGGTTTGCAATATCATGCAAGCGTGTAAAAAATCTTGCATGACGGAAAGAAGACCTTAATTTTTCACATTGGAGCATACTTTCTTTTAGATTCGTATGTGGGCTTTTTAAGTAACTAGTATTTAAGAGAATTACATTACTGTTATAAACTCATGCATACCAAAATCAACAACTGTGACTCATTCAACATTCGGCACACCTCTCGTACAAAGATTTGGGAAGTCTCACACAAAGACCAATTGTCATTTTCAAATGGATCATCATAACACTCGCGGGATATTTACTATTTCTTAGTTTGTTTAGAGTGTAGAATTACTAGCGCCATGATCACGAATGAACTGGAGAACCACCGAGTTAGTTGATAGGCCGTATCGGATACTCAAAACAACTAAATAAATAAATAAATAAATAACGTTTATTTCAGTAATCTTTTGCATACACTTTGCTGAGACTTCCCAGTGAGTAATCAAAGATACTCGTATTGGGAATGGCTCGCTACTTCCCTTAAAATTACACTTAGATTACAGCGTTATAGAAAAATAGAAACATAAACATTGGAGTGTATAGGTATGCGTGTGTATGTGTGTGTGTTCGTGTGTGTGTGTGTGTGTGTTTGTGTATGTGTGTGTGTGCGTGTGTGTGTGTGTGTGTGTTTGTGTGTGTGTGTGACTATTTAGTTTGTGTGTTTAGGGACTGACTTGAGTAGATAAATATCAGTATGTAGGTGTATAAGATGAGGTATAGTGTCAGCAAATTCTTGTGAAAAGATTTTCAACGTCATCATATGTAAGAGTATCCAAAAATTGTGTTATAGATTTTTTGCACGTGTATAGTTGCTTAGGATAGATAATTAGCATTTTGTTTAGCCTATTGTATATAAAACCAGACTGGCATGGATACTGTCTTCTAGCAAAGTTAGTACGCACAGGGGTTATAGAAGCAACAGTATAATTTCTTCTCTTTTTTTGTGACGGTTGAATGAAGGTTAAGGATTTGTGACATCTTAGAGTTAGGTTAAGTAGATAAAGCTTTCGGACTGATAGAAGGTTACTGATTTGATATAAGCTGTTCGTAGGAAATCTGTAAGGCTTGGAGTACATTACTTTTATAAGGGACCTTTAAGCTCTTTCAAGCTCTAGAAAGTTGGTCTTATTGGCTCCACCCCAGATGGGGATACAGTAAGAGATGACCGATTGAGCAAGGGCCAAGTAAATTTTGTTCAGTAGAGTGCTAGACATGATATATCTTAGAGTCTTGAATACCCACATTAATTTTCTGATTCGACTTATAATAGCTTCTAGCTGTGACTGCCAATTTAGCTTATTTATCTTGATGCAGAAGTTATTTGATGGTTGCGAAGATGTATAGGGAGAAAAACAGATGTAGTTCGTTTTTTGAATGTTTAAAGTCAGGACATTGTCTCTTAGCCATTTTGATACACGCGCTAAACCCTTAGCAGCCATCTCGTGTACGGAACTCCAAGTCTTAGCCGTAAAAACGATAGCAGTATCATCCGCATAGGAGAATATCCTTCCCCCGACGCTTTGTAAATTACACAATTCATTGATATAGATTAAAAATAGCGTCGGGCCAAGGACACTCCCCTGTGGGACACCAAATTTGATACTGTATTCGTCACTAATATAATTTTCTATTTTTACAGCTTGGGTTCTATCGCTGAGGTAGCTCGTAAAGAGCGACAGTGCGAGTCCTCTGATCCCAATGCTCTCAAGCCTGTTTACAAGAACCGAGACCGATACCGTATCAAAGGCCTTTTTAAGGTCTAGAAATACCGTAATACATTTGTTTCCCCTATCGACTCCCTCAGTTATAGTAGAGACCACGTTAACGATTGCATCTTGAGTTGAAATTCCTCTTCGAAACCCATATTGAAAATTAGATAAGATTTTGTAATTATTAAGATAGTTTGTTAACCTATTGTTAATAAGCTTTTCTATTATTTTTGAGATTGAAGTTAGTACAGAGATTGGCCTATAATTATTAACATCGGATCTGTCTCCACTCTTGTAAACAGGTGTTACTATTGATCGCTTAAGAGATAAAGGAAAAACTCCTGTACTAAAACAAAGATTGGCTAGCATGGTAATGTGTGGGACTACAAAGTCTCTAGCACGCTTTAGAAAGACAGTGGTAATACCATCCAAGCCGGGTGCGCTGCCAGAGTTGAGGCCCATGAGTATGCTGTCAACTTCTGCGGGATCTGTCTCCAGTAGTACGAACGAAGTGAGATGAGAATGGCTACCACGTGTGACGTTAGAAGCATGGTTATTCATTTCGGTTTGTTTAACTATGAGGTCAGCTAAGTTAGATCCAATGTTTACAAAGTATCTGTTAATATGATTAACAGAGTGTAGTGGTTGCGATTTTATATTAAGTAATTCAACATTTTTAGATTTCGGAAATTTGTATTGCGTTACCTCATTTATTGTTGACCATAATTTTCTAGGTTGTTTTACTGATTTATTTATTAGCTGTCTGTTGTAATTTCTCTTGTGTTTAGTTATTAAGTTCTTACAGAAATTTCTGTAACGCTTATATGTTATTTTTAAGATTATGTTGTGAGGTTCTCTACTAAGCTTAGTTTGCAAACTGTTTCTGAGTTTTATGCATTTTAGAACAGCAGAATTAATTCAAGGCTTTAAAATCCTTTTACTACTAGGTACAGTTATAGTTTTGGTATTAGCCAAAATAGCAGCTTTGATCACACCTATGAATGAATTGGCAAAGGTCTCTGGTTCATTACATATATTAAGGAAGGATACATCAGTAGTTATAAGGGTATTATACGCGCTTTCATAATCTGTTACTGTTTTGCAGTTACAAACAGCGGGCTTGTTATATACATTAGAAAATTTAACATAGACTAGATTATGATCAGTGACTGTAGTGTTCAGAACGGCAACAGTAACGGTATGAGAGTTTGTGTTAAGCTTAAGCATAGCGTGGTCTAGACATGAGTCATCCCTGGTGGATAACATGTGGCCTGGTAAGAGACCATGTAGTGATAGGACGTTAAGTTAACTAAGCCGGTTACGACGTTCGTGAGATCTCTCTTTTTCTGTGAAAATTAGGTCAATGTTAATATCACCAAAGACTGAGATATTGTTGAATTTTGAAATGTTTTCGAGGTGTACGTTAAGGGATTCAATAAAGTCGTTAGCATGAAGGTGAGATGAAGAACGATATATTGCAAGAAGGACGTGATTTGCAATTTTAATTTGTAGTCCAGTAGCATTAGTAAGACTGAGTTCTGTTACTTTAGATTGATGTTGATTTTTAATATACACTACCACACCGTCATTTTGATTTAGTAAATTGTTTGATTCATACGATATATAGTTATTTAGTGATGGTAAGTGTTTGTTAGCGTTTAGTCTACATTCTGACATGTTAAATATCCCGGGGAGTGTTATAAAAATTAGCTGTACTTAAATATATTCCCTCATTTCAGTGGTTGTAACACAGCATGGTCACGCTTCTCATCTTCGGTGGGCGACCGCAATAACCTGGCTCAAGTCCTGCATGAAGTCAGACGCAAAGGAGCCCTCACATTCGATTGGGTGTTCCTACTATTTGTTGCCGCTTTTGTATCATCAATTGGACTGATTGAGAACTCCACTGTTTTTCTCGTTGCTAGTGTACTTTTATCGCCGCTCATGGTATGCATATTTTTTTAATCTTATTAAATCGGTTCTAACATTTAATAACTTATTTTTTTTATACTTAGATTAGATGACAGATAAGCACAAGGACCATCTGATGGGAAGTGGTGCCCTTGGCCTATGGACGTGTGCAACACCAAAGGCGTGATACATAGCTGCTGACCCTATGAGAACCTATGACCCCTTCTTAAAGCATATTGTAATTGCTTGGGAAAACTACGGCACGATATTCTGGACAAACTGCTCAGAACAATAATTTTAGACAATTTCAGTGTAAATTAAAAAAATATAGTATCTTTGCAGCATGCTACTGATGTGGATATAAGTACCTACTGAAATCCACCACTCGAATTATAGTGAACAATACCTACCCAGTTTTGTCTCACGATTTGGGTTTAAGAACTGTGCCGTTAGCCACAAGGACAGTGTTTCTAAGTTTTTATGAGATTTGATAATGGTTTTCAGGGTCCAATTACTGCAGGGACGTTGGGTACAGCGGTTCGTGATCGCTCTCTTCAATTGATGGGAGTGAAGAATGAGCTCCTGGGGCTGTCCCTGGTGGTCGTCGTGGGATTTGTTGTGGGACTTATCATTTGTGCCATCGACGACCTGTACGGAGTAGCTGAAATCTGGCCAACTAATGAAATGTTTGCAAGGTTTATGAATCAATGAAATAACTAATGTTTTGTTATCCATATGCTGACTCGGCACAGTTTGTAGTGTATTTTTTTTGTCTTGCCCGCAGGTAAAATTTTTATTTAGATAAATAGGTAAATTCAACGGTACACTACACAACGCTATCTAGACCCCAAAGTAAGCATAGCTTAGATATCTTGTCATGTGGGATCTAGAATGCGAATAAACAAACTTCTCGCGAAAGTAATACTTTGAATATCATATTATGTGAAATTATAATTATCATGTCGAATTGATGCTAAAATCATGTGACTTCATATGATTTTACTTCTCTTGATGTTAATAAAATGAAAGTCAGTCAATATATGAAATGTGCTTGGTCTCAAGTCTCGGTAAATAACGTCATCATTAGCGATTTTGATAATGTTACAATAGTGGTCTTCATCCTCACATTATCAGATGCTTTTCACGTCCCCCTTAAAAGACCTGGGATTGTCGGAAGGAAACATATATGCTGGTGAGGAAGATTGACTGTTCTTCGGCAATTTTAACTAAATTGATATAGCTATTTATAAAACTGAGATAGGTATGTATTGTTTTGTATTGTTCGTATCCATAAGCTTATGGATAGTAGTACTATTATTATTTACTCTTTTAACAATTATTTTAAAAGAGGGTGTGGCTATTCCATACTATTCGATTATGAATCTGAAATCGGACCAAAGTAAAATTTTTGTAGTACGGATATAGGGACAGAGAACGCGACTTTGTTTTATACTATGTAGTGATAAAAAGTACGCTTGACAGATAAAGAATACAAGTAGTGAATTTGACTGTTTTCTGTTTCACTTGTTCATACTCAACACTATCCTTGTGCTGATTTTAATATATAGTATGTTTTAAATCCAGATGCGCGTACCGATCTCTCTGGATCGGCGTACTCATAGCACTTCCAAGTGGAGCAGCTTCCGCACTGGCCGTACTCGGAGATTACACAGCGTCAGTTGTTGGTGTTGCCATCTCCGCGGCTTTATTACCTCCAGCTGTTAATGCGGTAAACGTAATTTTTTTATATATAACTAGCTTTATGTGTTCTAGAATGCGAATAAACATATATTTTTATGTAAATACATCACATTATATATATGTGTAGAAACATCCAGACCAATGCAAATATTCATATTCATGCACACAAATATTTGCACTAAGTGGGGACCGAACCTGCGCCTCCTGCGTAGCAGTCGCGTTCACTACCGCTATACCACGGAGATTAAAATCGAGATTTGATCTAGCAATGTGAAATAAACATTTCGTGAAGCTAGTTTAACGAAATTTTTACGTTTATTTCATCAAGGTCTGAAGATGGAACCGTTGGTCATAGGAAGTGGAATAAAATAGTCGTTTTGGCTACTTTGACTCATCATAGCTTAGTACCTACTGAACAAGTGGGCATATAGATATTAGACAATTATATTACTAACCGGCTGGCACTGTTGCCAAGAACTCGAAAAGCCTCCACGCTCTTCTAGCCTTTCCTTCCACTAGATGTTTTAATCATGGTCTTTGGAAAATCTAACCTTATAATTTTACTGAACTAATTCTACTATTTGCCTATTTTCTTTCCCCACACAGGGTCTTCTCTGGTCAATGTCGTTGACTAGTCTTATAGCCAATTCTGAAAAGAGGCGCTGGCGGGTGGTTGACCCATCAGAGCTGGCGCTTCTGGGAACGGCATCTTTTTGCCTCACACTTGTCAACATAGTTTGCGTATTTGTCGCTGGAGTAATTGTATATAAAGTGAGTAGATTACATAACATTTGTGTAATATTTTTCTTCTATTTATTTTCTAACACAGTAAGAGAAACCACACACTAAAGTAGCAAACGTGCGTACATTTCCGCAACATATTCGTCTTGACATTGACATTTTACTTGGTAATTTGCTGTGTGTGCATGCGTGTGTGTGCGTTAGGTTAGGGGTGTGTTAGGGGTTTCAATCTACCTACTACTAAAACCACCAGCTATAAAAACCGAAATTTCTTCGCTAAAAGAGAGATCTAAACCACCAGTTTTAGTGGAAACCCCACTCAGTTGGCAACACTGGTTGTGTGCAAAGCGTGTTTGGCACAATAAGCAAAGACAGAGGAGGAATAATATTTAAATAGAATTCATAATGAAAGAACATGTGACACCTTATTTAGTAGAAGTTATGGCAAAGAAGAAAAATCGCTATAGGCATGTTCTATTAAAGTTTAGAACACACTAAATAATAATATAATCATTACTTCTTATAGGTAAAGAAAGTTAGTCCACTAGACAGAAGAGACATCTCTTGGTGGAGGGCTAACAAGGATAAATTACACGTCAAAAGACAACAAAGTAAAGATGATTCACTTAATTGGGATGCATATACGTAAGTTACCACACACACACATACAGGTGTCACACACGCGCTGCCCACCCTGAAGGGAAAGGGGGAGAGTTGGGAAGGGGTGGGGAGGCTAGGAAGGGGAGGGGAAGGAGGGGTATAGTGAGCTCTGGCTACCCTACTTACCGGCGGGAACACAACACGATGGTTATTATGACCGCGGTCTTCTGTAGGGCGGAGGTACTTCCCCAGTTGGACAGCTCATTTTGGACGGGAGATACCGTCGTGTCCTACCTCCGTTCGTCGTGCTTGCAGCTTCACGCTAATGAAGGTCTGATCCCGTTCCCGCATACCATGAGAACCCCTTCCAGAAAATAAAATCGGTGACTTGGTGATAATCTTAAACAGTCAACTACACCTTGTTTAAAGATGGTTTGGATTACAGTATGGGCATATACGAGTACATACCTTTGTACCTATTTGCGTGATGTTCCGACCAGGGTATACCGACCATGATGCCGTAGGTCGCAAATGACCTTCGTCCTCCTTGTCGCGGGCCTGGGGGTGACGGTGCAAATGGCGCGTCCCCATACCCGGGGGCTATACGGGGACACTCTGGTCCCTACAAACGTAGGGGCGGCCGTCTCGAAAAAGATACTACTGAGTCGGCCGGGGTGCGAGGGATATGTTACTTACTCTCTCACCTCTGGCAGCAGAAAATCCGTAGACAGAGTGTGTTCCACTAGGTTCGAGTCCAGTACATCACCTCCCCAACCGAGCTCCTGCGTTTTATACGGGGATAGTATGTTTCACGCTAAAAAAGGTATAAAAAAATATATTAATAAATAATAATAGATACTTTAAATAACATTTCAGTCAATGGTGCACGAACTCTTTAGAAAGGAATGAGAAAGAAAACACAGTGGAGAAAGAGAAAGAAACGATACCGCCGTGTACAGTAGACAATGACACCATCACATTCAGAAGACGATCATCCATTACACGACGATTCAGAACACAAAATTTTGAAGCGTACTGTAATAGAATGCAGTAAGTTTTTGTACCCGATAATTTTCTTCATTCTGACACTATCCCAGGTAACCCCAAAGCTGCGCTTTTATGATAAAAAATATTACTTACAATAGTTCACCTTATGTCCGACCAGTCTAACTACACAACTTTGGTATCACCAATTGGTTGTGGGGATCAAATGGCGGTCACTTTACAAAAAATATCGAAATTCACCCTTATCACAGACTGGTAAATAGACACTAAATGAGTTGGAAAAAGACTCAGAGAATGATTATGATGATCGTTCAACATAAAAATTGCAACATTTATATATTATAAAACATCACTTTACAGACTTGAAGACAACTACATTTCTCTTAACTCACAGAAGAACAAGGATCTCGAAAGACAAATTGAGCAATTAACTAAAGCTGATACCCTCAAAATGTCAGATGAAGAAAATTTAATGAGCGGATCCACACAGACCGAGCCGCCTCGCGAGGCATTTGCCGCGCGAGGAAACTGTCACCAAACGGCCAATGACGTTGCAGAAACGAATGCAAATACGTTACATAGATACTACAATCTGGCGTATGATAATGATGAATCGAGGCAAAATTCTAATGTTCCTATCATAGAACCATCTTCAAGTGTCACTGTAGTTAACAACACTTATAGCTCAATAAATGACAGAACTTTTCAAGTGTAGCAATTGTATCATCTCTAGACACCACGTCAATCCTATACAGCTTAATTTAATGTAGGTATAACAATGATGCATCAAGGTGATTACCTAAACGGGGTGAATAGAAAGCAAAAGGTTAATAGAAATAGAGGTTTAGAAAATTTCCAAGTCAAATATTTAATGTTTCTGGGGGCCTAAACTACATTCGCCATCGCTCTGAAAATGTATGGGAGTGACATTTGTTGTCGGTCGGAATCAAATCACATGACATTCCGACAACAAATGTCACTCCCATACATTTTCAGAGCGATGGCGAATGTAGCTTCGGAACGAATGCATTTTGCCTAGGCCCCCTGTTTATTGAATATCTAGTTTCACAAAATTTAAACATTACAAGTAGGTTACCAATGAAATAAGAGAATAGATACTTACCTTTCTTTTTTCGATTGCATAATATGTCCCCTCGAGATAAAGAATGCCTATAATATGGAATATACAATTAACAACATTGCTTACCACATTCACCGATCGTTATCTCAAGTGCTACAGAAATATCTTTCCCTATTGTCTTCTAATAAATAATAAATAATAAAATAACAACCCAAGAAAGCACTATATGAGCAATAGGGTGGAGGCTTGGAACAAATTGCCAGAAGATGTTGTAAATGCTAAATCCACAAACCAATTTAAAAACAAACTGGATAAACTTACAACTGATAAAAAAACCAACAATGGATAACTGGATACAGGCAACTAACAGTTGTCTCAACTGCCTGCCTGCTAATAAATAATAATAATAATAATAAATAATAATTATTTCCCACACACAACACTATAAAAGATAATTGACAAAGTTCTAATACGACATACTTAATTAACTAGTATCTATTGTTTATGAGCCTCTGCAGTTGATATTTTATTAGCATTTAGTAATTTTAGTTGGATGTATTTTGAGCATTAATACATTTAAGTGTTTTTCCTAATTTTTAATTTCGATGAAATCGTAGTTTAAGTAATTCTTTGTTATTTTTTACAGAGAAATAAAGAATATTAAAAAGTTACTTTTTTTTATTATACTTCATGATATATATCGTGAATTTCAAACCTAGTGATATGGGTAATGGACTGCAAGGACGAGGTTTCAGGTTCGATCCCAGATGGCACACACCTTTTCGATGCTTTTCGAAGTTATCTGTGAATTTATCGCAGGTTTATAAGTGCCCGGTTGGTGGTAATAGGCTCGCCTCCTATTACATTGGGACCTAAACATAAACTGGCAAAATTTGGGTGCTTGCACCTCTGCCAACCTCTTCGGGGATATAAGCGTGAGTTTGTTATGTTATGTTATGTACCTACTGAATATGTGAAAAAGTTATACTTGCACACTAATCAATCGTACTTAAGTCGAAAACCATTTCAAGGACAATTTCTTTTTCTTTGAAGCAGCGTTATCGATCGTACATGTAATTAATACCTGGGTACTAAAGCGATATGGCGCCATATGACTACTTCACTATTGAACTATAACCGTAGGATAGACTTCCCTCCCCTTGGGTGGTGAACATAGACCTCTTTCATATTGGGAGGCTTTGGTCCACTATTGCCACGCTGGCCATACGGGTTCGCACAGAGTTGTATTTTGAGATTGCCTTCTCTCGCAGTGATATCATCAGTATATTTTTCTGTGCGTTGTCTCTTACGACACTCTTCGAATGAGTTGGGTTACCATTATACTGAAAGAAAATGCACCTTCTTTCCCTTCCCCCCTACCATCTATATTGATGGCAACATGTCGCCCCTAGTGTTGCAAACGTCCATAGGCCACGGTAACCATTTTCCATCAGGTGGGCCGCGTACTTATCTACTCTTGTCTATGTTTATACCTAAGTGGTATAAAAGGAAAAAAAAGAAAAATACACTCATACATTTATGATAATTGGTCATGCGACAATGTCACACACACACAACGATCACCAAGATGGTCTAATTATTTCAAGAAGGTTATAATTAACTATCATTTACATGCTAAACGCTATTAATAGTTCCGTATACATCAATATTCTCTCAGTAATCTCCAGTCACAGCTACTTGAGGTATAATGCCTTCTGGAGTTATATTCGTAATTTATATACCAACAAGCAATTATGAACATATATTGCGGTTCGGGAAACCAAAAGACCTTATTGTGGTTAACGATAGTCCAATAAAACCAGTGCGCTTAGCTGTTGAACTCAGAAATAAAAATGCCAAAAGTATTCCTATACATATCACCGGCCATTACTACAATGATGATTACAATAGAAATTTGGAAAATATAAGTGAAGTTGAAGAGTTCCTTACGATGGAAAATGTGAGTAATTGCTTAAATAAATAGTGCTTTTTCTACAGGACACTAAAATATAGTTCAGTTTCTTTGTACTGTATTTTTATTCCATGACTTCTCCATTGTTCAAATTCTATTTCATCAATAACCAAATGTTCATTGGGTACTTGACTATCTTATCAAGTTAGTTAGTTACTCTTTAAATTTTAAGCTTGCGCGCTCTAGTGCCTTTTGTGTGATTATATGAATTAAATGAAAACGACTTGGTAACACGTGACAAACAATTCAATTTCAACAATTTTGCTCAGTCAAAGTATCAAAAAGCGTGAAACCCCAACGTCAAAAAAGAGACGTGTACAATTTTTTTTGCGGTGAATAATTAAAAGTAAATAAAAACGGATGCAATTTTTTTAGCTCTATTAACATTCTTAATAGAATAATGTCAGTGAGGTATATCATGTGTTTTAACTACTACTTTTTAATTGGGTGCTAGCACCTCTGTCTACCTCTTCGGGTATATTATATAGGCGTGAGTTTATTTATGTTGTGTTATGTTTCTAAGTACAAGAAAGAACCAAATTCTCATTGCCCACAAAGCTCACAAATTGGAATTTCTAAGAATAGGAGAGCGGACTCTCCTATTCTTAGAAATTTCGCGGTTTTTGACTTTTTGTCACCGTGACTGAAAATTGAATGAAAATGATTAGGTTTACGCCCACGCACGCCATTATATTATATAATCTGGTACTCATATCTTTGCTTTTATGAGAGCATATACCGATAGCCCCAGAGAGAAAGCGTGCGATAGAAGTCAGAACCGTATTTTTTTTTAAAATCAAAATCGTTTATTCGTGTTAAACACGTGTTATACATACCTACATGGATGCAAGATAATTCCTCAATTAGTTAACTTGAAGCTCGTATCTTAATGCATAGGTATTAGTGCTGGAAACTTACAATCCAAAGCTTTATGAAGAAACTAATCAACAAATAACGCAATTCATATTTCCTGGGACTATTATTTAATTTGATTGGAGACGGTCCCACAAAATGGTGAACTCATGACTTACCTTACACTTAATCCACATATTATGTTTTTAGATTTTACAAGAATTGCTATCCAAGCTGCACGTGGAGCACGTTATTTGGATAAGTGACAAAGCTGGGAACTATTTTGAGATTATATTCCCATTGCCAACTGGCGATCAGTGTGAGACCATGCTGCATTGTCTCACCCAACTTGGCATCGGAGTTCAGTGCAAATCTATTGTCAGGTAAACACCATGTACTTAACTGCAGTACGCTGAATTAAAACAATACTCGACGCGTAGTTGCATTTGGCGGGGTGCCAATGAAAGTATTACGACATTCAATTTAATAAGTCATTTGAAATATAGTTACCAAGAAATTATCTATAGGTAAAGGTGCAGCAAACCAAATGTAATGGTCCAGTCTGCTATAGATATATATTATATAATATACTATAAGATAGCATATATCCCCGTAAACTTAAAAACTTTTCTTGTAAAATCCGAGAAAGTCATAATATCCGAAAAAACATCATTAGGTACTTTTATCCATTCTGTGTCCAAAAGGAAACACACACATGCAGTTAAAATGTCAACTATCGTCTATATGTACTTTGGTGCCCTCTGGACTCCATTTCTACCATTCTCAAACCACTGAATGAACTAAAACTGCCATTGAATTTTAGGCTTTTCAAGGAACAAACAAAAAATAATTGCTTGAATTGGTCCAGCCGTCTTCGAGTTTTGAACTTAGGAACATATTTCGCGATTCAATTTTATTTATAGGTATAGACTAGCTGTTGCCCGCGGCTCCGCCCGCGTGAAAGTCGGATCGCGCGTGTCATCGCTTCAGGTCGAAAACGCTCTACAGCATATTTTTATTGCATACATTACTGTAAAAATATATTATACCTACATAGATTTGTGTTCAATTTTAGCACTTATTTCGTATAGAACATTAAAGCGACACTTAGAAAACGTAAAAAAAATATGAAGTTTATGTTTAGCAAATTACCACTACCAATTACAGTTTGAGACGCGGCCCTGTTCTGAGAAGACTCCGGTAAGAAAGGCGGGCTGTTTTTTGGTCTATGTATAAACATTTACTTATTCTAATTGAAATGTTTTGTTTTGAGTAGCATGGTAAGAGAGTAAACAGTTCAAATAGCATGACGTATCCTATGAGCTGTCAAATGATCATGATATTGAGTGTAAGTCTCAGATTCTTGAGATAGAACGTGTCGTTCGCGGTCAGCTGTACTCGTTCAGTGTAGGTTTCGGACACCCGGGATAATACATGTCGTTCACGGTCAAGTGTGAGTCGTAAATCTCGTTCGGTGTACGTTTCGGACTCCCGGGATAATGCATGTCGTTCGCGGTCAAGTGTGAGCCGTACATCTCGTTCGGTGTACGTTTCGGACTCTTGGGATAATGCATGTTGTTCACGGTCAAGTGTGAGCCGTAAATCTCGTTCGGTGTACGTTTCCGACTCTCGGAATAATGCATGTCGTTCGCGGTCAGCTGTAAGCCGTAAGTCTCGTTTGGTGTATGTTTTCGACTCTCGGGATAATATATGCCGTTCGCGGTCAGCTGTGAGTCGTACCTCTCGTTGAGTAGCGGTTTAAGATTCTCGGGATACAGTATGTCGTTCACGATCAGCTGTAAGCCGTAACTCTTGTTCATTGTACGTTTCGGACTCACGGGCAAAAGCGTGTCGTTCACTATCAATTGTAAGCCTTAGCTCTCGTTGAGAAGAAGTTTCAGATACTCGTGATCTAGCTTTCCTTTGCCTTTCTACTGTTAAACGCAGCTCTCTTTCTAAGGCACTTTCCTGCGCTCGTGCAGTTGCATTATTAACTCTCATAGAGTTCAACCGATGAGCTCTTTCCTCTGTCGATTCTTGAGAACGCGCATATCTCATTCTTTTAGAGTTTTTTGAATTTTGGGATAAAGTTATTTTTTTAGGTGGCATGTTAATATAATATATGTATATATCAAATGCCTGCTATATATATAAAGAAGAAAATGAGTAAGTATGGATTAAAATAATAATTAATGATCTATGAATGAATGATGCGATGTCGAGCTAAAAAGTACGTTTCGTAAGCAGTCGAAAAAATTATGTTATTGTAGTATTTATCAGAAACCTGTTATTTAGGTAGGGATTTATTTGGATTGGAAGTAAATAAGTAAAGTATAAGTACTATAAGTATGGAATGGAAATACAATAATTTAGAATTAATGATTTACGATGAATGATCGCGCTGAGTAGCACGATTTGAAAGCAAGGTAAAGTTAATTGTGTTAACTGTTAAGCAAGAGAAGCAAAGCATTTGAGTTAATTTTTTTAAATTATTATATTAAGATAAGAAAGAAAAGAAACTATTGAGATTAATTGAGAACAACATCAACAATCAATGCTCAGAATAATCTGCAGTTCGGTAAGGATGTAACTAATATATTCGCATTAATTATAAGATCGCTTACAACACCTATTATTACAACTACAAGTAGTGACTATCTTACGGAGAATTTTAACACCGAGTGTTGTAAAATGACTTCACTTGAGGAGCGCCATCTATTGATAAATGTTGGAATTTCATTATGATAATGGTATAACGCTATTTGGATTGGAACGCAATTTTTTACTGCAGTATTTGCACGCCTTGATTGCAAAAACCATCGAACGGATTTTGATGCGGTTTTTTTTATTACAAAGGTCTTGCTTACACTCAAAATTTGCCGTATATTTGGTTGTAATTGGTTAAGTAGATCCGGAGATATGACGAAAATCAACCTATAAATGAAGCGCAGGCAAAGCCACGGGTATCAGCTTGTATAAAAAGTAGCCTATATGTTGCCCAGAACTATGAACTATAATCGTACCAAGTTTGATCAAAATCCCTCCAGTAGTTTTTGATCCATGCGTGCACATACAGACAGACAGACAGACAGACAGAAAGACAAAAAAATTACTAATTGCATTTTTTGCATTAGTATCGATCACCTATCATCCCCCAATGATTATTTTGTAAATATATTCAATGTACAGAATTGACCTCTCTACAGTTTTATTATAAGTATAGATATAGATATAGATATAGATATAGATATAGATAATGTAGGTACCTTAATACGTATTTAGAAAAAAGTATGGGTACATAAATAGGTTGGTACCTACGTGATTTTATCTACTTTCTGGATTATCTGAATCCTAAGCTACCTACAAGCTAAGCTATCCTTATTTTATAAAATGTCCTAAACTAAGAAGAGACCTTCTTAGTTTAGGACATTTTACAATTTCTATTTTTACAATTTTTTCAATTTAATTATTTTAACCGTTCATAGTTCGTAATACTTTCCCTTATCACGTTTGGTGTGTGCCTATTCACTACCCTGGTAGTATAAACCAAACTGTGCTCAAGTAACACGACACCTGCTATAACGAAGTTGTTAATTACAGTTTCATGTTTACTCAGGTCATCAAATTGAAAAGGGCGCTCATGCGATATTTACCTAAACCCCTGTAGACGCCACGTTATAACGCCTGCGGACCGTTTACGTTTACCCAACACAGTATCACGTAGATATTGCTATATATTATAACTAGCTGACCCGCACGACTTCGTCTGCGTCACCCCGCTTTTGCAACATTTTTCATTCCTGCTCCGCACCTGTTAGTCGTAGCATGATGTTATATACATATAAACCTTCCTCTTTAACCATTCGATCAATTGAAACAAACCGCATCAAAATCCGTTGCGTAGTTCTAAAGATTTAAGCATACAAAGGGACAAGAAAAATAGGGACAGAGAACGCGACATTATTTTATACTATGTAGTGATAGTGAAGTGATAGTGATAGTGATATTCGTAAGTGGTTGTTACACATGAAATTGACGTTTTGTTTGAAGAAATTGGAGCCTACCTAACATTTTTACATTTTTTAGGAATGACATTTCCAATATTTTTTTGTGTATGTATGAGACAACATTAAGTAAACCGTTGTATGCAGACCGCCTCCAACCAGTGCAGTGCGATTAGAGGTCGATGGTGTAACGGAACAAATTCCATTACATTTAATAAACAAATTAAAATCTTTAATAGAGCGCCACCTAGTATGTGAGTAGGGGAAGTATCTAATTAGGTCAATAGTCCTGTATTGAATTACGAGGTGGTGAAATAAAGTAGCAAGTAGTGTATATCAAAATCCGTTAGATGGCGTTGAAATAAATAGAAATTAAAATTTAAATGTTTATTTCATTAAATTATTGAAATACTTACAGTGATTAAACATGGATATAAAATTATATCTTTACTGATAATTTGAGTATAATAACTTGTTTTGATCACACATTATTATATTAAAACAAACTATATGACAATAAACAATGATCTAGAATTAGATATTGATAAAATTGTACCTTATAACGAATTAATGATGGGTGTAAACTTATATTGGAATTGTACTGGTTTCTGAGTCTGCATTGGACATGTATATGTATATATATATTCATTTGTCCCATGTAATATGTTCAATATATTCCAAAATTGTTGTTTCACTGACGCATAGGTTATGTTTACCGGTTGAACAAGGTGTGAATGTGCGATATACGTTATACGTTATCGTCTTGTCCATCCTGAAAGCAAATAAAATACAATAATAAAGAAACATAACAATAAATAAATACTTATGTACTTAATTATATTAGCTTACCAGATGGGATTTGAGTTTAAGTTGAGTTGAAAGTTTGAAAGTCATACAGTTGTATTCCTTATGTTCGGATTATTCGTTAATTCTTTATTGTGTGTATTATCTGTGTGTATACTGTATGCTGTAATAAAATACACAAGACCAGGAGGTTCGATAAGTTTCAACGATTGTTCAAACGTAAACAATGGCTTGATTCGTAGTCGGGTGTACGTTGGTTGGAGAAATGTTATAAAGATGTGATTTTAATTGGAAATATGTTTTAATATTTAGATTAGATTATTCATTATTCCAGTAGTGATCGAGACTATTTGTTTGATAATTAAACTAATAAAAGTTGTTATATGAATACTGGGTACATCAAAACATAGACGATGTAGCCGCGTGAAAAAAATCACGTTCGGGAATTGACAATAATTTATCATTTCGTGATATAGATGCGTTTTGTTTGATTAATTTGAAATGACCAAATATTCTATGGTTTTAAATTGAAATTACATTAAGAAAAAATATATGAGGGGAATTAGTAACAATCTGGATAAATAGATCGTTCAAAATATTGCTTCAATTGAGCGAAGGATAAAAAAATAAAATAAAATAATAATATTGAAATTGTCCTGGCAACTTGTGGGCGTGGCCGGAAGCTAGTCAAGGATTATGCAAGGATTTATTATACTAATTATCTGAGAATGGTTCATTGGGGGATATTAATTTTAATATTTGATTAGAAAATATTGATATTTGTTTGAAAACATTTAAATAAGTCGATTGGTACGATATGACGTTGAAATTTGATAATTGTTATAAAATAAGTAATGAATAATCAACATTCGGGATTCAATGGAGTGAAGTTGTACACATAAGAATTTGATAGTTTAAAAGTATTAATTATCTAAGAACAGTTCGCTGTGAGATATTAATATTAGTATTTATTTAGAAAAGCATTAACATTTGGTTGAAAACATTAAAATAAGTCAATTGGTATAATATTACGTTGAAACTTTTAATAACTAATATAATGTAAGTAATAGGGTAATTAACATCCGGATTTGAAAGGGGTGAAGTGGTCAGCAAAAGAATTGGGAAGAAATAAGCGCCACTGGGGATCTTCACCAATCTTCACTTGACTTCTGGAGCGCTGGGGAACTAGACATAGAGAGATCATAGAAAGACTTTAGACTGGTGAGACGCTATTTATTACATGGTGAAATAAGATCTTTATTGGGGTTTAATTCTAGGAATAGTAATGGGAATTTCTTGTAAATTGTTTGTTTCTTCTGTTCTAAGTGTTATTAATTATGGGCTTTATAATTTGCATTCAATCTATTAATTTTATAAAGTCGGGACGCCATTTTGAGAATTCCACGCGGTTTGTTGAAATACTTTGGGGTAATTTTACATATTTATTGGAAAATAGAGTTTTAATATGTAAAATATTAATGATTAAATTTATTTTGTGGGTTGTTGAAGGAATTAACGTAATTTTTACATATTTATTGGGAAATAGAGTTTTAATACGTAAAATATTAATTATTAAATTTATTTTGTGGATTGTTGAAGGGATTAACGTAATTTATTGATTGTTAGGGTGTCGTTAGTTGGGAAGTAGTTAGACGTAGGGCTAGGAAGGCTGTGGCCATAGGTTGATAGCTAGGAGTCCCGTATAGGTAGCAAAATCTAGCGATGTGCTAGTTACGGATGGAAACCTGGCGGTGTTAACTAAGTCCGTATCCTCTAAGAGCTAAGCAGCCGGTATCTGGAGCGGACGGCAATTTGGTTTTACCCTATGCAAGTGGGACCGAATCAGCTCCCGGGGTGTCTTTGACAGCCTCGTCTTATGTATTTATGTATATAAACACAAATTTATTCCTCTCGCTAGGGTCAATTCTCAAGATCCCTTGACGTCAGTCGTTTGAGAATTGGTCCGCACACCCGTTCTAGGTAGCACAGAGTCGAGCTTAACGACCTCGCGCTCCCTCGCAGCTAGAATTAGGGTACATTACACACCACACGATTAGAATATCGGGAATGGGTTGTTCACACAGGGAAATTGTCTATAGCTAGGTTAGGCAGGTACTCATTAGGATGTGTAGGGAATTGTAGATGATTAATTTATTAGTTCAGCGTTGTAGGGAAACAAAGTAGGTATAATGTTACTGTCAGGAGTTCTTTGCGTCTAAGCATTTAATGTGTAGGGTGTTGTAAATTCCTAATAATAATTTCTATGTTGTGAACTACACATAATAGGTATAGCGTTATAAGAAGTAAGTAAGTAGGTACCATCTTGAAGGAACTAAATGTGATATTATCACCGTGCTGTTCAGACGAAATTCAGTAATAACGCAGTGAAATAGTGTTAACTAATAAAGCAAGTGAATAAAATCAGTGATCATTTGTGAGATAAGTGTTATTGTGTACAAAGTTAAGTAAAATTTAATATAACAATAGAATTATCTGTGAGTGCTTTTAGATGCATTCTGGAGTTTGATGTTTGTTTAATTTGCTATGATCCACTCAATTAGAATCAAGCTTCGCACACATTGAACGTAGAAACGTTACTGTCTGTGATCATAACTAACCAGGCTAAGTGCTTGAGCCCTCACGGTAGATGAGACCCTTCCAACTATGGAACTGCTCGAAAATTGTTTAGCCGAGAGAACTATCTCTTTTGCCAGGTCCCTGGATATGGGATGAGTGCAGTGGTTCGTAACAATGTGAACAGAGAGAATGTCCTCTACATGACGAGAACCTAATACTTATATGGAATATTTTAAAGTGAGCTGGTTGGTAGCACATTAGACTTCGCAAAGTATAAAGTGAATTAATATTTGAGCTTTGTACAACTTAACACGCTGTTTCATAAATGAAATGTAGGCGTTAATACTACATGCACTTGTATCATAGATGCATAGCATTATTATAAAGTCCTTACGAGACAATCTATAACTGACTTGATAAAAGTATTATTGCATTTATTAGATTATAAATATCTGGCACATAAGTACCTATTGATTGAATCCATAAGAGACAAATATCATCAGAAGTAAAATACTTATAGCACTATTAGGAGTAAATATACGATTCTAATAGTTAATCCTAATAAGGATTTGGGGCAAAGATTAGATACCGAGGTGTCTTCGGTATAGGCGGAAGAACCTGTACGGTCTTTCAATACCTATATAAAGACACAGGAGGAACCAGTATACAGGCTGGGTTTCACTATGACAGGCGAGAGAGGGGCCTTTCATCAAAACCAAGGGGGGGATAAAAATAACCACTTACCATCAGATGGGCATTGTTAGAATATTACGTATAATACATATTTAAGTACAACTAAGGTATCACAATCTAATTATTGAATAGGAATAATTAATTTCATAATATAAAAATAAACATTTACCATCAGATGGGCATTGTTAGAATATTACTTATTATACACATTTAGGTACAACTAGGTTTCACAATCTAATTATTGAATAGGAATAATTAATTTAATAATATAAAAATAATCACTTACCATCAGGTGAGCATTGTTAAAATATAACGTATAATACATATTTAGGTACAACTAGGTTTCACAATTTAATTATTGGATAAATACAACTTAACTTTACACCTTAGGATAATCGCTTGCCATCAGGTGGAATTCGTTTGTGTGATATTATTATTCTTAGGAATAAAAAAAAAGTAAGGTTCCTTTCATAGTTCAGTCATTTAAGTAGGTCCAACTTAATTTAATAACTCAAAATAATTACTTACCATCAGGTGTGACTAGATAGGATGATACATATTCATAATAGTAAACAAATGAATTTAATTTAATTATTATTCAATTGAGTTCTTTAGGTTATAATATATCACAGTTTGTCAGGGGTAAACTTAGGAGATTGATAGTAGATCTCACATTCCGCACCTTATAGAACTAGGATTACTATGGAACATGATAAGGGTTCCTAATAAAGCTACTAGACGAATCACTGGCCAAATCTAGTAGTTAATAGCGTTATAATAGCGATAGTGTAGTACCTACTAAGATAGATTCTAGATAGGTTCATATCATTTAGTGTTTCGGATATAAGTAGGTACAGTAGTAGGTGAAATTAGATAGAAGCCTAAGGTTATGTTAGGTTATACATATATACATATATATATACTAGGTTATATATTATTTAGATTATATAATATTAGATAATATATTATTTAGATTATATATTATTTAGATTATATATTATTTAGATTATATATTATTTAGATTATATATTATTTAGATTATATATTATTTAGATTATATATTATTTAGATTATATATTATTTAGATTATATATTATTAGGTTATATATTATTTGGGTTATTTATTGTTTAGGTTATATATTATTTGGGTTATATTATTTAGATTATATATTATTAGGATATATATATTATTTAGGTTATATTATAATAGGAATAGGTAATTTATATATCATTCTTATCGTTCTAGGGTAAAAGTAGGAAGTAAAGAAAAACATAAAAAGGGGAGTGATACAAATAGAGGGGGGGGTGTTAGGATAGGTAGATATCGGTACAATGGGGGAGGTCATCTATTGCAGCGGACCTCCTATAACTGATTTATATAAATACAAATACCCTCCGACATAGCACTCCAGTGTAGGTACTATCTAACACCCGTGATGTGGCATCCGTTGATGAAAATAAACTACTAAAATATTTCAGCGTGCTGCCTTGCAATGTGGTACATTCGGCTATTGCTAATGATCAACTAGAAGATGACGCATTTATGTAAGTAATCATTGAAACCAAGTCTCACTGTAAGCGGAGCGGACTGCATGCGATCCGTCAGAAGCTTAGCGCTGTGATCGAACTTGATTGGGAGAGAGATTATTATGAAGATCGACGTACTAGATTCTTACAAAATACCTGGAGTAGGTATCAGGTTTATAGGAAGATTGTTAGATTTGTCAAGGACACAGGTAGCCTCGACTTCGGATATCCCGCATCATCCCAAGAGAACAATGGCAATTGGGTGAAGGGACCCACACAGAGCGGCAAAAAGTCCGCCCCGCTTGCAATGCGAACCCGACTTAGTTGCAAATTGTCTTACAATGTTATAGTAATCAATCTTAAATACTCGACATCAAAAACAATTTTTGTTTTCGCGCAGAAAAAAATCCGAAGATGCGAAACGATGGAGGAGCTTTGTAGAATCAATCAGATCAAAGCTAACAGTCAAACAAGTGGTTGATGGAGTTCGAGGCGGTGGAGAGCTATCGTTTGATTACCTTACACTCATTATAACTGCCGAGTAAGACATTCACTTTTAAAGAAATACAAATATTATTTAATTACCTACCAAGGACTTACTGATAAAGCATAAAATACTTGTTTCAGTTCCCTTGCAGCTTTAGGTCTGGTAGAAAACAACGCTTCAAATATCGTAGCAGCCATGTTAGTGTCACCTCTCATGGGACCAGTGATGTCAATTACATTCGGCACCATAATATCTGACAGAAGTCTTGTGAGGAGTGGCTTCGAGAGTTTAATTGTGGGAATGTTGGCATCTCTTGTTTTTGGATTCATTTTTGGACTCATCTTGGGGACAACTGCAATGCCTTGGGGATTTGGTGACTGGCCCACAGAGGAAATGAAAGGACGGTAATGCAAACTACATTGAATTTACCCCTGCAATTGTAATATTAAAAAAAAAAATTCCTAGCTATATGAAGCTAGGCCTAGCGTAGCTTCTCATTCATTAAAGATGTCTTTCAGAGGCAATGTTCGTTCTTTATGGATGGGTGTTCTCTGGGCTCTAACATCTGGAACAGGTGTAGCGTTGGCTTTACTTCAAGGTAGTGCAGGACCCTTAATTGGAATAGCTATATCAGCCTCTTTGCTACCACCCGTAGTAAACTGTGTAAGTAAAATTTCGAATATTAATTAAAATTCTCAACCTTCTACAAATAATAGACACTAAAGACAACTGATAATCTCGAAATTACGATAGCATTCACTATCCTTCTGGGCCGCATACGAAGTCTTTGCTTCAGTAGAACTAGCATGAACTCCTATCGAATTCGTAATGTAAAGGTTTTGAGAAAACGGAGCACTGTGATTGGCAAACTTGTCTTGTGAACCTGTGTGCGTGTGTAGCCCGCCAATCGTAATGCTCCGTGCTGTCGATACCTTTATATTACGAATTCGATAGAAGTTTATGGTAGGGCTACAGAGTTAAGTTCCAACATAATTGCGTGGCGCAAATTTCCCCTTTTTTTTATACTACGTAGGTGGCAGACAAGCACACGGCCCACCTGATGGAAAGCGGCCACCGTGGCCTATGAACGTGTGCAACACTAAGGGTGTCACACACGCGCTGCCCACCCTGAAGGGAAAGGGGGAGAGCTGGGAAGAGGTAGGGAGGCTAGGAAGGGGAGGGGAAGGAGGGGTATAGTGAGCTCTGGCTACCCTACTTACCGGCGGGAACACAACACGATGGTTATTATGACCGCGGTCTTCTGTAGGGCGGAGGTACTTCCCCAGTTGGACAGCTCATTTCGGACGGGAGATACCGTCGTGTCCTACCTCACCTGACCTTTAAAGCCTATGGAAGTATTCTGAAGGACCCTGTTTCTACTAATTGTGAACCATTGTCACAGCAAAAAGACACCTCAAATATTTTAGGGATCCAACTACCGGTAAAGCGTACCTACCTTATTGCTCTCAGGAGAAATCTGAAGATAAGTAATTTGATTGTAGGGATTATATTGGGCAATGGCTTGCATCTGGCTGCTGTATCCGGGGGTAAAAATACCCCATATAAAAGGAGAGTCTTATACTGGCAACTCGTCATATCAACCTCTGTACCATGACTACTTGCCAATTGAATTTGCAGTAAACGGTAAGTTAAAATACCCAATACCTTATTGGGTAATACAAAATCCAGGCAGGTTAAAGGGCGGCACAAAGTAGACAGTGGAAAAGAGTGCGCTAGCATCTGTCCAAATTATAAGGGCGTCTCCTTGTTTCGTGCAATTGATATCTATACCTAGTGCGAATTTCGCACTCGCACAAAAAATACTTACATACCTTCGCAATGCGGGCTAGTGTTCCATATTCCACCCAGGCCAGGACACGCCAGTCCGTTTCTGGAAAATTAGTCTAATTTTTGGCCATTCAAAAAATCACCAACTTAACAGCTTTTGGTAATAAAATACCCATTCATAGTCTCAGTTTCATTTCAGGAATTGTAAGCTGTTGTTTAACAATTGTGAACGTGATCTGTATATTTATAACGGCCATAATATTCCTCAAAATCAAAGAAGTCGCTGCTCCTTACACTTCAAGTCCAGACTTGAGAAGATTCTGGGAACAAGACATAAGGATAGTACGGGAATCAAACCGAGGCAACTTACGCAAAGCAGAAGATGATGAACGCACTGAGTGAGAATTATATCATCTGGGACCGATTCAGTGAAATTGCGTTTACAATATTATATTAACTCTAGACTTCTAATGGTTTTCAGGTTGGTATTAGAAGACCTCAACCAAGGAAGTGACGAAGCTATAAAAGGAAGACTGGAAGCAGCTGTGGAGGAGGCATTGGAAGACGAAACTTACAGAAAAGTGAAGAGAATGAGTTATCAAAGTCACAATGCCGATGAGGTAATTTTTTTTTTATTTATGGCTCGTCAATTTGACTTCACCTCGCCTAAAGTTAAGCTGAAGGCAAAATCTCATGAAAGAGGGTCACCATTGCAAAGACGTTCAGTGCTACAATGGTGGCGCTCAGCTTGACGGCCTCATCAGATGCTTTTTCACGCCCCGCTTAAAGGACCCGGGACTGTATGAAGAAGGAAACACGTGCGCCGGAGGACTTAATGGTGCGGCAGAGAAAAGACTCACCGAACCGCTTGGTTCTTGATGGAATATTCTGTACCGTATGCGGGTGACATCTTATGACAATTGATCTTAGATGGTTTACACAGTGCTTCGCATCACGCGGCGTGGCGAGTGCGTGTTTTTACTACGGAAATAAACTGCACGTGAATGCATTTTCAGTCTACTGAACAAGCACTCCATGTGTTTTCGATATCTATCAAGAGAGTTACATAAAAACGATAACTCAAAATCACGCGCTCGTGCGCTATGCTGAGTGAAGTGGGGCAGTGCCAATAGCCTTAAAAATGTAAGCATTTCTGGCTGAATTAAATAAAATATGTATTAGGGACTAATACATAAATCTCAAAAAATTAAAGACATATTAGTACCTACCTACATACATAAAATCTCGCAGATATTCCCGAAGGAGTAGGCTGAGGTAGACCCATAGCTAGTTCATTAGTTTCGTCTCCCATCAGTTTTCTCTATTTCCCGGGTCAGCACGGAAATACGTAGATACCTATCAGCAATCAAAGATAAATAAGTAGGTAATAATAAATTCTAGATTTATTAGTGACATACTTATATAACTTCTTCTGACACACATGTACCTAATCTTATCTTTTGTTTTATCTTGAATGCACACTGTCAACATTAGAGTCCATTTGCCGACCTGTCCTTACTTTATCAAGATATAATAATATGGATATACCTACTTACCTACGTCACGCGCCATAGCCTTGATATTAACACATTAGATGATTACCTATATTATACTTACTTAATATTAATATAGATACGAGTTATATACTTAAAAAAAATACACCACGTCCACTAAGATCCATTACAAAAGCATAGTATCCACCCACAGTCAGATACGCGCTCACCCACGCGGTTCCGCATCTCGAATTAAAAGCAGATAATTAATCAGAAAGGTCAACCACATGTAATTTTAACCTCTAGAATACTGACAGACACCGGCAGCAGTTGACACGCTGGGAGGTTCTCCACCTGTCCTGAATCCTCCCTAGCAGAGGGAAAAGTGTAGAACAGGAAGGGTCTTGATGGATATTATTCATCTCTTTAATATCTGTACTTATTGTTTAACTCCAGATAATTCACTCTATCGGACTATCAAGAACACCAGTCTCTGTACGCTCCAGTCAACTAAATTCTGGAGTAAACACACCGATATCTCCTAAAACTTCTACTGTAGATGATATAGCAAGATTGGACAAGTTGTTGACGTCTTTACTCGGCCTTAAAGAAACGAAACGGGGAAGGTCATTTGTATCCCGCGGATGTACCCCGAGGGCAAGCAGAATTCCAAGAATCGTGGAAGAGGCTGCACATGGACAAAGAAGGCGTTCGGAATCTTGGCCCGAAAGAATCTTTGAAGATTCTGTCGTTCACAGTGTCATTAATAACTTGAGAGATAGCAAACGGAAATCCCAACTTGAAGAACCTTTTCTAACGCCTAATTAAATCCTAGACGCATCATGTTCCGTTCAAAAGATCTAAAAAACGTTGGTAGGTAATACCTATAGGCTTACGATAATGTAAAAAATATAGATTCTTGAGGAAATTCCAATATTGTAAACCATTGGAAAGCGCCAAGGAACCTTGACATAAGGACGGAAGTGTTTAATTTTCTTATCATTTCAGTTAGAAAACACGTTTGATTCATGCATCTGGATGTATAATACGGACACGTGTAAAGATAATAAATGCATTTTACTTATCTACGTCTGTACCTATACCTACTTACTTAATCTAAATAAATCTGAAAAATAAAAAATATATATCTAAAAAATATATGCATGCATTAATAAATAATTTTATGTCTATTTCCATTGGTCAGTGTGTTTGTTTGTTTACAAATGAATATGTAGGTATACCTATAAGTAGTCCATTTGTTTAGGTACTTAAATAAACGTAAACAATCTTGGTGTCTTTTTAAAATGTTTTGTTTAAAAACTTAGTATAAAAATATTTTTCTGCTTAGAAACGCATTGGAAAGACTAAAAACCGGTATCTAAGCAGTAGTTAGTCAGTTAGTTAGCCTATTTCTTTAACATGTTTTTTTATAAAAAGTTGTCACAAGATTGTTTATCTTTATTAACTACCTAAACAAATGGAGTAGGTACCTACCTATAAGTATGTTCAGTCGCAGTCTAGACCCCTTAGTTATATTATCACAATCTAATTGTGCTTATACTTTGTAAAATATAGCTTGGGTCCTATGACAGATGTCAAAATGAGGTTCTTAGGGATGTACGAAATTCGATGAAAATGTCGATACTACCAGCTATTATTGATGCATGTTACAAATAATTAGGTTTAATTTATCTGTATGTATGTATTTAATTGTAATAAGAACGGAATATACGTAGCATACAAGACGTCGGCACTCGTACTGATGAGAACGAGTGGAGTGGATCAGTGGAAGTTCATATCAAACAAGATGTTGGCGCGTGTGTTTTATGCCTATATCATGGCCTAAGTGCCAAACGCGGCGTGTCTTCTTACAAAATCCAAAAACAGGTTCAGGGCGTTGATGGATTGAATGTAGGATTTTATTTACTGAATATTATTTAGGATCAAGTATATTGAAATATAAATATTATTATGATATTAAAATACCTAAACAATAAGATTAAATTCTAATAATTTTTTTCTTATATCAATTTCAATGTTAAATTAAGCTTTATTCAAAATATGGATAGTTCATAGTATGTGGTCACGATGATTCATCGCCCATCACTAATTAGCTCGGTATGCCCATAAAGTATGACATTGACAGCTACTACATCCAATAATAGAAAATTCAAGACTTCATGGGCGGGATTTCTTTGACAGCTGTCATAGGACCCAAGCTACATTTTACAAAGTATAGTGATGAGGACTGCGGTTTGGCTGACCAGGGGGTAGCATTTTTTTTGTAAATGCATAGATGCAATGTAGAAACTTTTTTTATAATACAACATTAATGATAAAATAAAAAAAAATGACACCTTGTAAAATGTTTTACTGACTACAACACCAAAACAGGTTCATATTCAATAACAGTAATAAATAATTCACTATAAAGTTACAATTAAATTGTACAATTGTTCAAACCAACAATTGCACACACACAAACATTTGTACACAATTAAAACACCTATTTTTGTTGTAAATAGCAAAATGGTTTATCACAGCAAAGCTTATTATTATGTCAAATACATTATTAATATGTCGAATACAATACATTACTTCAATTAAGTACTTGATATGTTGCTATTTGTGTGAACATTAAGTCCTGTTTCTGGAATTTAGAACCTATTAAAAAGATATCTATGTCAAGAAGCTATGCTTAAATTTTTTGTATCTTTGGGCAATGTTTTTAATGACTTGTTATGTTTTACTTGAGAGGTGTAAACATCGTAACCTAAAGATATTGTGTTGTCATATAATACTCTGTACCTAGTCGGTAGGAAATAAAAGTTAATAATCTGTGCAGGAGGCCATACCATCCACTCAGCCCGATACAACACAATAAATTTATCTCTAACTTCTTCCTTAAAATTATCCCATGGCTTCTCTTCAAATAATGCAACGCTTCCAAAGAAGGTTACAATCATTATGGGCGAAAATATTAATTGATCTAGAGTCAATTTCTTTAGCACCATATCTACAGTTTTTCCTATTATCATTTTATCTAAAATTTTATACCAATTATGACATAAGACACCCACGGCAGCACCCGAGCATCCCATTTGTATAGTCCGCGGCACATCAAACTCACTCTGATGTCCCGTATATAACTCGTAGGCCTGTTCTAGAGAATCTCCTAATGCTGATAAGCTCACTGATATGGTCACATTTGTGTATATTAAAAACTTATCACTGAATGCCACTTTCACAAGACTTTTACTCCTTTTAACTGTGGTTGAATTTTTCACCTTTATGGCAAAAGAGCTCAATGTTCTTCGAAGGGTTTGCATTTTATCTGAAACAAAGAATTAAGAATAAATAACAGCTGTTAAGATAATTGACTTTGTATGAATACAAATTTTATTATTTTTTTTTTATTTTTTTTTTTTTTATTTATTTATTTACACACAAAACACATTACAATCTTTTTCAAAACAATTGCAATAAAATACAGATCCGCACTGGATTGTAACATAACTACATGTGCACATAGTTGAAACAGTGAAACAAAAATAGGAAAGCTCTGAATTGGCAAAATTATAATTGAATAACTATGACGAGTTCAAATATCCTTCAAGGACAGCTGCTATGGAGGATGTCTTTCAAAATTTTAGTAAATCTGTTGATATTGGGTTCAAATATGTCTAAGAGTTTGTTTCTCCTTGCCACCTCGTTATATTGGCGGGCCATTCTTGTTAAAGGGTTAAAGAAGGAAATATTGTTCCGGTAAACCCGAAGGGAAAACAGATTTGTCTCATTAGACCTACGTGCGCTGAATTTTATGTTGAATGTGATATAAGAAAGTAATTCTGGTGAATCCAAAACATAATGTATAATTTTGTACAAATAAACAAGATCAAAATATGTGCGTCGAATTTCTAATTGCTGTACTTTGAATTTAATAAGTCTACTTTCGTAATCAATACTTGATCGCCCAGGGTCCTGACGATAACTTAGAATTCTAAGTGCTTTCTTCTGAATACGCTCAATCGCATCAATGTGTACCCTGTAGTTTGGTGACCATACGGGACTGCCATATTCTAAAATACTCCTCACAAGAGCGTAGTACAGGTACAAACCACTAAGAGGCTTTCTGAATTCTTTGGTAGATCGCAAAACAAAACCCAGAAGCTGGTTGGCTCTAGATACGATATTACTATAATGAGCACGAAATGACAGCTTGTCATCAAATATAATACCCAGATCTTTGGCAACTCTTGATCGACTAAGCATTTGGCCATCAATATCATAGCACCACGCAATTTTATTGTGTTTGTTAGTGAATGTTATAACAAAGCATTTCTCAGTATTTAAGTACATGTAGTTAGTTTGACACCACCGCGACAAAGTATTAATGTCCCGTTGAAGGGCCAGACAGTCTTCCGGCTTAGAGATCAATGTAAAAATCTTTAAATCGTCTGCATATAACAGGCAGTTACATGATAATTGCTTAATGAGGTCGTTGATAAAAACAATGAAGAATAAGGGCCCCAAATGAGAGCCTTGAGGGACACCAGAACTTACCACGATAGGTGAAGAGACAAAACCTTTCAATGCAACCAACTGAGTTCTACTATCAAGGTATGAACAAATCCATCGGAACAAACTGCCATGAATGCCACATGACGCGAGTTTAAGGCAAAGCAGATGATGATTGACTTTATCGAATGCTTTAGAAAAGTCGGTATACACAGAGTCAACCTGTCCCCCAACAGCAAACGCCTGACAAAGATAATTTTTATACTCAAGCAAATTAGTAACTGTTGATCTGTTTCTAACAAAACCATGCTGGTGCTGCGATAAAATGGGTTTAAAATGATTATAAAGATGAATATAGATCACTGATTCAAATATTTTGGCAAAGCAAGACAGGATACTTATTGGCCGATAATTTTTGCAATCAGATTTATCACCACTTTTATATATGGGAATGATGTGAGCGGTCTTCCAACGTTTAGGAAAGATGCCAGTAGTTAGCGATTTATTAAAAATAATAGACAATGGGATGGCCAACTCTTTCCCGCAACACCTGATAAAAGAGGGAGGCAGAAGATCAGGGCCGGCACCTTTATTAATATCAAGCTTTTCTATTTTGCTTAATATATCACTTGCTTCAACTGGGATTTGTGACAGTGTATCTGGGAACCACTCCCCAGAGGATAGGCTGCCATCGGCTACACCAGTGCCTATAATAGAGTGTCTCTCAAAGACTGACCCAAAATAATCAGAAAAAAGATCACAGATCCCTTGACCATTAGACGCCGAGGTATTTCCATATCGCATGGTCCCGGGCACCGACACTTGACCCTTTCGATTATTGATAAATCTCCAAAAAAACTTAATGTTTCTTTTTAAAGAGTCCTCAGTAGCCGAAATATATTTCTGATAACAAATTTTAGTGAGAGTTTTGCATCTTGCTCGAAGCAATGAAAACACATCATAATCGCGAGGATTACCGTATTTTTTGTACTTTGTGTGATATTTATTTTTTTCTTGATTACATTTAATTAATGATTTGCTATACCAGAATGGATAAGAAGAAGGTTTGAAGGTAGTAGTTGGCGTGTATTTATTTATGATTTGAAATAAATTGTCGTAAAAAACATCCGTGCATAAGTCCACATCAGGTGCTAGTAAAATTTCATGCCATTTTATCTTATTTAAATCAGATTTAATTTTCTCATAATTACATTTGGCGAAATTAAGCCGTTTTGAAGTACTTCTTTGAAGCCCTTTTGATGCGCATGAAATGTTTAAGGTTATAGCAATGGTAGGATGATGTTTATCCTTTCGACACAACCCCATTTATTTGCTAGCTGTGTCCCACGCTTTCACCTACTGTGTATTTTTTCTATACTGTGCCTAATCGATTGCCCATGCATTTGCTCACTGAACTATATAGGGTCACAAAGAACAAAAATCTACCGGAGTTTCTTGCTGGTTCCTTCACAGGAGATCCAACTACCGAACCAGCGAAATAATTCAATTGAAGATGACAAAATATTTTTATACTTTGTTTTAATATTTTTGACAAATAAAATAGTAGAAGTTTGGCATTGATATCGAAATAACTTTGGCTTTGCTAGAGTGATGTGTAACATAACTCCTCACAGACACTGGAATATTAAATGCCAAGGAAAATTCCAAATCCCATCCCAGAGTATAATATGGTCCACCTAGCCGCGGCTGGCCTTTAACCATCACCAATTCCAAAATGGCCAGCATCTGTGTGAACCATGGTCTCCTATCTAGACCTCATAACCGGGGAGTGTAAAACATGCTGCTGCCTCTGTTAATTATTAGTACCTAAGTACAGTAAAGAAGAGATTGCATTTACTTAAAGACAAAAATCACAACTACTAACATCATTAATCTTCAATTTTAGCATGCCTTATATGGGAGGCATAAATATCATATCCAAGAGATATTGTACTATCATACAAAACTCTATACTGTGTTGGCAAATAATAAAAGTTAATTATTTGGGCAGGTGGCCACACCACCCACTCAGCTTTGTACAATATCCAAAATTTATGGCGCACTTCCTCTGTAAAGTTCTCCATTGGATTGTCTTCAAAAATGGCGACAGTGGCAAAAAAAGATAATATTAATAACGGAGAACAAATAAATTGATCTAAACATAATTTTTTTATGACCATGCCTACAGTTCTGCCAACTATGACTTTGTCTAGGAAATTATACCAGTGATGGCATATAATTCCAGCTGTGAATCCTGATATTGCCATCTGTCCAGTGCGGGCATAGTCATATTCTTCTATATCTTCTGTATAATATTCATAAGTTTGTTCTGAGAGATCACCCACTGTTGAGATACCCATAGATAACAAGATGTTCGTGTAGAACAAATTCTTGCGATTGAAAGCGTCATCTACAGCTTGTTTGTATGTCCTATAACTTTTGGAGAAAATTCTTCTGATAACCATAACACCTGCCCAAACAACACCTAAAACAAACAGGCTGAGCTGAGAGTATATGAATTGCAAGCTCAAAATACTCCAATTATTTAATAAATTACAGCTCATTAACTAAGACTAATTACTATTTTTAGAGTATGATATAACAGCCCATTAATGCAGTATAGCAGAGCAACAGTTCTATATCCCAATCTTCTATAATTTAAGTAATACATGATGGACTACCAACTATAATTATGGCTCTCTCAAGTCTCAACGCTCTACACACAAAATCTAACAAGAAAATCTATCAGAACACTATTTTATACACTATACTTACCTTATATAAAATCTAATAGCTTTTAGTGGTTAAAACTACTAAGCATATTAATTTTACAAATTTGAGGCTATTAAATAACCTCAAATTTGAGAAAATTTAATCTTTTACGTAAATTCTTCAACCACTCATGTTTAACATCCAAGGCAATTCAACAAACAACACTGACTATTAATGAATTGAACTCCAAAAAAGAGCAAAGATGTCATAAAAAGTCGTAACTCGTAAAAAGTCATAAAAAGTGCACGAACTATGCATGCAATGACATGACATGACATGAGTGACAGACATACATGGACATGTGACAAGTTGTGTGACGTAACTTTGACACTTCATCAAAAAAAAAATACATTTTTTTAATTTTTCCGTGAATTGGATATTGACAATAGTTATTGATTATGATACTTTTATTCATACTTCTTATTACAATTTTGATAAGGATCTATCTAGAAATAAAATTCGTTTAATAAAGTAAGCGAATATAAGAAATAAAGTTTCAATTTTTTTTTAATTAATTGTTAATGTTAATAACAATATATTATAATTCTTTTATTTTTACAAAATAGCAGTATTAATCATCCCATCCATAATCCTCATTCTTCAGTCAACTACAGTCAATAATGAACGATTTTTCCTTCAAAAGATTAAAGATTTTGTACCTCAGATTAATACTTACTTTACTATTTTGCGTCAATGTCATGCCTGTCTTCGCTGCCTTCAGTTCCTTGTGTCTGCTATAATTTTAGTTTATGGCTGCTCTGTTTATGCTTATAATTGCAAAGAATGCAATATAATAGATAAATACTCCATAATTTTGAACTGAATTGGTATTAACAAGTTAGTTGAAACTTCGCGATACAAAAAATTGTAAAAACTATTATAAAATGGCAGGTAAATGTATAATATTTCTATTGATCTGTACGGACATTACAGTTTGCGGCTTTTCGTACGTTCTTGGTCTACATAATGTAGAACAGGGTAATTAATGTATGGAATTCTGTAATATGAGAGAATTTACCTTGATATTTATTATTTCAGACAAACTAACTTTGGATAGACAGGCTATGAAAGACCGGGCTACGTCCCATCTACGTATTTACGTCGGGTCCCTACCTGACAGCGCTACTGTAGACGATTTATACGAACATTTTATAAAATTCGGAGAAATACATGGCATTATCACTAACAGAAACTTCGGATTCGTACAATTTGCTGAGGAATCTAGTGCAAGGGAGGCAATCAACAAAGGCAACCGAAGCAATTTGCTGGGAAACCAGATCATTGTGAAGACTGCCCAGACAAATCCTGATAAGAGAGTGGAGTATGTAGTTTTTGTAGTTAAATCATGTTAATTCATACCTTAAGGGTTCGTGTGTACAGAGCCCTATAAACTCATCAGGGTTCAAGCCAACCTGACATCCTTAACTATGAATGAGAGTCTTGAACAGACATTCCTCTTGGGGTGCGATAGTAGTCTTGCGCAGTAAAACCTACATTTAAATTAAAAACAATAAGTGGATCCTGGTCTCTAGGATCCTGGTCACTGAGATATAACTGGGAAATCATTATGAGGCTGATGAATGAAATACATAAAACACTAGGTTTAACAGAATTATTTATTTGATAAAATATTCATTTTAGCCACCCTGACAAATGTAAATCAATTCAATGAAAGAAATTTGTTTTGAGTAATAGAATCAGCTGGGTCGGCAGCACAAATATGATGCAATGTGGTTTTACAAATGTTCATAGGCCGGGATAACCCCTTTCCATCAGTTGTCACCTTGGTGGTATAAAAAATTATGATGTTTTCACATGTACCTTTATTTTTAAGGAGACACACAGAGGTTGTGAATATCCCACAAACAATACCGCCTGCAGTGGCTATTAATGACAATAAGCTACCCAATGAGGAAGGCACAGAGGACCCATATGACAATTTTGGCAACTACATTGGAGATCAGAGTTAGTATATTGTACTACTGCTACTCTAAAATTAGAGAATCTTATGTAACCTAATGTTAATTGGATATTATTTACAGGAATGATGAAATACAATACGTATTGTATGTACTTAGGGGTCATTAACTTCAAAAAAAAAAAAGTGTAAAACTTAATTAGCCAGTTTTGACCCCTTCCTTATTGTAAGAAAAAAATAAGTCTGGCTGACACCCTCTGCCCTGTTTAATATTTATTACATTAGAATTTAATAAAAAAAAATATTCTTACATATCTACCAATAATTTTAATTTTTTAGTAAGTATTTATAAACTTTAGTTTTAATAATTCATATTTACTTATATAAGATTTTTAATGAGTAAAAACTTGATTGATAAGCACTCACTTCACACATTTTTACATAAACATAAGAAATTTAAGAAAACTTAAAACAATTTCTACCCTCCGTCACCCAATATACTTCCATAATAGGAAATAAATGGCGGCCCTTTAAGCATTTGTAAAATTTCAGAACAACCAAATTAGAAAGTTAATAGCAATAGGTATATGGAGTAACCAGTTGCTGCCAGCACTGACGTTACTCTAATCAAAGATAGCCTAAGCCTTTTCCCAAGGACTGTAAACACATAACAGCCAGTTACTTTCGCATTTATAATATTAGTACAAATTAGGAGTATGAACATGGACCCTGATTCTACTCAATAGAGGTGTCTCAATATGAATGATCACCTGTTACAAAATAACTGTGCAACAATTCTAACCAGATCAGGTTAAAATTGCCTAATTTTGCTATGTGCATACTTACATATTTATTCCTCGGGCATATATCTTGAGCCTAAAATATGCTCTATACATGCTGACTGTGTTTTTGGGTGTCTATTGAGGATATAGGGTGATGCAGTGAACGAACTCATGTTCACCAAGCATAGATTATTTATTAAAATCTGTGTGCACCGGGGCTTTTTTTGTCTCGCGATTTAGGTCTAAGGTGGTTCCGGGGCTTTTTTTGTATCCTGAGGTATACCACATAGTGACATGCACTGAGTAGTGGTACTTATGTTGTCCGTAAATTAACCTGCTACTAAAAGTCAATGATACATTTGTTGATAGCTTATACAGAGGAAGAACATGAAGATGCTGGATATACAGGACATTGGCCAGAGGGAGGACGTGCAGGGATGCGAGGCCGCGGTGCACCTAGGGCGCGAAGCCGCGGAGGCCGAGGGCGCGGTGGCCCTCCGGGATTCAGGGATCGATCACCAGTTACTGGTAGAGGTAAGTGCTTTACTATTCCATTTGTTTTCTTTTAACCTTTAAAAAAAGGAGGTGTTCTTTTACACCCATTATTGAAGAGTTATGACTATTTACGTGATACTTCTTTTTTAAAGCTGCTGTTATTCCCTTCGTCTGCTCCCATTTTAATTTGATCCATTTTTTGACAATGGTGAAAACCAAAGTCTGCATTAAATATGTGCAGGACATATGGACGAAAAACTCGTTATCACGCCTACCAATTTCGACGATTCTTTTTTTTTATTTGCCTTTCCAAGCTACTTCAGAAACTGAATTTTCATAATTCAAGTTCCACGATATGACAATACCCAAAACTTGAACCCTCCCAAAAATACAGGTATTGCCAATTTCATTACCCTGTTGAAAATATCTTCAAAGCCTCTTCAAATATTTTCATTTAGGCGGTGAATGGGCGGAACGAGGTGGATATGACCGATATTCACAGCAAATGCAGGAATATCCCAGAGCACTACCAGTTACAGAAAGAAACGACTGTGAAATTATTGTGGTTTCCAAAACTCTCACGTGAGTGGAATATTTTTACCCTTTGTTTTTTTTTTGCATATTTACATCTGCATGATTATGTGTCTTCATAATCGCTGTTTCAGCGGCTTTTCAAACTATTGCAATACGTGATGAAATAATATTCCGGATGATTAATAATTGCAAGGGGCACTGCGGTCGCCACATATGTATATGCAAACATGCGTGTTGAAATAATGTTATGAAGGTCAATTGCATAAGGTTATTTCATATGATAGGGGAGCCCTTCTGTTTTTTATTACACCCATTGCCCTCATGTATAACAACTGCCATTGATATTCGTAACCGGGACAAACGGTTTACGTGCTCTTCGAAACACGACCAGACCAATGCAAATAACCATATTCATGCATACAAATATTTGCACTGAGCGGTGATCAAAGACCGCTCAAAAACCGCTCCCTGCGTAGCGGTTGCGTTCACTACCGCTACGCCACAGAGGCCAGTAGCACTAGCATGAACTCCTATCGAATTCATAATGTAAAGGTTTCGAGAGAACGGAGCATTTTGATTGGCAGTCTGCCTCTTGTGAACCTGTGTGCGTGCGAACGAATTCGATAGTATTTCGTGCTAAGGCTACTGCTACATGTTACTCCGAGCCTGCCATGTTACCCCCTTATTGAACTCCTTGAACCCCTAACATGTTCCATTGTTACAGAGAGTATGCCGAGTACATTGAAGGGCGGTTGAAACGGTTAGGCATCGTTGTAGACCTGCTGTTTCCCATGGAAGATGTTCCGATTGGCAAAGTGCTCGGTAACATCGCGTCCCGTGGCTGTCTCTACGCGATACTAGTCATGCCACAAAATCAGGAGCATAGATCTTTAACAATTACTATATTGCATGGATTACCGCAAGGTAAGTGATAATAATACTGGTATTTCATAGTACGCCTTTCAATTTTGTTTTGGGTCTCCTTCTCGACCTTTGACCAAGGTATGAAATACCCCGCCCGGCGCGGGACACATCGAGACTGGTCCTTGTAGCGGCCCTAGAAGGCGGGGTAACAGGCTTGTGACCCTAGCAAAAGAATAGGCCAAAGAGAATCTCATTCACGGCAACTTGTGACCTGAGGCGACGTGCTGTTTTAATCAGTTTGAGTCCGAGAAACCGACCTCCAGCGGGTTTTCTCCGGCGGAGATTTATGGAATATAAATAAAAAGTACAAATAATACTAATGTCTGTCTATTAGGCAAAGCCATATAATCAGATTTCCAATTCACTCAGCTGATCTGTATTATGGATATACATACTTTTTTTGTTTATCAGAGCACCGCAACATGCCTATAGAAGACGCCTTACAACTGCTGTCGCGTAACTTCCAAGAGGTCCAACGCGGCGGTCCGTCTGGACGCGAGGCAGTGTACGCGCTACTGGGGCAGCTCGCCGATGGCCGCACACTCACCGTCATGCAGTACGATAAGGTCATCGAATATCTGCAGGTACGATCACGTTTTTAGTCTGGAGTCCCACCTAGAATATCAGGGTCCAAGCCAACGGGACATATATTCGACCATTTAAATCGCTTAAACGATATGACGCCATGCTGAAATCGCTGCTGATTCACGTACGAAGTTTTAGTTTTACTCTAGTGGTTGAAGGGTCAAAGGGCAGTCGCTTCAAATCATGGAAGGGATGGGTAGACACCCGGTTTCAATGTACAAGCTCCTGATGCAACCGGTATTGGTGCTCGAATGAACAGAAAAGATTGTTAATATGTTCAGAGAGCTCAATATTTGCTATGTATTCACCAACCCATACTAAGGCCGTACGTGATTGAGCAACAGCGAGTTGCCCAACTATAAGTGTGAAACGCGTCACGACATTGAATTTTTATAATGTGTTATACTTATGAGTTACCAGATAGACGTTATAATTTAAACAATGAACAAATTAAAGGTCATAATATTAAATTCGTTGCGGAAGTTAACCTTGTTTTTTTTATTTCCAAAAAGTAAGTTTGTTTATAAAACAATTAGGCAACTAAAATATTATCTAGCTTACTAAATCATTAGATTATCTAACGTACTGAAGTTCAATGTATGTATTATTAAATAACAAGTATAGCCAGCCAGCCAATCTTCGTTAGTCACCCTAAGAACCATGTCTATAGTGTGCTATTTTATTCACAGGAAAGAAAAGAGCAACAAGTCAAAATAGAATTAGGTGAGCCATTAAACCCTGCTAACAACAAAACACAAGTGGATCTCCAACAAAGAATTTTAAGCATATTGAATGACAAGAAAACGTTGACTCCGAGCGAGCCGGCCGCGCCACCGCCCGTGGCCGCGCCGACCCCTGCGCCGGCGCAGCCTGCCGCGCCAAACAAACTGTTCAACGACCCTACTGTTAGAAAAGCCCTAGATTCAATATTACAAAAGTTCGCGTAATTTAAGTTTGAACCCTATGTATAAGTGATAATATGAAATATTTTACAGTCAACAAACTTTCAAATAAATATGACGATGATGATGATAGAGGTTATAAATAAATTTACATTGACTACTGAATAAAACCTCTTTCTCTGAAGTAACATTTAGTACAGATAATTTATTGATATCCTGTTCTACATACAGTCACGCCTTACCTGAAGCAGAGACTACAAAATAAACTTCTCTTGTACACTGTACTTTTATCATAATATCATGACAGTATGTCGAGTTGCAAATCTGACGACTTAAAAATCTGTCGAGTTGGAAATGAGGGTATATATACTTATTTATCCGAATACCTTTTTATCCGATTTCCAAAAAGGAGGAGATTCTCAATTCGACTGGTATTTTTTGTTTAATGTACCCCAAATATTATTGACTTATAACGGTTAAATTGTCCGGTGAACCGGAATTCGGAAAATAATACGACATTCAGTGTGGACACTGAAAAAATGTATGGTCCGCTTGCCTTATTGTTTTACTACGTGGTCGCCGAATCTCTTCGTTAAACTTTAATATCCGAGGAGATAATCTATATATGTAACGTCTGCGGTCGAGACAGTGGGTAGTTGGATATCATTGCCAACAATTTTATTTAGTAAGCGAATTGGGGTGCAGGTTGAATGACAAAACTGGTGACTCTCGCTCTGACTCGTACTTGGGGCAAACCTAGTGATTGCTATTCAGTGGGGTAATGCCACCAGCATGATGGGAACCAGATACGTTAAGGGCGACAGAGAAACCGCTACTAAACCGAAGCAGGTCAATCTTAGCCGGAAATCGGAGCCTTAGCGCCTTCTTGCATTTAGGCAACTAGAAAAAAACTGCAGTAACATCAATTCCAATTTCACCATTCCCGCGGAATCCGCGATGTTGCGGATGCTTTTTGAGAATTGCTGATTAGTTGTTGAGAGGTGGCAACTCTATATTAGTTTGAGTCGCCTAATATAAGGGCTACTGAAACGTAATTCGAGTTGTCAGCCGAAGTTACCGTATTGCCAATTTGGATGTGGAGGTCCCATGGAGTCGGTTCACGGTATATATCGAAGTCCGGCTACATCTTAGTAAAACTAGAAAGCCGACCCCAACTGAGTTGGGAATGGGCTCAGAGAATGATGTTGAACTGGAGTTGTCGTCAATCAGCAACACAATTACTTATTTTGTAAATGTATTGAGACTGTCTCAAACAAGATTAAAACACTGCAACTGAAGTTTGTGATATATTGCAATTAGTCAAATACATGTTTTAACCCTTGATGATAGGTTGTCACAATTTTTCAACTTCAGAAAGGTATTTCGTGACAAAGGTTGAGAGAATACCTACATAGTGCATGTAAAATTTGTATTTTACTAGTACCTATATAAGTATTGTTTATACTGATAAGCATCAGATTGTTTTAGTATTTACAATAAAACTACATCCTAAGTTACTTCAGTTTTATTTATTAAGTTCATACATAGAGGTGGTCTAAACAAATATATCCACTGACCTAGCATTTCATTGGTGATTTTAAGTGACAAACTGTGCTAGTTAATTTATGTACATACACATGAAAAGATTTTTATATTGATTCTAACAATTACGATCTCGACAAAGAGTTCAAACATAAACCATTATTGTTTGCCATATTTTCATTTTATAATGAATGACCAGCTAACCTAACATTCAAAGCGGTTATGTCACAAAAATAAAAACTACATGCAGGGTGTTCTGATTTATATAACTTTGTGGAAATTATGTATGACATGATTATTAGGATGTCAAAAAAATACCGCCAGCGGTCCCCCTGGCCCTGGCCTCCCCTACGTCATCAGATACGTACTGAAACAGCATGATTAATATGTACAAATATATGAGGCAAACATTAGTAGACTTCTTATCAGGAATTCATCATTATGGCATTGTAATAATTTGAAACATCAATTTATATGATATAATCATTTACAAACATCTTCCCATTGAGATCAAAGCTCTGAGTCTTTTCATCTTTCAAAAGCATCATTGTTTTAAAAATTATATACTTTTCTTTCTATTAGTTATTAGCTATACAAGATATATATAATAATCTAGGATAACATTAGGAATATCCACATCTTACTCTATATAAACATATTATCCACATACGCCCTTACTACTTACAGCAACAAAATGCCACCACGCTCACACATCAAACCCCATAAAGCTTTGTTGGAAGAATTTGGTGTCAGTTGAGAGTTCGACGGGTGAGAGCGATATTTACATAGGATCAGTCAATTATTGACTGCATTGCCAACAACAAAGTGCAGGCGAATCAGCAATCCTTGAAAATTCGTCATATAAATTAAGTTGATTTTTCTGGAGGATCTTCTTGTTTAGAGGGGTCAAAGCCCTCTTTAATGTGGCCTCCTGTACCTTTTGGATCTAGATCTGTAGCCCAACTGAAGTGCATAAGTGCTAAATGGGAATTACCTAACTTATTATGGACTTTTCCAAGTAAATAATAAACTAATGATTCTCTTGGAGCAATATCTTTTAAATGATGTAGATCCGCCAATGCATCCTCTGGTCTGCCAGCACGCAGTAATACTGATGCTCGATGGAAACGACACAATGGATTCTCTGTGTCTAATGCAACTGCTCTCTCTAGTGTTGCAAGGGCTCGTTCCATTTTGCCCAAAGCAGCTTGTGCTAATCCTAATTGGCACCTTAAAACTCCCGAATGAGGATGTATAGTAAGAGCTCTACGAATGTGTACTTCTGAGGGTTTCCAGCGTTCTTGTCTAGCATATACTGTAGCTATGCCAAACCATGCCACATAATTTCTTGGATCAATACTAACTGCCGCTCTAAAACTTGCAAGAGCCTTGTCTGTCTCCTCAGCTACTGCATACTCATGGCCCAATAAAGCATGTGCATAAGCTACATCAGGATCCAGTTGTACAGCTCGTTTGAAGAATTTCAAAGCTGTTTCACGTTCCTTATGGAGTGAAAAGCAGTTTCCAGCTGCGAGCCATGCAATAGGATCCTTTCTGTTCAATTCTACTAATTCTTGGGATAATGCTGACAATTGTGCCTCTCTTTGTAAATGCCATAAACACGTACTATATATATCCATACCCTCTGTACGATTTGGATAATGTTTTCTAATTTCAGCAAAAATTTTAGCAGCTGCCTCATATTGTGCCAGTTCATAATGTGCTTTAGCTATCATTGTTTGTACCCAAGGTGAAATAAGTTGCTTTGGCGAGGTCTCTTGGAATAATTTAATAGCATTTTTACAGTCTAAGAATGCAAGACATTTATAAGCATCGCCTAAGTCTCGCATTAAATTTAACAAAGCTACACCATTTGAATTCTTTGGTGGGATTGTAGGTGTGATTGTTTCCACACCTTTGCTTCTTTCATTTACATCAACAGAATTACTTTTAATATTTTTGGCTGTACGCTGTTTATTTTTTCTTGAAGGACTCTTAGGGGCTACAAATTTTCTACTGGGTGATTTATTGTTTTCTTTAACAGAATAACTGCTGTTATTATTACTAAATAACCTGGATGACCGTCGAGGAGCAGGACCAAGGGTACACCTTGGAGCTGGACTGAAAACAGCATCTTTTAATTGTCCCATTTGAGCTCTTAACGAATTTACTATTTTCGGTATGGCCTTCTGCTCATTTGAGTCTGTGAGTGTTGGAGTGTATAATACAGGAGATTCTTCCATTGGCAACATGCCAAATAATGGAGAGAATGGAATAGGTGACATGCCACTGAACACACTATGCATTCTCCTATTAGGTGCTGGTGTCTCAGGGGTAATGCTCGTAGACATTGTAATAGGAGTTCTTGTAGCAATATTATTTGGTGTGACATTAGAATTGATAGCTGTATTATTAGGAATGTTACTATTCACAAATGAGATATTCTCAGAATTGCTGACTAGATTAACTAAAGTTGTAACACCAAATGTGAAGTCAGTATTATTCATTTGGAATACTTGGTGGGGGTCTACTTTCTCACCCATGTTACAGAGTTGTGCAAATGATTTCCACATGAATGGATTCAGTGACAGTGCTTTCCGATGTGCATCAGCAGCTTTACTTCTTCTTTCAGTGATGTTATATATTTTGGCAAGAAGTTGTAATGCATATGGAGCTTGTTCACCAAATTCAGAAGCAACAATATCCAAATTCGATCCCAGTGCAATCTCGGCATCTTTATAGCTGAAAATTACATGATTTATTACAAATTGTATATGACCTATAATTCAAAACAATCTACTACTACACAATATTATGTTGTGTACAATGAAGATTCAAGCAACAAGAAGACATTAATGGGTAGATTATTATTAGTACTTACGATTTTAAATCAATGGAACATTTAGCTAATAGGAACCTGGCTTGTGGCAGGGTTAATGACATGTTTTGCAACAAATGATGAGCTTCATTTACTCTTCCAGCCCTATAATAACATGTTCCTAATAGAAAAGCTGTTTCTTCTGAAGTAACTGAAAAAATGAATAATTAATTAGTACAGCTAATTATATTCCAAGCGCATAATGAATTTCAAAATCAAGAATTACGTAAAAATCAATAGCAGCACTAAAACTGCAAGAGTAAAACATTTATTGAGACTATAATTTTATTAAGAAAATAGCTATAAAAATGTTACCTTCAGCATGTAATCTCTCGGCCAGAAAAATAGCGTTGTCGTATGCATAATTATTTAGACAATCCCAAACGATAACCTGTGGGAATTTAAAATAATGAATAAAACGTCTTCATGAAATTATTTTGACAGTTCCAAGAAAATATGTTTCTTACACACCTGTATAGGCTCCTGAACAATCATTTTTGTAGATTATATGCACTTAAAAGAATATAAATACTACAAAATATTCACATCGCAGGCCACAATTATTATAGTCACAAAATAAATTAGAGCGTATCTTTTACGACGGACATTTTCATTTTTGTTAATTGTCTATGGAAAATTGCAAAAGGGTTGCCAGGACTTCAATATAAAAATACCCATCATTTCGTGTATTTCATGGCCACTTTTATAATATTCAAGACACGACATTTCATACTTGTGTATTAGGGCTCGTAATCCAAAACAACGGTGGGGAACCTTGTTCTGAGTTGAAACAGAAATAAACACCACTTTAAAGTATTTTTGTCAAACACAAACGTAAAAAACATAAATGCCAAACAATAACCCTAGGTACCGAAAAAAATATTGCCGTGCCGCGGGTCGTTATAAATCCATTTAACTTGTGTTTGTCAAATCAAAGCACGTGTTTAACCCGGTTTACATTCGTGACGCATTGTGTGGTCATGTCTCAGTGTCATTTGCTCTGTTCCTATCCAATGTGACAAAATACCACCCGTTGCGTCACTGCTTTAAGAGAAGAGCCGATGCCCCGTAAAATCCAATCACACTATTGACTACCTGATCTCGTGGACGCACAGGAACTACACGGAATCTAATTGACTAGCGTGAAATAACGTGGCTTTGGTAAAATTTCTTTAAAACATGATATTAGCATTATATAACTTTATATTACCTTCATGAACAATATTTACTTGATATTGTCGATATTGTGGTGATTCTGCTGCAGAAATTATCAAGGTACAAGCCGAGAGTTCGGGTGCTTGGAGCCTTATATGGTATTTAAAATAAACACCCAGTTGTAAATCGACTGTCATGATGAAATAAGAATTAACTTCTGAAACACAATCGGATTATATCTAGTCCTAAATCGAGATTCAGGACTGAGTTTTGGAATACAGGTTTTAGTTTGCGCAAATCTAAAACGTTTACCGACGATATTGTCGTTGATCGTCAATAATATAAAATCGTCCAAACACAACAAAAAGGCAGTTTAGTTTTCTTTAGTCAGGATCAATATGTCATTGTATTTTGATATTGCTTATTTTTTAAGGATTATTTTCCCAGATAGTAAGAGTCTTAATTTAAGACTTGGAATTAAGTCAGGTCAAATAAGCTACAAAATATGGAAACCTGTGACTTCTGCCTACCCCGGACCGGAGTGAAATTAGAGTTCGAGATAAATAAATGACACGTAGTATGGGGTGCTAACTGAAATTATATTATTTATTCAATTAATAAGCAATTCAACTAGCTTATTTAAATAATTGAAATGATAAAATAGCAAATTGCAATTTTCTCGCATCGCACGCAGAAATTGTCTATGACTGGTCAAGAAAACACTGGTACAGGCAATAAACGTCAATTCGTCACGAAGACAATCACGATTTTCACGAATTCGCAAGCAGTGTATCGTGAGCAAAAGCGAAATAAATGGTGGGAAGTCAACTAAAGTGAAATTATTGTTTTTGCAGTGTTTAGTTGATAATACGTTTGTGTTCGTTTTATATGTTGAAACATTGTGCGTGAACATTGTTGTGTAGGAAACCTACGTGATTATGTGTACAATATGCGCAGAGTGTTGATTACGAATGACATCTGTTAACAAAAGGAAAACAGTGATTTTGAGACGTTGTTGAAATATTTCCCAGGTAAATACTTTAATAATGTTTTTATGTGGTTGTGTAAAATTCATACAGCGTTTAGTAAAGAATTGCAACATCTTGGTGGCTTCATACGTCAGTAGATGAATCGCCCTTCACTAAGTAATAATACACCAAACAAGAAAATGTCAAGACGTGTGACCTCCAACTTGTGAGTTCCGTTCCGCGATATTTCACAAATTCGTATAATTTATGAGGTGGTTTGCATTGGAGAGCATGGTTTTGTTTTTTGCCACAACTATGTTCTACTTACTATGTAGGTGAAATTGAATGGCTATTGAACAACAAATGCTGCCTGGAAAGGAAAAGCATAGAACATATTTCTAGTTGATAGTTAATTGGACAGTAACTGCTTATATTACTAATAGTTCTTATTAGAAATTTTCTCATCAACTTTGATAAGTAGTGGTAGTAGTCTGCAGTAGTGGACATAATAGTGAGAGATTTGGCCCAAATACCTACATAGTAAACTGCTAATCTGGTATAACAACAGTGAATTTATATATTCATATCTATTTCCTGTTTATTTTTATGGGTTTATTGGAAAAATAGACTGCACTAATTTCCTATTTAAAGTTAAATTACCTAGGTTTTAGTAGGTAAGATATTTTTACAGTACACAGCTGACATGATAACTCAATGCAAAGATTTTGTCATTTATTGCCAGCACATTGATTAATATTTTTATGAGCAACTAGTACTCCAATTCGACAAATATACTCGAGATCCTTGCTTAATTTATCCAGTTCAATAATACAGTATGTATTGTTGAACTGGAATAGTTAAAAAAAAATTAGTTGTCTATGGTGGCAAGTTCAATAATGTGTATTCTGTGTGTTGTTCTGTACATAGTATAATAGAAATCAACAAGCTTAACATGTCTTTTTAATATATGTAAATTGTTTAAAAACACATAATACTTATCAACTTAGTAACACATTTTGAAGACTAAACACCTGTATCGAACCACTAGTTAGTCAGTTAGTACTTTTTGTTTAACATGTGTTTTTATGAAAAGTTGCCACAAGATTGTTTACCTTTATTTGTGTACTTAAACAAATGTGAGTATAATCAAACTATCATTATGAATTCTATATAAAGGGACAAAAAAAAAGAAAAAAAAAGGACCTGAGTACTTATTTACAAAAATAAATCTTGTGAAAAAAAATATCTACAAAGGTAAAAAGTATAACTTAAAAAGTTAGTGTTATTTAACTCTAGTTTTCTGTAGGATATTTTATGATACTCTCTTGCTCTCGCAGAAACGTTCCAATTTGATTTCTACTATACTCTCGCTCCTTCGATAACTATAATCAAAATTATAACTAGGTATCAGTTCACAAAGTTATCACCTACAAACCATGAGTAAGGAATTCATATCCTATCTCTTTTTATCTGATGTAAAAACAAAGATAGCAATACTGAATTCAGCTGTGTTTATCATTATCAGTATAATATTGTTATAATAAAAGATAAAAGACTAGTCAGCCATACTGTTGTGGATCAATGTGTTGTACCTGCATTTTAGTTAATTCACCTATAATGTATTTTTTAATAAACTGTGGTATGTTGAAATTTGTGTTCATTGTTCTGTTATTGTAATCAATACTGAGACTTTAGTGTCTTCTTATTAATTAAATAGTTATAATAGGGCACAATAAATATTGTGTGTGTATGTGTGATAAAAATAAAGTTATCAAAGCTATTGATTTTACATTGTGGTAAGGTAGATATATAAGGTAGATAATCAGTTACAATTTCCAGACTAGACAGATGACTATTTTTGCTATTGACATGACTATGGACCTCCCTGTTGCTGTGTGTTGATTTGTGACTCCAGGCAGTGACTGTTTCTCTTGTTAATAGTAGTCACCTGGTTTGGGGAGATTAGAACATTCTGTCTATAGTTATGGTTCCCCTGTCTCGCCTTAGTCTCCTTATTCTGCTTGTGACTATAGATCCCATAAATGAGTGTTGTGCTGCTGTTGTTGATCCTATAAATTAGGGTGGTTCATATCATGTGATATTAACAAATAATAATATTCATAATAAGTCTTCTACCACCTAGTAATTATTAACAACACCCACAGTTACGGTCAATTTGAGTTATATCTCTACAATGCGACTGATTATACTAAATTATCAATATCCTTAATTTGTGTCGGTACACCTACTTACGTACTTTAAAGCAGAGGATGTTGTACACCAGATGTGTGATCTGCCCTACTGCATGGGCCATTTCACCCCCCTATACCTCCTCTACCTTAGTTCACCGAACTTATTAGTTGATGTTGAAAGGTTAAATGAAATTGGGTTATGTTATGGCATCATTTGTTGTTGAATTATCTTGGTCTTTGAACTACTTGAAAAGTACTGTCAAAGTTGATTTCACATACTCTCACTTTCTCACACCTAGATTGTATGTAAAGATATGTATGTCATTCGCATTATTTGTTCCTCTAAGGATAACTATGGTAACATAAACTCACGCCTATATTCCCGAAGGGGTAGGCAAAGGTGCTAGCACCCACTTTTCGCCTGTTTGTGTTTTGGTCCTAGATGTAGAGTAATAGATGGCGAGGCTATTGCCATTAACCGGGTCCTTATAAACCTGCCATAAATACACACATAATTTCAAAGTCATTGGTGTGTGTCATGGTTAAACCTAGGATCAAACACGAGACCTCGTCTCAGCAGTCCATTACCCATACTATTAGGCTATCGCGGCTCCTATGACTACTATGGTGTACATTTTGTAATATGGGGTTTAGTGAGTCCAATCAAAAGTTGTTATAACTCGAAGGATATGTTAGACATTGTTTCTTCTAGAAATGTTATTGTATATGGCAGATAACAAAATTTAATTAGTCACTATTAGATATCTTATCTTTTTTATCATGACTCTATTTGCCCACTTACAAGCTAAGTATTTTACATGGGGACTATGTTAGAAATAATAATTTTAAATGTAGGTAAAATGTTTTTTTTTTACTGTTTTACAGTTACAGTTTTGCAATTTAGTGTCATAAAAAGACTATAGAAATACTATAAAGTACCATAGATCAGTCCTTTTATTGGTTGGTTTATAGGGCTCACGCGTGGAATTTCCGCCATTACGCCCAGTTTTGTTCAAGATTCACATCTACTTAGGCTCTTTTCACTCTTCAGCGTGTTGCCATCGACCAGTACCTACAAGTTCTTTAAAAGTTTATGACGGGTTTCACACGGGCACGTGCTATCGGTCAGTCATAAGAATTTAAAAACTTGCACCGGTCGCCGGCGGCGCACGCTTCCGCTGACACGTTGAAGAGTGAAAGGAGCCTTAGGTCTAGTATAAACGACAACATAGATAGGTTAGATAGGATAAACCAGGCACCGAGACTGGTTGACGACCAGCGACGCGTTCAAACCTACCAAGCATCACTACATAGTATAAAATAAAGTCGTGTTCTCTGTCCCTATTTTTCGTGTCCCTTTGTATGCTTAAATCTTCAAAAATATGCAACGGATTTTGATGCGGTTTGTTTTAATAGATAGAATGGTTAAAGAGGAAGGTTTATATTTATATAGCATCATGCTACGACCAACAGGTGCGGAGCAGGAATGAAAAATGTTGCAAAAACGGGGTGACGCAGACGAAGTTGCGCGGGTCAGCTAGTAGATTATAAATTAATGAGTAATAGGAGCGCGCCAGGTCCAAGTTTCGTGCCGATAGATAAAAAAAGAATGATCATTGAAGCGAACGAATGAGGCCGGATCTTATGTTTAATGCAATGCTAATTGCATCTGATCAACTGCGAATGCTATACAGTTTACGTATTGTTACTACGAGTGTTTTTCAAGAAAACACGCCATAAAAATTTACATGTAGCGACAAAGTAGGTTTATGGCGTACGATAGCATAGCATCCTGTTCAGGCTGTAAACGTGTGATAATCACCGAACCAGTCTTTGAATTATGTGGTTGTAGAACGTACGAGTTCCAAAATGTGCTTAAAATTCGCTCTATACGCGCAGTAGGTACGCCTTTTTACGGGCTGTCTTTCGAGGATGTCAACGGGTACAACGGCAGTGGACGAGCTCAAATCTACCAATAATTGAATATACCTATCAAAGAAATGCGCGCGCGCCAGGACCCCGTTCCTCTCACTACTTAGGTTCAAGATCGGTGCCGCTTATTCCCTACACGTGTGACCAATGTCACTGATTGAAATAAAAGTATATAATAATTTTATTATTTACACTGATCCCGACGCTTAGGTTGCTTTTGAGTAGCCACGGAGACCGGTAAGATAATAAATAGCATCGAATGAACCGCGGTAGAATCCATTGAAAATTGTTCTATGTATTTTAATGCGTGATATTTGTGTAAACTTTATCAATAAGTATAACTGATCTCAATGTAATACAGTAGAATTCGCTTATTATGACTTCGTTTATAATGACCGACTGCTTATTGCTTGATGGAGTTAGGTTTTCATATTAAAATCACATTAATTTCACTTGTTACTTATTCTGACGTGTCGCTTGTTATGTTATGAGTATGACCCATTTTTATATATCACTATCACTATCACTACATAGTATAAAATAAAGTCGCGTTCTCTGTCCCTATTTTTCTTGTCCCTTTGTATGCTTAAATCTTTACAACTACGCAACGGATTTTGATGCGGTTTGTTTCAATAGATAGAATGGTTAAAGAGGAAGGTTTATATGTATATAACATCATGCTACGACTAACAGGTGCGGAGCAGGAATGAAAAATGTTGCAAAAACGGGGTGGCGTAGACGAAGTCGCGCGGGTTAGCTAGTTATATATATATGGTACCCTGTTATAGTAACCGATATGGTCTCTAAGGCCGTCCGTCATTATTTTGAGATCATCTTTATTTTTTTAGTAAACAGATAAAATACATACGCGTTCTATTACTTCTTTTTACTGAAATAAATATCTAACAGTAACCTTGTTTACTTGAAATATTAAGAAATTGTTTTTTACAATATCCGGTTTATATGACGAGTTTATCCCTACCTTCCCTTTGATGTCAGTATACGCGGTACACAGTACTCTACTGTAAATTACAGTAGAATCCGCGTATTCGTGCAATAAAAACAGTTACATTCCACCGCAGTCCGCATGGCTACAAATTAATGAATCGCAGGTAATTGTTTACACTTCTTTATACTTTTGCATGTTGGGTAAATAGCCTTGCGTTTATTGTTATGGATTCCATGTATTTCCTACCGACTTTAAAAAAAAGACCATTGAAGGTAAAAACCAAAAGAGGAAAATGGGTTAGCGAACTCCAAGCATGGAGGTGAATGAAGCTGAATGATGTTGATGAGAATTCTTCCTTAGGGCGTCGAATAGAAGAAATTATCGTTCCTAATTATTATATTGATCCCACTAACGACGTACCTTTTCAGTATTTTCTCTTTTCGTTTTACTTTTCATGTCACATCATTTATATTAAAGACGTTCACTTTAGAGTAAGGATTTCGCAAGAGTTCATAGCACAGATAAACCAATCTTATTAAATAGGGATTTCGCAAGAGTTCAAGGCACAGATAAACTGATCGTATTATACATATATTAATGGTACAAGCCTCATAACACACTCAAAATCCAAATAAGAATATTCTACTTTAATTCAATCTATTGTTTAAAGGAGTTTCCGCGTATATGTAGATATCGGTTATCGCTGTGTTATAAATTTTCCGCCCATCCACTCTACTCACATACTTTTGTTCTATCATTAATAGTTTTCGCAGCGCATGCAACGAAAGACGTTTTAAGGCACCTTGGGCTACGTTATTTAAGAAGGGTCTCTAATCTTTTCTAACAATAAATATAGCCTATGCTTCTCAGGATGAATGTAGCTTTCCAATGGTGAAAAAATTTTTGAAATCAGTACAGTAGTTTTTGAGTTTATTCATTACATAACGTACACACCCAAAAATACAATATTTTCTTAGTTATAATATTAATGTAGAAATAGAACTATAATATAATATATTGCTAATATTGCCATGTGCGATCTATTTCTTCTCTCAAGCGTTTCTGCGTTTCTATATCTTATAATATTGTACCTATATAAAGTTTGTAATATGTCCTGTTTTTTAAACTTATAGTCTCGTCACTGCCAATTGAATGTCTTGTCTTAAGCCTTATTGTGTTTTTTTTCCTTTATCGTTTCCTTCTTTGCTCTATTACATCACACTAGATGATGCGGTCTATGATGAAAGACACTTCTATTTTATAGAAATTTCCTAGGCCTATTCATTAGAGACTAGAACGTTTCCAGATTATAGTTTTCGGCAGACAGACGCCGCCATATACTCAACGCTTCTTGTCTATGTAAAATGTCTACAGTTTAGCCGTCGCACGCCTTGTCCCTTTGTCTGAAGGGACCGGAGTATCAAGTTTTTCAATGCTGTAGTCACTACAGTGTAGTGCATTCCCCAAAGTGCATCCGTTAGTAGGCTGTCGTAATTAATTTTTGATTCGTTGTTCATCTGAGTCTTTATTATGTCCATCAAAGACAACCTTTCAATTGTTTTAGAAGGATAGGCTCCTTCTCAATCCAGTAGTTCAAAGTTGCGACCACAAACATACCACATCAAAAGATAAATAAATATTACACAGATTACACTTTATGTGCATAATTATGATTTTGGATTAATATGTAATTCGAATTACTGTTATAAACTTATAACTTTTAACGGTATTACTAGAAACAAACATGTCTATATAAAAGTAAAATGTATACTGTTTCTAAACTAAATTTGACCTTCAATAATAATACATATTTTATAATCAAAACACAGCACAGTAATTTGATTAAAAGTAGACAGTCAGTAACTTACAAAGGTATTGCATACGGATTATAATTATTACATACCTTAATACGATTTATGTGAACTAATGTTACGTATTAATGTATTCTATATTAAAATGAACAGGTGGTTTAGTGGATAGTTATTCTTCGTTATACTTTTTTAAACCAGTCAATCATCATCAATGAATAAAAGGTATCGCAGTCCACTGCTGGATTTAGGCCTCTCCCAATATTGGGTGGTTTTGGCCTACTAATTACACTTCTTTTGAGCCTTGAAGTATAAACTCTAAATATGTCCTCTTATAGATCGTACTTTAATAGAATGAGTCTGTTGGGAGCAAAAGTTCTTACCTTTTATAGAACATGACATCACTAGTGCATCCAACGTTCAGCATGTTTAAAACAATTCGTAGGTAACATCTTTAGAACACTTGTGTAGTTCCTTTGATATTATAAGATTTAACGTTTTTATGTGTCATCGTATAGTACACAAGGAGTTTTCATTTTTAACAATTAGGTACGTGAGGTCGTGAGTGTCGTGGCTTGTTTATCGTTATTTTTAGTGTTAAAGGGTTTCTTCTGCCAGTGGTTTTAGAAAAAGATGAAAAACCTGACAGGATATGTAATAACTAATAAATTATAATCCAATAACTTTTACCACACTAGCTGTATAGAATAATAGAACGAAAGAATCTGCAACGGTGCCCCTTTTGATTGCTGTCATACAGATATAATTACAAAAAGGTTCGAGAAAACAAGTTAACATGGGTATATCTAGTTTCTGCGTCCCGTTTCAAATTTTGAACTTTTAAAATTCATTCCCGCCTAACCCAGGAACCATGCCCAAATTATAGTTTTAAACAGTTTAATACATATATTGCTGTTATGTATATGTATATATAACTGTTTAATACATATGTTACCTTGTAAGCTGCTCTTAATAAATAAATAAATAAATAAATAAAAAATCACATCTTCTGTATCCAAGTGGTAGATCGGGTACCTATCTCCAATTGGGCCCAGGGTGTCCTTTCCTGTTACTTCTTACCTTTTTGTCGAAAGCTTGTCAAGCGAAGTACCTATATCTCACAGAATAATGCAGTTATAACACCTAGCAAATTCGCAGGGTATCCCTTCCGTTAATATATATATATCGCTCTATTCTGCAGACTTCTTTGCTAGTAACGAGTTTTAAAATAGGCTAGTTCATTGAATGTAGGCCAAGGTGCATCTGAATTCAGCTAAATAAAGTGCAAGGTTGACTTTTTAAATTTTAAGTTTAAGTGGAAACTATTTTACAATTGCTTTTTTTCGTTGTTAGTTTAGTTCAGTTATTGGTTAGGGTATTCCTCTTAGAAAGGGTTCGTGTTCGTGGGTTCAAGTGCGTCTTGGGTGTTGATTTTTTCGATCTTATATTGCTAACTTAGCATATTAATTAGGTACTTTATTGCAAATTTATACACACTGCACCGCGCGGTTTCGGCTGTGATAAATGGATAACTTTTATATTCGTAGTGCGATTTGCATAACCTATAACTTTCCTCGATTAACGTCTATGCGATAAAAAATACCTACTACGAGAAATCGTCATCAGAGAGAATTGCGATTTACTGTCCGCGTAGTTAGTAGGTGTTTCTGGACATTGCCGGATTCGTATAGCAATCTTCATTGTAGAACAAATTATTAGTTTAGTTTTAATAATTTAAAAAAAGAACCCAGTTTAATTGTAACTTACCGAAACCGTAAACCTTACCGAACTAAGTTCGGGCGGTTTTGCAATGATTATGTACCTATTCCGCTTAATAATAAAGATAGCAAGACACATTTGCTTGAGGCAAGAAGGTTACATTAAATTGTTAACTATAAACTAGTACATGGTCGTTTTATTATACGAGTACTATGGTCTCACGTTTGCTTCAAAGGGGTATCCAATTCAGCTCGCGCCAGGCAGAAAACTAATTTGGCTAATTGCGACAGCGTCCACCTACAGGCCTTCTTTATCTAATAGAAACTTAGATAATCTTCATGCATTTTATCGGCCGAAATTAATTATTTATCAGTCTACATAATACATTCAAGTTGTGATTTATGAGTAAGTTGTGATGTCATCATTTCGTTCGTAATAGTGTGTCATCCACGTCACATTGTATTTTAACAACCGTAGCTTTCCGATTTATACGTATAATAATGTAAACTAATCTTATGGCTGTCCCATCCCTATACGTAGGAGGGCAGGCAGCTCTATCGATCGGCGTGAAATGTTCGATACGATTGGCAACAGGTTTTCAGAGTGGGATATTTTTAGTTTACTTTTCAATTTAATTGTTTCTTTTGTTATATTATTATTCGTTTATTTTAAGTCTAACAAGCAAAATATGGTGAGGGAAAAAGGTGAGTTTCTCACTTCACCAACAAACCAATGAGTATGGCTACTCTCTGTGATCCTTTAGCAGAGCAAGCGCTCATCGTACATACGCTGAGTGCCTGTGTGCGTAGGCAGTTTCATTAAAATTCAATTGAAGAAGCAGACGTTTAGATACAGGAACGACTATTATTTAAAAAAAGAATACTTACTAACTGGTCCGCCCTGGATTCGCCCGTGGAATACTGATTTTTATACCTATTACTCTTTTTTCTGACTTTTGGCTCCCGTGGCTCTAGATTTTCTCTTGCTCACGTGTTTCCTTCTTCCTACAGTACGGGTACAAAAAGTATCTGATGAGACTGTCAAGCTGAGCACCACCATTGTAACACTGCTTATTCGTAATGGTGACCCACTTTCCTGAGGCTTCGCCTTCAGCTTAACCATCAGGCGAGGTGTGTCCTAATGAAAAAAAATGTCCGCGGCTCCGCCCGAAAAAGACCAATTCAATGGATGAGTTATACGTTTTTGCGGTACTTGAAATTTCCCTTGAGGATAGACGCTGCGGTGTACTGTAGATATTGCCGCAATCAAAAAATAAATCGTGAACCTGTAACCACGGAGAAAATAATAGTGTTTCCGATTTCCGTACAATCCGTACATAAGACTCACTCCGTTTAATAAATGTAGACTTATATTACTACGCAATAAAGTACAGATTATCTTGCATTATAAGGCATGCTTCTCATAACTCCATTTGCCTTTCATTAGCATGGTGCACTCTATAGTTAACTAGCAGTTGTCCGTGGCTCCGCCTGAGTGGACTTCTTTCCCGCTGTTGACTCTCCCCGATGACTCTCTAAGTAAAATAATTTTATAATCGGTTCAGTAGATCTATAGATTACCTTCTATAACTTCACAACTCACAAATTCACATTAATTGAAGTAAGTACCTACCTCCACGAGAGTTTGTTCCTGTATGTACCGCGATTTGAAAACAAAATCTATAGTTTCCTTACCAAAAACGTATTCGTAGCTTGTAGACGCAAGAAAATCGATTTACTTGTTGCGTCAAAAGCACATTAAGTGATTGTTATCGCGGATATGTCACGGAACTTTACGGCGAAAGTTCGTGGGTCACTTACACACCCTAATACACCCTGAATGATCGCAGTGTTGTTTAGACTCGTTTTACCTTTAATATTGACCTATCTGCACACATGAATATCACCTTCGTGTGGTAATTCAGTTAATTGGCTACACGGAAACCTGTCAGTCAGCTTAATGTTATTGGTTCTCGAGTATAGTGCTAGCTGCTGAGCTAATAATGTAGGAAATGTAGGTACAGTGGGCTCCAAAACTTCGTGAAACATTTGAAACTAAAGTTATATGAAGTTATATGATATCACTACACAACTACTGGTCTTGAAAGCTAGTGGATTTACTTATTAATATAATTAAGTTTAACACACTACTTCCACGAGTTTACTAATTTTTTTATAAAGAAACAAGACAAGACATCAATATAGTTTATTTTATTAACGCTGTTGTCTATGTTTTAGACTTGAATTAGACTTTGGGTGTCAAAGTATTCTCTTTTCTTCTTATCTTAGATATCCAGAAACTTTTGAAGCCAACTGTACATAATTCTCAGAACACATCCGATTCCATTCCTCTCTAGAGACATCAGGAAAATAAAGACATATACTACATGAAACTACCGCTATTTGAGCTCAGTTTCATTATGTTTTAGACATAGTACGTAGAGGCCAGTGCCGCTATGATTTGATTAGTTGAACGCCCCTGAGTACAATTTTATTGTTTTGATACTACATTGTTATACCAGGCCTTGTTGCCAACAACGATGATGTACAGAGATGATAATTATATACGCTGAAATTTAAACAACCTTTCTGTACAATAGATGACAACTTATTGTCTAGGATTGTAGATAAATTAGATCGACGAGCCATAACAAGTGGATAGTGAGTGATATTGATGACGTTGTATGAAGAAAAGTGTATTGTTTACAGTGTTTTTAAATATCATTGAGCTGAACAACGACTCGTTTTATAAGTGGCTATTATTGTTTTGATAATAGACGTTCGTATAATAAAGTATTATTCATAGGTAAATGGATATATAAAATGCTCGACTGTCCAACTGATTTAGCCGCAATAATTAAAAGGATTTCATAAAATATGTAATACTCTTCGTTTGAAGGTTTACAAAATATATTTTTTGACTTCTGTAAAACTTTCAGTTGGTATCCTCAACATAGGATGACAACAAATCACTGTATTGTACGGTATAATGAAATGTTGACTAAAGTCTCCGGTAATACGTCAACTATGTACATAATTTAGGGAGGAATTCCACCATTGATTGGAAGAGACATCAATTCTAAATATACTTTATATAATTCATTCCATTAAGAAATGTTTGGTTGAACGGTGAAAACCTAGGCCGTTCTTATATATTACCAAACTAGAAAAATACAGCAGTTTTTCGACTTTCATCAGTTCCAATTCCATCAATCATGCGGAATCCGCCATCTTGCCGATGCTTTTTGAAAGTCGCTGATTATTATTGGTAGTTGAGACGCGAAACTCCAATTGCCTACTCGAGTTTCGATTGAGATGCTTAATGTAAGAAGGGCCTTAGGATGATCTTACGTATTAAGAAGCGTAAGTTATACGACTGAAAGGTAGTTAAAACCTAATTGCATATTTTATTTAAATGGAAACGAGTATAGTTGAACCTTTATTCTATTCTTATACTCGTACATAGCAAACGATGTTTATATATTTTTATTTTCACTGCTCACATGTTTATCTATAAGGAATGTTGATAAGTAAAAGTTTGACGTTTTGTTCGCAGAATGAGCACGGCAGAAACGATTAATGTGACGGCTCAGCCGATGAAAGAAGTGCCTCACGATCAGACCATGTTTCTTCAAACACCAGCTGCTCAGGGCATTGCTGGCATCTTCGTGTGGACAGCACTTTTCATTACTTGTCAACAGGTAAATTGATACACTATCCTTGCTACTAAGTTGTTAACCATGAGTAAGGAACTCGAATCTGTAATAGTTCAATTTGTAAAACTCGGTCCTAGATATATATGCAGTTTTATCTGTCTTGTTTATTTTATTGAAATTTGGATGGAGAAAGTAATTGGAGAACATGAGAGGAATTTCAGATGCAGTTACATCAATCACAAGTATTTTCTTTTCAAATCTTGTCAAATTATTCGAAACTAACATGGTTTTCCCAAGATACTTTAGTGTGGATTTTTCAAAAATAGAATGGGTTTCTCTCTTTTTTCAAAATCTCATGCTGAAAGTGTGAAGTACAGTTAAGGAATTGTATTCAATCAATCATAATTTCTTTCCATCTATTTATTGGTACAGTTTATACAGCACTGCATTGTAGCGTGTGTGTGCCAGCATATTCAATATATTTTTCTCTTTTGAAATATCATAACACTTTTACTATCACTTAAACGATGTAGTTATACAATAGCAGTTGGTCTAGATTTCGTTTTCAAAACAAGATCTTTTGTCTACAAAGTAGTATTACAGCAAAACTATACGTCGCAAGTAACTTTGTGTAGTATGTAATCAAAATGCTGATACGTCATTGCTTTTTGTAGTGTTTTATGTAAATTATATTATCATTGCAAAAACAGAAAGAATAGACGAACGTGGCATTTACGTGAATCGATTATTTTATTTATCGATTGTATCATTGCATGTCTTACAATAGCTGGAAATAACAGAATTAATGCTATTAAACTCTTATTGTGTATTATGAATAACCTGAACATTTCATATGGTTCATTACTAGCTTCATAATATCATTGAGCATGATGTGAATACCTATCTTATTTATACGAATGTTTCGGTCCACAATAATTTTAATAAAAAGTTGGGATAACTATTTTATTGGAAGGCTTCTTTTACAATTACTACTTATCCGACACAAGTAAGGAAGAGTTTTGGAGAAGGTGACCATGAAAACTCATCGTTAATGTCCAAGAGTCCAAGCGTTATATGAATGTAGCAACTGGTAGCAAAGATTCGAAGCTAAATTTTTAAAACTTTCACTCGTTTATAATTAGTAATTAAAAGGATTATGATTCAAGATTATAGGCACGATGGGGATACATATTAAACATTGAAATTAAACCACTTTTAGGGATGATGACCGTGAACGAGGCTGCTGAAAACTAGTCGAAACGTCGGATTAAAATTAAATAAAAACAAAATATATCGCGATAAAATCCGTCAAAAGTGGGCTTAATACAATGTAGTAACATTGGCGTAAACTTCAGAAAGAATCATTCATAAATTCATAATCACATTTCCAGGTAAATATCGTGAATAGACATACTACGTTACAATTAATACGGAATATCCAAAGCTAAGTGTGGAGCTATGACGTCATCGTCACAATATAATATTATTTGAGGCAAAGTGGATTCCACCACAAGGCAACGACATGACGTCAAGATGTGACACACCTGTGACCTAGAAATTTCAACAGTTATAATTTATTAGATATAGACTCTACATCAAGTTTTCTTTTTGTCAATGTATTTATCATTTTTTCTGAAGCACGCGAAGAAAGACCATATTTTAGCTACCTTCAGTCTCATATTCCACTCACGAGGACCCCTGTTACACTAATTATTGGCATAAAAATTACGATTTGACTATTTATTTATTTTTTAAATTTCACTATACCTATTTTAGATAACTTTCAAATAAGGCCCGATTAGTCGATTCATCATCGTTATCAGCAGCGGCGATGGGTTCCTCAAATAATATTACCGGCGACCTCTCTTTTGCACTGATAGTACAGATATTAAAATTTATGCTTAAAATGTATACTCAACATACATTATTATTTATAAATAACATAACATAAAATAAACTCACGCCTATGTCTCCGAAGGGGTAGACAGAGGTGCTAACACCCACATTTCGCCAGTTTATGTTTAGGTCCCAATAAGGTGGTAATAGGTGGCGAGCCTATTACCATTAACCGGGTACTTAAAAACCTGCGATAAATACATAATTTATAAATATTACGTATATATAATGAAGGCGGTAAAAGTAGAAACATAGGAAGGTAGGAACAAACCAATGGATCGCATGGTGCATGACTAACTAGAACGAGGTAAAAAAATAACCACCGGCTTTCCGTTTGAAAATTTTCCCCCTTCGTCACTGATCGACATCCTATCAGTTTTTCCGCCTTTTGTGAGCGTTTTCATTAGAGCAACTGCAACAGTACGAATTTCGCGATGTGAATTTTTTTGCGATGCATGCTCATTAATCGGACAAACGTCTCACAATGTATTATGGCTACATACTTTCGTCACTCGCTATGATTGAATACCGGTCTCTCTGCCAGTGCTCGAATTAAGCTGACAAAGACGACTGCTAAATCAATATAATAATAATATAAGGCTAGTGACGTAATACATCAGTGTTGCTATCCTTTGAATATCAACATATAATGAATTCGATTCGGTCTAGACAACATGAAAATATTCAAGCCAAGTGAGGATCGAATACATTATTGATTAAAGCATTTTTCTTTTTTTTATGATACATTTTATTACACGCATCATATTTGCATTATCGTAAAAAGTACGTGCCAAAACGCTTCATAATTGTTTTAGATATGTGGTTTATTATCAATTTAATGAGTAAGTAACCAATGTATCTAAAAATAAAAGCATTATATAATATACTAGCTGACCCGCGCGACTTCGTCTGCGTCACCCCGTTTTTGCAACATTTTTCATTCCTGCTCCGCACCTGTTAGTCGTAGCATGATATTATATGTATATAAACCTTCCTCTTTAACCATTCTATCTATTGAAACAAACTGCATCAAAATCCGTTGCGTAGTTCTAAAGATTTAAGCATACAAAGGGACAAGAAAAATAGGGATAGATAACGCGACTTTATTTTATACTATGTAGTGAGTAGTGATAGTTTCCTTTTCGATCTACTTGGTCGCTAACCGACCCCGGTGGTTTGGTTTTCTGAGCGGGAAAACGACGAAGTCGGAAGGCCGAAAAGGCTTAATCATATGTTTTAGTTTTTGTTTTACTGTATATTAATGATACGTTACAGAATATTTTTTCAATGATTATTCCGCTCTAACTAATTATTGTCTGTTGTTAAGTACACTTATCACCAAATTTACCGTATTTTAATAACATGTACATACTTTTTTCGCTTATAGTATTTATAAGTAAGTATGCATCATGATGTAGACTAATAATTGTATGTAAATCTGTGGAGTATGAATCTACGAGATGAACCCAGACTTAATTTTTATATCATTATTTAAACCTTCATTGAACCCTTGGCGGGGTAGTATTAGGGTAATCTTATTTAAATAAGAAAAAGGTGAAACTAATTTTAAAGAGTTAATTGATTATGGAATCGGCATTATTAGAGATGTCCTTCTCCGACCTTTTTCCGAACTAACTGGTTCTACTACTTGACGTGAAGGGACTGCTATCAGTCCTCTAAAACCCATGGCCATATCGGGGTTGTGTGTAGGCCATTTTCTAGATTTTACATTTCGTGACTGAGCCCATTGCCACCGTGTATGTCCAATGTCTGAGTAGAGGCAACATTTCTGAGTAGAAACCGTTAGACAAAAAAATTGGGCGTTGAAGATTTCACTCCGCGGACTTAGCCTAACAGTAAAAGAGGCATTAATTATCATGCTGTGGCGGAACTTCATACTGTGTATCGACGCTAACTGCTTGTGTATCCGACTATACATTACGTTGTACAATGGAAATATTCATAATTGTTCATATACAAAATATTTGCACTGAACAGGAATCAAACCCGCGTCTTCTACGTAGCAGTCGCGTTCACTACCACCACGCCATGATGATCTCATCATGACATATAACTGTGAAACTGAAGAAATAATTTGTTGAAACTGTCGTGAAGGAAAATTATTATAATTACCAATTCGAGTTTCCGCACTCGTAATCTGATAGGGAAAAGAAAAAAGAATAAAACTGCATATAATGGGGTCGTTTTTAACTATGTGGAATCTTGATTCATATTATGTATATTATATGTATATCATATAACTCATAAGATTGAGAGTAACGACTTTTAGTTTAATAATATTACTTAATTGGATTTATGATCAGTTTCACTTTCAGTTTGTGGTTGTAACTATTTTACCCGTACTGAAGCATAATTCCTTTGATAATGCGTGTGATATGAGTAGGTAATTGTTTTACTTGCAACAATATTTGTAAGGTGTTGAGGTAATTTTTGTACTTGCAAGAATACTCTTGCAACACCTCCGTCGCGTCCGTGAAATGACTTAACCGATATGAATATTTTTTTGCAGATTAATTGTTATGTCTCGTCTGAATTGGTGCAATGTGATTAAAAACCGAATGCATCTGGAGAGGTTTAGCGTATAGAGGCCTATAGTTCGTTTAATTAACCTATCATATAAAGATAGGTTAACTAACACATTTTAACTCCGGAGTTTTATCTCAAAGATGTAAAACATTTCCATTTAATCACTATGTTGACGATTGCGTTTGCGCAGGTTTATCGAAATATGGACCTGTATGAGAAAGCTTGCTTGTGGATCTTTTCAATGTCGAGACGAAATCGCATACCTGTGCTATAGGTACTGCATTATGTAATTACGTTTGCATAAATGATAGAATCTCTCATAAGTAGATCTTTTTTTCCGACCGTAATATCCCCACGAATGCCTCCCCCGCCAGAGCCAGTTGAGGAGGTTTTGTTGGCCTCAAACCGACTTAGACGCATGTCGTCTTGGGTGGATCTTTAGTTGCCGGAGGTGAGATAGTAGCCAACATATCCCTCACACCCCGATAGACCAGGGGCCATCTCTTCCTAGATGAACCTCTTCGGCCCTAAGTAGACCTGAGAATAGTGCAGCTATTAATTTTTTATGTTAAATAATATTCATTTATTGTTTTGAACCCCAAGTAAGCAGGCCAAGCGCTAAAGAAGCAATACAATGACCTTATCGCTTCAAGTGATCTCTGCCAGGCTTAAAGATAAACGTACTCAAAACTGTTGACAATCATCACAAATCATGTCAGTTTATATCTTGTAAGAACATAATTATAGTAAGTACAAAAACCTTTGTGTAGCTGAAAAAAAACTGAGTTCGTAAATTCGTGTTCAAATCGTTTGGGTACGTCGTTAAATCTGTAAGATTATAATAATGAAAACAAAGCCACGTGAATAGAATTCAGCTAACAGGTTGTTTATTGAGACGTAATTTTGTGCTGTCATCGTCAGTCCCTTACAAGACAATATGACACGTCTCATTATAACACGTTTCCGAAGCGACATTCAGTGAATAGATTGAGGTAATCGAAACAAGTTCTGGTAAACAAACCTAACCCCGCATGCGTTTATCGTGAAAATCGATAAATGCTAAGTATGCGGGAGGACGTGCGTTTAGATTCTTATTTATTGCTACTGTTGCCCACGGCCTCGCCTCTAGAAAGTAATGATTGACCGCCTGCGACCTATAAGAAAATTATTCTAAGGATAAAGGGGTTATTCACTTTTACCCCATTTGTCGCCACTTAGCTATTTTTTTTATCTTATCATTTCATCCGGATCCGTGGTGCTGTTCTAGCGTAATTGTGTTGATCCATCCATTTCAACTTTACAAAGGCAAAAAGATTCGAAAAAGAAAAATGAAAATTCCATTATTATCTTATTAAAACCCCAATTACATATTTCAAGGTCATTCATCGGTCAAGCGGTGTTCGTGTCAATCTCATCTTATATGAAAAAAGTTAAAATATTTAATGAAGCAGGCTTAGTATTTTATGAATCAGGGGTGAAAACCTCTTATTCATACACACATTAAGCAATGTTATTTTTATATAACTCAGTAATTGTATTGGTCACCAAAAGGATATAAAAATGATTATAAAAAACTGTTTTTCATAGGTTTATTGATAACCTAAGTTTTAGTGCGACGATGGAAATTGCAGTATTAGCCAATTCTTTTGTACCACTATCAGGCTGTTATCGCTCTAAGTGAGCTGTACCTATTCCATTTTGTATTTACCGACTGATAACGGTCTATTATGTTTCATATACAATAATGGCTTTGGCAGTGCGTGGTGCCTACAGAATTGCCATGATCGAGTTTTTTGACCTTGCCTTTTCCCACCTGGGACAGGAAACGTAATGTGTCGATATGACACGTACCTATTTACTGCTCGTAATGCGGCGTAATAACCTTTATTAGTTACGCGAAATATTAATGAAGAATCGATGTAATCCGGTCCTTGTCGACTTCGTTGTTAACACTATGGGCTACTGCTGCCAACAGGCTACTTCCATGTGAAATATTGCTAGCTTTCGAGCTCTTATGATGCTCCACTTGTGCTCGCCTACCTTTGCTTAAAGCAAACCAAGATCTCAGTCTAAATCTGCTCGGACACGTCGTGTTATAACGTTACAAAATGGATTTATCGTGTTAATGTAGTTTTTTATGTGAGAATGGCTCCTAAAAGCATAATGGTATAACGGTAACGCGGTTAGGCGTTGAGGTTGTTTTACGTGCCGGTATTAACTCATTTCTCTACGCACAAATTCTTACAAGTACCTAAATTTAGTTCTTTTTTAAACTTTAAAAATATGGTGTACATTTTTAACAATAAAATCATGGGGCTTAATAGCGCCAAATTTCGTACAGTGTTTTCTTAATACAGTTATTAGGTAAAAACAAAAAGAAATGTGTGTCTCATAGGCTCGATAAGGACACGTAGAGCGATGCAAAAAGATGAAAATCGAAAGTACCTATATATAATTTTTCTTCATCTAATTACTAGGTACTACTATGATTATTGAGATCACAAGGTAATACAGATGTACCTTCATTAATGTCTAATTAATAGATTTCAATATACCTAATTTCATCTTTTACAAACTGCAACAGTACCCGTAATCGCAGTAGTAGTAAGGTGTGGTGTTTCCTACTCACTCCACAGGACACACTTTTTCACTCACACAATTACTTACTAATCACGACTATCACAAGCAATACCTGCATATATTCCATTTCACCGACAACAACACGTGCCCCTACAATAACTCAGACATTTACACACACTTGATTACAGAATACCCACGATTCATTCGTACAAGAATAAAATCCATGAACAACTTTGTCATTACGTCAACCTCGACCCATACTACTTAACAGTTCTGATTACGAGCAACGCAGCCATTCACACCTTTATGACTCATATTACTCACATAGTTAACACACTAAAAAATCTAAAACACATAACACTCATAGAACTCAGCAGCACAATATGCCCAGTAAATTTAACATAACGCACCCAAATTTTCCTACTATTCCAAAGACGCTTCCATCTCACTTTTTAAATCGAATCAGCCACCACACACACACCCATAGAATCCAATAAAAACGCACCAAAGATTTCAGTACCAAATACAAGTGCGAGAGATATGTCTTGTATAATCTCACCTCCGGCAATCAAGGACCCATGGACGGCGTGCGTTTTAGTCGGTTCGAGTCCGACATAATCACCTCCACTGGTTTTGGCGGAGGTGGTATCCGTGGGGATTTTGTGCACGATAAAAAGAAAGTACCAAATACCAGAATATATTTTAAAACAATAAACTCTCTCCCTCAGGGTGGAATAAACTTTGAGGGTAAACCCCACTCCACGTATAATGGAGCTTTTTGAAGAGACGGTAGTTCTATCTACTTTTAAGTTGAAGTTTTTGAAGTGAAGGCGCGTTGTCATAGAAAATTTTCAATGAGGGAAAACAAAATATTTTATGTAACCTAACGTCACGCTTGACTTCGCCCATTCTGACGTCCATCGGATGTCGTACTACCATAAAAAAATAGTCATTAAATACTATATGGCCAGTAGGCATTTGACAAATAAAATTAATAATGCACTTTGAAGTGAAAACTTATTATAGGTACGTTGTAATACTCAACTGAACTTTAACCTTTTTATTGCAGAATTTACGTATAAGTGTACACTTCTTTTGTGACATATCTTGTGAAAACTTTTTTTAGGCGCGTTTTGAGATAAATATTTTTTACTTTCTATATAGACTGTTTTCACTACGGCCGAAACTGCCGCAGTGTCGATTTTTTACATCACCATGTCATAATTAGCATAACCTTATTTTCTTTCAAATATTGATATAAATATAATAATACTAACCTAACCCATGTTGTTTCATCTACACTACAGTCTATAGATATAATTATGTACATTTTTCCCCCTAATGGGTAGGTAGTAGGATCAACATTGTTCCGATAACATTATAATCGCGAAATTTTTGCGCAACGAACGTGGTATTTAAAACTAAAATTATATTGTTTATGTTCATCATAGACTTATAGACTTTTAAAAAAGTGACACCGGGAGTATCCATTCTTCAATTTACGGAGATTGCAAAAATACTTACAAACCGCTCTCCTACCCAACCTCTTACAAATTTATTTGGCATATCTTGACTTTTACGGCTGTGACTGTTGTCTGACCCCCCAGAGGAAAGCCTTGTCCATCAATCAGCAGGATCTTGTGAATGAGGTCAGCTTATTTTCTGAAAATTAATTACATTTATGAACAGTACCGTATTGTCTGTTATTTCATAAAGAGCGCCGTTCCCTCTTCGTAGCGAAAATTAAATTGAAATGAAATTGCAATCTAGAGTTTAATAGCTAATAGCCAATCTTTATGTAAATTTATATGAAATTGCATACTACAGAGATATGATTATTAAATTCATTTGGTACCTACTTACTATACGATTCCAAATTCCAATTATTGAACAATTGACCCCTTATTGCACTAACTGTGCCCCACCGTTTCGCCCACCTTACTCGGTTTATATTTGATTCACCGCGGTGCATCACCTGTCAGTTCACATCTTTCTCATAGTTATTATAATTATATCCCGAAAAAAAATTCACGTCGACGAGACGAATATCGTGCCATAGAGTTCACTGGGTATAGAGCATATAAGTTGACTATTAAAACAGTGTCGGTAGCTTAATGGTTAAGGAGTCGGCCTTATGTTCGAGCGGTTTCAGGTTCCAATCCTGGCCATCCGACGTGAACTCACTCCTAACACAAGCTATTGAGCTGGGGGGTGAGAGCGAATTTCCTTTAAAAAAAAATAATGATAAAAATATTGCTTAAATATTTAAGAGTATTAAATGATTTTAACATGGGTCTACATCCGTTACGAGATAAATTATGTTATGAAATAATCAACCGTGTTTGTCATTGAGATAGAAAATTTTATAACAACAACTTATTATCTTAGGGGCATTATTTCATTTATAGACAAGTTTTAATCACAGTCGTAACGTAGTCTATCGACTGTCCAGTTGGTGGCTTTCAATTAGTTAACAGAAAAAAAAAGAATTGGCGCAATACTAAACCGACTTAAATATGATCCGACTTAAATATGATTGTGTGAGGTCGGACCTTTTCTACGTCTAATTGGCGCAATACTAAACCGACTTAAATATGATTGTGTGAGGTCGGACCTTTTCTACGTCTAATTGGCGCAATACTAAACCGACTTAAATATGATTGTGTGAGGTCGGACCTTTTCTACGTCTAATTGGCGCAATACTAAACCGACTTAAATATGGTGTGTGAGGTCGGACCTTTACTACGTCTGAAGCAAGATGATAATGCAAGCCAAGACTCGATCTCTTGAAGGCTAAAACTGTTAAAATATATATATCTCAGTGCTAACCTGATCTGTATCTAAAATATTCCAAAACGATGTATAATCAGCTCGTTTTTTTTTTCGAATATAAATATCACGGCCATCAGATAAATATAACGATAATAAAACACAATGAAGGACATATTGCCTTTAGTATTTATTCTATAATAAAAATGGGACGTGTTGGTTGTACCACCAATATCTTTGGTAGGATCATGCGACAATTGTTGCTTCAGTGAAAGGTGTGCGTTTATTTGTGCGATTTAACAATGCACGTCACATCAGAGGAGTTAAAAAGATGATAACTCAAACCACCAGGGCTTGAAACCGGTTTAGAAAATACCGGTTAATAAAGGTTAAACCTGTTTTTTGTAAAGGTTTCATTCAGAGCGAAACCAGAATGGGAACCATACTAAAACCTTAATAAACCGGTTTAATCCAGAGCGACACGTACCTACCCGCGTCGGCATCACTTGAACTAAGCACGTCACAACTTGCTTGTAAATTGTAATTGTTCAGAGAGTGATGCATTTATTTAAACGATTGCTAACTTAAAGTGGGCTAAGTTATTGGTAATTTCGCAGCTTTGCTCCTAATTATTTTAGGGTTTTCAAGTAAAGAATGGGTCATAAGAGAAAGAACAAAATATATAGTTATTTATTTTGATTACTTGAACGAAAGAAATGTCTAATCGAAGGATGCGGCGTAAAATACGTTATAACTACTGGTGGTAGAAATTTGATGGAATAAATTTGTCATAAATTTTGACCGGGTGGGTAGCAACCTCGGTTGAATTGCGTTCAGGAGTCAGCAAGTACATAGCCGGGCAGAGGTGGTGGTAGTCGCAGCATTAGTGGGACCAGTGGGTATTGGCGTAGTTTGGTGGGGATGGTGCGGGGTGACCCGCCGAGCAGGGAGACCCGTAGAAACTGGTGTCGCGGGCCGCTCGCGGCATAGTAGGTACAGAGGCTCAACTGGAGCTAACCACCCTGGGAGACTGCCTCACCAGGCCGCGCATAATACTAAAATGGTTCGTCGTACAGGTTGGTGACCGGATGTGGGAACCCGCCGACCATATATTCAGGAGGGGAGGCACCTTCCGTTCGGCTCGTCGGCTCTCGCCATGCCGCCTCACAACCACAGATAAAACCAATCTCCTGCGCTTTGTCACGCGGTGCTGCCACGACAATCACCTCTTTTTTCACGCCTTCTCTTACCCCCTACCATGGCAGTACATATCAGAGATTATGGCAACACAGCGGCTCTTTATTCTCCCACTAGCTCGCTTTTTGAGGTGGAGTCTACTAACATCTGTGGGCTCCATGCAAACTTCAACGCCGTCCACCAACAACTAGAGACGGCGAAACCAGCCACGCTCTTTCTGACGGAGACACAAATATGCCGCATGACGACACCTGCCTGCTCTACCCCGGCCATGTTCCAAAGGAAAATTTTCGTGCCAAAACCGGGGAGTGCGTGTTTGTTAGGGCGGATGTTTGTTGTCGTCGTTTGCGCTGCCTTGAGGACCCATCCTTTTCTGTCCCGTGGGTACACGTAGACCATAGCTGTACGAGACAAATCTATGTGTGCCGTTACCGTTGCCATACCGGAGATGCCGAGACCACACTATTCTTTGAATGTCTGAGTCAGGCGGCAGATGAGGCGAAGGAGCGGTTTCCGAACGCTGAGTAGGTATTTTTGGGGGTTCCAAGGGGCTTTTAATAGCACCCCACGACCAGTGCAGGGAAATCGGCGTCTCTGGCACTACTCGTCAGCGGACTGGGATGGACTGCGTGACTATTTTGCGTCTATCCTTTGGGTTGAGCGCTGTTTTGTAGGTAAAGACCCATTGGATAGTGCAACTGCTGTCGTCCGTGAGATCAGTTTTGGGTATGGAGTACTATATCCCATACACTGATGTCACCGGTGCCCGCGGAGTGCGCCCTTGATTCGGGCGTGAGCAGAGGCTGTTTATTTACCACGCAATGCCTGATATCCGTATCAGGCAAGGCGACGTCCGTGCAGTACTGCAGTCACTCGATGTCCGGAAAACCAGTGGTCCGGATGGTATACCAGCGGTGGTTCTTCAAAAATGTGCAGCGGAGTTGTCTACAATGCTCACGCGGCTGTACTAACTCTCCCACATTTCGGGTACAGTAGTGCCGACGGCGTGGAAAGAGGCGAATATACAGCCGATTCCCAAGAAGGGAGATCGCTCAGACCCAGCCAACTATCGACCCATAGCCGTCACCTAAGTGCTGTGTAAAGTTTTTGAGCACCTCATCAACACACAGCTCATGCGTCACCTAGAGGATCACTGACCGGCAATAAGGTTTTAGGCCGAAACGATCTTCTGCGGTATATAACCTATCTTTGGGGTGAGGCTATGGACAAGCATGGTGAGTCACTGGCTATTAGCCTGGACATCGCTAAAGCTTTCCATAGAGTCTGGTACAAATCGCTTCTTAGCCAACTACCAACCTTCGGTCTGCCTCCAAGACTGTGCAATTGGGTTGCTAGCTTCTTGCAGGGGCGCCGCATTCGCGTTCCTTGTGATGGATGAGCTTCGGAGTTCCTGCAGGTAAATGCTGGCTCTCTACTTTCCTTCCCCATCGCACTATTCAGAGCACGCCACTGCCATTTCAGGATAACCTCAATATACTCGGTATGGATGTTCGCTGCAAACTGATGAACAAGAACTATATCGAGAGCATCATCAAAACAGCTTCTCGTAAACTCGGAGTCCTGAACAGAGTGAGACGTTTTTTCACGCCGAAGCAGCGGTGTCTTCATTACAAGACACAAATTCGCTCCTGCGTGGAATACTGCTCGCATCTCTGGGATAGCTCCGCAAAGTACTTATTAGATGCTCTCGACAAGTTGCAGCGACATGCGATCTGCATTATTGGGAGTCTTATTTTTATTTCATAATTAAGACACAGAAGTTGTGATTTAGTTTTGTTCATTATAAAATATCAATCAATCAGCCTATCGCAGTCCACTGCTGGACATAGGCCTCTTCTAATGCATCCAATCTGTCCTAGCCGCCTTTTTCAAGTCATCAGTCCATCTGGCTAGGGGGCGTCCTACCTTCCGTTTGCCTTCTCGCGGTCTCCACTCGAGGACTCGTTTGCTCCAGCGACCATCGGTCCTCCGGCAGATGTGGCCAGCCCACTGCCACTTCAGCTTGGTTATTCTGCGAGCTATGTCTGTAACTTTAGTTCTTTGTCGGATGACCTCATTGCGAACTTTATCCTTCAAAGAGACTCCAAGCATAGCTCGCTCCATGGCCCGCTGAGCGGCTTGCAATTTGTAGACTAACCCCACCGTCAATGTCCACGTTTCGGCACCGTAAGTCATAATAGGCAGAACGCACTGGTCGAAGACTCTTGTTTTTAGGCATTGTTGTAGGGGGAGGAGAAGACCCGACGCAATTTGCCAAACGCTGCCCAGCCCAATTGGATCCTTCTGGCTAGATCTTTCTCGAAGTTGTTTCTACCAAGTTGTATGGTTTGCCCCAGGTAGATATATTGTTGAACAACTTCGAGTGTGGCCCCTTCGACGGCAATCGGTCTCGGTATAACGTGTTCATTGAACATAACCTTGGTTTTGTTCAAGTTTACACCAAGGCCGACGCGTCGAGAGGATTCGTTTAGGCCGTGCAGCATTTCGCCCAGCTGCTCCAGCGACTCCGCAACTATGACGATATCGTCGGCGAACCGAAGGTGGTTATAAAATATGCAATATAATAATTAAATAACTATGTGGGCTAATAATAATAATGAGTCAAAAATGAGTAGGTAATTGTCAAAAAATAAACCACGCGGGCGAAGCCACGGGCAACAGCTAGTATTATATATAATTAAAATTATAGGGAGTTAATACATGCCATTATCAATAGAATTTTTACCAATATCATTTATCAATAGAATATTTGATTAGAAAAACTGTTCTTTTATAATATTTTGATAATTAAAATAAATAAATTTTATTAAAAAAAATTGTATTAAATTGAAAATGGACTGCGCATACAGTCCACGCGACCGACGACGCTCGCACTACATTTTAGTGACCTTCACCACTCCTTTAAAATATGGAAGAACTTTAGCCCTACGCTTGAAAATTGAAATTTTGTACTAGTGGATAACACATGTAGTCCGCGCGAATTGAATGTGAATGGTGCATCGATGTTGTCGGTAAGAGCGAAATCAAAACCGGTAAATTGAGTTCAAACCAAAATGGTTTTTTATCGGTTAAGGTAGAGTCAAACCTAAATGAAACGCTCTTATGTACTTACACTGAAACCGGTTTGATACATTAACCGGTTAACAAGCCCTGCAAACCACTGCGTAAGTTCTCTTATTTCAAACAAGAAAATAGAAATGTAATAGGTACTTATGGTCATTTTCATGTTTTTTTTTAGAAATAACACTTCTCAACTATAACTTTTAATAATATATTGTGAGAAATAATATTATTATCTATGAATCAGTGTAACTTTACTTTAACGCAAGCATTGTTACATACCAAACGTACATACTTGCATAAATAATTTCGTTGTACAAAACTAAATCATATCTAACGCAAAAAAATAAGTGGTACTTTTATGACTAGCAACTATTAAAATCGCACTGAAACTATTCTAGATGTATTGAATATTTTTAGAGTTAGTGTATATTCAAAATTGGTACACTAAAAATAGAATACATTTATCTTAAACTTTCGTTATTAATGGCAAGTAATAACACCGTTACGTCTTGGTAATTGCACATCTGTAGCTAATGATGTTACACGAAAATGAAGAGAGCGTAACTTTACCGCTTAAAGCATACTTATGACCTTAATCGCTATAACAGTTGACCACCTTGAATACCGTATACTATTAAGAAAAGGACGAAAACACACTATCAGTAATCTACTAACTGTTTCTTCAACTATCTATTTGTGACATAAATATAGCCGTACCGCGTATATTCGTGCCGGCTTTGCACGACTTTTTTCTCTCTCAAGATCTCAGTGGTACAATATTCACAAATTCTTCCTTAGTCGATGCTTATAACAGAAAATGCATTTAATATTTTATTTTAATCTCTTAATGGAAGCTTACCATATGAAAGGAAATTTCATCATCATATACATCAGGATGAAATTTGGGTATGCCTTAGTATGTCATAATTATACATTACTTGTCTTAATTGTTTCATCATATTGATGCATCAATCAAAACAAGTAATATATGGGATCAAAATTGTCTTTACCATTTTTACAAGCACATAATAAAACGTTTATGTGATCCTTTCATTTGTTATGTTAAGACTTCTATTCAAGTCTACAAAGTTGTATCGGTAATGTTACGCTTAATACATTTGAAGGTCAGCTGAATTGTATAATAGATTGCACTGCAATAACAAAACTACTATTCTAAGCCGAACACAACTAAAAACAACAATTTAACAGTCCCCACTAAACTGTCGTCAACTTTCGACTGTAGAAAATTAATTGGTTTCTCTTCACGTTTTGACGTCGCGGTGGAACGATTGCATAGCAAATGATTTAGAACGAAACGAAAATTGGCCTGTTATGAATTGGGATATCAAATTAATTACAATACGCAATGAAATCACTACTTCCAGTTTCACATCGGGGAAATTACGACTGACATTTATGTTGACCAGGCAAACTACATATACAGGTATATTTTGAGATGGTACAGTAAGGGCAGGCTACTTAAGTCGTTACGGTTACAGCAAATCGTTCTTAGGAGACTATAAATAACATTTTAAGATATCTTGATTATATCATACAGTAATGGTACAGTCAGCAAGAAAAATAAAGTACCAAAAAAATGTCAATCGATCCCATTTCATGTGGGCATCAAAAGATCCTATGGGACTATTTAAGTAATGAGTATTAGAAAAGACAGTAATCGCCAAAATCCTTTCACATACATTTTAGCATTAAAGGTAAAAAAATCAACTCAGTTTTTATTTCTTGCCAAACGACTTTTTACTGTAATCAATACTCGAGACTAAGTGAATTTAGAGTACTGATTTTATACTTTTTTTCCAGATATACCAACATCTCCGTTGGTACACAAACCCATCGGAGCAGCGTTGGATAGTGCGTATACTGTTCATCGTACCAATATATGGCTGCTATAGTTGGATCTCGCTGCTGTTTTTCAACGGCAACTCCTACTATGTATACTTTTTCACCGTCAGAGACTGCTATGAAGGTAAGTTCAACTATGGTTTATAATAACTTATTTATATTAATGACTGTCCACGGAGGGAAAGTTATCTAAATACTGGTGATAACTAATTTCACTTGAAAGGAACATTCCCTTATTCTTTTTAAAGAAAAAAAATACTAAAAAATAATTCATTTCATTCTATATGGCCAGGTATTTGACAAATAAAATTGTGATAATTCACAAACGACATCTCTTTTATATGAACTTTGTTTAGTCTCGTTCAATATTTTTAAGAAGTAAATACTTTTTACTTTTTAAATAGACTATTTCCACTTCAATTCGGCACTGCCGTAGTGCCACATTATTTACGTTGTGTAATTATTATACAAGTAATGTAAGTTATGCTATAGATTATCATTATTACTTTACAGATTTATTTGCCATTAAATTTATGGAACAGAATACATTAATGTTATCGAATTCTTTTTTTTTTATTACATAAAAGTTCATGAATAATGTCTACGAGAAATATTTTATTTTATTTTGCGCTGACTGTACTTTATATTAATTAAAATGGAAGTACTTAGTACCTACTATCTTATTCAAAGAAGAAAGTGACAGTAAATTTTAATAGACCCGTATTAATTAACATAAATTTTGTTCGTTAGCAGACGGAACCATACCTTGTCACTATATCAACCAGCCCTTCATTAATTAGTAAACTTGTGGTTGAAGGTCAAAAGGGCTCCATTTCACCTACAGGGAGTGCCTGTACCAATAGGCTTTTTAGGTTAGGTACTAGAAACTGTAGGAACTTAGTGAATATTTTTCTAAACGGCGAATCTGAATATTCTTTAATTAATTAGTTTTTAATAGTTTTTCGATTTATATTATATACTATAAAATATTTAATAATTGAATTAATTAAAACTGAATTTGTACACTATAGTATTATAGAATGATTAACAGTTAATTTCAGATAGAATAGTTATCATACGTATGTTTGCTTTCAATCTGTTAAAATTACTATTATTATTATTATTGAAGTGATATCTTCTTTAGACGCGTTGTGTAGTTTTATAGAAAATGATGTTTGTATAAAATGTTGGGAGAGAAAACATTTCGAACTCGACAAAAAAAATGTCTCGACATTGGGGCAAGAATCGCAACTATATGGTTTAGTTATTTAATTATAAAACTTTCTTACTATTTTATTGTCCTTAACGTCTGTTTCTGAAGTTTTTATATCTTTTATTTGAACTTTTTTACGAGAGCATCCCTCTTCAGTAACTAGGTTGATTGATTCTTTGACCTCTTTGCTGTTAATTAAGAGACGATATCACAACTAACCTGCGTGCTCGTGATATACTGAAACATTACAATGGCGGTATGTTACAATCTCACGTATGTAATTGATTGATGAGTGATGACACACGAATCTTATGGTCAGATGATACTCCTGAATCCTCGAATTATAATACCATTTTAGATAGTATACATATATGAATATATTACACAATTTTATTTCGTTAAAAGAGTCGTACTGATTGCTCAAACAGACTCAATATAACACGGTATGTACTTGTAACTGAGTAAAGTAAGATGCACATTTTAAATTTAGAATATTGCCTCATCCTATCTGGAGTATGTCGGCTAGACGACCAATTAAATCTGTGCGATCAGACAGAGAATAAGGTACATAAACGTATCATAACTCTGTTTCATGTTCGAATCTTGAACACGTGCAGCTGTATATAAACGGGGTCGGCAATCTGATGAGGCAATTTGGTTTCATGTGTCCAAAATATACAAGTGACGTAAAAACTTCACAATGAATTTAAGAAGTGAGACCAAATATTTTCAGACTTACAACTTTTTTTTTAGAATGTTAAGATTGTTGAAAATTGATTTATTTTATGATATTAAAAATATCGCTCTGTGTTCGCGGTTCGCGCGCATGCTCTATCTGTACATGATTTGCGATAGACATATTTTGTTGTTGAAGTGTGCCGACCAATTGAGCAATTCAATTATCCTAGCTAATGGGCCGTTTTGTTTCCGAAATCAGCTGGATCTGGAGACGGATTTCGCCTCACCTTCCGTTACTACTTCAGTCAATCTGTTGTTAACTCTGTGTAGTTTCGTATTGAGGTCCTTTCTTCTTTTTTCGTCTATTTATACTGTCCATCGATAACACTAGGTGGAACTTGCTTTACATATTGTGTACTTTTCCACAGTACTTAATTTTGTAACCTTACCGGTTTCCCTTCACGGCATTCAGAAAGGCTTATATTGGCAGTTCTTTCGACGTCTTCCGATATAATTAAGTAAGTGAATTCTTCGGCATTGTTATTTATATGGATGATAATATAATTAAATAAAAAATGAGCCTATCGCAGTCCACTGCTTGACATAGGCCGCTCCCAATTCAGGGTGGTTTTGGCCTACTGTTTCCACGTTGACCAGGTGCGTCGCTACATTATTTTATTTCAAATTTTCTTCCTCTCGCAGTTAGTTATATCATCTGCGTATTTTTCCGTTAATCGCCTCTTATGACACCCTTCAGATAACATGGTGTTATTCTTTCTCCTCTACCACACGGATTATAGTATAATTAACTCCGAAATACTCCAAAAATTGTGTATGATAATTTTACATCCAAATGAGCTCCTGCCGCTAAAGAAATTTCTAATATTATAAATTTCCAATAACGTATTTCAGTTTTCATGTTTGAATGAAACTTATTGCACAATCGGAGTAAGTTTAAATTAAACGCGTTTATAATCATCGGAGAAATCCAGTCTTATTAATATTCTCAGGTTTTCTTAGCAATTGAATTTACTGAGTGTACCCTTAGTGAGGTTAGTCATTTTTAGTTGGTTGGATCAATACATAGTTCTACTTGTATTTACATATTTTATGCATATGAGCAGCTAACATTGCCGAACGCGTTACATTCGTGATTTTATAATTTGGGTCATGGTTGATTGTGTAAAAGAGAATTTTACTTGTATTTGGTCTAAATATCATAGGTGAAAACGCTTCGATATTGTCGTGACCCTTTCACAAAACTTTTGCGTTCTATGATTTTATATTATGTCTATGGGTATCAGTTATCACTGGCTGATTTATCTCTCTTCTCTAACTTTTTTATCTTTATTTGTTATTAGGGCGTTTTATACAAACGTACTTGCCTGACCCATCGTACTTTTCTACATATTAATTAACTTACAAATCGTAATATAGCAAACTTTAATAGACTATGCAGCTTTAGATTTAGGTGTACTCTTATCTAAGCCATAACCTAAATGTGATAATTTTTGTATATTCTCATAAAATATATAAATAACAAATACACCCTGACCAATGCAAATCGACTCGTGACCTCTCGACATACGCTATACCGTTACACCTCATAGTTTCTCCTTCTGCCTACTTTATTCGGATTCTATGGTTTTATAAAAGAAAATAAATAATTATTGCATAGGTATATTGAGAACTCACTTGTACTTTTCCACAGTATTTTTATTTTTTAATAGACCTGACCGGTTTTGCCTTACGGCATCCTCAAAGGTTTACGATGACATACAGACAGCCCTACTTATATGTGGGTAGTTTTAAAATCATTGCACTATTGCATATAAAATTATTGCATGTTATAACAACTAACGACTAAAAATATCGATTTTCAATACTATCATTCGTCTACCATTACTTAAACAAAATTTTAAATTAATATTGCAAAGAACGAATATAATGTATTTGAAAATATGTATGCCCTAATAAAACCATTGACAATTTGCAATTTTTTTTTGTAGTATGATATATTTAAGTCAAAGCTCATCACTGCAGCGTTAATTCTGGTTGCATTTAAAACTTGGAATTTGGAACCCACTCTCCTACGTGTTCTTCTCCCGGCCTGTTTTAAATTCTCCATCTTTTACGGTAACCATTAGCACCTACCTCCCCAACTTCGAGTAGAGCGGAAAACCTGAGCTAAAACTACGCCAGTTATTCAGCAGCAAGTGTTTCTACCGACATATCAAAGCTAACAATTGGTTTTATTGCCAGACTGCGTGAGTTGACAGCTGTATTTTTTTGTAAAACGGTGATGTACCTGCATTTGAGTGGGTTTAAAAGTTTATTTTCGAACTATTGATTTCATTATTGAAAGTTTAAGTTAGTAGGTACCTTTAGGCAGTTTAAGTTGTGATATAAATACAAAAGCTGGCCTTGTGATTTCCTCAATTTAAAAGGTCAACAATCCTACTGTTACATTTATTTTATCGAGTGAAGGCAGTTTACAATCAAAATGGCTATATAAACATGTCTGTCATCTACCTTTAAGATAATGATGATGATGGTTGATCGAGACGGGAGGAGACCCTGAGAGACGGTTGTAGAAAAAAAAAATTACTAAATCCAATTTCAATTCAAAAATAAATGCCGAATTCAAAATCCTCAGTTAGCAAAAGGGCTAAAGAATTTTTGATTTGACGTCATTTAGTTTTTTGGTAAATTACGCCTTTAAGTATCTAAAATAGCTGCTTTTGGTTTATTTGCCTCTGGTGTGGCGAGTAGGACAGTGCCTGAGAGTCCTAATAACACGCGGCTTACCAGTTTCTTTCCGAAACGTTAGGTAATATTAGTGTCGACGATCCACGATGTGATTTGATATATTTATATAATAACATACATAATATCCTTTACGACAGCATGCTGTATATATAACGTTGTAAAATAAGATTCAACTCGATATGGTTCGAGATAAGTCCGCTATTTAGAGAGTATTAAAGTAAAATCGCGTAAGGAAACCACGCATCCGCGGCAGCTCTCATCTCCATAATATTGCGAATGAACTGTGGGAGTTGGTTTCGCTGCTGGGGCCTCGTTTTGCGACTACCAGGCTACGTGGCTAATAAAACAATGACTGAATACCCCTTTCGGCCACCTATGTAACTGTGTTTTGTAACCCGTTACAAAAGAAGAAAATGTTCTCTTTTTTCGTTACCTAGTTACAAACCAAGATCGAAATATTTTTAAATAAGTAGTTACCATGAAATAAAAGTTAAATTAATGAATGATTGAATTAATTTCGGTTATCACTTCGGTCTGGCCCCGGTAGCCCTATGGATCCAAGAAACGTTTGACGTCGTAAAATTATCATGCTTGCCAATGGTCTCAATGTTAGGGGTTGCCGGAAACCGGGTAAATTCGTCAACTTCATACCTTTTTTTGAAATTACAAGCGTCCACGTGGATAACCGTGAATTCTTTAAGTTTGCATATAAACATACTACAGTAGTGACATTCCTTGAAATGTTTCCCAAACATATTTCACCAGTCATAATATTTTGGTGTGTTAATTGCGATATTATCATGTGACAAAGACAATATGTATACATGCACTTTAAGTAGGTGTTTAGGTCATAAGGTTATGATTTGCTGTATGTTAAATTAAGTCCAAACAAGATTGGTTACTTATTCTTCCGTCAAAGACAATCAATATGAATAGGATATGGTACAGGTCAAGGACTGATTAACTGGCAGAGAACTCGGGGACCTGTTAAGTCAGTATATCTGCTGATTTATATGTTATTTATTTGTATGTTATATTATATGTTATGTTATGTATGTCTTTGAAGTTTTGAGGCTACATGAGGCTTAGGCTTAGAGTTTCCTTTTAGAATCAGACTGTAGTCGCTTTCGTATAAGGAAAATGCACCTATCTAAATAATAGGAGGAATAAGAGAGAACCTTGAACTACTCGTACAAAGTGCTACCTTTGCATGCAACTAGACTTGAAACTCACATCACAGCTACGACTTGTAATCTCTATAGCCCGAGAGCCCACGACCAAAACCATGTCTCATAGCAATACGGCAAAAACCCTATAAAATCGTTAGATTGTATGATTCTGAACCCGACTAGGTGTGTAGTAACGGTCGAAAGTGTAGCAACTGCGTGGGAGGCCATTTCTGCTGTGTCAAAAAAAAAAGACAGTCGGTATTATAGCAATACGTCTGATAGTAAAAATGTACATAGATTTTATAATTGTATTACGAAAAAGTTTGTTTTCAGACATATTGCGCGTAGCATATAGCGTGAGCGCATTTTTGAAAATGTCAACAAATTTAGCCGACCTGTATCATAGCAATACGGATAATTTTTTTTTTCAACTTTTCGTATTGCTGCCATTGTTACCAAAAACCTGTTTTCAGACACTTTAAGTGTAGCATATACTCCCAAAAATGAAAATAACGTTTAACGTTTCGACGACGATTCCGAATCCGACAGCGATTGAATACGAGAATATTTTGTAACTTTGAATAAACCGTTTTTTTTCAACTTCATCCCAGTTTCCTTTTGTGCGATTTATTTCAGTTCTTCAAGTTCAATGTTACGGTTTCGGGTAAATTCTTTCTAATAAATTCAGGGTCGCAACGTATTCATTGGTTTGTAACAGAAAATTCAAGATGCCTCAATACGATTTTTAAATGATATCTGAGTATCGCAAAGTTGTCTGATAGAGAAGGTGCTACACTTAATTTGTCTGATAAAAATTTTTTGCACATGTGGACAACTTATTTTATCATGTCCAAAAATTTTCAGACATATTGCTATGATACCGATCGGTAAAATTTGTTAACATATTCAAAACGGTCTACAAATTTATTGCGTTCACATTTCCGTCTGAAAATTGTTTTGTTCGTATCAAATAAACAAAATTTACTAATAAAAAAGATTTTCAGACGTATTGCTATGAGACATTTTTTTTGTCTCATTTTTAATTTTTTTAAGTGATTTTACGGGTTTGCGCTACACCACTAACGTCTGAAAAATATGTTTCCGGTATCTCAGAACTATCATTCAACTACAGTCTGTAAATCAGACATATTGCTATGATGCAGTTCGGTAAAATTCTTTGACAATTTTGAAAATTCGGTCAGATCAAACGCTACGCGGAAAATGTCTGATATTGGTATTTTCGAGTTCAGAATAATCGTATCTATCGATTTGATGCGGTTTTGGCCGTATTGCTATGAGACAAAAATTTTGGTCGTGGGCTCTCGTACTACTATTTACTCCACGCGAAGCGATCAAAATGCAATTATGTTTCATAAAACTTTCTAACAGAAACTATATTATTACGAAAAATGGCTTAACAAAAGAACTAGGTTTAACCGATCATTTCACATTGTATTGACCTAGTTTTTCCTTATTCTGTATCCTGCGTTTGTTACCACATCAATATCTTAGAGCTATTACCGGTTATATCCATAGCTTGCACTTTTGAGCCTGCGTTCCATTCTATTCCACGACTAGGAGACCCGTTATTCTCCTTGTATCACACACTTTCTGTAGATCTACAAGCGCAAGTATTTATATGTATTAAAAGGCTATTTAATATATCTGCATGACATTTAATTAGTACAGTAATAAACTATTCATAAATAGTTCCAGCAGGAAGTGGTTCAGTTTGCGATAAGATCGTCCTTGTGCTAACACTATTAGAATAAATCTAAAGTACCTATAGATAACATTCTGTATTGCTGTTGCATAGTAACATATATATCGTAAGTATATCCTATTCTAAAATAGGGTGTACAGGAACGCCGTCTGTCACCAACCCAACCCATTCCCTCCCAGTATCAAAATGAATCAAATGAGAACTACACTTCTTCACTACATAATTTTTTATTCTTTCATGTGCCATTGACGAGTCAATTAATGCCATCTTTTCCAAGACTCATAACATAACATAAACTCATGCCTTTAACCCCGAAGGGGTAGGCAGAGGTGCTAGCTGCACCCACATTTCGCCAGTTTATGTTTAGGTCCCAATGTAATAGGTGGCGAGCCTATTACCATTAACCGGGCACTTATAAGGCTTGCGATAAATACACACATGACTTCGAAAGGTATCGAAAAGTCATTGGTGTGTGCCATGGTAAAACCTGGGATCGAACCCGAGACCTCGTCTCAGCAGTCCATTACCCATACCACTAGGCTACCGCGGCTTTCCGTGTCCTCCTAGACTCGGTGCTATGAATTTTCTTATAAAAAACACAATAACTGGGTCCTGCTGGGGCTACGAGTACGCTTCTATAGTATATCAGGAGTGTTGAATTCATTTACCCAACTCTGAAATCTAACTCACAAAATCTTTGCACCCAGTTGATACGATGATACTTATGTGTCATATTGTATTACAGCGTTCGTGATCTACAGCTTCCTATCACTCTGCTATGAGTACCTTGGCGGGGAAGGTAACATCATGTCAGAACTGCGCGGCCGACCGGTGCGGGCCTCCTGTGTCAACGGCACGTGTTGTCTGAGCGGCGCCACATATACGATTGGTTTCCTGCGTTTCTGCAAACAGGCCACTCTCCAGTTCTGCCTCGTCAAGCCAGTGTGCGCCTTCATTATTATATTCTTGCAGGTAATGTTTTAATTATACAATTACTATTATACACTAAACTCGTATACCTCTAACAAAGCCAAACAATTTTCCTTAAGAATCGGTTTACATCTTTCTACAGTCATCGCATCTGGTGAGGCATTTTCTTGAGCCTTTGCCTACTGCATACCATCAGTCGAGGTGAATTCAAATTGACATGTCCTAGATAAAAGAAATACACATAGGTTACCTTACCTTTGCTGGACCCAACAACCTCCAGTTTTAACCTAACAACTTCACCTTTAAGTACGACGACTTCGAGGCTTGGCGCGAACTTATTAGAAAGACCAGTTAAAACGTTATCTATTTTTAGTAACTTTCGGTTTGTTTGTAGTTTATTCAAGGCCGAAGCATAAAAACAAATCGAAAGTACTAATTTCTGATGTATATATTAGATTTATTTACAAGTGTTTTAGTATTCCTCCTTGCTCTTACCCCTAGAATATTGCAGAAAATATTTATCTACATATACATTTTTTTGTACCACTAAGGTGGTAAACAAACAGCCCCTGTGGTAAGGAGCTACCGTAGCCCAAGGACGTTTACAATATCTAGCCTGCGCAGTGCGAGGCCGACCTTGCAATAAAAACCTTGTGGTACCTTTTTTGGAAACCTAATACCACACGGAAAACTATGACGGGAAGGTCATTCTTTGTCGAGTTTGTGTCTATATATTGATGTGTGGTACTTAAGTCTTAGAATATACTATCTGTACTGCGAATTCATCCGTGTACGACGACGATGACGTAGATCTTTTCAACAAACGTAGTCTTCTGTCCGATCTGCAGTAAAACTGTCAAAATCGGCTCACTTCGGAAAACAGACAAATTGTTTCATTATCGGTATTGTATCAAATTCTGTATTTAGTAGTAAAGGTAACACTCATATGCATTTATATAAGAAGCTGATATTCAACGGATATTTCAATTTAAAAACAAATTGTATAGATTAGCGTATCTGTAGTTGGTAGTTATTTTAAAATCTCACACTATTTGATCATTTTGATCTGTTTATTTCGAACTATTCCTCAGAATAAACGCGGTAATGAAGAAGTCTGTAGGTCTATTTGCGCTAGTAATATTAATGTGTATGACATGAGGAATAGATTTATACAAAATGTCAAGTACATTTCCACGGACCTCCGTATCCGCAATACTCAAATATTCATTCATGAGCTCCATCTTGTGCCGTGACTGCCGTTAAGTTACGAGTATAAACATTATTTATTTATTTATTACCTTGTTGCGACCTTTTTATAGTTTAGGATGTTCTTTTTTTGGTTTATAATAAGAAATTATTTTTATATATGGTAAGTATTTGTTTATTCTCACTCTTTAAAAACTAATTATCCTGATACTTACTGTCAGAAGTTTATGATGCCAGAATCACTAATTGAAATAAACCACTTTTTGATAGATTCGATTATTTGTTATTTTTTTATTTAGGTACACTTACGATCCGAAGTTTCGCCTACTTTTCAGCAGTGATGATCGCGGCTTCTGGCCGCCACCAATTAAATCGCGATAGTTTTATTTACGGAAGCTGGCAACACCAATGGCGTCACACTCATACTGACAACTCTATAGGGGGGAAGGGAAAGGGGGAGGGTTGAAGGATATAGTTTCCGAAGTCTTAGGCATCAGCTTATTATATATCACACATCATTCCGAAAAACGAAACGTTTAAATACATAAAAATACGTGAAACGTCAAACGTAGTATAATTTTTACTAAAGTAGTAGATATAATTTTATCTTTCCACAGAATATTTTTTGAGGTCCTGAATCTAACCCTGGTTTCTGTACTGTTAGTGCAGAAGGCAAAGCATCACATAGCAGTGTCAGCTTGAGCCCTCCTTCACAACCTTGAAGTCCACAAATTATTAACATTTAAAAAAAACATCGACGACGTCCCTTAATCAGTACAGTATTAATAATCATGTTTCCGTTCTTCCGCAGGCGAGGGGTCTGTACCACGACGGTGACTGGAGCCCAGACGGCGGCTACATCTACATCACCATCGTGTACAATTTCTCCGTGAGCTTGGCCCTCTACGGTCTGTTCCTCTTCCTGGGTGCCACGAGGGAGATGCTCAAGCCTTTTGATCCGGTCCTCAAGTTCTTCACCGTCAAATCTGTCATTTTCTTGTCGTTTTGGCAAGGTAAGACTATATCTGTTTAAGATGTGAAAGATCATCATCATTCTCCGCCCTTATCTTATATTTATCGGTCGTCTACATGTATGTTTTGACGGCTGGGTGTGCAGTTATAGTATCGGTCATGTATAAAACAGCTTGCACCATTTGAGAATAATTAAAAAGACGTCATAACTTGACGCTAACTGTAATTTTAACGTCAAATCTATCTATCGTCTATCTAATCCTAATCTAAATACACTGGTGCAACACATTTAGCAGAAACCATTACAATCAATGTTACTGTAATGTTAGTGTCACGTAAACGCTAACTTTAATAGGTAGTTGATGTAACTAAGGCTTAGATGTGAAAGATAATAATCATAATTTATGAACTATTACTGTACCAGGGGTATAGGAAATTAATTTATTTGTGTGAAAATACGTCAATAGCCTCAGTCGATGTAAGTGTGCGCAGCTGTTGATGGTCCTATATTTGTTCATTAATTCTCTTTTGTTATTGAAACAAACTCAGAATGCATCATGCATGTTGTTCTTATTTTTTCATACAACTTAGGTGGCAGACAAACTCACGGCCCACTTGATGGAAAGCGGTTATTGTGGCCTATGGACGTTTGCAACACCAAGGGCGTTGCACTCATGCAGCCGACCCTGTAAAGGGAAGGGAGAGAGAGAGCGCAGAGGGGAGAATGGGCGGGGGGGCTAGTGAAGGATAATATAATTTCTGTGTTGTCAGTGTAGAAGACATTTTTTTGTGTTGTTAACGTTTTATATATATTTCACGTAGATTTTTCAATATCGATTTATACACAACCAAGTAAAATGTGATTTGTCTTAATTTTACGTTGTAAGACACATAATTATAAATGTATGTTGTGTGTGTAACAAGAGCTCTAAATAAGGTGCAGTTACTTTTTACTTTGGACCTATTAGGACGAGGTTACAAACAATATAAAAATCATTTATTGTTAAACGAGCTAGCGACTGATTAGGTCAGCATTATAAATGGATGACGTGCGATGATCGAAGTGTAAATTGAGTCATTGTATGATACAATCTCGTAATCTACTTTAATTTTTGTTAGATAATAATAAATTATTCAAATTCATACATTTAAATAAATGGTTACAGGTTCAATTGTTACATTATTTTGTTTTATGACTTTAACGTTAAAGTTGAGGTAATATTAACATGAACATTAAATAACGGAGGTATGATATGACGGATTTCCCCGTCCTAATTGAGCAGACCGATTGGGGAAATACCTAAGCCCTACCGAATACTGCGACTAATAATAACAACATTGTGTTGTGTTTATGGCGGTCAGTAGGGTAGCCAGAGCTCATTGGAGAGCTTTTGTGTTGTCAGTGGGAAGACCAAGAAACTTTGATGATATAATTATAGTCAGCTATTTAAGTCCCGGGGGCTAGATGGGGACACCGTGGTCGTACACATGACGGGGGTTATCTCGAAGAGAAGGCCCCGGGTCTGCCGGGGTGCGAGGGATATGTTGGCTACTACCTCACCTCCGGCAACTGAAGAACCAAAGACGGCGTGCGTTTTAGTCGGTTCGAGTCCGACATAACCTACCCAACCGACTCCGGTGGGGGGGTATCCGTGGGGATTTTTGGCACGGTAAAAAAAGCTATTAAGGTCAAAATATGTTCTGTGATAGTAACTTTTAAAGATATAAGGGTATCAAGTGTTGGAGATAAATAGCAACTTCTGGTAGAAAAGATTTTAATACTTTAATTTAAAACAAATCACTGCTTTTGCACTCATTCTAATATACCTATTAGAATAAGTGCAAAAGAGTGATCGCAATAGATTAGAAGGTGATTAGGTAGATCAAGATGTCATAAAATATGACGTTAATAAAATATGCTCCTCTTATCCTCGGGGAAGATGGGCGCCGCTACCCCTACCTTCTTTTGCATGACAATCAATATACCTAAACATGCTTCATTTTAACACTTATAGGAGTAGCCCTAGCCATCTTAGAGAAGGCTGAAGTGATATCCCCGATACACGACGAGCTCGGCGTGCCCACGACGGCGGGTACGGTGTCCGCCGGCTACCAAAACTTCCTGATCTGCCTCGAGATGTTGGCGGCCGCCATCGCGCTGCGCTACGCCTTCCCCGCCGCTGTCTATGCGCACGCGCATCGCGACCCGCACCGCTCTGTCACTATGCAGTCCATCTCTAGTAGCTTAAAGGTAAGAGTATTTTATATTCATTCTGAACCATCAATAATCAAATCTCCTTTATAATGACAAGTCTCTATTGAACTAAAGTGTCGTTGTACCGAAGCTAAGTTATTAATGGAGATAAATCATTATTTTATAAAAATAAAACAATATGTTAACTATAAAATACAATAGTTTATCTAAATTGCAATGATGCCCCAAACACATTCACATCATCAGTGTAAACAGTCATCATTCTCTGAACCTCTTCCCAACTCAGTTGGGGTCGGCTTTCCAGTCAAACTATGATGCTGCTGAACTTCGATATTTTACGTGAAGCGACTGTCATCTGACCTCCACCACCAATGGTCCAATGACCAATGGCGATATCGAATTTTCAAGTTAGACTGCTTGGACTTTTGAGGGCTCCAACTACATACCCGTGACGACTGCCATAGATGTTTGTATGGAAACCGGAACCGACGGCTTAACGTGCTCTCCGAGGCACGGAGAACTTTTTGAACTTAGACAAACTTTATTTGGGTGCACCATACCCGTCGACTAGATGAGGACACCGTGGTCTCTCACATTTCTCTAATTTCAAAATGGCTCCAGGCCGCGCACAAGAATAAAAGTTCCTAAGAGTACATTTGTAAAAATTCTCGAGAAACACTGTAAAATTCAATAAATTCTAATTAATTTACAGGAGACAATGAATCCCAAGGACATAATGACGGATGCGTTCCACAATTTCCACCCGCAGTACCAACAATACACCCAATACAGCTCCGGTAAGTAACTGTTATCAATACCTGTTATTTATACTCGTACTCGTTCACTGTGATACCGCATGTCCCATACGCTGCCTGGTCGCATTTTATTTGCTCGTTTTGATATACTCTCATTTGTTGTATAGTTTAATGTGTTGATATTAAGCGAAGTCATTACGTTGACCCAGACCGACACCACATAATTATATTGAACTGTCGTGCACAATAAATAAATAAATTCTTCACTGGATCTCCAGATAACTGTATACTGCCTGTAAATGTCTGTTAAAAGGCGGGAATACAGTATTTGTTAGGTTATAATATAATTTTGTATTTTGAAAATATCTACCCCACTATGAAAATCATTATGTTATCATGAAATAATACTAGGAGTATTCCTACGAATAATTCTGGAACAGTTATATTATCATACTACATGATAACGTAACGTAACGTAAAACAACGTAAATCTTCCTACAGTCCCGGGTCCTTTAAGCGGGGCGTGAAAAAGCATCTGATGAGGCCGTCAAGCTGAGCGCCACCATTGTAGCACTGAACGTGTTTGCAATGGTGACCCTCTTTCATGGGACTTTGCCTTCAGCTTAACATCAGGCGAGGTGAAGTCAAATTGACGTGCCATAGATAAAAAGAAAAAAAAAAAATCAATTAAATATGCAATTTAGTATCTGTTGGTCCCCACCTAAAGTATCCCAATATTCGTTGGATAATTTAACTAAATATTGATTTTGTGAGGACACGATCAGACATTTGTATGATTAAAAAAATGGAATTCTTCTGATAATGACATTTATTTATTGTTTCCGCGTATAAGAGCACATCGTAGATACTAAACAATATGTGCACTTCTATTTTACATAAACCATTCTTTCGTTGGTCTCGGACTTTGTAATGGGTTTGATCGCTAATTGTTATTATTAGTTAGACTGAATGGTTCGTTAGACTTCGACATAGATTCAGGAGATAGGTAGTCTAGTAATAGATAGTTTTTTAATAATGTATTATTAATGTTATCAGTAGTATTTAATTGCATCAAATTCATAATGCTACTCGCTGCGGCTCTAAAGCGCATATTATTCCTTCGTTTGTTATTGCAAATGTAAAAGTAATTGACTGATAAATAGATTCTTTTCTAGGTTATGTTTTTTTCAAATGCGTCCTGTCTTCATCTAACCTCATAATTATAAAGTTTAAAAAAGTAGGCTAGGTTTTATTTTTGGTTTTATTTTCTTTCAGATGTCACTTCTCACCTGCCTTATGAGAAACTATAAACTCTGCCATAGCTGTGCTCTGCATGAAGTGCATTGCTGTATGTTCGTTTATAAATACATGTAATAATTCAATACATTTTGCCCGAGCATGGAAATACCACTAACAATATGGAAACTTAATAAAAATATGTCAACTTTGATTTTGTCTTGGGTTTCGATTTTTATAGCTACTTATCAGTATTCTGAGTATTAAATTCAGTATTTATATTTGAGATTAAAAAAAAACAATTCTACATTCAAATTGTACCCGAGTCAGTATCAAAATGGCATGTCGGTACTAATCTATTTATATATTTTACTTAATATCGAAATGAAACCCGTATTAAGTAATTTTAAGGTTTATAATTTCAACAACATAATAAAAAGTGCCTTACTATATCCAAATATGGCTTCGCCATGTTTAACTGTATTTGTAACGTATGCATGTAAAAACGTAGTTTATTTATGTCTTAAAAGTATGACTACAAACGAAAACATCTATATGAATGGTTTGAAACTAAAATTTAAAATTAAGAGGAAATTGCATTGTTTAAAATATAACCATCATGTTCATTTAATTATTTTTTTCCAATATTGCCATCTTTAACGTATTGCAAACTTTTTCTGCATTTTTTTTTCTTTCTTTTATATGTTACACAAGGGACCTCATACCAGTGCCCACCACTGTTCTTTTAAACTGGTTTGTACGGTAATACCATTCAAGTTATTTATACGTAGTATGATCGGGATAAACCACACGTTACAACAACATAACATCTCTATCAGTTATAAGCATACGTTTTAGTACCTGTAACTACTTTTTTACATAATTATTTTAATAAAACTGATTTTGATAGTAATATACCAGCACAGTTGTCTTTTTTATAGCAACGGTATAAGTAAATACAGTTACGTTGATTAAAAAAGCCTAGCCTGGCCCTTGAATAGGGTAGAGCAAGATATTCACGCCTTTCAGAAAGGGTTATCTGATATTTTTGTTCTGGCAATGAAATATAACATTTGGCTTATTCACTTGACACTTATCGTCTTTTGAGCGCTCTGATCATTCCTTGCGGTCCACCTCAGGACCGGAGCTGAAAAACAGTTTACTGAAAAAAAAGTAACGTCTAAAAAAATCTGATAAAGTTTTTTATTTACCACGAACAGAAAAAACGTTGTTTGAACCATGTACCTTATTAAATATAAACATTGGTTTCCGGTGCTCGGTTTCATCGACCCACTTGATTAGTTTATTTTTATAATATCGAGGTATTTGGCTAGTCCGAAACGCATAACGAATTTTTACGAAAAACTTAAGTCTAGGTCTAACCGAATACTAATAATTATGTTAGGACTAAATAAAAACGGCATAAAAGCGATTAAATAACTATTAAGACCCGCTAAAAATTATTAGTATGTAAAGTAATGTTTTAGGTCAGGATTGTAGGTGAAATATATATTATATTATGTAGTTTTTTTCTTATAAAAAATGCGACACCGATACAGTGTAACATTAACTTTATAGGTTATGATTTAATTTATACTTTATTGAGAAGGGAACGGAAGAGCTCCGAGTTATCTAGATCTGTATCCGATAATTATCAATCTGATATCTTGAAAATTAAACTGCGATAAATCGTAGTATATTATGGTACAAGTGTGTAATGTTGGTGATTACCGCTGAGGTAATTAGGCGAGGGCTTAAGAGAGCTGAGGACAGTAATCATCAATACACACATGTGACATACGATGTTTTTCAACACATTTGTGAAGATAATAATACTAAAAATAACTGTAATTTCACCAGGGAAAACGATTTGTGAATATATCATTTTTTGGCGGGAACACTCGGTAGAATGCAAAAATTGCGCGCGCATCCTGCACCGATCGCTATCGGCCATAGACTAAAAGCGTGAGGATTCCTAATCGAAGTGAAATAAGCACTTAAACTATAAGCACTTGTGTTGAAAAATAAATTGCTTTTTAAGATAGTCAGATGATTTGATAGCATACAAAATACCAATTAATATAATGGTATTTATTACGAACATCTGAGATAGCAGAGTTATAGATTAGTTTCAGTATTCATATCAGTTAAAACCTTTGAATAAAACTTCTATAATTATTATTTTTGTAACTAACTTGATTAGAGTGTAGTACCACTTCCATTTTTTATTAATCTTATGTCCTATTAAACAAAATTTAACAGAAAACATAAGAATAGTATATGTTTTATATCGGTAAACGAACAAGTAGCCAGGTTACAAAAAAAAAAACATGTGTTTATTCTTTATTAAAAAAAAACTAAGTTTTTTTTATAAATCTATGAAATTATTTCAGTAAAGTTTGTCGTATGTAATAATTCGGACTACTCATTGCCATAGCTAGTAATTACTTTATACTTATATATAATATTATGTATTTTGTAAGATTTAGTACCTATGTGAATGTTTTTTTTCTGTGATTATTATAAACTTCTTTTTTATTATTATTTTGTTACTATTTCCTAAACATTACAGGATATGATCCTTAGTTGAATGCTAGAATTAAAAAAACCCCGAAATCGATTCTTTTGTGTGACCTTTTTTTGGCATTTATTGGGTTGTTTTGTACATTATCTTACTAAATAGTTAATAGTATCATTTTCATAATATTCGATGCGACTAGCCTTTTGTTGCCAAACCAAAGAACGGCATTTCATGTTTCCACCTTCAGTTGCAATATGTCGGGGCGTTGTTACTGCATATGCTTTGTAATAATACGCACTTTATGTTACGGTTATTTTTTTTTAAAACACTTAACAACCTGTAAAGCCACATTTATGTGTTTTCATTTCTTAAACTATTGTTATCATAATATTACTTTATAAATAGGGGAGTTTAATCTTAATTTTAATTTGGATATAAATTGAATACCACTGCTCGTTAGGTTTAAGTTGTAAGAATATTTTTTTACAGTTCACTACAGTTTGATTTTTAAAAACACTTGTATTTCTCCTCTCACTAATAATAAATAAAGGATATTACAGACTTATATTTTATTTTCATTTTACAATAATTTCATTATAGCAAGGTACAGCCAACAACAAAAGTAGTATAAAACTTAAATATTTAAGTACAAATATTTATACACAGGTAGACATGTATCAGTCAATTAGGGTAAAAGAATTTTATTAACCTAGAAAACAAAGTTACTTATGTCAATTTTAAGGTGCTGAAGTAATGATTAGAATTTGTTAAACTATTTTGTAGTTGACTGTACTTGTATTATTTGCCAGCGAGTATAACAGACTAATTATAAGCATACATATCACATCAACACTATTCGCGAAAAACAAGATGAAGGTATATTGAATTAAGGTTTATTAAGCTGTTTTACAAGCTAAAGGTTTACTTGAAAATATCAATAGATTAAATACCTTTAATCTGCAAAGAAAATATTGTTTTATATCTAGTTACTCTTATTTGTATAGTATAGTGGAATAGTGTAATAACTATTTTAGTAGGTATGTCACCTGGTATAGTTTGACCCTGAGCGTTGAACCGCTCCCATGGTGCCCGCGGTGTATGGGACGGGGGGAGGGGCGCCATGCCGCGCTCATCATGGTAGCGGTACAGCGCTTGTGGTCAAACTATAAGTAATATTTAGAGAAAAAAAAAACATATCTAATTAGGTACTGTACGTTACAAATGAGAAGATAATCGCAACCGCGGCAACTTCACTCCGTTCTCATCAAAATTGTACAGCTAAGTTGTGTAATTGTACAACGAAATTTCCATGTCGGATAGTTTCATACGTGTATAATAACACCGAGTGAGAGCGACTTAAATGTATATTTTCTTTTCATTAAATACATAACATGTTTATTAATAAATAGAAATATTTTCTTTATTAATAAATGAAACCGAAGTTAGCAACGGAAATCAAAATGTCGTTCTGACAGTTATCAACTCATTTGAAACACAAGTACAATTCTATATTTAAATTGTACATTGACGTAATATGTAGCATTAAGTTAGCCAACTTGAATTTGGAAGCACGAATACACATGACACAAACACGTTTAAGTTGAACTTGGCAATAACGAATAGGGGCCCTGGATATCAAAGGTAAGATTATTTTTAATTACCGCTTTATATTTTTTATTTGCTTGCATGCTTTGAAAAGAATGATAGTAGCATATCATTATCATCTGCACGGATCCGCACGATTGCATTTCGTTAATTGTATTAATACCAACTAGTAAGTATTCGAATCGATATTAAGAATCGATTCAACACCGTTTTCTTCAGTTAGTCTATATTTGAATTTATTTTCACATATAAGAAATACACTCAGTGCCCTTAGCTCGAATAACTATAGAGTTCGTAACGTAAAGGTATCACGAGAGCGAAGCATTGCGGTACGCAGCCTTGTCTACTGTGTCCCTGTGGGTGCGTGAAGCCCGCCAATCGTAATGCTCCGCTCTCTCGATACCTTTCCATTGCGAATTCGATAGGTTCTCGTGCTATGCTATTAATAACAAAACACCCAAACTCACTTCTAGCACTGAGTACACTCCACTCCTATTATTAGTTTTTTTAAATATAGGTTTCCCCCACTTGCATATTTACGTGTATATTTATACTTGCGTAGAAGTAATCGCTACTAGTGACACAATAATGCACAAGAAAGGCACAGAATTGTGAAAACTCATATGTTTTCAATTACAACGTGCACAATTGACTACAAAATAAAATAGTAACGCATCGCACGCTCACTGTAAGTTCCAGCAGAAATATGAACCTAATAAAAAATCGTTTAAGAATTCAAACTGCTTTTCAAAAGGTCATTTTGACTGTTGTATCAATTTTACAGACATATAGTAAGTACTTAAGGTAATAAACTAGTACGTATTAAAGTGATTTTTAATCATAATCACAATAAAAATTGACGATTAATCAAAAACTCAAATCATAAAAAGCTTTTCAAGAATTTGACTGTCGATGGTTTTATTATAACCCTTTAAAATATTTTTACTGATAGAAAACCATCGTATTCACTATAAAGATGATCAGCTTAGCTCTTTGGGAACTTCTGCTCGAGGAAATTGGTCATAGAATGCACTACTATGCCCTCATTTTTAAGTGGTTAGGTAACTAATACGAGTACTCCTAATGTAGTAATGCGCGGGGGTGCAGGCGCAGGCAAGCGGTCTGATGAAGGAGCGGCACTAGCACCGCGCCCGCCACCACAGCGGGTCGCCACCATCTGCCACGCCACTAACTACCACGAGAAGACCACGCTCCTGAGCTCCGACGACGAGTTCCAGTGAAGTAGTGGACACGAGACCAGCACAGCCCCATGTTAAGTATAATGTTGTTATTCGACAAATTTGTCCCATCTCTTGAAGTGTTAAAAGACTGTGACAAAGTTGCTTCACCCATCTGTAAGCCGCTATACCAAGCAGTAAGCTGTTTCACTAAGCTGTAAACCGCTTCTGCTACAAACAATCACTAATCTTGTAATAAATGATTACAATACATACTAAGCTTGTTGATTTAAAATTAGAAAAAGCGAATGTCTAGACAGGACTTGAACCTGCGAGCAGTCTCTTATAGGAAGAATGCTCTGATCACTTGAGGTACTAGAGCACGTCTGGAGTATTCGATAATCTCCTTTACTTAGGGCGACGTTGGAGCTATCTACCTACGGTCTTAGTCATAATGGAAAAAAAAATCAAATTTTCTATCATTTTTAAACATTGTTTTTGGTTAATTTAATGAAATTACCCATTTAGACATTCATTTTTTTTCAATTATAAATCGATTTGGCAAATTTAGCATATTGATGTCTCAATATTTCATTACAAATAATCTACAGGAGCCAATAAAAAAGGTATTTTTTTTCTGATGTAAGCGTGTCGAATAACAACATAACTGGCAATAGTGTAGAGTTTTAGCAATGATCGCATTACCAGACAAAAAAAAAGAAAGCAAATAAAATATATTTTTATGTGTCCCTTGGAGTCCTTTACATTTTAATGCCTAGAACAGCTACCTATATTATGCCTGATTAGCTGAAGATTTGTTATAATTGTTTAGTAAGATTATAAAATTTATGAAAGCTGTATTCCTCTGCGGAAAAAAGAAAATACCTACTACTAATATATTATATTAAATTCTGTTATAGTAATGAAAAATCTATATTAAGTTTTGTAACATTCTTAAGCTTTAATTTTTGTTTCATATGCATTTTTATTGTTGAGTCTTTAATTTATTTTAGTTATTTCTTATAAAATGACTTAAGTGTGTATTTCCTGTTTATCAATATAATTAAAAAGGATCTTTTTATTGAAATGATAAACGCGCTGTAAGATATGTTTATAATTTCAATATATTTATGCATTTAACATAGAACAGAATATAATATATTATGATCAGTGAAACAGTATGTTTGTGATAAAATTTAATTTATATTGTACACTAAACTCATTGCCAATAGATTTATCATAATTTATCTCCTTATTCATAAAAAAGTGAATACTTTCGTCTTTTTCACCCTATCTTAACATAGATATATCTCAAAAAAGATTGACATCTGTCAAATGGTAAGATAAAACAGGATTAAACCATAAACATTTTTTTATTTATAAAGTTTTTATGAATAAGGGATAAATTTTCTTATATGCCACAGTTCTAAGATTACAAAAATGAAATATAGATATGAATTAAATAAATTTGTAATTACATAAAAATGTCACATAAATGATGGCTTACCACGGCGACAACGGCGCGAACAATATAGGACTTAAGATTGTATAATTATGTAAAATAAAAGTAAATGAAATAGCAAAATGATACATTACAAAGTGTACAGGAAAAGAGGAATTATTATTCTATATATGGTTACTATTTAACTAGCTGTAAGGGCATTAGAAAATTACCCAACTCGTATGAAACTATGATTTACAATAACTTCTGCCTCTTATGGGTTCAACACACAAGTCTTAACACTCTTTGTACTAGACGGGCATAGAGGCATTCAACTAGACACACTTTCCAGGGGCAACCCTTATGGTGACCTTGAACCGCCGTCGAAACTCCTGCCAGAATATTGTAATGCATGATTCACACGCAGTGAGGGTGCGTAGTGTGACAGAATGGAGTAAAAAGTACGGTATTTAGACAATGCTGATGGATGGCAAACCAAACAAATAATACACTTAATTCTACTTACCATGTTTGTTCAGACGTTAACCAATGCTCTAGAGATAGGTATAGTAAACTGGTGCGGGTGCTAGACCCTATTAAATCGAAGTTCTCGGTCATAAGAAATCCTAGAATGTAATATTGTATTAAATAAACAAATATTTGCACAGCTTCACCTTTTCGCGTTCCGAAGTAGCACCTATTGAGTGTTGCCATATTGAAAAAAGTGACAGGTGTTTATAAAATATATCATGGTTAGGTAGAATAAAGATTTAAAATACCAACTGTCAATTAAATAAATACAATTACAGCAACTATGTTATATATATCAGGTTTACAAAACTGAAGAACTCTCGTCCTTTTATAATTACTCAGTCATCTTTCAGATACTTACCTATCTAAAATATATAAAAAGCTGTTAGGCAAATCCATAATAAATCTGTTGGATGTGCCTTTAACCAAAATAGCTCTGCAAATTTAAATACAGCCATCAGATTATATAAATAACTCATTTTACACGCTACAGTTAGATATTTCAAAAATCTAGAAAATTACTTTATGATCTACCTTCATGTCATGCACAAGCATTCCTTCATTCCGAAGATTTGCTGCCAAATTAGGTGTTGCCTACTTCGGTATTGGTACAAGAATTGAGTGCCTAAAATTGATCACGATTTTCAATACAAACAGATAGTACGAAGCGTTACTGACAATGCTTGCCTCTGCTTCGCCGTCCAAATTACTTAGGCTTCGTATTTTTGGAGAATATTCTCCATAAAGGGATATTCCAGGTATGTACTCATCCGAGTTGAGACTGCATTCTCAAGCGGCAGGCTGTACCATTATTCTAAATCTTGAACTAGAGCGCTCGTATCGAATTCACCTGCGGCACAGTTATTATATATGCAAAGTCTTAATTAAGTGAGGACTGTATTATACACTACAGATTTATGGTCACTACTATAAAGTGAGTAGGTAGATTTACGGTATTTCTCAAGAATTCCACAAGAATCGATACCTTTCCCGCGTAATTTTTGAACTGTCCATGAGATGTGTGAAGTCACTGTTCGCTGCATTTACGTGTGATCAATATCCAGGGGATCTAAACAAGTGAGATTCGTTTTGTATAAATTGAACAGGGGGCCTAGCCAAAATGCATTCGTTCCGAATCTACATTCGTCATCGGAATGTCATGTGATCTGATTCCGACAACAAATGTCACTCCTATACATTTTCAGAGCGATGACGAATGTAGATTCGGAACGAATGCCTTTTGGCTAGGCCCCCAGTTTGATTAACGTATGGGCTTGACATTCGTTCACGCCTGTCATAAATGTCATGAACGTCAAAATATGTATCAAACCCATACATTGGACATTATATATTCTCTTTCATTCTACAAAACTACTACCAACGAATTGCAACTTGTCTAGGTCTTTTTGTTTATGTACCTAGTTACTTAACATTAAATAAGTAATTTAATTTTATAAACTCTTACATATTTTTCATACTAACTACTTACGTATACCTACGTATAAGGGAATGAAAGAGGGAAGTCATTCAATTGTGGGAGCCTTTCCAGCCAGTCTGATCCTTCGCGGCCTAATGACCAACATACGCAGTGTGTACACAGTATCAAATTAAAAAGAGTACCTAGGTATCTTCAAATGGGGTGTCGCAGGTGTGATAGTTAATATAATACTTAGATTACATTACACCCATCTCATACGAGGCAGTTTTAATCAAGAGTGTCAATAACAATTTCTAGTATCATTCAATAATAAAAAAAGATTTGTATTTAGGTATAATTTTCTTGAAAAAAGTAGAATGGTCAAGATGATTGGAACAAACGCCCGTGACAAATGTAATTAAAAAAAATCCATTGAAGAGGAGACGAACGGAGCAGTGAAGAGACTTACAGAAATACACCCAAGGAGATGAATCTCTGCTCTGCTCCGCACGTTTCCGCGTCAGTGGACATACAGCCTTAGCTAATAGATATATACCTAGGTAAGTTGAAATAATGGATCACAATCCTTAACTTAGATCAACTTACTATTTATCTAATTTTGTGTTAAATGTCTATAAGTATATACTTACTAAAAGTACTTTGTTGTTTTACTATAATTAATTTTGGTGTATTTAAATGAATGTTTTAAATTAAATTAAGTCTTAATACCTACTATATAGCTAACGATAAATGTCTATTTATTTTCAAAATTAATTGTAATTACCTATACTTGGTGTAAATACCTATGTGAAATCTGTTTATTTGGTACGGTATCTATCGTAGTAGGAACAAAAATTATGTCATTTTTTGTACGTTTTTTGCCAATTACCTGTTTCTGTGGGTAAAAATATTATTGACCACTTAAAAGGTTGATCAAAATATCTTGTTGAACCTAAAATAATAAGTAACGTCTCCCTTTTTGAAAAAAGGAATAATAGAGCACAATGGTTTTGGATTCTAAAAAATCCCTATATCAGTTTAAAAAAAACTTATAATTACTTTATGCATATTATTATTGTTTTAGCATAATCTTTTTAAATAGGCTTAATGTAACAATTTGTGTTTATATTATAGATTATAATGTGACATATTTATAATTATGCCATGCCAATCATGTAAATTAATAACTTTTTTCAGGATTGAAAGAATTATTTTTGTAACAGCCGTAGAAAGTGTCTGTGTCGTGTTTCTGGACGATTGTTGAAGATAGGTAACATGGAATAACGTTAGATATTTTTAATTACAATGAAATGTTTTAATTCCCAAGTTTAAGTATATGTATAAATAAATAACGATATTGATATAATTATAGCTGTTCATATTTTAGTATATTTATTTACCCCCTATCTACTTTAAAAGGTCGGTAATAAAAACCACTTTCCCCTTAATTAAGAAATTAGACAAGTGCTACAGTTAACGGCAAAAGATGCTAAACAGTAATATTAAAAATGCATTAATTGGTAGTGCTTGTGCCGCTAAGCACGTAATTCATTTACTTGCAATTTACACCGCATAGCAAGGAATCGGGGTAATTTTTTTTCCAAATTTATTTAGCTACAACGTTTTCGGTTAGGAATTTATTTTCGGCTTACACATTTGTTTACAAAGTGCCCGATTGGTGGCAATGGGCTCGCCCCCTATTAGGTACGTGAGACCGAAAATCATAGTTGGTGAAATGTGGGTGTTTGAATCTGCCATTTACAGAATCTGCCGTTTCCAGAATCTGCCATTTAACGAAAAAAGGTTTAATTACATCTCTGCCTACCCCTTCGGAGATTACGGGCGTGAGCATACGTACGTATGTATTTATGTATTTATGTAGGTATGTATTTATGTATGTATGTAACTATGTATTAATGAAAAATACATTAACTTGTGTGAATAAGTAATATCCAAGTAGTTTTTAATCCCTAGAAACAATCCGTTTAATATATTCCAATACCTACTTCGATTTATTTTATTAAATAAAAAACAAAACGTACTACGTTGATCCATCATTTAGAAAAGTTACTTTTCTTATTGACAACTTACATACAGCAAGAACTATATGTTTATGAAGCCCACATGAACTCACGAAAATTCTATAAATATGGGACATAAAAGAAAAAATAAACACAATAAAAGACAAATACAATCCTGGTATTAAATTTTTTTATTAAAAATATAGGTACAGTTAATTATAACCACACTTTCAGTAATGCTATTGCGATCTTATATAGTGCATTTTTATTGCTTCTCAATAATCGTAAGTACCTATATAACTTTGAGTGCGTGTTAAAGAAATACAATGTAAAATGTATCATCTTTTACAAAGCATCACATAAGTATTCAGAAATAAGTAGAAGAGTAGGTTTATTTTCGAACTAGTCAGAAAGAGTACTTATGTGTAATAATAAATTTAAAAATAATATATCTTCGTGAACGCAAAGAATCTACTTGCGAATGATGAAATAGAACAAGTTACAAAATTCTCTGGTTCTTACTATATAAATATTCCAATTTTCATGTCTTAATACATCATGTTTTAAGGCTTAACATCTTCTTCACACAAATAACGTAACATTATACAAAAAATAGTGCTCATTAAATATTTCATAAAATATTGTCATTTGCGATGAATCAAATTCACAAAATATAGACCGTAAGATAATGCCAGAAATTTCGCAGGATATTTGTTTTAGGTCATCCGTTTTAGGTCACAGTCCTAACACTGGTATCGGCATCTCAAACGCATGTGTAGCAATGGAAAAGGCACCTGTCTCGTTTTTAGAAAGTACATGATACGATATGGGAGGAAAATGTGGTGGTATTCTTGAAAACTTATTTAACAGTCGTATTTTGACAACGTGTTGAATTATCAAGATTTTCAAAGGTGAAACCACTTTTTAACGGTCTCATTGTACTATATACTTTCCACAAATCAATTATTATCATACCAATACGAATCGTTCAGTAAAAGAAAATAACACCTTTGCGGTGAAATTTGCACACACACGCTTAACCGCGTGTACCAGCGCTATGACCATCATTTTACTTATCATCATGAAGTAATCAGATAGCTATTTAATTGTCATCCTGTAACCAATGACCAACAAATTTGTTTTATATTATCTCACGGTCTATTATACTGATCTGCACACCAGTGGCGAAGGCTTGTCCTTTCAAAAAGGGAACCAGCAAAGTTTAGGAATAAGTAGTTAATCAGACTCCAACGCCACTACTGTACACTTCCTTTGTACATTGATATTTATAACAGGTATTTGTAACAAGTATTTGTTCTTATGACTATTAGACATCAGTTATATAAACGAAAAGATTGAATGAATATTAAAATTATGCTGTTTAACGAACTATTATGCATTCATGGTGACAGGTCTTTACAAAACTTCGAAGTATTAAAGTATTTTTTTATTAATATGAGATATCTAAGTAAATTAAAAATAATACATTTCTAAAAGAAAAGAGGTTTACTTGAACGAATTCAATTTCATTATATGTAATTTAATAGATTAAATGGAAATTATTGCAAATATATATTTTTCTCAGTAGAGTTTATAGAACAAAAAATATGTAGGCACCTAGGTGTCTTCAAAAACCATTACACTTCACTTATATGAATTACAGCTTTACGGTAAAGTACTAAGGTATTTATTTGTAACTCGTATAATGAAATATTTGCAGGAATGTACTTTGTGTTACATCCCTTAACTTTAATTTTCGTCTAACTCACTCATGTTCTGCCATGTTACGGATTCAGAAAACAATTTCCTGTACCAAGTGATTGAAATTTATTTTTTAAGAAGTTTTTTTCTTATTTACAAAATTATTTACACGCTTACGATAGATTTAATAACAAAGCTACAGTGGCAGCATTTCTTAATCATAAAGAAACTTATTATTAATCGACTACGTAATATTATATGCCACCGCGCTAAAGGCATCTAAATCACAATTTTCTAATTCAGGCTAAGCCTTGTAAGAATGAAGAAAAGAGATATGCAAAAAGTCACAACATAGTTTAACCCTAGGATTGATGTAGAAATATGCTAAGTGCAAGTTTGTTACATATTCGTGTAATATTTTATGTAATAAAAATCAAATGTACGTAACGAACGACTGTATTGAATCCAATAATTCTTTTCACTAAGTTACTGTACGTGAATACGGTTTACATAAAAAATAATTTGAATGGTAGGTGGTCGATTTTTAAGCTATTCGTAATAGCGTGTTTTCGTGATAGGTACAGTCAGCATCAGATAGATATGTGCTTCCAAAGTAGTCAAAATTATGTAAAGAATATAAATTCAATTTTATGTTCGCAGACATAGCATTCAAATAGTTGTAAGCATCCAGAGTGTTCAAAACATCTTCGCTGTAAGTTATCAATATTATGTTAGCTGTTACAGTGTTCATATTAATGTTGTCAAATAGGACTTTCAATGGTATCTATGCATTCATACTAGTCAAAAATATCTTCACAATTAGGAAAGTCATCTTTAATATCCGTAGCTAGAGTGTATATTGGAATAAAATGTTAGTAATAAATATTTTGTTTCCCTTTTTTCTTGATTATCCATCCTGCTCATTTCGTGCATGACGTAATTGATATGTCTTTTGTTTATTAGAAATTTTGATTATTAGAAAGGAAACATAGTTTAGATATGTTCGAACATCCCTAAATAGAATGTAATTTTCTTTGAAAAGGAAACTCTTTTAAGGAAAATGTCATAAATAACAAACTTTAATAAAATTATATTAATGTCACGGAATAATATGTCATGTTGTCTATGTGTATTACATTGCAAATTGAAATGAAATAGTTGTATTATTTTATTAAATTAGCATGCCTCCATATCATTTAGATGAGCAAACCAAGCATCGTATAATAAATTTACATCGGGAAAATGTTTCTGTTACTGACATAGCCGATGAACTTGGCATAAGCGTGAGTATTTTTTTATTACCAGGATTATTAACATTCTCCTTTTAATTTATATTGCATACAATGTCCGACTAACGATTTTTATAATATTTTAGAGAAACACTGTATCTCTCTGGATATCGCGCTGGCGTGAAACAGGAGGGATTTCACGCCATGTTACAACAGGACGTCCGCGTATTAGTAACATCCAACAAGACCGTGCACTGATACAAAATGTGCGAGTGGACCGTTTTGTTAACACTTCCCAATTGGCGACTACTCATAGCATGTCCCAAAGTACAATACGTCGAAGGCTTAAGGAATCGGGCCTCCATAATCGTGTGCCGGCAAAAAAACCTCATTTAACACCCAGGCATAAATCTTTAAGACTCCAATTCGCACTAAGCTATTTAGATTACGATTTTAGTAAGGTTGTTTTTGTTGATGAAAAAGTGTTTTGTAACTCTACGCATGGTCGCCTCTCTCTGTGGAGATACAATAATACAAGATATAATGAAGAAAATATCTTGCCCAATAACAGAAGTGGACGCATATCGCTTGGTTTTTGGGGATGGATTTCGGAAGTTGGACCCGGTGAGTTAATCGAAGTTGGTGGGCGTCTAAATGGATTGACTTATAAAGATATTTTGGAAGAGGTGTTGTTACCCACAGCACAAATATTTTATCCCTTTGAAGAGGCGATAACTTTTATACAAGACGGAAGCTCTATACATAATTCAAGAGTGGTTCAGGATTATATTTCTGAAAACGGAGAGTTAAATTTAATAACCCTACCTCCCAAAAGCCCAGACCTTAATCCTATTGAGAACGTCTGGGGTAGAATGGTCCAAATGTGGGATCATGAACAGGCTCGCAGTACCGAAAATTTACGGATGCATGTAAATGCAATTTGGGAATCATTGAGGGGAAGTTCATTCTGTTTTAACACAGTTAGATCAATGAGACAACGCCTACTTGATGTAATCAATGCCAACGGTGGTTACACTAGATTCTAAGAAAATATAAGTTCTTTTTTACAACTCGTTGTTTTGATTTATTTTATTTAGATTTTTTTTTTATTATTCAGTATTATATTTATACAGTCAGTGCAATAAATATGCCCCGAAATATTACTAGAAATGGGTAACGCAGCGATTTTTTGCGTTAATATAATAACGTTGACGTAGTTTATGTGAGTTCTTACTAGACTAGCTGTTGCACTAGTTTTAAGCCATCAGATTTTAAATATTCATTTAACACACCTGGTGAGCGAACTAACAATGCACTATGTGTGGCAGGCCTTAGTTTTGAAGAATATGACTCAAAAGGGGATTGTAGCCGGCCTTAATGACTTTTGGCTCTACGGTGCATAGATACCATTGAAAGTCCTATTTGACAACATTAATATGAACACTGTAACCGCTAACATAATATTGACAACTTACAGCGAAGATGTTTTGAACACTCTGGATGCTTACAACTATTTGAATGCTATGTCTGCGAACATAAAATTGAAATTATATTCTTTACATAATTTTGACTACTTTGGAAGCACATATCTATCTGATGCTGACTGTACAGGGTCCGATCCTACTAATTGTCAACCATTGTCAAACCACTGAAATTACAATAAATGCCATTGAATTATAGACTGTGTTGGTATAGGCTTAAAGTTTAAAAAAATACTGTATTTAATTTTTCATGACATTGTTCATACTCTCATACCAACCAGCCCGCTTTGTCAGCGTAGAAACAGTAAGCAGGTAGGAAAAAGACGCGCAACATTGGGAGAGGTCTATGTAGACTATGATATTTTGATTGGTTGATCAGACTGCACACGGAACGTTTCCACCAGACAGTAATAATAGTCTTTTAGTTCATGCCCTGTAGTGTACAAGCATCTACCTAATTAGTAGTAATCCTAGTACACCTGATTATATCGCCCTGAAATATTACACGAAAATGTATGTAATTCATCTTTACGAATAGGTAGGTAAGTAATAAGTTTAAGAATTCCACAAAGTGGAACTCAATTACTCGTAGACAAATTATGAAATTTCTAAACAATGATGAATTTGAAAACCAAGCCGAAGAATCCTTTTGATAATATTTTTTGGGCAAGGTATTTCTGAACGTATCGGTTTATTTGGTAAATTTTACACAGACACACATATTAGACAACGTACGTCTGGTGTTTCTTTTTATCAATTATCGCCAGGATCCTTCTTTTGTAGCAATACAAGCAAGTTGTGGACAAGCCTTGATATAGCAACATGCAATTAAATTGTACATTACATAAAACATTATATGAAGAAGTGGTACCGTATCTCTTTTGTCGACTGTGCAGTAATCTAACATAAAATTGTGCTTTGCTAGGAACGGATTCGATTTCCCATTTTGAGCAATATTATTTATCTGAAACTTTAGTATTTTTTTGCCTGTTATGGCCAATTATGAAAATGTTTGTTTTTAATGTGTGACTTAATGACAGCTTACATCTGAAGTTTCATTAGAGAATTGACGAAAGAAACGGACTTCTAAAAATAAAATTGAACTACAGATTGAATAGCTACAATAAAAGTGTCAATTACTAGCTATGATTTGGTACTCAGACTGTTGCGATTTACAAATGTTACCAGGGTATAATATATTATGGGAGAATGCAATCCATAGTGTGTTTGGAATTTGTTACTGTTATATAATTATGTAAAAAAATGTATTAACAAAGAGACGGTTTACGGACTGACCTAGGCATATATCGTTTATCATCTATATTATATTATGTTGGCTGCAGAAATTGTACCTACGTCCAAAAATGGGACAATGAGAACTAGGTTAGCTTTTCAATTAAATATTACCTATTATACATACCTACTTAATGTATTGAGACGTCGACCTTTGGGACTAAGGTGTGCTTATCCGTCTGTAATTTGATTGAAATATTAGTCAAAAAAATTATATCGTTTACCATAAAATTTAAGAAATTTTATAACGAATTATAAAGATAGGAGAGCAGAGAGGCAGAGCCCAAAGTCCTGATTCATTATGTCTGTAACAATCATTATCTTTTGGATAGTTAAGTATTAGATATCTACTCACAATTATGGAATCTCTGTGTGTAAGCGTGTTTATGTATGAAATGGTTTATTCAATAGTAACATACAATCTGAGTACCTTCTCTTAAATATTTTTGAAAAGTAGAAATTTTAGAAATAGAAATCTGTACCATCATTTTTCCGACTAATACTTAGTGAAAATATCTACGCGACTTCGTCACAATTTCTATAAATTTTTAAACCTTAATAACATTTTATAATATGTAATTATGTATACCTTATATCATTTAAATAATTGAACTAATAAGACATTTTCTCGGTGACAATGAAATCTAGTATTCATTTTTTGACTGGACATTACAGAGGTCGGGTTTGCGAGTACTTACTTAGATACTTATTTTTTCTGGTTCGTAATGAAACTTTCATACGAGCCTAAGCAATAATGGCAATTAGTTTAAACGGGCTAATAAGAATTTGACGCCCTAACGCAAAGTAGCAAGCTGTGAAAAACATACAAAGAAACATAATTATATGAAGCGCAGACAAAGAAATAAAAAGAAACGTAGGTACATAAAGTTCAGTCTAGCTGACAGGCTAGCATTCATTTTATAATTTGGTTAGAGTTATCCTCCGTCTAGTGCTTCAAAATTTGAAATTTAGAATTTACTACACTGTGTTCAACACTAACGGATGTAAGTACCCTAAGTAAAAAAAATATTACACTACTGGTTTCGAACAAACCTCAAAATATCCTCACGTACTTATATTTTTCATAACTATACTCGTATCATACCATAACCAAATCATAAGAAAGACTCATCATACTCCTCTAATTGCTTAATCGTATTTCGTTCACGGTACTTACCTAGAAAGTGCTGAAAAACTATTGGGTATGTATAGCAAGCTCTCTTCTAAATAGGTTTTCAGATAATTCCACAGTATTTAAATGACGTTTCCAACGAGAGAATCCATCACGAAAATCTCATTATTGTAATTATTCACTTCTCGCTTAATTTCACTTACTTTAACTGAGCGAAAAATGATAATCTAGCAGTTTCGTTGGTGAGAGACTTACACTTAAAAGTTATATATATATCACGGTTAACACTGCAAAGGCAAATAACAACTTTATAATTGATATAGCCATTACAATCTTATAACATTCAATATTCTCAAATAACCTAACTTTCAATATTATCATTCATAAAGATCTTTATAAATGCTTATTCATTTTATTGTACCGTCTCGTCTTTGTTAACAATCTTTACCTAATCGAAACGTCACTGTCATTCATCTGACAGTGAATAACTTAAACTTAGTTCACTTTCAGTTCAGAGCGTCTTCTGTTAACTATTGTTAACCGAATGTTAACTATCATTTTGTAGCTGTCAAGTATTATTAAAATACTTAACTACAATAACTTAGTCTGTTATTTCATTAACCAACTGCCACAATGTCTATCCAAGTATCGCACATCACTTTCTTTACAAGTACAGTCAGAGCTCATAAGTGCAGTAGCACATCAAGGCTCAAAATGGTTTACCGTGCGACCGTCGCGCGTAGTTTTTACTTGTGTGCGAAATGCATATTATAGCGAAGAAGAGTACAACAATATATATTAAATACCTACTAGACAAAGATAGAAGATAGACTAATCATAATAATACCTAATATGTCCGTTTTCATAACTGTGTTATTCTTTAAACCTGCTGTGAGTCATTAGATACTAATACAGTAATTTAACAGGCATAGTGAGTCAACGGATAGCTAAGTGGCTAATGCATGACACTATCGGAACGGAATGATTAGAGATGTTAGTGGTTCGATTCCAACTGATAATGATTTTTTATATTTATGTCAAATATTTAATTTTGAATAATTATAAATTATTTTTGCATGAAGTTGGCATTAATTGTTATTTATGTGATTAAAATTATCGGGTTATGAAAATAAATGATACAAAATGTTTGATAAGTAACTAAATATATTTCATCTTTACTATCTACCTGCCTACTCAATGTAAATTTTATTGAGGTTTATAGCTTAAGTATTCGTTTTCGCAAGGAAAAGAGGATTGAAACTTAACCTCAATCTTACAATCTTAAACTGACTTGTCCTATAGCCAGCACGTCCCCTTTTCACCAAATTCACAAAAACTACTTCTTCTTACTTAACTGGGTTATTGAATTTATTTTTTGTAATACATAGAAAGATCATTAAGTAGGTATAGTTTACTTACTTGTAAGTTATGTAACCAAAGTATTATTTTTTACAGTTTTGATATAATAGAACAACAAGACTAGTAGTACTTTTTTACAAACATTTAATTATAATTAGTATTGTATTAAATATAATTAGTATTGTAGAATTTCGATATCGCCAATTTGGTTGTGGAGGTCCGATGGCAGTCGCTTCACAGAAAATATTGAAGCTCAGCCGCATCTTAGTTAGACTAGAATGCCGACCCCAACTGAGTTGGGAATAGGCTTAGAGAGAATGATAGTAGGCGGGCAAAATATGAATAATTACTTAATAATAGTTTTTGTGCTAATAATTATTAATATTTTGTATGACCTCCGTTGTTCTCAATACCGCAGACCGTACCGTCGGCGCATGGACCCCACAACATTCTGATAAATATCTGTCCTACGTAAATTGTCACATATTTGCATGCAATGTTGCTTTAATAATTTAGAACTTTATAAATCTTTTTACCATTACCGCATATATTTTCTAACGGGTTTGAATCATGGGATCGTGCTGGCCAAGAAATAACGTTGACCTCTGCATGTTCTCTAAGCCATTCGCGAACTATGACGAAAAGCACTACGCACTGTAACATTATATTATCTAAAAAGTCCACATAACTTCTGCTGTTCCGTGTTCCGTTAAAAACTGTTTTATTGCTGGCGTCCGGTGATGCAGGCCTTCGGCATGGAGTACGCGGCGAGCAGTCCTCAATGATGTTTCAAACTCATTGGCAAATCGTCGTGTTGGTATGAAACCATTGGTTTCATATCTGCTACCATATAGCACCGCTGGTCGTGGTTAATCAGCGGTGGCCTTCCACCTTCAGGCTACCCTCGTACTCAAACCTCTTATCCCAGCGGCTCACAGTACTTCTCTAAAAAGAACGTTTTTACATTAATGTAAGCAAATAGATAGAATAGATTTTAATGAAACTTTACAGTAATATAGCTTATATACCACAGAATAACACATAGGCTATGTTTGGTCGCGATAATCGATATCCACGCGAGCGGAGCCGCGGACGACAGCTGGTATAATTTAAAAATAAAATGGTATATTATTATACTTACGGATATGCCAGTTTCATTTGCTATTTCACTTATATTTAATCCATTCATATATAAAGCCACAATATTAGCATTGACTTCCATTCTTATATAACTTGTAGGCATGTTAAAATTAATATTGAATCGATTCACGACAATAACAAGCACAAAACAAGCAACTAAAAACCAACAACGTCATTTTATTTTCTCTAAGTCAGTAATTATTCCATTTTATTTCAAATCTACCTTCATACTTTTTACATTTTATGTTGATCTTTGCTAAAGTTTAACTAATAATAAATTCTACTTTAGAATCATATTTTATTCATCAACCTGTTGTTAATTTATAAATAAAACACAAAAAGTGTTATGATTGATCGTAGGATTTGAACCAACACCTTACATTTTAGTTATCCTTATGCCAGAACCATTCGGCCACGGCCTACTTAGATGTTTGTAACGAAATAATGTATAATATTCCTACAGAAGAACAATTTACATGTGTGCGTGAATTGTCTTAAAAGAAAAAGGTAACAAGTAGCGTTAGAATGTTGACGCTATAGTTGCGTAGGATTGCTACTGCACTTTTGAGTTCTACTGTACCTATCACTCCGTACGCTGACAGGACCCTAATTCTACTAATTGTCAACCAAACAAACCACAGACACTGCAAAAACGTCTTTAATTTTGAACCTTACGATTAGGAGATTAAAGCCTAAAATAAATGGCAACTTATAGAGTGAATGAAACAATGAACTCGCATTCATTTAATTTTGGTATTTAAGGCTATATTAGTGAAGTTTAACATTTAATGGCATTTTTGCAGTGGCTGTGGTTTAACAATGATTAACAATTAGTACAACCGCTTCAGATCTGTTGTTAACTGATCGTAAAGTTAATTACTAACTGTTTTCCAGTATTAACCATCTGTTAATAATATAGCTTAACTTATCACCCATTACTTGCTTTACAAAAAGTGCAATTACTGACGAAAAGGTGGAATGAATGGGAGGACACAATAGCATTCATATCATGAAAAAATATTTGACCGATTAGTGTCCATCCCCTTTCAGGCCTAGGCTACACTTGACGGAAATTCTGTCACCGATCTACCGTATGGGGAAGCCATGCTGTCGCTTGCCGATGCGACGGCGCGCGGAGCAACTACAGCGATGAGCGTAGCGTGCCTGTTATTAGTAAATTTTAGGATCAAATTTCACTGATAAAGCAGAAGGCAGTTATGGCTTTTTTTAGAAAATATTGGCGTGGTAAATTAATGTCATAAAACCAACCATTTTGATTCTTATCTAATATAGAAAAGGCAAAGAAGGGGCTGCATGAGCCTGGTTTCACCCATTTCTAGTTTCAAATTCTGACCACTGCCTGCAGTGCGAATTTACAAGTATGTAAAGACTTGTTCTCACGTTGGGATTTGGCAACAGGATTTCTGTCGAGTGTAACATAGGCCTAAAACTTCAGGATTCGTTTGAGTACTTAGAGAGAGTAGAGTTATTTCTATTTGAAGCTAAGGAAACATGAATTTAAATGTGCGTTATTACTAAGGACGTGGATGTCATTGGAAGCTGTTGTGCTTGTGACATTGGGCGGATGTTGGACGTCGCGTGGGTGCCTGCTACGAACACCGCTGCACCGCGCGTGACCTGGAAATACAACACAAAATGAGACAATATTATGGGGTTGGAAGACATTTATTATAGAGCAGGTATAGCTGGTATCTTGGTATACATACGAGTATCACTACATAGTATAAAAGAAAGTCGCGTTCTCTGTCCCTATTTTTCTTGTCCCTTTGTATGCTTAAATCTTCAAAACTATGCAACGGATTTTGATGCGGTTTATTTTAATAGATAGAATGGTTAAAGAGAAAGGTTTATATGTATATAACATCATGCTACAACAAACAGGTGCGGAGCAGGAATGAAAAAATGTTGCAAAAACGGGTGACGCAGACGAAGTTGCGCCGGTCAGCTAGTATAAAGATACATGGCGATTTATCTGATACAAATTCCTGTGCATTTACTCGTTTGGAAAATATTATTTGGGGGTCACATTAAATCCTAAAATGCATTTAGATAAAATATATATCTGAAAAAAAATATTAGTTAAGTAGGTACATACAATATTCTTAATCTGTGCTGAAACATAATCACCAGTACGGGCTACGGCGAGCATTTTTTTCATTGAGAAAAATGTGAGTTGGGCAGGCAATACCCATTACTTGGTCAAACACACCCAAAGGACCCGAGCACTACGTAAAATTTTATGATCCCTGGCACGTGGGTACTTGGTTCGTTAAAAGTAATCGAATATTGGACAGTTACCTTGGCTGTTCACTTCATATGGTATGCATATGAAGTGACCAATTTATTATTATGTATAATTTATTTACAGTTTGCATTTACTACCCAGTTTGCGTTCGAGAATGCAATTTTATTTAGCGACTTTTTTGTAGACTAGCTGACCCGCGCAACTTCGTCTGCGTCACCCCGTTTTTGCAACATTTTTCATTCCTGCTCCGCACCTGCTGGTCGCAGTATGATGTTAAATACATATAAAAAAACCGCATCTAAATCCGTTGCGTAGTTTTAAAGATTTAAGCGTACAAAGGGACAAGAAAAATAGGGACAGAGAACGCGACTTTGTTTTATACTATGTAGTGATACATCAATCAATTAGCCTATCGCAGTTCACTGCTGGACTGGACCCTGCCTTAGGCCTCTCAATGTTGTGAGGCTTTAGCCGACTGTTTCCAAGCTGGCCAGAGGGTTTTATTTCGAGTTTACTTCTTTCGCAGTCATCGGCACCCATTCTCCCGTTAGTCGCCTTTGACGACACACTTTGGATGAGATGGGGGATGGTATTCTTTTTTCGTCACCATACAGACATGTAAATACATATCTACATATAAAATATCCAAACCCATATAAATACTTGTACCGCGGAATCGAATACATGCATGCCTCTTACGTAGCAGTAGATTGCGCTACGCATCCTCTAAATCAAAGATATGGATAAGCAAGTATCTATACTCACCTATATCTATTATAAAGCTGAAGAGTTTGTTTCTTTGTTTGTTTGAATGCGCTAATCTCAAGAACAACTGATTCGAATTGAAGAATTATTTTTGTGTTAAATAGCCTGTGTATCAAGATAGATTATAGACTACATACCATCACGCTACTATCTAAGGGAGTGTAGTAGTACCTAATCATAAATGTCACTTAGTACGGTAGATACCCATACAATATTTGAAAATCAATAAGTTATTAATTAGATCAGAGAGCCACTGGAGCCAAAGGTCCGCGACAGGCGAAGCCGGGGTGCGTCGGCTTGTTATGAATAATTGGGTACCTATACCCTTTTTACGAACAAAACGACATAATCAACGAAACAACAATATCTACCTACTCATTATAAATATTAGATAAGGAAAAACAAGTAATAATTTTCGTTTATAAGGTCCCGCAACTCATAAACATTTATAATAGGTAATCATAACAAATATTGTTGAAGCTCATTTTCTCTATCTCTTAAAAAACGTTCGCTATCTCTTGAAAATATTACCGGTAACCTTATCAACTAAATTCAACTTAATTTATGAAGCGACTTTTTATACTATCTTCATGAGAAAATGAAATATTATTTAATGGTAATAAAAAAAAATATATAGCGAAAATGAAAGGTTCAATGGCAGTTGAAGACGTTCTTGAAGTATGATTCTAAGAAGTTATTGGCGGGCCGTTACCTCTATACCGGTTGATTTTATAGTGGTTTTGGAAAAAAAGATTTTGGCCACAATTTCGATAGTAAAATCGTAAGTAAGGAAGTCCTAATTTGGCGAAAAAAAATTTTTTTTTACACGTCCCATACATTTTTCTGTTCACCTGCACAATATTGCCATACATAAAGTAATTTTTTTTTCTTTTCAAAATTAAAACTTCCAGTCGATTTTGCTACCGAAACTGTGTGTGAAACAAAATATTCTTTTTCCAAAACCACTATAAAATCACCGTGTATACCCCGAAGGGAAGATACCCTTGTCTATCAATCAGCAGGTATGTCGGAGTTCATTATGTCCTTTTTTATTTATTCATGTTATTTTGAACTTTATGCACAGTAAAATTGTACAAAGGCGGGCTTAATGCCACAGGCATTATCTAAGAGTCAACCTTAGGGTGATGCAGAGATACATTGAGGGAGGTTCAGGTAGAAGAATGAACTACGTATTTAATATAATGATATTACTCTAATTTGGCACGCCGTATTAATACATACATTATACATACACACAGAATAATTTTATCTTCGTTATTATTCGATATAGATGCAGGCGTTACCTGGCGGAAATCCATTATAAAAAGGTATAATATTGTGGGAGGGAGGGGAAACCACCACTCACCTACGGTTTAACAATTCCAACGGTAATAGAAAATTATTACTAATTGTCATAGAAGAGAATGTCAAACCGCACCCCTCAAAGCAAGTAAAAATACTTCTTACCCGAGAAGAGATGATGTTGCAATATCCCGCAAGTGCGAAGGACAAACCTCGACACGTGTTTCACCTCTACACGAGGCATCTTCAGGCGCTGTCAAGCGAATCTATGACAAATAGTAATAATTTGCTATTGTCATCGTTGGAATTGTTAAACCGTGGGTGAATGGTGGGTTCTCATCCCTCCCCCAATCCAACCCTTTTCGTTATTATTGGTTCTACGATTAAAAGTCACAGAACCAACGTGGTAGAGAATTTCATTGGCAACAAAAATGTTTTTATAAATTTTCTGTGTAACGCACCGTTTTACATGATGGCCCCATATAACCCAATACACATTAAAAACATAAAATTTAATGAACTACAAGTAAATATTTAGGACATATCAACATAAATTTCAAATACGGTACTTAGTAGGTACCTATCTCAGTACTATGCAAAGACTTATTTCTATAATGATATGTAAGTTTACGAATACGTCAATAGAGAAGCAGCTGTTTTGAATATCAAAAGCAGTAAAAGCAGTAACAAAATAGCGATGATTACTGAATAATTGTGCGAACAAAACATAACAGTGAACTTGTAACCTTGCCGCGTGGGTGCGAGGAGTGATTAAAACCTCTTCAGTAGTGAAGTAGTGACGTCACAACGAGTCGGGGTCCCACTTCACCGTAGGTATCACCCATGCACAGCCAGGCCTAATGATGAAATAAAAAATTAAAGGTGAAAATAAAAAATCAAACAAATGAGAATGTTTTCGGGTTTTGATTTGAAATGGAAGTCACTGAAAGGTTGAACGAAATTTTGTTTATTAGAATATGTGTCCTATTGTCTGATCTAAATTGAAATGTGACATGCGAGTAAAACATTTCTTAGATAAAGCACGCTTTAGGATGATTATGAATATTGAGAATTTGTACCTACATCATGTGCTTTATTAAAATGAGATATTTTGCAGACTTGCTGGTGAAATGCATAACGATATCAGTGAGCTAAAATTTTTTAGGGTGAAAGTAATGACTTCTATAAGTACCTAAGTCGGTTTCTTATAGGTACTAGGCAAGCTGTTTAGAACAAACATTGTGTCACGGCTCATGCGTGAAGCAGAAGTGAATTTTGAATTACAAATATGAACTGGAAGTTAAACGTTCTTTTTTCTTAGTTAACTGTAATGTCTGCGCGTTATTTTGTAATGTCATTTATATGACATCATAAAAAGTAAGTGATCAGGCGCTCGATTCTACTGATTATCAACCATTGTCAAACCACTGGCGTTCTAGAAAATACCATTAAAGCTTAGACTTTATTTATATAGGCTTAAAGTCAAAAATTAAATGAATAAGAGTTCATTACATTCTTTCATTCACTCTACAGGCTGTGTCATTCAATTGAATGCATTAGTCAAAATTTTAATGGCATTCTTTACAGTATCTGTGGTTTGGACAATGGTTGATAATTTAATAGAGTCGAGGTCGACATGGAGGTCTTTGACGAATCTAATTTTCTACAAGTCTAATTATACTACTAGACTAATAGAAGTCATTGGCTATAATTGAATTGAATTAATTACCTATGATGCGCTCTGTGTGGAGAGCCGGGCGGCGACGACGCAGGCGATAATGCTGGTGTGGCAGGTGCTGATGCAGCGCGCCGTCTGGAATACTCGGTGCCGCCCACTGCCATGGCCGTGCCGCCACCCACCGGGTCCGTCACGCGTGTCATACACATCCCAGAGGCTGACCGTGACGGTCGTGACGTTGCTACAAAAATCACAGAGAACTTGTAGCATAAAACACTTAGATTTGACGTTCCGTGGACTATTATTTTGTTGCAATTTCAGCTAACACATTAACCTGCATTCACACTTGTCTGACGTGTTGTGTCGTGATGCGTCAGAAAGGTATCGGTTTCGTACATTTAAGATACTACGGCTAGTTTTTTTTTTAATCTAGTAATGTTGGCACTACATACCTCCAGTATAACTATATAGTCCCGCAGGTGAAGACCTCGGTCTGTATCCCGACGCAGTGGACATAGTAGAAAGAGTAGAAGGTGATCGTTTTAGACCCGGACTTTCTCCGGGCCCTGCGGACACGGACGGCTTCCTCGACCGTGGTTGTCTCTTTGATCCTGTTCTGCATACTCCTGATGTGAGAGACGTAATGGTACGCTATAGTGAGTGTGAAATGTGCGTACAAGAACACCTCTAGTCAAAGTGCAGGTGAGAACAACATCACAGGTTGTGTATTGCAACATTTATGATCACGATGAAAATGATTTTAGAGAGATGGTAACGTTTTTAATTCCTAATAATAATTATATATCTAGTTTTTTTTTATTCAGGCATTTTAGTATACGTGTAAGTGTAGAAAGTGAGGTGTTTTGGTACTCGCTATATAAAGTATGTTCAACACTCAACTTTGTGAATTGCGATATGCCTAACTACAGATAAAAAAACTAGGTTTGATCATTGATACTTCTACATATTATTAATTTGAACATAGAGTAGATATTGAATCTCTTTAACCGATTTGAGTTCTATTATTATTAATTTAAAAAGTGTGCGTTAGATATACTTAGTAGGTAGGTTATTTTTGAATGTTTGGTTCAAAAATACTAAAGACTATAAAATGTGCTATAAAATTTACGACATTAGGTAAATATGTTATGTAGGTAGTACTATATAATTACTAATATGACTTAGTTATCAATTTGAGTGTGAACTTCTCGAAAATTAGGCCGAGTCCAAATTCAATTAATGTTACGTTAGACTTTACAAATCCGAATTGAACTAGATAGTCCCGTAAGTAATTCTATCGATTTCCAAAACTACAAGAGGTCAATCTAAACGCTCAGGTATTCCCTAAAGATCGATGCAATTCCCGTAATGGTTTGTCAACCGTCTAGGTTTCGTATTCCCTTGGTAGATGGTAATCATAAAGGTGGACGGTGACTTTCAAACATGACATGCGTGAATTTAGGATGAATGAATGTGTTTCATTCCGTTTTTGAAGGGCTGCGTCACGTTTTAATGGGAACCTGAAGAAGAATACTTTAATGAGTTGGGTAACTATGACCTGATTTCAGTCTAACATAATTTTGACGGTGATAGCTTTCAGATAGATTACCGGGCTTTCAGCGTCGTACGTTACAAGTACAGCGATATGCAGTGTGTTGAAGCGTATTCTGAGATTATGAGTACTAAGTCTTTGAATATATACAATTACCTATATTTATCGACACAGTATTACTAACACGTTTCGCAGAAAAAACGGCTGGTAATAAGAGTTCTGCTAATGTCAATAAACTGTCAATGTGTGCAAGTCATGAGATGTATGTATAGTTATGTCAACTTGTACCAAAGTAGGAACTATTTATTACGCCGCGTTGTAGTAACCATTACTGTGCTATAGAGTTTGTATATAGTCTAAGACTCAAGTATAGTACGACATTTTATGTTTTGAAATACTAATAACTCTACTAAGTATTACATTAGTAAGTTGTTGCTAACTTTCAGACCTCTCAAGCGCTTGCAACAACGCGTGTTTCACATGTTGCCAATTTTAGAATCAATTAGCGATGCCATGTTTTTATTGGTAGTAAAATGTATGTGTATGTGTGTATCTTTCTTATATTGCATGGGGCGAGGGTCATTAGACCATTGGTTGTGGAGGTCAGATGGCAGTCGCATCACAGTTAGACTGGAAAGCCGACCCCAACTGAGTTGGGAAAAAGGTTCAGGGAATGAATGATTGCATGGGGCGAGCAGCTTGTATGGTTATGTGTGACTACTAAAACAGTTGCGTACCTACCTGTCGCTTTCAAATCTTGCCCACCAATGTGCTACGTCATCAATGTCGTTACATGTACAGACGACAAAAGAGATACGGTACCACTTCTTCATACAACGTTGTATGTAGGTAAATGTGGTAGGTACCCGTATATATTTTGTTGACTATACTTAGTAAACACATTATAACTAATCCCGCCCAATGAGTATTGGTGACTGTGGTAGGAGGCACACTTAACTATACAAGTAGGAATATTCGGCATTTTCTGAAAACTCGAGAAATATCCCTATTCAAGCGTTTCTTCAACTTCCTTCTTTAGTATAGGTAAAATACACAGACTGAACTCACGGTAGATAGTATAGATCTAAGTAGCTAAATACATAACACATAGCTGTAAAATATTACTTACCAGTGGGGCACTGTCGGCCCATAGAACATTTCCCTTCGCAAATAGTTCGCTGGTTCAGCATGGTCTGGTAAGAGTCCAACATGACGCGGCACTCGGTCATGTCTAAGTCGGTTAGAGCCAAAGACGGGTATCGCTCCTTCAACCGTCTTCTTTCCTAAAAGAAAAATGGTGTAAGTACGTAGGTATGTACTTGCGGGCCTAGGGGTGACGGGTGGAGCCGCCTGTCACTCTAGCATAAGCAGGCCACGGCGGCGGCGCAGAGTGTGCCTCCCCATAGCCGGGGGTTAGAGGGGGCACCGTGGTCCCTACACTCGACGGGGGTCATCTCTTAAGAGAGGACCCCGAGTCTGCCGGGATATGTTGGCTACTACCTCACCTCCGGCAACTAAAGACCCAAGGATGGCGTGCGTTTTAGTTGGTTCGAGTCCGACATAACCTACCCAACCGGCTCCGGTGGGGGGTCCCCGGGGGACAATTTTTCTCACGATTAAAAAAAGTTATGTACTTAAGATGAATTTAATTAGGTATTTCTTTAAAATTTTAATGTAAGAAATGAGTTAAGAGCTAATTTTAATTGTTTTTTTATTTTTTTATACCACTTAGGTGGCCGACAAGCACATGGTCTATCTGGTGGAAAGTGGTTACCGTGGCCTATGGACGTTTCCAACACCAGGACCGTCAGGGAGGAGTGAAGGTTAACAGATCTATGTCGCCAGCGCAAGACACAAAATGGTTTTCTCACTAACAGCAAAAAAGCTCTGACTACCCTATTCACCGGTACAAATACAACACAAGGTTATTATTAGCCGCGGTATTCAGTAAGGCGGAGGTAATTCCTCAGTTGTACTGCTCAATTAGGACGGGAGGTACATTCGACAAAGATTTTCCAGTACGCACTTCGGAACTTTGACGGATGGTAACGGCCATCATTGAAAGCCATTATAACCCTTGCCATTAGTTAAATTCAGCCTGATTTATGCGCAAAAATCATGGAAAATTGGATATTTCGGATTCGATCCACCCAGAGATACCGTAGCGGACATTTATGGCACCAGTAGTTTTTCTAAATAAAGAGATAATTTCGAAGATATCTCATACACAATTAGCTTTATTTAAATTTAAAGATAGGAAGCGCTTAATAAAATACCCTATACCAAAATTTCGTCATTTTTACTTTATGCTGTTTTGACCTTACGCGAGTAAACAAATCGTTCCATTAGGTGATTTACAGCTGAACATTTGTGCCCAACATATAAAATGTGTTATTAACGTTCGGAGACCGATTTTTATCCTGTATCGTAAGTTCTACCATAAATTAAGTAGATTTATGGCTCTGGTATCCGACGCATGGCGGTAACTTGATTCATTATCTGCTATGACACATTCGTATTGATTTTTTTTACATGATACGTAATATAAACGTTATCTGTAACAATCATAAAGCTATTACTACTACCGTAAATAGGGCAACAGTCTCCTGATTCCTTGTTACCGAATTTAAAAGGGAAATAGCATCAAGATATGCTTAAATATAACACGGGCGAAGTCAGCGGGCCAGGTGGTTCATAATACAAGTTGCTATTCTTACCTCAACCAGTTTATAAGTTTCGAACTCTTGCAGTTGTCTCTGGAAACCGAGGTTAGGGTTGGCTACCGCACGACCAGCTCGCACCACTTTGAGAGCCTCGCGCCAATTGAGCGAAGTAACAGACATGATGTAAGCTACAGCCACTGTCACACTGCGCGACATCCCTGCTAGGCTGGAAAAGAAATGTGGGAATGAGGAACAGCAATAAAACTACAACGAAGGCTGTTAGTCAAGTCGTAACCTAATTAACACATTGTGATGACAATACTATTCAGTTCTATCTTATGACCATCCTGAACATATTGAGATGAGAGTCCTGTGTGCCTCAGTGGTGAATCGTGGGGGGTGACGGGCCGCCTGTCACCCTAACACAAACAAGATGCGGTGGCGCTTCAAAATGCACCTCCCCACACCCGGGGGCTAGACTAGGACACTTTAGTCCCAACATCTGAAGGTGGTTATCTCAAAAGAGATGGCCCCGGGTCTGCTGGGGTACGAGGGTTACGTTGATTACTCTCTCCCCTCCGGCAACTAAGGACCTAAAGACGCTGTGCGTTTTAGTCGTTCGTATCCGTGGGGCTTTTACACACTATAAAAAAGTGGTGAATGGTGAACATAACATAGTATAAATTTAAGTATGAATAACATAGTATGAATTTAGGCATTTCTACCACAGCTTTCCTTTGCAGAGCAATGCGGGAGGAATCGATTTGTAGGAATCCCTTGCCACTGCCTCAATGAGATCGTTATTGTAAGAGATGTTTCGTTAGGGGAAATGCCCTACGGCGTACAGCATACTACAGGACAAGGGGAGGTCAAGCGTAAATGTGTAACTAATCTACTTTTTCGTAGTCTGATTAAGGTGACATAACGAAATACTAAGGCGTAGTAAGTTCATTAATGTTTTTACTAAATCATAAAAAATAAACAATATTCAGTAATACGTACATAGAATACTTGATAAGAACGAGAAGTGAACAATTCCATTTAATTATCTCATGTGGTTGATTTCTTCGATAACAAAGGGTACTGTCACCGCCAATCGATCGACCACTAGATACTGGATGGAAGTGACACTTGACCGAGAAAGGTGAGGCGGGAAGGAAGATGTCTACTATACGAGCACAATACAGAGTGCAGGGAATATTCCACGTCTCTGTATCACTACATAGTATAAAACAAAATCGCGTTCTCTGTCCCTATGTCCCTTTGTATGCTAAATCTTTGAAAACTACGCAACGGATTTTGATGCGGTTTGTTTTTATAGATAGAATGGTTAAAGAGAAAGGTTTATATGTATACAACATCATGCTACGACCAACAGATGCGGAGCAGGAATGAAAAAACGCAGACGAAGTTGCGCGGGTCAGCTAGTGCAGGTACCTACTATAAGTTATTGTAGAGGAACAAAATGTGTGAGTGACATACCTACTTATCTTTACACAAAACCTAGCCATGAAAATGGTCAGAGTATACGCGTATATGAATCGTGAACTGGTTTTTTTATAAACCAAGTTGATAACATTGTTATAAATATATATTGCAGTGACGTATAATCATGATAATCGTTATTATAATCGTTTATTTGAAAATGAGTACATAAGGTAATTACATGGTGTATTATTAAAAAAAATACAAATTACGTGAAAATAAATTAAAAAATACACAATAATTCCAACGTCAATGTTCTTTGTCAATTGTCATTTTAAATTCATTTACGCGGCAATGAATGAATGGGGTCTGTGGGTACGCTAGTAATAATAATGTCTATGGTATGTTCCTTGTTGCATCATCCGTTGCAGTATTGACTTTAAATCTCTAGCAATCAACATCGCATAATCAAGGGATGATGAAGTGGAGGTTTTAGGCCATATTGTTTGTGTCATATCCTTACGTAATATTTGATAATATTTACAGTTTGATGTAAAAGCTTTAATAATTTACAGCTTTTGGTATCCCTCGTCTTAATTGACCAGTACTCAATCATTAATTTATCAAAGGCTTGCGCTTTAAAAACCATATCAAAGTCTGCGCTTGCCTTTTCAATCGTAAAACTGTCGTAAAGCGGATATCTGTGGAGTCTCGGCCTCAAATTGTCCTCCGTCTGGCGTTCTGTCTCCACTTTCATTCATAATAATTCTATTGGATTTGAATCTGCTTTATTTTATACAGTCTAACTAGATACTTTCCTATCTATATCTTTAGCTCTTTGTAGGTTTTTTTTTATTATACTACGTAGGTGGCAGACAAGCACACGGCCCACCTGATGGAAAGCGGCCACCGTGGCCTATGAACGTGTGCAACACTAAGGGTGTCACACACGCGCTGCCCGCCCTTAAGGGAAAGGGGGAGAGCTGGGAAGGGGTGGGGAGGCTAGGAAGGGGAGGGGAAGGAGGGGTATAGTGAGCTCTGGCTACCCTACTTACCGGCGGGAACACAACACGATGGTTATTATGACCGCGGTCTTCTGTAGGGCGGAGGTACGTCCCCAGTTGGACAGCTCATTTCGAACGGAAGATACCGTCGGGTCCTACCTCCGTAGATATCGTATCGTAGTATATCTACTTACATACTAATTGATTAAGATTAGAATAATGAAGCCCAGAGACGACAGAGACAAAAGTGCGAAAAAAAACTTATTGCCTGGTTGCCTGGAAGAGAGATAATGCCGCCCATTGTACAAACAATTGTTTGTGTACTTATTAATATGTATAATATACTGTAATTATTTTTTTGGTATGCAATATAATAATAGAATAGTTATTTATTTCTCTATCTATGATATGCAGGGTGGAAGAGGAACACTCCCGAAAACGAAGACCCCTGGTAGAAGTCCTGGTACACAACATATTGGCATAAAAATATAATTTGGGTTTTTTATACCGTTTAACTAGTGTTATTTACTCTCCATCGTATTAGTAAAGTTAATGAACAATGAAAAAAATATGAAAAAGCATGTACTCGCATTATGGTGTCATTTGTTTTTTTTTCAGTGACGATTTTAATGTAATTATCTTTTCATTTAGCTTTACTGATACGATGGAGAGTAAATAATGCGAAAAAAAAAATACCAGATCCTAATTATTTTATGTTGAATATGTAGTAAATGTATGTAATTTATAAAATTATGACATATCCAAAGTGTTTATATAATCATATGAGAACAATGTACCTACACAAACATTTGTGACAAGTAATAACATTGCAGAGCAAGTTGTACGTTAAGAATTTCCTGAATTTCAACCTAAAATGTTAGATATTTCTCTGTTGCGGTGGACTTGACTTTGGACAAACCTCAGTGGATTTCAGAACTTGTTGTGGATAAGGGATGTACCTCTTTGTGAAATAATAATTACAGGTATATTATGTTATGAAAAAATGGGTTCCACTTCTGTCGAATCGATGACATTTTTGAGTTGCCTTCGTGGTGTAGTAATTTGTTTTACGGCAGCGCCGCTACTCATTTAAGTGTTTAAGTGTTTTAACATATTTAAGTAAAGGTTATGGTGATAATTCTCATGTTGTGTAGGCAAATAGGTAAACTAATTGGTGACAAATCCTAAAAGTGATAGCCTGATCAGCCCCGTATTCAGAGTGGGAGAAGGGGGGGGGAGGTCAGCTGGTGCCCGTGCCGAGGTTAGAGAGGTTATTATTCGTGTGTGTTTTTTTATCGAATCACATTTTTGAGAACTCGATTTCAACAACTTCAAATAATCGTAGAAATATTCTAACCGGCGCGCGGCGATGGGGTATTTGAACTCTTCATTAAAGAGTACATTTTATGCCAAGTTGTTGAATGTTGCATTGGATATCAATGCGTGCATCATTAGGATTTGCTACAAATTAGCTTAATTCACATCTTACTGTCATAGCTTTGTTCTGTAAAAGGTAATTATTACGTGTTTTTATTCATAACTGAAAAGTCTGATTCGAAATAACATTAGACACCTAGCTTATTCAATCATGGCGTGAACTCAAATTATATTTCGAAACCCTTATATTATTCATTATACCTACGCCTTTTTTATTATGTGGAATTACATACTTCCACAACGCTACGAAGAAATACTTATCGCTTTGATGTTATAAATAGTAACTTATTTTTGTAACAACAACTATTCCAGATATTTTTCGCAGGATATTATGTCATTATGTAATATTCGGTACAAAAGAGCGTTTGTTTCGATAACTTCTATGTATAGGTCTAGATTTTGTGTTATAGATATTATAGTTATAAAACTTCGTATTTACATATATAGATTACTAGCTGACCAGCGCAACTTCGTCTGCATCACCCCGTTTCTGCAACATTTTTCATTCCTGCTCCGCACCTGTTAGTCGTAACATGATGTTATATACATATAAATCTTCCTCTTTAACCATTCTATCTACTAAAGAAACCGCATCAAAATCCGTTGAGTAGTTTAAAAGATTTAAGCGTACAAAGGGACATAGGGACAGAGAACGCGACTTTGTTTTATACTATGTAGTGATAATATTTTGACACAAAGGCAATATATGTCAGCTAGTCCTAGGTATGATAATATAGAAAAATAAGTTATGGTTACTTAACCTAATGCAGCACCGTTGCGGCAAAATATTTGGTGAAGTTGCGACAGTCGGTCGTTAGAAGCTACAAAATACGAAGGGCAGTGGCATTTTTGTGAACATTTGGGAAATTGATAACTCAATTTTAGTCGTGAAGGAAATAGGCACCACCTGAGGCACAAGTTCACTTCACAACGACGAAAAAAAACTTTGTAATTTAACACCACGCCAGTATTCCCCGAGGTGGGAGGAGGGTCATCTGGGAGGAGGGTCATCTCAACAGAGATGTCCCCGGGTCTGCCGGGGTGCGAGAGATATGTCTTGTATAATCTCACCTCCGGCAATCAAGGACCCATGGTCGGCGTGCGTTTTGGTCGGTTCGAGTCCGACATAATCACCTCCATCGGTTTTGGTGGAGGTGGTATCCGTGGGGATTTTGCGCACGATAAAAAAAAAAAAAAAAAAAAAAGTATTCCCCGAGGTCATGTGTTTTTTTTTAAATTGAAATAAGTTTTATCAGGTGTATTGTACTAGATAACATAATTCAGAGGATTAAACCCTTTTTTATTTTTTACTAGCTGACCCGCGCAACTTCGTTTGCGTCACCCCGTTTTTGCAACATTTTTCATTCCTGCTCCGCACCTGTTTGTCATAGCATGATGTTATATACATATAAACCTTCCTCTTTAACCATTCTATCTATTAAAACAAACCGCATCAAAATCCATTGCGTAGTTTAAAATATTTAAGCATACAAAAGGACATAGGACATAAAAATAAGGACATAGAACGCGACTTTGTTTTATACTATGTAGTGATTTAGGACACATCAATTTGACTTCCCCCTGCCTGATGGTTCCATTACAAACACATAAAGTGTTAGAATTGTGGCACTCAGCTTGGGCCCCGCTTAAAGGACCCGGGACTGTAGGAAGAAGGAAACACGTGTGCCGGTAAGGAATTCCAAGACTTAATGGTACGGCACAGGAAAGACTCACCGAAGCGCTTGGTGCTTGATGGAATATTCCGCACCGTATGCGTAATTCATGAGATGGATAAGTGGTATTTAGATCTTAGAGCACGTTAAATATAGGCTGTCAATAGATGGAGGCCTATATGGGTTAGCTGCCAATCACAACTCAGGCTCGAAGGGCAGATAACAGTCGCTCTCAATATCCCCGGATTTTGAAGTGAAAGCCTTGGATGCGATCGGGACTAACGAAAGGTTTAATGATAATAATTCAAGAGATCGTGTTTATAAGGTCCTACTAAGATCCCGAGTAAGCTGATGGATGATGGATGCAATTGAGATTGACCCTCGAACATTGTATAGAATACCGTCATATAGAATAGTAAATTAGTTTGGTATTTCGAGTGCTTTGAATTTTTTGAAAGTTCATATTTCTATTTTTAGTATGACACTGTTTCTTCGAGCTGGTGATAGAGTTCCATAGAGGCAGAACAAAGATGCGCAGAAGTTGATCAAATCAAGTAGGCTGAGATTCAAATTTCATACCTGCTACGCTTCAAACGGAAACAGCGAATACGAAAAGCGTAGGCTGCTACGCGACGTAGCAATGCGTAGTAACCACAGTACGCGACGTAGCAGTGCGTAGTAGCAGTAGTACCAGGAAGTACCTACGCTTTGTATTTATGGTACTTTTGTACCTATGGTGATTGACTACATTCCTATGTATAAACAAATTTTCAAATTAATTTTTTTTGTTTTTATTTATTGATTGTCTGATTTCAAGCAGCAGTACCTACTATGAATTAAAGATCATAAATCTGAAATTTAGTAATCTATATAAAATAACGCATATTTATGATTTTAAAACTTACCAGTGTATTAAAACGTTGCCATCTCTCAATCTGGCCGCGTGAATGAAGTCGTTGCACAAACTGAAGTACTGCGTCAAATTCTGTTCCGGCGAATCCGACGCCATTATACACAGATAGTGTTTATCCTGTGAACAAAGAAGAATATATCAATTATGTAAACTTATATAACTGTAGCGCCCGATAAACACATAAGACATTTTAAAATTTGCAATACGAGACGCCAGTAAGTGGCCTGCCTAATAATTCATATAAACTTATACAAAATCAAAGGCAGAGATGGACTCTGTCATGCCCCAGAGGAGTTCTATCGACCCCAAATCAAACCAATTAGTCTATCGTTGTCCACTGACCTGCTAAACATAGTTTTTTCTATATGTGCACCATTTTGGTTTGCATGCAGAGGAAAGGTGTCGGTCTTTTGGCCTACTGTGACCACACTGTCTAGTCTGGCGAATACAGGATTTTGTTTCGAGTTTTCTTTTTCTAGCAGTACTATAGGCTGCGTGTTTTTTTCCGCTAGTCGCCTCTTAGTAGACGAAATGACGAGACGAACGAATATTGAATATTCTTTCTCCGCCACCGCACGGACCAATTCCTCTCAAATAGAATACACAGTGATAGAAATGTACATACCTAATGAAAATAGATAAGAAACTAGCAAAAATAGTACATATTCCTTCGGATATCCCTCTACCCCAAGTGGCCAGACGTTGTGGTTATGTCGGAATCGGATTCGATTGAAATCACATGTCGTTTCGAATCTCAATTATAATAACCGTGGTATAACGTAACCCAGTAAAGCAGTTATCTCGTACCCCGGCCGATCTTGGCCTTGAGATACCCCCATAACGGCATTATTGTGTATAGTACACAACAGTAGTTATAAGATAGTAACTTATAATTGGAAATATTTCAACAAATTGCTAGCTACCGAATTGAGGCAACCTGTAAGAGTAGTAAATAAATAAAATACTAGTATTTTATACTATACTAGTAACTTGCTCAAATTGTTACCCCTAATTTCAAATCTCAGATCTAGTAATGTTATGGGTAAGCCTTGAACAACATTATACGCAAGCATTTCATAAATTATGTAGGTATGTCGCAGATGTCACCCCTGTCCTCTCCTCGGATAGAAAAGATATCGGATGAAATAAGTGAGATTTGTATGTGCACATCTGTCTGAGTGTTTCATATAGGTTTACGTAACTCAGAAATACGTATTTTTGAAAATCCTGGTCCATAGACAAGATTTTTTTTATATATTTAGTAACAGACAATGCATAGCGTGTACTCAGCGACAAATGTTGATTGAATTACCTGATTTAGATTTCCTTAACTTTCATTTAAATTGGAGTATAATCGTATCAAAAATTAATATGCATTTATGATTATTCGTGAGTTAACACTGTTATTTATTATAATGTTTTTTAATATTTCTAATGTATAAACACTATGTCATAAAATATTTATTATTTGTTGAGCTATTTTTGTCGTTGACCTACAGTTTACAAACAGTCTGTACATATTATATGATTTAATGTATGATAAGCCCGTATACTTAGTTAGTTTCCCGATAACTTCCAACTTACAAGCGAAACCTGTTTACCTAAAACTTAACACTGTCATTAAATGCCCAAACACACCATAAACAAACGTCTAACTCAGAAACTATTAATATAATCTGTGGTAGAATATAAAGCAGGTCGAATACGCTAACTTAATAGTCTATAACTTTTAATGCTTATACATAAATCACGATGATGAATGTTTTTCCTTCGTTGGTGTTCAAGTAGCGAAGGGTTATCGCAAAATATAAGGTTTCGTACTTATTTATAACTGCTATGCTATGCTATGCTAATTTTTATGTTTATTTATACTTACCTATACAAAGTTTTTTTTTAATTATTCGTTAATACTTGACATTAAAAAAACATACAAAGACTACTTCAAAATTCTATTGAAAATAATTATATTTACTCGCACATTCTTCTTGCTTAAACTTGACGTAAAAATGTTTTTTTTTTTTAATATATAGTGTAAGTGTATATAAATCACCACATCCATAACAACAGTTTTTCATGGAATTCAGGTCATCTGCGTATAAGGTAATTTGCGTGTCTGGTACTATGCGTAATTTTTGCATCTTGGTACTTTGCGTAATGGAATTCAGGTTATCCACGTATCAGGTAATTTATATATGAAATTCTGGTCATCCGCGTAAAAGGTATTTTGCGTTTCGGGTACTTGTGCGTCGGAAGGTAAAATATTTTGTCAAGAAGAAATAAGCGGTGCTTACTATGACGAATACCTATTGTAATAAAAATATAAGTTATAAAATCGATCTTATCGTGTTTTCCGGCAGTGTAAAATTAGTAGTTTAATACACACTACATGAGAAGAGACGAAGGGGTAGGGGGTAGTTGATCAAGGGATAAGGCTGTTTAATATCACACAGATACAGTCCAGACTCAGCCTCAGATGCATGGCTCCAGTTGAAAATAGAGCTTGGAATACTGCAATAGACTCGCCACTTACGATGTGAAACCGAATACAATGGTTGGTGAAATGTGGATGAGAATTATAATAAGATAAATATATTGTAACGGGAAGCGGGTTTCGGGATTGGAAGTAAACAACCTCGAGCGATTTTTACACTTTATTCAAGCCACCAACTCACAACAGTCTTTAGCGTATACACAGTCTATTGTCCGAGGCACTCGTACACACTTAGAGGACTGTACTGCAACGCACTGTCTTTACACACAGTCTCTAGAACGTCCACGTTCACTGAGCGTTTTTAGTTCACAGCACATGCAGTATTGCACATGCACCACTAGCACTTTCACTTGTACTTTTCACTTTACTTCTTCTTCTTGTTTCCACTTCAACCACTGAGACTGAACTGCCCTTTTGGCGCTCCTGGTGCTGTTTATATACCATGCAGAATCTTCTGGAAATCCTAATTTCGCTAGTCTTTTCGTTCGTCATTACGATCGTAATTTCGATTCTCTTTATTTACAATTATTCTAGTTGAAATTGTCAAACGCTTCAATCATTGACGGCTTACGTCATGAGTGGTGACATTCGTAACACTGCCCCCTCCTAAGACATGCTCGTCCCGAGCATCGTTAGAACCGTAGTAACGAGCCAGTCTGTCGACGTGAACCACTTTAGCGGAGCTTCTTGGCGTCTTTTGGATTCTATAAGTGACATCATTTATTCTTGTTATCACTTTGTAAGGTCCTTCCCAACTTGGCTGAAGTTTCGGTGATAATCCTTGCTTCCGTACCGGGTTATGAAGCCATACTGACGACCCTTCCTCAAAACACCTTAAATTGGCACTTCTGTCATAACGTGTTTTCATTCGTTCACTGGCTTGTAAATTTGCTTCTCTCATATATCTGTGAACTTTATCCATTTTTCTCCTTAACTCATCAGCGTAATCTGTTATTGAGTTAGGTGAATCAGGAGGGCACCCCGTGAGGAGTTCTGCCGGTAGCCGAAGTTCTCTGCCAAAATTTGCATGAGCTGGAGTTATACAAGTGCTTTCGTGAACCGCTGTACGATACGACAACAGAAATAGTGGAAGATACTCGTCCCAATTCCTCTGATGCGAATCGACTATCTTCGCCAAATGCTGCTCCAAAGTTCTATTAAAGCGTTCCACCATACCATCTGACTGCGGCCGATAAGGTGTCGTCCGCGTCTTATGAATTTTCAACATTTTGCAAACTTCTTGAAATACTTGCGATTCAAAGTTTCGTCCTTGATCACTGTGAATTTCAAGGGGTAATCCGAATCGACAAAAGACCTCATTCACCAGTATAGTCGCAACCGTAAGAGCTTCTTGATTCGGTATTGCGAACACCTCCGGCCACTTAGTGAAGTAATCCATCACTACCAATATGTAACGATTGCCATTCATTGATATAGGAAAAGGTCCGGCTATGTCTAAAGCTATCCTTTCCCAGGGAGCTCCGACATTATACAATTGCATCCTAGCTCGACTTCGTGTTTGTGGACCTTTAACAGATGAACATGGTACACATTTTCTACACCAATCTTGGACGTCTTCCTTACAGTGTAACCAATAAAAATGTTCTCGTATTTTTAATAAAGTTTTTCTAACTCCAAGATGTCCACCTGACACTCCATCATGAAAAGCTCTAAGTATTTCCGTCACTTTTGCTTTTGGTACAATAATTTGTATATGTGTACCATTTCCAGACACACTCTCCCATTTTCGGCATAGTAAGCCATCATGAAGTATCAAGCTATTCCATAAAGCCCAATAACTTTTAGTTGCAGAGCTCAAACCAGCAACTTCATTCCAAGCTGGACGAGGAGAGGAACTCGTTAACCATTCCAGAATCGGCTTTAAGTCGTTATCTTCCGCTTGTGAATTTCGCATGGCGTCATTATCCCAGCTTTCATTAAGAGAATCTGTTCTTATGACTCGTATAATTGTGTCTTCTTTTCCCTCTTGTCTTTCACAATGTTTACAGTCATCGGCACAAGGTCGGCGAGACAAAGCATCAGCATTTTTACGTAGATCGCCCTCAACTGTTGAGATGCGCGCTTGATGGTCCGCTATTATGCTTTCATGGCTTTCTACCGTTTTCTGCACCTCCTCCACTTTCTTAATAGTCTCCGTGACTACTGAGAGTACTCGGTCTCCCATCGCTTGTAGTTGCTCCTCCTGGCGGCGCGCTTGTTCCTCCTGGCGGCGTGCTTGCTCCTCCTGTATGGCGCGCAGTTGTTCCTCCTGGCGGCGCGCTTGCTCTTCCTGCATAGCGCGCAGTTGCTCCTCCTGGCGGCGCGCCTGCTCCTCTTGACGGTGCGCTTGCTCCTCCTGGCGGCGCGCTTGTTCCTCTTGCATTGCGCGCAGTTGTTGGAAGAGTGCACTTATGTCCATCGGCGAAGGTGCACTTAGAGGTTCCTGAGTAGCTGAACCATGTGCGGGGACAGCAGAGGGTCCTTCGCCAGCATCACGCCGATCACTAGGGCCTTCGACATGTGAGACCGCTGGGTCGGGTTCACCTTGTTCCCGTCCCGTAGTTCTGGACCGTGTGTTGGGTCGCTCTGGATGGTCTCTTGGTGTGAACGGCATCGTTTCTTCCAATCCCACTTCTGACACCAATGTAACGGGCAGCGGGTTTCGGGATTGGAAGTAAACAACCTCGAGCGATTTTTACACTTTATTCAAGCCACCAACTCACAACAGTCTTTAGCGTATACACAGTCTATTGTCCGAGGCACTCGTACACACTTAGAGGACTGTACTGCAACGCACTGTCTTTACACACAGTCTCTAGAACGTCCACGTTCACTGAGCGTTTTTAGTTCACAGCACATGCAGTATTGCACATGCACCACTAGCACTTTCACTTGTACTTTTCACTTTACTTCTTCTTCTTGTTTCCACTTCAACCACTGAGACTGAACTGCCCTTTTGGCGCTCCTGGTGCTGTTTATATACCATGCAGAATCTTCTGGAAATCCTAATTTCGCTAGTCTTTTCGTTCGTCATTACGATCGTAATTTCGATTCTCTTTATTTACAATTATTCTAGTTGAAATTGTCAAACGCTTCAATCATTGACGGCTTACGTCATGAGTGGTGACATTCGTAACAATATGTTAGTATGTATGTAAATCTATCCAGATATATAAATAAAACGATATATATGGGATTCAAGAGGATTAAAAAATCCTTTTAGAATCCCATGGGAGTCAAGAAGCGAAAAAATTATTTGTGGATCCCATGGGAGCGGGATCATGGGATCCAAGTGTCCGGAGGGGAAATATCGGCTAAACTCAAACCCAATCAAACTGTCATACTATATGTCCACGTGTGTGAGTACATGGTTCAGTCAGCAGTGAATGAGTGAATGAATCGATCAGTGAGTAGGTAGAGCAGCTTCCACTGAGCGGACTCTTGACGTCACTTCAAGCTGCACTGAGGAACCATTCACTTTAGGTACACTATTCCACACGATAGGTTATTTAAGTGCGGTATAAACCCCAATAACCTTTATGGCTTCAACGTATGCGGATGAGGTGTCCAGGGAGGTGGAACTTCACTCGAAGTTAATTCTCCCGAGTGTAATAAAACTAGAATGCGACGATGTGGTTGCTGTGCTTAGAGTCTAACCACACTCGATACTGTAAACGTCGAAATAAGCTTCGAACTTTGATAGAATATAACTGAAGTAGGCGTTACTTGGCGGAAATCTATGATATTAATGGGAGGAGTATATTATCTTTGATAGAACAATTGAGAATTCTGTACGGACAAGGCATCTTACGTCTTAATTTATTTTGAAATTTTATATAGGTACCAATAATTCTTATAAAATAATAACCTAAAGGTAAAAGCGAAATATTGATTGTTATACCCGCCTCACTTCGATATAATATGATTCGTGCCTACTACACTTATTGCTTCGAATTAGTAGGTATAATATGCATTTATAAATTTTCTAATTATAGTGGGATGGTACCAACTAAATTCTTTAAACAACAAATAAAAAACAAATGCACTAGCTACCAGGTGAGATTAACTAGGCCTCCAAAGATTTTAGTGGGGTAAACCCTTTAAGACTCATTTTTATCAGGAATATTAAGCTTAGAGAGAGTCAGCTAGCTTCTACGAGCTGTACTAAATGTAACACGTGTGTCCAGACCTTTATTCCGTTTATTTAATAAGTAGACCGTCAATGGAACAAGTTTTATTATTGCCCTAGTTAGAATTGTTGGGTTGGTATAGAAGTTTGTTAGATAGGCTCATAATATTATGTTGTAATTGCTGTTAGACGAACAAATTTGTTAATAAAGATAGACACGTTGTGAGTGGAATGGTAGCTGACGTTTCGAGGGAAACGTTAATAAAATATATACTTGGTACCGTGGGTATGTAGGTAACCTTACAGCTATAGAACGGTCTTTACTAAGTATAAATTGTAAGCACAGCCTAAACGGTTAGTATGAACAGTACTGAAGATTCTCGACAAACTCAATCAAGTCAAAGAAGAAAAAAATTTTTTTGTGGTAATTAAAAATGTTGTGTTTCGAATTAGATTTTGATTTCGACTTGGCAAGTGGGTCTTTTGGGAAGTGGGCGTTTTGGGAAGTGGATGTTTTGGGAAGTAGTCCTTATGAGTCAAATACCTCATACTCTATAATATAGTTGGGAGCTTTATAATCATTCGTTTTTATGACTTGCGTCCCGCAAGCAAAATATTTACGGAAGCAATTTTTAAGATGTGTCGCGTCAAAAATTCACAACACTATACTTAATTGATAAGTAAGTACGACCTATTAATATTTTCGGTACCGTATGAAACGTCACCGAAGGTGCGCTTATTATAAACTGCAGTTGAATTTCAATCAATCCGCGGCATCCGTCATCTTGCTAATACTTTTTGAGAGCTGTTGATTATTTGTTAAGACGCGAAACTCAAGTTGGAAGCAACTGAAGTTTCGCATTTCGGTTTCAAACTAATAATAGAAACGTGTGACTCCGGTTGCTTAGTACAAGTCACCATACATAAATATGTATGTACGAAAGGGCCTAAGGATCTTCACTACGAGCTGCGTTATCAATGCATCAGGCATTTGTCCTTCCAAGTCCACAGAGAGACGTTGATTGAATTTTTCATGTACACAGCGAAATAGTACCCCTATAATGTCATTATGGCCACTGTCCGACTCATATGTGCCTATGTATGTACATACAGTATGATGTCGTACGTTCGTAGTAATTTTATTTTATTTTATTACGGATGTCATGACTTATGTATACTTGGAGGAAAACCTTCGTCCATCTTGAAATTTGTGAGTAGTGAGGTTTTAGTGTACTTACTTCACTATATACCACGATCATACAGTGAGCCTACTGTGGACCTAATATTCAAAAGGCACGGAATGAGGTTTACTAAGGCGTATGCTGCCTGTGTAATCTATCAGAGTTTCTTGTTGATCTCTTCTCAGTAGATCCAACGGCTGAACCAACGAATTAATATTTATTATTATTAATTTAATATTTTTGACACATAAAATTTTAAAACTTTGACCTTCATATGTGCTCATTATGTGCCTAAACTCATTGATGTACTAAAACCCACGATGCACAGTCAGGGTGTCAAAACTGTCTGCATAAATGAGCTCTCAATTGGAAATTGAGCGCTCATTTTAAATAGTCTCGTATCGCTCGTGTTCAAACACGCACTTTGTACACTGCATTGTAAAAAGAGCTTTAAGTCGTGTTCGTAAGGTTGAATTTGTAAAAAAATATGTTTATAACATAACTATTGCTACTTATGTGTAATTGCGGACAGATTTGAATGCTACTTTTGTTCGAAACTGTGTATCTAGGTTGGGCTTGTTTTTTGTATATCAATGGCCTAAACTGAATAAAGTATTTCGAGTTACAGTGGTTGTCAAATATTGGGCACTAGTCACTAGCAGGTGCCAGCGTAACAGGTGCAACACACACCTGCTAGTAATTAGTGGCGGCCGAGCTTCTTCTATGAAATATCTGTCATTTCTTCATCCTTCAATATATTTTCATAATGGTATAGACTACTTAAGTGGTATAGACTTCAATATCTGCGCACAAATGCAAGATGTTGTTGTAACGTCTCATAGCAATCGGATGAACAGTAGGTACGGTAGTATATAAAATACAAACAGTTTTATATTTTGAAAAATGTTTCATACATATTCCCTACTTGTAACAGTTGTAACATAAACTCAATATCGGTGAGCCAACAGTGAGCTGGATAGAAGATTGGAATATGTTGGTATCTATAATATACAGGAGCACCTTTCACCGACTTGCAAATCCGTAAGACTGCACAAACCAGATAGTAGGAACCGCTCGATGCGTCTTAGAGCTTGAAGCGCAACTCAAATATTAAGTACTATTGAAATATAGGTCATAGTTTCTACGTAGGTATTCAGTAAACCTATAACCTTGCTGAATTAGAACTAGGTTACATACACATTCAGACGTGTACATCTGTACATCCCAGGAACCCTTCCTGGGATTTACAGGTCTGAATGTGTATTAATGTAAATATTTTGCTTATTATAAGTTTCGGTATTACGTAACAGGGGGTGAGTAGGCGAGCCTATTGCCGTCAGAGGATCCTTTAGAATTAGAACTAGGTTACATGCACATTTATACGTGTGAATCCCAGGAACCCTTCTTGGGATTTACAGGTCTGAATGTGTATAATGTACATGTTGTGCTTATTATAAGTTTCGGTAGGTATTACGTAACAGGCGGCCAGTAGTCAAGCCTATTGGCGTCAGAAGACCCTTTGTCATGGGCTGTGATATACTTTTACCCTTTCGTACTTTTACATAACTAAAATTAAGATATATTGATATTTGGATTATTCCGACAAGCGTCAACAAACAAAACTAAATCATCTTACGATGGGTACGGTATTTTGCTCGTTCTGCTTCAATCTGCTTGCTTTTTTAACTGTTACCCCGATAACCACTGGAAGATCGGCGCTGGTTACCAGCTTCCTTTCTGTATACGGCTTATGAATGTATTTATACACAATGTGTTGTTGTAAGGCCTAGCCCTTCAGAAAACTGCTTTATCAATAGTAAAAAGATGTTCAAACCGCATATGTTTCAGAGATTTACGCGGTCCAAAAAATAAAATCTTAAACTTTATTAATAGGATAGAAGTTACATAAAATTAAGTTTCAATCTCTTCATTTATCACGTCGCTACTGAATTCAGTACGATAATTCTGTAGGTATACATTTTTTTGTCTGTGTCATAGATATTCAACGAAAGGTTATGAAAAGTTTTATATTTTTAACTAGCTGACCCGCGCGACTTCGTCTGCGTCACCCCGTTTTTGCAACATTTTTCATTCCTGCTCCGCACCTGTTAGTCGTAGCATGATGTTATATACATATGAACCTTCCTCTTTAACCATTCTATATATTGAAAAACAAACCGCATCAAAATCCGTTGCGTAGTTCTAAAGATTTAAGCATACAAAGGGACAAGAAAAATAGGGACAGAGAACGCGACTTTATTTTATACTATATAGTGATAAAGGCGCAGACGATTAGTAATTTCAATAAAAAACAACTCTCAACAAGATTAATGAGGAAGCCTGATAATAAATTGATATTACTTTCTCGAGAAGATCCATTTATAAGACGAGGGCTAATCTGACTTGAAGTACAACATTTACTTAGTAAAGCGTTTGATTCCCTGACATCTTAAATAGCTAATGAGATTAGAAATTTTCAGAGTGATCAGTGAATGACATTTTTAACAGTTGAATGACGAAATACCTACTAGAAATTGATTTGATATTGCATAAATCTCAGTAAGTTAGGTCTTTTGATATCTCACGTCGACGTTGGAAAGAGATTTTCGATTCAGGTTTGAGTTATACACGGTGATTTTATAGTCGTTTCGACAAAAATAATTTTGCGCAGTTTCGATAGCCCCTCCCCTTCCTAGCCTCCCCACCCCTTCCCAGCTCCCCCGTTCATAGGTCACGGTGGCCACTTTCCATCAGGTGGTATACAAAAAAAAAGTCTGGAAGAAACTGGCCGAACAAGATATTTATTTTTATACTTAATGTATAGGAATAATGTACAGGTGAATAGCAAGATAAGCAATCATATCGCAAGCTAAATACATGGTACGAATGTCACCTTAAAACGTTATACAGATTTAGCGATGTGACGATACCACATGTACCCAGCGCCATCTAGCGCGAAAAAGGATGTCACTACAGATCCTGCAACTACAGATCAATACCGACGGTATAGTAAACTATATAGAATAAATATGACTGAGGCATTTTTCTAGATCGTTTCTTCCTCATCGCTAGGACGCCTGACTTAAAGTCACTAGAGGTGTGCAAGAGACATCCTGTCAGAACAAAGTCTGTCTCTGTTATTTGGCAGCGTACCATCTGCTCGATGATTAAACATAATTAAAGCGTAAAATACATCTCTGCTTATTCCTTCGGGAATTTATAGGCATGTATCTAAATATGTATGTGCGGGTATGTATTACGTAAGGTTGGTTTGCTTTGTTTTTTTGTAGAGCGTAAGTAGGTATATGAGCGTCACACCCTTAAAATATATCAGTCAGGTTTGAAGTAAGTAAATACAGTTCTCATCCATCAAAATAAAAAAAAATACCATAAAAATCGGTAATACTCTAGATAATATAAAACTTATATTCTCAGAGATTTATAGTTGGTTGTCAAGTCTACGATTACAATCAGGCACGCTACGTTTCGTAAGCTATCGAAGCAAAAACTGTATCTACACATAAATACTTAACAACTTAACAAATAAATAAAAATCTGTTTGCATTAACAGATTTTTAAAGCGTTATATACTTACAACAGTACTTTTGACCTACCGCGGTATTCTGTATATTTATGACTGTCAGTCTCCGATACGACTGCGCATAATCCGACGGGCTTTTCACTTAAGGTTCTTTCAGAAATTTATGCGTAGGTCATTTCTTATTTTTTCATTTCATTTGGGACTTAAAGCCCATAAGAAACAATTCTAAAATTTAATGGCATTTTTACCGTATCTGTTTGATCGGTGCTGTTAATGAAGCTGAACCATGCCATTGAACCGGTGAGAAGTAGTCAAAACGCTGAACTAAAAGCAAATAATACTCAATAAGCATATCGCGATAGAAGCAAATATGATCGTAAAAAATAGTTTCATTTCCATAATCTACTATTATTTTGTTCCACGCGAAAGCCAAATTCCAAATCTAAGTCCATGCGGCTAAAGTCGCGGGCATTGCTAACAGATAATACTTCCAAGCTCGCTATTACAGAATTTATGGACGTTCAGATGAGGTCGGGGGCTCCGGGAGATGAATTGTTAAGCCGTCGAGTTTATTTGATATGCACTTAACTACCTCAGTGGTTTCCAGGACTACCTGTGTGGTTTCGAGGTTGGAAGGTTCATTAGTGGTACAGATTGAATATTATAGTTGCTCTGCTAAGTAAGTAAAGCTAGATAACTTCAGAGTAACCTTACTTTATACTGTCGGAATTTCACTCGATAGCGATCTTGAATATGCCTCGACTAAGCGTAACATGTTGTGTCAAGAGTTGTTCTTCACACTTGCGGAATATTCCACTTAGACAACATCTCCTCTCGGGTGGGAAGTCTTTTTATTCGCTTTGAGGGGTGAGGTTTGGCATTCCTTTCTATGACAACTAGTAATATTTTGCTATTGCTATCGTTGGTGCGGGTCGGGCCTTGATATGAGTAGGTTTGCCGTCCATCGCCGTTTTTTAATATTTTTTACTTTCTGTAAATGGCGATGATGGTAAATCGACCCGCACCCAACCCGCGCCCGACCCACACCCGCGCTAAGTGTGACTCGCGCTTTAATGTTGACACTATGTAGAAAGTAGGTATAAATGAGTAAACCAAAGTCATTCAAGGTTCGTCCTATCGACCTATATTTTATACGTAGAATAAACAAATTATTTTAGCGAATTCTGGATTCCCCTTGCATACAACAACTATCGACACTTTCATTTCACTGTAATGTCCCTAATTTCTATTATACGAGTATTACGTCACAATATACCGCGGTAGCCTAGTGACATAGGTAATGGACCGGTGAGACGAGGTCTCGGGTTCGATCTCACGTTTTACCATGGCACACACCAATGACTTTTCGATGCTTTTCGAAGTTATGTGTGTATTTATCGCAGTTGATGGCAATAGGCTCCCCACTTATTACATTGGGACCTAAACATAAACTGGCGAAATGTAGGTACTAGCACCTCAGCCTACCCCTTCGGAGATATAGGTGTGAGTTTATGTTATGTTAGGTCACAAATAGTTGTGATAGGTATAAATAAAACAAAGCTCGAACACTATTTCCCTATATTTACATTTCTGTTCTTGTCGGTGAATAAACGACCCATTTGTTTTCCTCCAGTATTTATCGTCGCACTTTGCGTCGCTATTCTATAACCGTCGTGTGATTTCACTCACTACCCCAAAGGTAATTCAATCCTAAAAAGCCCCAATTTGTTTCCATAGAAATGATGAGTGGCAATTTAAAAGAACTGATCGATGACCGACTTTATAGCTAATATAACCCGCAACTCCACCTGCGTGAATGTGCGGTTTGCACATCGATCATAATCGTTGGTTTTACTCAAGGAATCACGATATTTACGAACAAACAAAAGTAAAATTTGTATTCTAGCCTTCTAAAAAAATACCGCATCCGAAGGAATATTTTGTGCTCAGTTTTGAACACAATTCAATTTCTTTTTAATATTGTCAACGCTCAATATACAAGACGCCTATTTTACAAATATATTGCCAGTATAGAAGTTGTACCACGAAGAGGATTTAGCTGCTGTAGATGTGCACCGTGTGCTTTAGAGATCACGTGAGAAACTGACGCATCAGTGCAACCTTCGTGACATCGTCGAAAACTGTGGGAAGTAGCTTTAGCTGGTGCCACCATGATTGATTAATGATTATCCTTTACATAGAGGTGAATTAACACCCATAATTCACCAATTACTGTATTCAGTTCCACGTCATTGGGGGTGAACCTATTGCCGTATTCTGGACACTATTATGGACTCAAGACATGCACCTAAGGATCAGTTGCCTTGTACGATATCGCATGGGAAACATGGGGTGACACAAATTCTACGCTGCCGGGAACTACACGCGGTTTTGTATACATTACTTAGCCTTAGTGGGATCAACTATCTGTTAAAGTAAGCGTTTACGTCAAACTTAGCATTAACAGTAACATTGGTTCTAATGATTTCTGCTAAATGTGTTGCACCAGTGTAGGTATTTAGTTGCTCGGTTAAAGTTACTTTTTGATAGAATTTGACGTTAACGATTAACAGTAACCGGTTGAGCGTGCTCGGTTACAGTTAGCGTCAAGTTATAACATTTTATTTAAATGGTGCAACCTGTTTTATACCTGACCAGTACTTTAACTGCACTGTTAATTTTAAAGTACCTAAGATGGTGCAACCTAGCCTTAATATGTAAAATCTTAACGGAAGGAATACCTATCCTTCTGGAAGTCTTCGCTTTATTAATAGGGTGAATTTCAACATCTACGAAATTTTACCTAATTTTGGTGTTTTTTTTTGTTACTCTATATATAGATATTATTATTTTACAATCAGGTAGAATACGTATAATAGTTGCTTGAAAAGCCAGAAAAGTCTAATTAAACCCGAAAATTACAAAAATATTATCGACACCTAAATTGTCAATACACCAAAATTGGTATTTTAACACCAAAATTAGATAAGTCGAATTATGAAGAACTTCTGAAGAGGAATTTTCTTTAATTATCTCATTATTTTTCAAAGATAAAACTAATAAGTCCTTGTTAGCATGCAGTTTGCACAAGCATGTGTCACGGGACTGTGAGCTAGGTTGTACAATCCAAAAGGGGTCGTAATCTGGTGAATGCTACATAACTAATAGCCGGGTTTCCAGAGTCTAGATATTTTCGATGGAGATTCTTAAGGGACAGCCTCCGTGCCGAGGCGGTAGTGCACGCAACTGCTATGCACGAAGCGCAATCCCCGCTCAGCGCAAAAAATTGTATGCATGAATATGGCTATTTGCACTGTCTGGTTGTGCCTCGGAGAGCACGTTAAGCCGTTGGTCCCAGTTGCCATACAAACATCTATGGCAGTCAGTACTGGTAGTTGGAGCCCTCAAAAGTCCAACCAGTCTAACTTGGAACTTCGATATCGCCATTGGTCATTAGACCATTGGTTGTGGAGGTCTGATGGCAGTCGCTTCATGGAAAATATCGAAGTTCAGCCCTATCACAGTTAGACTGGAAAGCCGACACCAACTGAGTTGGGAAAAAGGTTCAGAGAATGATGATTCTTAAGGGAGTCAGTTAAATATCGTCCAGTGGACTCAACGCTGCTTTGCCGACAAGGACCCATCGGATTGTGCCTCCACCATTACTGGTGAAATCGGGCTGGGTATGGCTCTGATACTGCCAGTGCCCGTAGAACTCGACCCTGGTTCGGACGTGAACGCGCTGACGCTCTTGGATCACTTGCTCACCAGCCGCAAGATCAATTTTAAACTTGCTGGCTAATCTCTTCGCGGTCAACTCCCGGCTCGATGACTGTGGTGTGCAGCCGCCAATCATTACCAGCTGTGGCCACTCAATGCCTGATATTCGTATCAGTCATACTCGAAGTCCGGAAAGCCAGTGGCCCCAACGGTAATCCAGCGGTGGTCTTGAGAAAATACGCAGCTGAGTTGTCTCTAGCGCTAACACGGCTGTAGCGCCTCTTTATTGCTCAGGATCGGTCCCGCGGGTTAGGAAGGAAGCGAACGTTGAACGAGTCCCCAAGAAAGGGAACTGCTCTGAACCCAGAAACTTTCGACCCATAGCAGTAACCTTATACATTTGCAAGGTGTTGAGCAGATCATCAACGTACAACTCTCCATATCTCACTCCATAATTAACGACCATCAGTACGGATTCAGGCCGAAACCTTCAACGGGTGATCTTCAACGGATGGCTCCGCACAGTATCTACTAGACGCTCTCGATAGACTGCAGCAGCGTGCAATCCGAATCATAGATGGTCCCGAGTTCACCAAAAGTCTCGAACCTCTACAACTACGAATAGATGTAGCCTCATTGGCAGTACACTATCGGCTGTACCATGGTGAGTGTCCTGGTGAGCTCTTCCAACTGGTCCCACCCTCTCCCTTCTTACACAGGACAACGCGCGCAGGATTTAAATGTCACCCACATACGGTACAAACCATTCCATCAAGAACCAAGTGGTTCGGCGACTCTTTTCTACGTCGCACCATTGAGTCCTGGAATGCTCTGCCAGCACACATGTTTTGCGGTAGATACACCGGAACAGTATTCCGGTAGACGCAGGTTCGAATCCTGTTTCGAGCGTGAATTCTTTTTCTACATTAATTTAATGAAAATAAACATAGAATTGCTAAAATGGCCCTAGAAATTATAAATCTAATTTTGGTGTAACTAAGCAATTTTGGTGATTAGTCAAACTCCACCAAAATCACCAAAATTAGGCCACCAAAGTTAGAATTGTGCCAAATAAGTTGATTTGACAAAATACTATTCAGAATATTATTTTTACATTACTATTTTTTTAAACAAATACCGGACCCTTACGGTATACATTATGTATTTAAACAAATAACGAGCTTAAAACGTTTTAAATTATCAACACAAAAATTACAGAAATTTTGTCCGAGGGCTTACGAGAGCATTACTTTCGTTTTTAGCGGGAAATCTGAGCAAGCTGGTACACCACTGGGACTGGTGCGTGACAGCATATAACTAAATGATTCGAACGATGATAGTAACGTCTCAGTACCTATTTTCAGTACGATTCACGGTATGATTTTATTATTGACACCAAAATTTGCAACTTATCGCGGACGGACCTTATACATTTTTTATACGATAAAATATAGCACTAAATACTCGACTTAAATACTCAAGGGGTAGAAAAGCTAATACAGAATAAAAATAAAAATAGGTATATCCTGTAAACTGACGGTGTGTTGATTGGGTTGTGATTTTTCTTTATAAAACAGGTTGTGGACGCGCCACCAAACTTATATTTTGTGTGGAAAATATTTTTTTTAATAATTATTAAAATAATTTCTTATAACTTAATGTGTATGACTTTAATAAGATAATTAATTGCTTTCTTACACAAAAAAAAGATTTGCCGTATCTGAACTTTAAGGTATGATTTTCAGTGCCGCCGCCTCATTTTTACGTTTGAGAAATTCACCCAATAAAGCAATGTCTATAAGTTGAAAAAACCTTACCATGTAGGTCTTCAATCAGTGATTATTTATTCATAGTACGAAGAACATTACTCATGAGTTCAATCAACTTGATGTCCTAGATTAGTCATAAAATAATTGTTGACTTGTAGCTTTAGTATTACGTAAGCTGAGTTTGTAGCTTGTTTTTTTGACCTACCGGATCTTTGGCCTGAATCTATATTTGATTAAGGAACTTGTTGTTGGAACATGTTAAAAAATATTATCATTTTATGGGCACTCTAGTTAATTGTAAGAATAGAAGTATGTGTCAAAATTACGCAATGGCGGCTTTTGAATCGATTTTGGGTAGCAAGACGTGACGCCTTTTTGCAGCTTTCATGTAATTCATTGTCAGCGTTATATCTGATTGACGATGTTTTCACCTCGTATCCTAGAGTCCGCTTTAGTACATTGCTTGTTCTTGCGTAAAGCGGTAAAATGGGTTGTCACACAAATGAATATTGAACAAAATTGTGAAAAAGTTCGACTCCATTTGCATATAAAAATAAGCTCACATCTTATTTGAAAGGTTTATTTGTTTTATAGTGAATCAGGTTTTTAATATTCTTTTGAAAATGTAATTAGAGTGCTACATGAAGCTCATATTTGAGGGACATTGTTCTAAAGTATTAATTTGAGTGTGGTTGAGGAGTCGGATTACCTTACATAATTATTTTAAGGCCTGTCGTTATTTTAAAGCTGCTCCATTTTGTATATTCGTCTTCTGTGTAGAAATTTCAGAGTACGCATAATTCTAAAATAAATCGACGGTAATCTTGTGCCTACTTCGAAACACAAGTGGTTAACCGTCATTAGCTTAGTGGTTAAGAAGCCAGCCTTACGTTCGAGGGATCCAGGGTTCGAATACGAAAAAATAAGTCATTGAGCTTACCTGAAAGGGTTAGAGGGAATATTAGTATTCTTGCTAATATTCTTTAAATCTTTAATAAATGTAATCGGTAGGAATACTGAAAGTTACCCTGGGGTTGACAAGGGTTAACTGAGTCCATGGATGGAATTACTGAATAAATGGATAGAGTTAGCTACCAAAACATTTATACTGGTCTACTGGGCCCACGGACAGTGTTAGCTGTGGCTCTGATACCCACATTTGATTAATTTTTCATTATCTGCTCACACCCTTATAATATAGACGATTATAATCCGCAGAGAACGAGGGTAATGTTAAAGGATAAATAACTTTCTGTATATTACTTTTAGACAGCGTTTAGATCTAAGATAATAATCATTCTGTAAATTTAAATATGTAAAGGTATCACTGGCTAAATTTACCTACTGTGAAATTAATACAATATGCGGGTTACTCGTACCCTTAAATATAATTTTATACCTCAAATGTAAATAAACAACGAAGCGAATTTAAAAACAACGAGAATAACACATAAAATGGAATCAAAAGATAAACTTACCTAAAACCCGATGATTTGTAATTCAATTTTGGTTTTTAAAACGGAATAAGTTAAAGAGAATTTGTAGGACGCATTCATAATTGAGGCCTCGCAGACCCAATCGACCGAAAACACTTTACAAAAATGATTTATCGTTCGTTCGTTATCAGTAAACAGAATAAGTTAAAGAGAGAATAAGTTAAGAGAAAGATTTTGTTGGTCGCTTAAATATTTGAGGCCTTACAGGCCCATCCGACCGCGAGGTGGAACGCGCTACAAAAATGATATATCACGTTACGTAACGGATATTGTGGGATTTCAACTCAATGTTGGTTCATAAAAAGTTGATTACGAACTCGTATTTTATATTCAGTCGTAAAAATGGTGAAGTGATATTTTACTATGGCTGCCTGACTTCATATTTTATTCCTCTAAAAGTTAAAAGTTCCTAAAAGATTGACAAGTGACGAAGATTTTTTTCGTAACAGTAGAGTTTTAAGCCTTAGCTTCTTGTCGAAAGTTTATGCTCGTAGACACCGTAGTCCCACACCCAAGAGTCTTCGAAGGCTCGCGACGGATATGTCAGAGGCCACCTCACCCTTAGCAACTGATGACCCGAGATGACCATGCGATTTTGACCGATTCGAGTCCGACATTCGCTGACTTCGGCGTGGGAAATAAAGTGGCGAAGGGTTCTAATAACCCGATTCCGCCAGCTTACTCAGCAGAGTGCAGCTGAAGCAAATTGGTAACCTATATCTTATATAGAGTAACTGAAATTCAGTACATATATAAAAATTAGTATCTAAAATCCGAACGCTCAGAATTCAATATAAAATATTAGTAGTAGAGGTAAATTTTTTTACACTGGCTTCCCTTTTGAATGTTTCCACCCTTTGCCACTGCTATACATTGAAACAAAACTAGGTGTCGAATTCCAGTGGGCATTGTCACTGAGCCTGGACCATACCTATTGAACTAATGTATTTTGAAATAAGTATAATGGTTCCATAAGCCGTCTTTGCCAGGGGGGCACTTGGGGCACGCCCAATGCCCACCGCTTCTGGGAGCCCCAGAAGTATAGACAAATTCTCGCACAACTTAACTAAAATCTAAAACTCTAAATTATGCAAAAGGACCCCAAATTCTTGTGTGCCCAGGGCCCTAGGTACCCATTAAATCATACCGTAAAGATCTTTAGATAAGGGGAGCGGCATGCAATTGTAATTTCTTTAGCGGTAAATCACTGAATGTCAAAATACGTAGCAGTAGGTAATACGAAATGTGATACTTAAATAAATACTTGTACAACATTTGCAGCTAATTGCAAGCTCGCATGCTAAGAAATATTCGTCTACCGTTTGCACGCAGTGTTTTGTTAATTTACTTAAATACCAGCTGTAACATGCGGTTTTGCCCGCAGTTCTTGATTTTATAGAACTTCTCTATAAACAATAGATTGTGGCGGTCAGATGGCAGTCACTTCACGTAAGAGGTCGGATTTCAGACACATCGTAGTTACACTGAAAGCAAACCCTGAGAAGGTAAGGGCTCGGAGGATAACAATGGCGCTGCGTTATGTGAGAATATTAATTATAAAATCATATAAGATAGTAAATAATCTCATATAGTATGTTGATTTAAGCTATGCCTATTTTGGGTCTACATAGAGCCATATAGAATATCTTAGAAAAAAAATAAAAAAAAAACACCCAACAAAATTTTAATTCTAACTTAGATGTAATGTTATAGGTATAACTGTTAACTTATTGCGGGTTGTACCGTCATCGTCACTGGTCGCATGTGAAGCTAGAAGCATTAATTTGCATACTTAAACTGTGTCGAGCTTCAAATGGAATATTCAGAGCTCGCCTCGAGTGGGCGATGGCCAAATACCGTTATGTAGTCCCCAATGACTATGTAGGATAGCTTGATGAAATTTTAAAAGTATTTAGTATGTTCTGTATTCTGAGTTAGTATGCTAACTATTCAAATCGATTTAGATAGGAAAAAGCACCGTCTGGGCATTCATTTTTTCTAACGATTTTTTTTCTTTAAAATAGCGAATTAGTGGTAAACCCTATACCCAATATATAGCTGCAATCCCAAACTGTATCGCCCGATATTGTTATCATTTATTTTTTTGATCAATCTCTATAGAAGCAATTTTAATGATCATAAAATCAAGTATCAACACTAAATTCATAAGTCCATTTTCGTTAAGGTATGGAACGTCACCTAACGTACGGGAATATAATGTATATTGTATCTAAAATATCTAAAACATTATGTAGAAAGACCAGTACTTGCACTATACAGGGTATAAGGGAAACACTCTCGAAGCCGGAGGCCCCTGATAGTACCTACTCCTGGTACATTACATATTGGCATAGTTATATTTTTTTATTTTAACTAGCGTTATTCACTCTCTATCGTGTTAGTAAAGCTAAATGAAACAAAAATTTCATGCAAAAGCATCAACTCCCAAGATGGCGCCATTTGCAATTTTTGGCATTAACGTTTTTTTATAAAATCGTCGTTTCATTTAGCTTTACTGATACGATGGAGAGTAAACTATACAAATGAAAAAAATATTGCCAAAGCTCATTTTTTTGCCAGACTTCGGGAGTGTTTCCCTTACACACTGTAAAGCTTTATGTACACTCTAATGTTGTACCAAATAGATGTTCAGTAAAATCAAGTTACAAGGATTGATTCACACAGTTTCTTATAAACTTGTTACAAGTGAGGATAATAAAAAGCGTGTTAAAAGTGTAGTTATCCCCACATACACGCCATTGAGAATCGCGTGCCACTAATAGCTTCCTTTTATATTTCTCCTCTGGGAGCTATTTATCAGTTCCGTTCCGTTCTAGTTCACAAGCTAACTCTCAGCCTCAGGAGGGACTTTGCCTCACTGTGTGGGTTTTATCTTCTGTACAATAGTTTGTTTTCAGGGGAAACTGTTCGATACGATACCGGCATTCTATCATCGCATAGCTTGCCATGGGCAGGAAATTCATCTTCACATATTGCCACTTTATCCTACGTACGCTTAAGCAGTGGAATGAACCCCCTGCTGTGGTTTTCTCAAGCACTTACAATATGGTGTTCTTAAAAAAGGGCAATAGATGGTTCCTTCTAGGTCGGCACCGCGAGTATGATGCCCCTGGTATTGCACACGTCCATAGACCAAGGTAACCACTTTCCATCAGGTGGGTCATGCCATCTAAGTGGTATAAAAAACATGCTCAGCTAAGTTAGGGTACTGTCTATTTAAATAACTTGTCTATTTTAATTTGTTGACAGGCGAGATCCGCTTGCTGGTAGAAACTTTTGGCCTTATAACTCCACTTTAATTTTCATTTCATTTCAATTGTTATAAAACACATTTAATTTCACGTTTTTACTGAGAAAATCGCAAAGAAAATAATAACCAGTCGTAAAACATCTTTTGCATAAAAATGAGCAGGCAGGTTATGATATGAAATAAATAAGGCGTCCGCCCCTTTGAGCGAACAATGAAAACGAACTGTCATTAACGATACACTTTATGTCTTGCAGCGTTACGGCAAAGGCGATGGTTGTGTTCAACGATACTAAAAAAGTAAAAAAAATAAAAGGCATTGTGAGTTTTGCGCCGGAAAATCGTCGTAAATAATAAAACAGTGGTGATATACGAACTTTTTGTGAAGATACAAGTTTTGATTGCTTTGCAACAATTTGTTATACTTCTATGCACATTTAAAGCTACGAACATACAGTGGGCTATTTGAAACTAAAATTGTAAGAAGTGGTGCCACTACACAATTAATAGTCTTAGAAGTTATTCGAAAATAGATCTACCTATTAATGTAATTTAGTTTAGGCTACTACTTGCATGAGTATACTTATTTTGTTAAAAAGGAACAAGACATCGATCTAGTTTTTTTTTATTAACCTTATCAATGTTACTTTTGGTTAAATTAGGCTTGAACTGTCTAATTGACTGCCTAGGTCTAATTTAACCAAAAGAAAACAAAAGTATACAGGAACTTTTGGAGCCTACTGTACATGTAAACGCTTTATTGACAGTAGAAGAAGTTTAAATTTAAATCCAGATTTATTCCTATATGATTAAAGATGTTAACGCTAACCCCAAATATTTAGAAAAATATCTGCAACAGATTTTATTTAGTATTCCCCGTAGTCCCTCCAGCTAAATTGTTGTGTTAGGAGTGGATTGGAGTTAAGGCTTTCAAACGGGGATTTCTCGATCATAAAGCCGACTTCTTAAACACTAGACTAAATTTCACTATGACCCTATATTCAAATTATTTTTATCAAGTAGGTACTTATCAAAAGGAAAACTGTGTGATAAATTCAAAATTAATTTAATAACAAAAGTAGGTTACCCAGAATATTAATGGCTAGAGGTGAATGACCCTCTGCTGACATAGTTTATTCAGTGGTGACCAAAATCGTTGTTATTTGAGGTGTTTCCGTTTACCGCCTCCCTTTAGATATGCACATGTAAAGGTTATGGGTTGCTCGCCGTCAAGAACAGTGATAGCAAGATCATCTTTCGTGATGTTTTCGATGCATTTTTCTTGAGTTTCTTCGATGCGAACGCCTCATCTATGAACTTATAATCAGAACCCGTACCAGAGCTTTTTATACGGTTAACGGTAACGGTTACGGTAAGTTTCGGTACACCTGGATGATAATGATAATTTCGAGAAAATTAACGATTGACTGAGGTAGGATAGCACGATATTTACCGTACTAATTGAGCAGTCCGACTGGGAAAGTACCTCCGCCCTAGAGAATACCGCGGCTAATAATAACCTTGTGTTGTATCCCCGGCCGTGAGTAGGGTAGCTCACTGGAGAGGTTTGGTGTTGTCCGTGGGCAGACTGAGCGCTTAATTTGTCACCACTATAGGATGATACAAAACTCTGCTTTGTCTTCTACACTGAAATTTTCTTAACCTCCCCCGCTTCCTTACCCTCTTTGACTATATCTTTTTATCATATCCGTTCGACGTGATGTTAGGTTGGGTTCCGAATTATATCCTCACTCAAAAGTCCCATAAAAATTGCACAATGTGCTTGAACAAGTTTTCACTCAATAACTAAGGCAATATTAAATGGAGTCCAGCAAATGTTCACTGTTATTCATGAATTCCGACAGAGGTCATGCCAGTGAACCAATGGAAAAGCTTTGATACATTCCACATTCCTTTTAGCAATTAATGTGTTTATAAAAGTAAAACAGTTTTTCTTGTTCAGTCGCAGTTAAATCACGTTATTATTGAAATCGTTCATGTGTGTTCATATAACGATAAAAAGTTATAGGTAGATACTGGTACTATGGTTATCATAAACATATATATATACATTAGCTCAGAGCAATGATTTCTCGGCGGAGTGGATTCGCAGAAGACTTCTGGCCCGCATAGCATGGGACGTGTGCTTGTTGAAAAATTTGCTCGAATAAACTAGTTAATGCAGTCGAAATCGTAGATAACACACGAGGTTACAATCAAACATTCAACTATTAGGGAAGCGACTGCCATCGGACCTCCACAACCAAATTGGCGATATTGAAGTTCTGTACTTAGGCTAGTCGGACTTCTGAGGGCTCCAACTACCCGTAACGACTGCCATGTCAACAAGAACCGATGGCTTAACGTGCTTTCCGAGGCACGGCCAGACAAGTGCAAATAGCCATAAACATGCATACAAGTATTTGGACTGAGCGAGGATCAAACCCGCGCCTCCCTTTTTTTTTTTATCGTGCGAAAAATCCCCACGGATACCCCCCCACCGGAGCCGGTTGGGAAGGTTATGTCGGACTCGAACCGACCAAAACGCACGCCGTCTTTGGGTCTTCAGTTGCCGGAGGTGAGGTTGTAGCCAACATATCCCTCGCACCCCGGCAGACCCGGGGCCTTCTCTTCGAGATGACCCCCGTGGAAACCCGCGCCTCCTGAGAAGCAGTCGCGTTCAATACCACCACGCCACAGAAGCACATTATTACAATATATTTTATTGATTTATCGTAGCATAAACGTAGCGAGGCATAACCGTAGCGACTGTCTACGATATAAGGTAACATTCCGTAGCTTGAGAAAAAAAGAAGTAAAGTGGTTTAGTTAGTAAATTAGTTTTAGAAGTAAAGTATTGACATTTCAAATAAAAAGTCGGTTACTTGTCTTGAACATTCGAAATTCTGTCGAACGTCTTTAGAGGCAACTTTGGAGCCATGATACTCTTCTGAACTATCGGAAACAATGATGGATAGTGCGTAAGAGCGGTAGATATTTCCAAAAACGTATACTCGTAAGAATTTCTAATGCTCAAGACCTGTTCATGTAGCTTAGTTAGTCATCGCATTCTCCCTGTAAGAGCCCCCTGATCGCGGATTGTAGTTCCATCTTTAATGTAGGTACACTTCTTTCAATCTAAAGAGATTCGAATATTTAGGCACATTATTACAATATTATATTTATTGATTCATCGTAGCACAAACGTAGCAAGGCAAAGCCGTAGCGACTGTCTACGATATAATGTAACATTTCGTAGCTTGAGAAAAAAAGGAAAGTACTAATGCACAATACGTGTTTTGCCACGCTATTCGCACCCACGTAAAATTTGGGTTGGAGGACTGAGTAAAGGTCTTCTAATGTGTATGTGACGAATTCAAATAAAATTGAGAGTAAAATAGTAACACACACAGGTCACAATATACTTGCGCAAATATGTTGCAACCTAGAATTTTTTATTTTTTAATCCGAAGTGTTTTCGATTGATTTTCTTCCAGAACCGATGACAACGCTTCTTTGCCATTAACACAGAATCCATACAGAATTTAAACTTCTTACAATAAAATGTGATGTGATGTTGATAGTGCGTATTAATATAGAACATTGAATATTTTTGGAGTCCCTGATTGATTCAATATAAATGTTATATTGAGAATATAATGAATTTCTAATTATGTAAGCTTAGAACTGAGAATTTCCTCTTTTGAAGTAAATACCAAAGCTATAATACGGGAAGAAGCTTCAATAATGAATCTTTAAATAAGAGAACCTTTCCTTTTTAATACACCTTTAGTACATTTCCAATGAAGTTTGGTTCGATTGAGAAAAAAGCTAAGAACAGATTATTTTTTATTTATCAACCTTCTTGTCTGAGTTCAAAGTCTCGTTCCGCCGTGATGTAGCATTCACGAGAATGTCTCGCTAATGCAAAGTAGAGCATCCTTCCTTTGTTTTGAAAAATATCTTTGCTGTCAAAGCACTTACATGGGGAGCCTTTTGTCGTGAAATTTATATAACTGAGGAGTAATTTATAGCAGTAAAATAACATGTTATGATGGTGAAGTAATATTGTATACTACAATGCGAATTAACGCTGCAGTTAAAGTTAATGGGAACTATGACGCCTGTGACCACGGTCAAAGTAACGGTCGAAACGTCAGCTACTCAAAGGTATAATGTATCATGATCGACCCATACGTACCATGATACATGATATTATAATACCATGTTACATATAATACCATACCATGATCGTTTAAATTCCTGCTAACATTATTGTATAAAATGGAACACAAAAGTTTAAATTAAATATCCCTCAGGATAGAAGATATCAGGGTGCGACTCTAGGAATAGTTTAAATATAAGCATTTAATTTTAGAATAAGATTTGCCCTTACGAGTCTAGACCCGGTCTAGACTAATCTAGAGGTGATAATGGTTAATAATTCTTTGTACTCAAACCTTCGATCTTAAATTTAATTTCAAAACGTTCGAGGTGCAATTGTTTGAAAATAAATTAACAATAGCAGAGATAGATCGATCAATGTCAAGAGTTGTTATTTGTAATTTGTATCACTTCAATTCAATAAATAACAAAATAATTTACGAACCTTCGAGCTTTTCGAATACCTACCAATAGACAGGTATTGAAGAGAATTATTCACATTTATCTGAGATAAGTTCAAAGCCAATAGCTTTACATTAATTTTTGACAAGTTTTAAGTCTTGTAGAACGGTTTTTACGTTACTTCTTAGCCACTTCTCACAATAGGCAACTCATACGAAACTCGACTGTCAACTGGAGTTGCTGCGTGTCAACAACTAATCGGCAACTCTTAAGAGGAACCGGAAAGATGGCGTATACCGCGGGATTGTGTGGAATTGGATTAGCAGTCGCATTTACTACGGTCACGCCACAGAGGCGGAATTTGACGCAGAATGACCTCCGTCCTCCATGAGCGCGGGCCTGAGGCTGACGGGTGGAGCCGCCTGTCACCCTAGCAGAAGCAGGCCGCGGCGGCGGCGCTAAGCGCGCCTCCCCATACCCGGGGACTGGACGGGGACACCGTGGTCCCTACACCCGACGGGGGACATCTTGAAAGAGACGGCCCCGGGTCTGCCGGGGTGCGAGGGATATGTTGACTACTATCTCACCTCCGGCAACTAAAGACCCAAAGATGGCCTGCGTTTTAGTCGGTTCGAGTCCGACATAACCTCCCCAACCGCCCTCGGCGGAGAAGGGATCCGTGGGGATTTTTCGCACGAAAAAAAAAAAAGAGGCGGTATTTGACTAAACACTTTAAATTTACGTAAAATAAACATTATATATATATATGTCTATTCGAGTAATTTTGAACTTTCGCGACATTTCACAACCGCTACCCTACCTAATAAATCAATTTACTTAAAGCATTTCAATCTCCCACAAAACCAATGAAACGTCATGCAAATCGCAAATCCTTTAACGCGTGAATAAATTGAATGAAGGAAATTTCACACTGAAGTTTGTTCGACTTCCAATTTTCAATTTGCATTTATACTTGAGTAATTATTACTTATATTAACTGATAGCAGCAGTTGTTACCAGAGCGGTCTAACCATTCACCGGTCTTCTAAACAGAGTCATTACTCTGTTTAGAAGACCGGTGAATGGTTAGCTATTATATTTCATATCCTACTAAAAGCGTGTTTTTGGTTTTGTTTATATCGCGATCATGTTGCCATACATAAAATGTTAATCAGAAAAAACATATGATGATGATGATGATGAAGTATATTGCTACTTATACCTACACCTACACCTATGATTATATTTCGTCACACGTAAGTTGACCAAAGTTTTTCAAAATCGCGCCCTTTTTATATCCAATAAAAAATATAGTTTAATTCAAGAAAACCTATAGGTACCTTTAGTTAAATATAGTGATATTTCTTTTTAATAGTTTGTAAAGGCTCTTAGCATATTACATTACTGTAATATTTCCTAACAGGACAGTGATACTCGTATTTAAGTAATACTCCGCCGTTATTCTCAACGAGACACACTGGATCCTGTCACACTGTGACTGGTTGAGAAAAATATTCGCATCGAGTAACAGTGTGGCTCGATGCGATTATTTATTCTCATCTAGTAGCACTGTTTCGTGAATAGTGTTACTCGTTAAGAAAAATAAATCTCATCGTGTAGCAGTGTGACTCTATGCGATATTTTATTCTCATCTGGTAACACTGCTCCTTAAATAGTGTTACTTGTTCAGTAGCAGTAGCCGTGGTCATTGAGTAGCAGTGTAACTAGATGCGATTTTTAATTCTCATTTCATCAGACAAACAGATAATAGGGATAATAGTTTAATAAAGGGAAAATTAGAATTAGATAATTGACAAATTATTATAGGACAAGCATTCAGTACAAATATAATCATCAGGTAACAAAGTAATTTTGTTTTGAAACGGAACTTCAAACATAGTAAGTACGACGAGAATAGGTCAATACATAGTAGGTAGGTCAATGTTGATAACCTCACAGAATATCTCATTTTATTATGCAATAAATTTACCAAACACTTATTGAAGTCATAGCAAAAGTAATAAACTGTAGATGAAATAGATGTAACGTAATTAAATACGTAATGTAAAGAATTACTTATTCTTACTGTTAATTTTAATTAATTTATCACGATAAATTAATTATAATTTATATGTTGTATTATTGTGAGTGCATACATAAACTTCAAATAAATAAAATTAAATATAATGATTCAGATATCTTATGAATCTTTGTGCGTATACGGAACTCCACCAAAAGTCCTAGCCTGTAGATCTACCGAATGAAGTGACAAGTCTATAGTGCGGACTTCCCTTTTATCTGTTTGTCTGATGAAATGAGAATTAAAAATCGCATCTAGTTACACTGCTACTCAATGACCACTGCTACTGCTACTGAACAAGTAACACTATTTAAGAAGCAGTGTTACCAGATGAGAATAAAATATCGCATAGAGTCACACTGCTACACGATGAGATTTATTTTTCTTAACGAGTAACACTATTCACGAAACAGTGCTACTAGATGAGAATAAATAATCGCATCGAGCCACACTGTTACTCGATGCGAATATTTTTCTCAACCAGTCACAGTGTGACAGGATCCAGTGTGACTCGTTGAGAATAAAGGACAGTAAGTACCTCCGCCCTACAGAAAACCGCGGAAAGAAGGGTAGCCTGAGCTCACTGGAGTGGGTTTGTGTTGACGGTGGGAAGACCGCGAAGCTCTGTTTACCTACGACTTTGCTACACTCACTGGTTGTACAATTTTAGCTGCCTCACGGTACAGTTTAGGTCACCCTGTATCACGTTTCACTACATAGTATAAAACAAAGTCGCGTTCTTTGTCCCTATATCCCTATGTCCTTATGTTTTGTATGCTTAAATCTTTAAAACTACGCAAAGGATTTTGATGCAGTTTTTTAATAGATAGAGTGATTAACGAGGAAGGTTTATATGTATATAACATCATGCTACAACCAACTGGTGCGGAGCAAAAGTGAAAAATGTTGCAAAAACGGGGTGACGCAGACCAAGTTGCGCGGGTCAGCTAGTATGATAATAAAAAACATTAGACTTACTGAATGTAATCTTCTAGCTGCGTCGTGAATGGATAGTATGTGAGTAATCTTGTATTTATCCAACTGGACAGGGTCTTTTGAGTCCCGGTAGTTCCCCACGTACAGACCGGGAAGCACCTGAGAATGAGAAGAAATATTAAGTATTGTAAGTGTATGCAAACATATTAAACCTGCCCTGAAATATACTTTTCTACAAATACTTCTCTCCATCCAGAGAGATAAGGTCGCCAATTGAATGTACCTAATAAACTGTATTTCCATATAATATTGTTGTCTCCTTGGTGTACAATAAAGACATTCATTATTATTAATTCTCTTTTTTTAATTAAATTTTCATATTCTTTTACATTTTTAAATATTATTGTAAAACTACATATTTCAAAATAACAAACATTGTCCCACCGGTACCGGGTAATACGAGTATGGAATTATAGTCAATTTGTTTAGGTACTTAAATAAACGTAAACAATCTTGGTGTGTCTTTTTTAAATGTTTTGTTTAAAAACTTAGTATAAAAATACTTTTCTGCTAAGTAACGCATTTTGAAGATTAAACACCTGTATCGAACCACTAGTTGGTAATTTAGTTGGTCTAGTTTATTTGTTTAACACGTGTTTTTATAAAAAGTTGTGACACGATTGTTTACGTAAACAAAGTACCTAAAAAAATTGAGTATAGGTACCGATAATTAGGGCTCCAGAGAGAGAAACCTCTTCACAATACCTACGTGCTGTATTGAGGAGTACTGCCTTCTGCACCAAGCCCTTGATCCATCTACCCAACGAGAGCCTCTAAAGGTAGTGGTCGAGGCTCTTAGCAATCAACCCGTGAAAACAGCATTGGGTGCAATACCCAAATATCGACAGACGATAACGGTCCGAGTCCGTATCATACTATGGAAGTAAAGTAATAAATACAGTTCTTCTTCTTCTTCTTTCGTGTCAATGATACAATAAATATGGTGGGCTCTGATGAACAAAACACCTACGGTCCGTATGACGGCGGAAAGAGTGGGAGAGATACCATATCTAAAAACTGATCTACCCGAAATACTCTCACGAAAACGTGCCTAACTCTTACTTTTACATATACACCTTTCAAGAGACGAGGGAAGAGGGAAAATAAGTGACAAAGTGACTCCAATTACACGTAGTCGTACTCAGTCCCAATCGCATTTTCTCATAAGTTCGATTAACGCCCAAGTCGACAATGTAATTAGCAGTTGTTATACTACCTATTATTATAATTTAACAGCTTGTTAACAAATAAATTAAAGTGTTTCGAAAGTCGCCCAGCATTGTTATAACGTAATAACAAATTTGGTTGGTTTGAGTTGTGATATAAAATCTCTCAGACCCGACATGACGTCTCAACAATATTGAAGTGAAATTGGCAAACTTCGCCCTACTTGAAAATGTTTATTTTTTCGCTCGTGTAGCCGATGTGTTTGTTTTTATTGATTTGTTACCTTTTTTCTATCGTGCGTAAAGTACCCACGGATAACACCAGAGCCAATAGGGGAGGTTATGTCGGATTCGAACCGAGAGGAGATAGTAACCAACATATCCCTAGGACCTTGGCAGACCCTGGGCCATTTCTTTCGAAATGACTTCTGGCGTAGGGACCACAGAGTTCCCGACTAGTCCCCGGGCATGGGGAGCCACACTTAGTTACCTAAATTTTTCATTTATCTTATTACGTTGTTAATTAGGAAGAGTCACAGTGATATAACCTAGTAACGCAAAACGGCTTCTAAGTAATTACGTCGGTAAGAATCCAATTTAATAAAAAGTCTAGACTATGAATAATTACAGTATTGAGACTTATTTTTATTGATGTTTTTGAACTTATTATCCAATTCAAGTTATTTTCCAACAGATTCATCCAACAATTCATTTAACGTCCAGAAAAATTAACATTATATAGCACTTAGCAAAGAACCTCATCAAAATGATAGCTTTCAATAAATATATAAATTGGTACATAACAAAACTTTATTAAACCATAACTCTCAAATGTACTTTCAATTATCTGTTCTTTTTGTATCGTAAACAATCCAATATAACGAGAACAATCAACTCAATCTGCAATAAATGCTATTTTTACCCTATTCCTTATACAGTATTGGAGCGATAAATTAATTGCCTCGTAAACTAGAATCTGTGAATCTGTGCCAAGATTGCCACGGCGGACGGTACGTAGAAACTGAAATTGATGCTACAGCGCTGCACTGAGAATACTACTTTAGTCTCATGTTACACATAAATCGATATAAATTCTTTAATATTCAATTCTGTGTTCATTGCTTTGCATTTTATTAAGTAATCTCAATGAAATGTTATGCAATAATTGTGCTTCCTAATAGAAAGGGGAAAAAACATACGAATCATTGAATTCATTGAATGAAAACTGACGAATAAGGTAAAAAGTTTAATATTGACCGCCACGAACTGTCACGACTGCTACAGTTTTAAGGGAAATAGGCGTGAGAATGTAATGTATGTGTGTATGAATATGGTCATTCGCGTTGGTCTGGTCGTGCCTTGGAGAAGACATTAAGCCATCGGTCCCGGTTGTCATACGAATATCTGCGGTAGTCTTTACGTATAGTTGGACCCCAAAAATTCGACTAGTCTAACCACAAAACTTCGATATAGGTAGGTACCCATCCCCAATTGGTTGATGGCAGTTGCCTCACGGAGAATTCGAAGTTCAAATCACATCTTAAACTGAGAAGTCAACCCCAACTGTGTTAGTTAAAAGCTCAGAGAACGATGAACGACCGGTCCTAGACCCACACTGATCGCAATCCCTTGATACCATTTGAGTTATCCCACAAAAGAACGGAACATTCTAAAATTCATTTCACGTTGGTCTAAAGCTCTAGCACAAAAGCCGGGAAAACAGTTATTGAGAAAACGTTATGGAGAGTTCGGATACGTTCGTTTATAATGCAATAGTGAAGTCAACCGGGACTTGTTAGGCAGTTTGCGAGGTAGGAAACGGTTACGTTTGTAGAAACGTTTAATTTTTCTAGTTTTTTTTATATTTTACCGTATACTTCTTAAAGGTTTAAAAAAAATTATTAGGCATTTTTGAGATGGGAACGCCGTGGAACGTCACGGCAATTTCTTTTATTTTTTTTTTATACCGTTTAACTTGCGTTATTCATTCTCCATCATGTTTATTAGTAAAGCTAAATGAATCAAAACACTTCATGCAAAAAAATTAAACTCGCAAGATGGAGCCACTTGCTTTTATTTGCAGTGTTGTTTTTATTTATGAAATTTTCGTTTCATTTAGCTTCACTGGTACGTTGAAGTAAAATGTTGCGGAAAAAAAATTGCCGTACCGTAGTTTTTAATGCTAATATGTTGTGTACCAGGAGTACTACCAAGGGCCTTTGGCTTCGGGAGTGTGCCCTTTACACCCTGTATACGCGCTATATATCCCTAGGTATAAACGGATAAGTCAACAACAAGTAATACCTATCTATCAGGCATGGATGGAAACAGTCACTACAGGAAAATCCAAGTATTTGGCCTGCAGCCAATAAAGTGGCGCCAATGGAGGACGGTAAAAGTCTAAACTTATCATTAAGTACTTTATTTACACAGACAGTCTTGCAATGAGAATGTTTAGTTTTTCAGTTTTACTTACCAAACTGTAACTTTCACTCATTCTCGAGTAAACGTTCGGGGATCATATCAACGTCACTTTACATGATTAACATCGTCATTAAACTTCGCTGCGTGGAATTTTGAAACCATTAAAAATCACGGGCACCTATTTCCGGGGTAATAAGCGTTATTCCAGATGGTAATCCATCCCTGCATCAAATTTCAACCATTTCGGTTAGCTGTTCGAAATTCGAACACATCAATTTAGATCAGAAAGCTAATGTTCCGATGGGGATGGGACTCGCACCCGTCTGAAACATCGCGGGGAATGCTCTTACCGCCAAGCCACAGAACTCGCAAGATGGCGCCACTAATGGTGAGACTCATTGCTCCTCATTAAATTCAAATTCAAATATCTAAATAAACTTTCAAATCTCAGTATACTATTATATAATTGTAAAAAGTTTATGTTTGTCCGCGATGGACGCAAAAACTACTGAACGGATTTCGATGTGGTTTTTTTTGTTTGAAGGGGTTTGATCCAACTTAAAATTTTAAGTTTGTTTGATTGCAATCGGTTGAGTAAAACCAGAGTTATGATTAGTAATATAGAATTTAAGTTGCACAGATGGCGGTTAGGTCGCCATAACCGATAGCCACGCGGGCGGAGCCGTGGGCCTAGACTAGTTTAGATATAATATTAGTGGGATAGTGGGAAATTCATCTTATATTTGTTTTGTTCTTTTCACATTTTTGTTACGAAAATACTCATATATTGTTGCGATTCTGTAATATGACTCACGACAAACACATAACCAAGGTCAAAATGATATCAATGTATCATGCCCGAGCTATATTTATCGCTACCGATAAATGCAATACCTTTTTGGGGTATCTGCACAGTTTTAAAAGTAAGTAATTACATTAAAATTGAATCGACAGTGTGCACTAACTAGCATTACTTTCAAGAATAAGAAATGTGTTATCGTGTAGACGGCAAATGAACTGGGTCACCTTGTCATGCAAAATGAACATTTTAAATACATAATTATGACTAGACTACACAAAGAAATGTTAAAGTAAGCTAGCGACTGCTTTTTTTGTATTTTCTTTCATTATTTATCGTACGAAAATGACAAATGACTCTAGCGATAGGTATACCTACTTTTCCAAATAAAATAATTTCAAACTAGCTGTTGCCCGCGGCTCGGCCCCCGTGAACTTCTGATCCCGCTGCCGAGCATATTCATATTTATTCACTTTTTGAATCTTCTCTGATTTGTGGAAGACAAATAATTCAAGGCCAAAATTAGTCAAGTCGGTCCAGCCGTTTTCGAGTTTTAGGGAGACTAACAACTAACTTAAAATAGACATAACTCGCTAAAAACTATGAATATAGTTTTCATGAAAACATTGGGATAATACCTATTTCCTTAATAGTATTGAATCTAAGTCAAGCCATTGCGGTACAACGAACGTTCAGAAGTTACGTTTTTGAACTCTAATAAATTAACCGAGCGAGCGAAGCGAGCGAGATTTTCTATCCAACATTTTAGGAATTCAACTTTCTGTACCTGGACGAATTATTTATTCTCTATAGATTAGTTAACGGAACTACATAACGTCAAAATTCTTTTATTAACATACAGTAGCTAAATAATACCATACCACAAAACAGAAAATAAATAAATAAAATAATACCTATTAAGTACTTTTAATATTAACTGTGAATAATAATTTATTTATACACTGGCAGTCTTGCTAACCACAGCAACCAAATTGTCTGAGTTCATTTAAATTTACGACACACTTGAGACTTACAATCTTTATTCTGACAAATAAAAAAGTAGAAAATACCCACTCTTGTTATTACGTCATCGTTGTGAAACAGTAAAAGCTTTGGTAATTAGGCGAAGTGCTATTAAAAACATTTATTTTACAATCACGAGGGCTGTAATGAATCATGCAGAGAAAATCTGCGGTGAATATATTGTGGATGACGTAAGGGTAATCAAATTACCTAAGTGATTAGTCCAAATGAAGTTACTGCTGTCGGAAGTTAGATAGGGTTATGTGGAAAGCGGTATTGTATTGTAAATGTGAAATATTGTAAGGTTGATTTTAGTTAATCAATACAAAACGAATATACATGCATATATTTACTCACACCCTTTCCGCCATATCCCTTTCTGTTCTGATACACATCATGAGATTCATCTACTGTTATTGAAAATTTCATGCAAGCCTGTGGATTCGATCTTAACCGCGATTCTACTAACCGTTGATTGACCATTGTCAAACTACTCTGATTACAAAAACTGCCATGGAATATTCGGTTTTATCAACATAAATTTTAAGTTCCGAATGAAAAAGGGTTCATTATATTGGTTCATTTACTCTACACTTTACCATTTAGGTAATTTAAGACCGTAATAGAATTGCACTAAAGTCTAAAATTCATTGAGTGAGAATCTCAGTGGTTTCACAATGATTGACAATTAGTAGAATCGGGGCCTTTCCTTCCTTTGATTTTTCCAATAATTTATCAATTTGACCATAGATTATATATTCTACGAGAACTCCAGCCTGCGTACCCACTAACACTTACTACATACTTGTGGATTATTGAATCGAACACCAAATAGAAATATATTCTTATTTCAGGAAAACCTTTTTTGTTGGATATTCATGTGAATATTCGCAGCTGTTTCGTGATATAATATTGTAGCAGTTGTTTTCTAATATACATTTCTGCTAACACATTCTGTTGTGACAGTAATACCGCATTTTCGGTATGATGCTCGTGGGATCTATCTCGTGAGAACAGCATCATTAATCAATCCTGAAGCTAGAGTTCCGCAAATTGAATTTAGCGTAGCACCCTGAAATATTGTAATATGTGAAGGGTTAAAGTCAATTATTGATATGTCAAGATCAATTTAAGGATATACCTTAAAGTGACTACATTTAATTTTATTGACCTACAACAAAATACAATTGTGTCTCTGACCGTAGATAAATATGAATGATTTAAGGTATGATTGCGTAATCGATGACATTCGAGAACTATCAGACGATGTGTCGTTGCATCGTATAGACAAAATAACATACTGAGCTTCGATTCTACTAATTATCAAGCATTGTCAAAGAACTGAGATTACAAAAAATGACGTTTAATTTAGGACTCTACTTTAACACAGTTAACGTTTAAAATGAAATGTCATCGTGTAGAGTGATTGAAATTATGTAATAAACTTTTTTCATTTCATTTTGAACATAAAGACAATTTGAATAAAGCCGAAAATGCCATAGCAGTTTTTGTGATCGTGTCACTATGTGTAAAATTAGGAGAATCGGGGTCTAGTTAGCATGTATCGAGTTGGTAAGCGCCAATGTGCAAAATTACTACCCGAGGCCACATAAATACTCTTTGATGTTATTTATTACGTCAGTTATCTATGGTAAGTTTTACCACCTAAAAACAAAACACGATGACGCACGTTTTGTTTTTCTCCGTGTTGAATAAATATAATATTATTATTGTTTATAATAGAAATGTATGCATAAAAGGATTAAATATATTACTGCAGTATAAAGGATCTATTCTTTATCCATAAAATTAAACCAAGATTGGTTGGATTGGAAACAAGGATTTATTTTTAGACCAGTGCTCGGTTCGACTTCAAATCAAAAAGTGAAAAAAGTAACAACTGTTACAAATGTATCTCGCCTTATATGTCAAAAACTGTCATAGACAAAAAGTGTTGTCATATTTTCACTCTCGATTCGATACAATCATATAATCGATTTAATATTCAACTAATTTGATTATATTTAATTATAAATACATTTTACATATTCGTGGTTAGCTAGCATAGCTGGAATTATTAACAAAATACCCACGTCTTGTCTAATTAACCTTACAACTCGGCCATCCTGTGTAAGTGAGTCCTCTCACTTGTTTATCTAATTTTAATACATAGTATGATTATAAAACAGAATATAAATAATAACTTGCTTATCAATACAACACAATTCTATAACTATTTAAATTTTCGTTATCTAAAACCCATCTTACAGTTCAACTTATCTGCTATACCTATTTAAAAAAAAAAAAATCTCATCACAATCAAAAAATTTAAGTATCTATCTATCTATTTTTTTTTTTTAAGAAGTAATCACACATAGTGTATTTATTTATCTATGACAAATTATTAATTGTTATCTTAGTTTAACTATGAAAATATTTACAAATCTATCTCTAGCTCTCCCCCCGGACCACGAAAGTGACCTGACGTGTGCACGTACAAGATTTTAAATTTTAAAATTAAATAAATGCATTTTATTCGCTAATTAAACAGTGAAATATTTGAGTGAAGTACCAGGCGCGCATAACAAAGCAGAGAACGCGGAGTATTGGGGTGAGTGAGATAGCAACTGTTGAAACAAGCGGTAGTTGGAGAACTTCACTTTCACTTTGTGACACAGAAGACTGTCATCTGTCATTACACTTTATATGTCAAAGTCATCTGTCATCATATGTCAGTTGGATTGTCAACTGTCACCAGACGTCATATATGAATTGTCACCTGTCATCAGTAATCACTTCATTCCGTACTCAACAAAGTGTTAAAACTGCCAGAGCAAAAAAAGGTTGATCAAGTTGTGGGAGATTTTGAAGAGGGTGGTCTACTGATACAATATACAGCGAGCTACGCTACGCACGTGAGTCACCAGGACACAGCGACCGACTGTACATACGTCAGACTTGGCGTTTGCCGTAATAAAACAGTTCAATATGCCTAACTTGGCACGTTCGCCTCCATTAAGCAAATCCCATAGCGTGTCAGATTCTGATGTGGACAAGATAACGGCCTACGTGTCCCCTACAGAAGAGTTCACTCACATTACCCAAAGAGATACGAAGCGCCGACGAATCACTTTAGATGAATCAGGGTCGGAAGGAGCAAATATTAGAACAATAATTCGTGAAGAACTACAGGAGATGCTGAGTATCCTCCAAGGTCAACAGAACTCACGCCTGGACGTCTTGGAGAAATACATCACTGAGATTAAGACCCAAAATGACAACATACAGAAAAAGAATCTCGACATAGAACATTCTATCGAGTTTGCCACCGCCAAGCTAGATGAAGTTCAGTCCACTATAGCAAAACTGAAGGAGGAGCGACAACAACTTGTGTCCCAGATCTTAAAAATTGAGGAAAAATGCGAAGCTATGAAGAGGGCCTCCCGCAAATACAGTATCCAGATCAGGAATGTGCCAAAGCAGGAAAATGAACCAAAAGGAAAGATTTTCGACATGATTAAGAAACTTACTACCAGTTTGGGTGTCAAGATAGATACCACTGAATTACGCGATGTATATAGAGTACCTACTAAACCTGGGCAATCCACCACGTCTGTAATAGTTGAATTCTCGTCAACTTTACTTAAAGGACAAGTTCTGATGGCAGCGAAAAAACAAAACCTCGAATCAAGACGATACAAAACAGAGCAATTAAATTCGACGCACTTGGGATTAGATGACCCCAAAACCGAAATATATTTAGCCGACCACTTGACTCCTCAAGCTTCTCGGTTATACTACCTTGCACGTGAGCTCCGCAAATCTATGGGTTACAAATACTGCTGGACCTCAAACGGACTGGTCTACTTGCGGAAGGAAGAAGGGGAACCACACATCCTAGTAAAGAGCGAAGTTCAACTACAACAGCTAAGAAACAAATGACTAATATTCCTTTTTGTAAGCATACTCTTATTTTGTACATCTAATATCTACACATTCGCCCATAGCGCCCATATACACAATTATCACTCAATCAAAACACAATCCAACTTCACTTCAACTTACATACTTACAAAATTTACAACCACACAATTAGGCAACATTTATTCCAAAATAAACAAATTACAACCTAACCACTCAATCAAAAGACCTCAACGCAACTCAATAACTACTAGTAGCTGCACTAATTGGACCGATTTAAGCAAAAATGATTCAATCCACACAAACCTTTTTTGAGATATTTGACTTTAAAATTCATTTCAGTTTTTCTCAGGCTTTGTAATGCTAAATTTAGTTTTTTTTAATTTTATGTAATTTTATACGAATTTAACTATTTCACATACATGAATTTATTGAATATATTGTAATAATTTAGATGATATTAACGAAAATATGCTCCGGGATCATTTTTACAAAATACATTTTGTATGGAATTAACTTTGTAGGTTGCAGAAAGCAAAATGCAAAAGTGATTCAAAATGAGACAAAAATAGACACTGAAAAAATGTTTATTATTCTTGTTTTATTAAAAAAATACAAAAAATACCCTACTCCTCATCTAAATCAAAGTCTGGTTCAACACAAAAACCATCTATATCATCTGTTACTGTATCGTCTCCCCTCAGGGTTTTGTAGTAATCGATGCAATCATTTGGTATAAGATGGAATAATGATTTCAAATCATTTAACTTTTTTTTATTAATCAGTTTTCCTGATGGCCATAATTCTTGCAAATCTTCTTCTACAATATCAAACTCAACACCTTTAAATTTCTTTTTTATATTGAGTTCTTTATAGTTTTCATCAAAGGTAGATCTCATGAACAAAGAATGTGGAGCCTGTTTTTTTATTAATATTTCTTTTGTTTTAAGCCAGTTTACTTTACTCTTATCATTAAATGTTTTTCTATTAGTTATTTTCTTTTCTAGAATATGAGATCCAACAAAATCACAACTTTCCATTTTATGAACCTGTAAAGGGTTTTTGTTTTTACATTGTTTCATGATGGCAATATAATCATTCACGGAATATATCCTTTCATATTGCTTAAGTCGAGTCTCAATTTTAGCGAAATCGTTGTCGTTGGGCAGAAATGTGTGTCCTGATTCTAGGTATCGAAAGCTGATTGTCTCTAAGGTGGGGTGTCTATTTAAAATAGCCTTCAAAATTAAAACAATTTTTATATTTCTATTTTGACCTCCGCAACAGTCACTCCACAAGATCAATTCTTTTACTGTAGGGCTTAGCAAGCACTTAATATATTTTCTCAAACATGAACCCACTTCTTGAGCCCCTCTACCTGCCTCGCCTTCAGCCCAAACATAACAATTCCCAACATCGTTGGAAGCCGAGTGTATACCACAGTTGTAGACCCATAACTGCCTTTTATAGAAAACGATATTGGTCGGTATTCTAGGTAAGGGTAACGTTTTTTCTAAATCGTAAGTCAAACATTCAGTTTCTTCACAAGTTTTAGCCTGTTCAAAATCTTCCTTCATCTTCTTCCTTAAATCTTCCGCAATTTTTTGGTGTTCTTCTTGTTGTCTTTGGGCATTTTCTTTTTCAGTTGTGGTAGTAGAATTTTTTAACGCAATTCGGTAAAGATCACATTTGTTACATGTGTCTTTTTTAAGACTCTTGCATCTCAAATTGAAATTTTGTACGAAAATTTTTCTTACAATATTGAAGGATGGACATTTTTCGTCTTTACCAAATTCTTTTTCAAATTCTATTTTAAATAGTTCGTAAATTTTTGGTACTGTCATTCCTGGCTGCAAATATAAAACATGACTGTTCTTTTCCCTACAATAATGTGACTCGTATTTAGGTAACCTTCTGATAACATCAATGATAAGCTCAATATGTCTTTGTGGCGTTTTATTCCATCCACCTGCTCTTTCTCCTCTTCTGTCTTTTATTTCTCGGTCGTTGCGATTTTTCCTAAGACTAACAGTAACTTTTTGGGGTGATATTTGTAGCGTTCCACAAAACATGTCTCGACAAACTGGTATATTGCTAAGTTTATACACGCGAACAAATTGTCGAGGTTTTCTCTTTGACGGGGAACTTAATGTAACGTAACTTCGTTTCTTTTTGCTTTCTGTAACGTTAGATGCTATGTATAAAAGTTGTGCTGCGTATGATCCAAGATGTACGAATTTATGAAATTCTCGTTCCCTATCTTCTTTTGACATTAAATTAGCACAATCGTTTTTGCATGAACATTTAAAGTCAATGAATTTTTTTGATGGCACATCCTTTTTTTTAGTTTGGTAAGGTAAATTTTTGTACTTTCTTTCTTTAGTTTCCTGACGATTATATTTTTGTTTTAGTTTTCTTCCTCTCTTTTTACGACCTTCATATTCGTTTTCTAGTACATTATCTGAAGTACATACAATATCGTTTGCAATTTCTTGTACGTAATTAATTTGTGTTTCTGCTTCCTTACTTACTTCAGTGTTTGTTCTTGTTACACATTCTTTTACACTTTCTTCTATATTATCTTTGTTGCTGTCTTCTTCAATATTAAGTCTCTCTGTTGATTTTACTTTTTTAGTTCTCTTTTCTGCAGAATGGATTAATGCTTCTGAAGTTATGATGCTTCTTTCATCACAAGCAGTGTCACTTTCTGAATCTGTCGTATCTGATGCAATAAAATCTGGATCTTTTACGCTGTCATCACTGTTATATGATAATATATAATTATTATTTTTTGGTTTACCTTCTGATGTCTGTGGGGATGGTTCTTCAGTAATTGTATTCATTAATTCAGTGTGCATAAGCCTCAATGGAGTCAACGGGGAATATGAAGGTGGAGGAATTGAAAAATTAGAAAGAAGCGTGGGGCTAGTAACGCTTTCATTATCTGAAAGATATACAATAAAATGAACAGGTTAGTTAGTTGCAGTTTAGTATAGCAAACATTTTACTGTCTTAGGATCATAATGTGACCGTTTACCTTCAGTTATTGACTTTTCAAAAACTTCACCAGAAACCATTTGGCTTACGTCGGCTGGCGATTTGATAGAATGAGTTTCTTCATTATCACTTTTTAAAATACAAGATGCTTGTTCTTTGTTCGTGCAATCTGGCTGTAAACAAGAGTCTGATTCCTCATCATCACTTTCTTCTATATATATTTCTTGTCTACCTTGACTGTAATCAAGGTGTTGAACTACTGTGGTACATTTTGGTGAACTATCTGTAATATTACTAGTTCCTTGAAGTGGATCTTTAGGGCATCGTTCAACAAAAGGGTCATTAGGCTCTTCAAACAGCTCTTTTGACAAAATGTTGAACAATTTTGCCGTTTCAGGAGACATTTCTCTGATTGGCGATGACGTACAAGATTGTTGATTTTCATCACCTGAAACAATAAGGGGCTGTAAACTATTTTACTCTTACTAAAGTACTTTACGTTTTACCTATTCAACATTTTGACGGGTCACGTAAACCCTAATAAGTATCAATGTCTTTTACCCGACCCGGGGATCGAACCAGCAACCTAGCAGGCCGTACATAGTACCATCGAGCCACCAAAGCAGGAGGAGGAAATAAATAGATTAAATTTACCTAGTTTTTATTATTAAAATTTGTGTAGGTACTTACCTAACTTACTTTGAGCCGCTTGACGAAAGTTGTCACTGCAATAGTCTTTCTGAACCATTCTTATCATATTATCACTCCTCTTAAATCTCTTAGAAAGATGTGAATAATTTTGGAGCGACCGGTTATCTTCTATTTGTGGCAAAACATGAAAAAAACAAATATTAGGTAGTAAGTTAGTGAGTTCAACTTTGCCTTTATTTGAAGGTATCTACCAAAGGTAGCAAGCCAGGCCATAGAGCCAAAGAGTACGTTATTTAGTTGACAAAAATATGTAGATACTTAAATAAAAGTTCTTCCGGAGATATGTTGATAATGTAATCCTTAAATATTGTTATTTTCATAAAAAACATAATCCAAATAAGTTATTATGCAACAGAAACAATTTAATTTACTAAAGTAATAGTAGGTAAATACATAGCCGACGTCGATGCATTTTGATTTTTGGCGGTATCTTTGACAAAACTTAGCAAGTACCAAGCCGTTCAGTTCACGACAAAAAAGCAATCGTATATTATCTACTCGAAATATTAATCAATTACCATTCCTACAATGATAATAATTACTTACCAACATCTTCTTGTCGTTCTGCAACTGTTTTTTCACGAACACTTTTCAATATTGAATCTTTTCGATTCATATTTTGTAAGTTTAAGAGTAAACTTTTGTTAAAAACCTCAAATTATCTACTTACAAACACAATCAAACAAAATCAAAACAATGAGAAGGTACACTTATGTTTTATTTATTTTTTATTGCACAGCAATAATATCACAACGTTTCAATAGACGAGATCAATCGAACTGACTAGGCCGGCTCCCCTCTCCGCCCGCTACCCTCCCCGCAGCGCGGTTCGCGCGGCATGTGCAGCTCATGTAGGTATAATCCGACCGCGACCGCGAGTGACGCGGTCGAGCCACGCAGTTTGCCAGTTATTAATAATTATGTAATAAATATATTATTATATAAATTAAGTAGGGAATTGCAATAAATCTCGAGTGGATCCTTTTTGTGTATTAACTTAAAGTTTAATATGTTTTTTTTCAAAACCGCAATAATGATTCAAGCTCTCAGGTTCATTTACGTAAAAATTTAAATAAAGAAAGTGTGTGCAAAACAATATCGCAAAAAAGATTCAAGGGACGTTGAATCGTTTTTGTAAAACGCTGTAATAATTTTTCACTGCGGTTATAATTTTTCAAAAACGATCCACGTCTCTTGAATCTTTTTAGCAAAACTTAAGCGGGTCTAATAGGTTCATTTAGAAATTTGCATAAATGATCTTCGTTAAGATTGTCTACTTAACCACATTATACTAAGAAAAATAATAAATTTTCTTACAAAACATACAATTTTATTACAATTATAATAAACTGCAATAATAAAATACACGGTTTAAATAAATAAATACCTATTTAACTAAAGTTTTCGATATAAAAATAATATTTTGTTTAGTATTTATCGCCAAGATAGAATATTAATGATAATTTTATACTTATTAAACCGTGAATCGTTGTTTAAGAATAAAATATTACGTATTTCTATATTTCATGTGGTCTGAATCTATAAAGTTATGTAATCGAATGTTATTTTTAAATGAGTTAAAATGATTCATGACTTTTGAAACATTTAAACAATATTTTTTTGTAATATTTTGTATGTTGTTTAAAAAGCATAATTGTTCCAAGTAGTATGAATCATTATAGCAAAAATAAATTATTACATGAGAGGACAACTCAAGACATTGCAATAATGATTCAAATAGCTTGAAACACTTATGCATTTTAAAAATTGATCTTCGACATGATAGCTGTGGCTTGGATCATATGGATTTTCGTCAATTATTAAGATAGAATGACGAGTCTTTGATATGTTAAAATATACCTTATTTGCATAGCATAGGTCACAAAATCTCGAAATTGTCAAGGTTGTGGGTTGGATCATTTTTGCTTAAATCGGTCCAATTGTCCAACACCTTATCATTGGAATTCATATTTTGCCTATACATTTTTTATAATTATTGAAATTTATTTTAATGTTGTATGGTATTTCAGCCGAAAAATAAGTTTATTCCACTCAATTTCGAACAACATAAATAGCACACTCACACTTTTTAAAATTAATAATGGACAACAGACAATTATTTGACGAATTTGACAGGTGTTGCAAAATTCCATGTAAATTAATTGTAGACCCCAACCATTTAGCGCACAAGTTTGATAATTCAAATAGATTAAACATAATTTCATTCAACATAAGAAGTATAAATAAAAATTTAGACAGCTTTCTAATATATATCACAAGGTTAAAAACTAATATAGATATCATCGTCCTGACAGAATGTTGGTGTAATGAAAACTCGAATCCCCCTCAAATTGATGGTTTCTCTATGTACTTCAGTAAGCATAGCTTTAACCAGAATGATGGAGTGATCATGTATTTGAACGTGAATATTAAAGCATCTGTACAAGAAGTTGACTTAGATGAGGCCAATTGCTTGACGGCCAAAATAGGCAATTTGACAGTAATAGGTATATATCGCCCTTTCTGTTTCAAAAATCCTAAAATATTCCTTGATGCTTTGGACACGTTGTTAACCAATACCAAATCGCGGCATATCATACTAACCGGAGACATAAACATCGACACCTTAGATACCAATAATACCGACGTTAGAGATTATCTGGAAATCATTGGTTCCCATGGCTTACATCAAGGCGTTGACATCCCCACGCATGGTCATACCTGCTTAGACCACTTCATGTGCAAGCTAGAGGGCGACCATCAATGTTTTGTACTTGAAACAGATATCACAGACCATTATCCCACGTTCTTGACCTATGATAGTGCACCCTCATCAAAACCAACCATTCCCAAAAACCTAACTAGAACAAAAATAAATTATACCGCTCTGACTGAAGCTATAAAATCAAAAGACTGGACATCCTTTCTAAAAATTACAGACCCGAACTTGGCCGCGGAAATACTAATAAATACGCTCCAGACTCTTATAACCGAAAACTCACACACAGCTTCTTTTGCTAATCGTCAACGACCATTAAAACCATGGATTACAATAGGTGTTATCAAATGTTTTAAGACTAGGGATAAACTTCACAGTATCTCAAAACTGAATCCTGACAACGCCGAAATAAAAACGCAGTACCTAAACTATCGCAATACTTGTAACTCATTAGCTAAAAATCTAAAAAATAACTATTATAAGGACAAATTTAACAAACATTTCAAAAATAATAAAGGGACTTGGGATACTGTGAAAGAATTGTGTAATATTAAGAAAAATCACTCCAGAGCATCTAATCTACTTGAACTAGTGCCAGATTCACCCTGTGAATCACTTAATATGGTTAATCGATACTTTACCTCGATTGGTAGAGAACTAGCTACAGACATCTTAATAAGAAATGGTACTACTGAACTACGCTTAGCAGAAAAAAATACTCCGTCAAGCAATGTTAGTTCTATGTTTCTAGACCCAACAGATCACATTGAAATTAATAAAATTATCATGAGCCTAAAGAATAGCAGTGCTCCAGGTATGGATAACATTCAAAATATTGTACTAAAAAACTCTCGGACGATTTTATGCACCATGATTGCTCATCTGTGTAATCTTAGCCTTACCACTGGGATTTTCCCAGCAATTTTCAAAGAAGCAGCTGTCGTGCCTGTGTTTAAGAGTGGTGACGCAGAGACAATTGCTAACTACAGGCCCATATCGCTACTGAGTGCAATTAGTAAAATAATGGAAAAAGTAGTTAACACTCGTCTAATTAAATTCCTCGAAAGCAAAAACATTCTAGCAAGTACCCAATACGGTTTCCGCTCGGGTAGAAATACTGAGGATGCGGTAGCTAGGCTCTCGGATATCGTTACAAAGGCAGTAGACAAGGGTGAGAAATGTGTTGCCATATTTCTGGACCTCCAGAAGGCATTCGATACCGTTTCAATACCAATTTTATTGCGCACTCTGGAATACATGGGCATAAGAGGTACGGTTCTGGAGTGGCTCCGAGACTATTTGGATGGAAGAAGTCAGGTGGTTAAAGTAGAAAACACTTATAGCACGAGCTTTCCGGTTACGTACGGAATTCCGCAGGGTAGTACCCTCGGTCCAACGCTATTTTTAGCTTACGTTAATAGCCTCTGTAAACTTCAAATAGATAACGCGGAATTACTGGCTTTTGCAGATGATACCGTATTGATTTGCCGTGGGAAAACATGGCCACAGGTCCAAGTGTCTGCTGAAATGGGCCTCAAACGAGTTAGCCTTTGGCTTGATGAGCATTTACTAACTATTAACGTAACTAAAACAAAATATATTTGTTTTAGAATAACGGAAGCAACAAGTCCAATGTCAAATTTTTCTATTACAGTTCATACTTCCCAATGCAAACTCGAAAATAGTGGCTACTGTGACTGCATTCCCATTGCCCAGACCGATACCCATAAATACCTGGGAATTATCATAGATTGCCATTTAAATTGGAAACCGCATATATCGTCACTTAGCAAAAGAGTACGTAAATTACTTCCAATTTTTAAAAACCTACGCGAAGCTGCGGACTGCAATCTCATAACCAGCATATACTATGCCCTTTGCCAATGCGTTCTGTCTTACTGCTGCCCTATTTGGGGTGGAGCTGCTCCAACTCATCTGCTTGAGCTGGAAAGAGCCCAACGCGCAGTCATCAAAGTCATGTTCCATAAGACCAGGAAATATCCCACTCAAAAACTTTATGAAGAATCACGTTTCCTCACAGTTCGCCAATTATACATCTACTGTACAGTCCTACGTCACCATAAATCTATCGATCCATCTAAGATCTCACTGAGTAAAAGAAGAATTCGAACACCTGTTCCCTCCTTCAACACAATGTTCGCTCGACGTCAACTGTATTACATGGGCCCTTTCATTTATCGGTTCGTTAATGATTCGAACCAAATTTACAAAATGCCTAAGTTTAGGTTAAAATCTATACTTAAAAAATATCTAATGGCCCATGATTACCTTAGCACAGAAAAAATTCTACGAGTATAAAGCAAAAACCACTAGGAACTTGAATCCTTACATATCCAGATGCACATTCGCATACTTACACATACGGTATACATGCAGCCGTAAACGCCTAACCCTCACTCAGACGCAACACGCACTCACACATAGGTACTCAATGCACACCCAAAGACAAACAAAACATATACGTACACATCCACGAACATATGTATACATAAAAAACACACACACACACACACACACACACACACACGCACACGCACACACACACACACATACATACACAGACACATACACACACACACCCACACCCCCACCCACACCTACACGTATTTTCACACATCTTCATTTATAAATTATATTAGATTCTGGTCAGGGGTGGAGGGTTGGTAGCCTGAGACACAGGATTCTCCTAGTTCAGGTGCCAGCCCGCCATAATTCTGATTGATCCTTGTACTAATTTATTAATTACATTCTACTGTATTTTATATGAGATTTGTTATGTAAACGTTTTGGTGAGAAATAAATATTATTATTATTATTATTTTCTGTAGTTTCTTACTCTCAGCTCATTGAGCTGGTATTAACCACATTTACGGGTCGGAACCAAGTAAATGCGGTGTTTGGGAGTGTGATTGAGGGTGTGTGATTTCTGTGTCGTCTATTTGTAGGAACTTTCTTACAATTCTGCATGTATTTAGTATGGCGGCTTTTTGAATAACTATGTAAGTGTTTTCTTGTATTATTATTATTATTATTAATAACTATATAGAAAATACACTAAACTAATTATTGTAATAAAATTAAAACTAAAATGAGAAAGTTTTAAGTGTTTGCACCTGTTTACACCTAATCTAATCTAATTCTAGCTTATTTTATATAGATCAAAATCTTTGTCAAGATTCAAAGTCACAAATCAGGGTCAGCATTCACATTCTTTGGATCTTGCACAATCTGTCACGATCTTTGGTCATCTGTGCGGCACCGTTGTCTTGGCACCATTCAAGATCTGCACTGACCTCTATGACAGTTTGTGCTCACATCATATAATCTTACTCACTATCTTGCAATTATAATATGTGCGACATCGATTTCTCAATGCCATTCATCATCTGCACTAATTGCTCATGTATATATATACCTAAATAACCTTAATAACGACACGTAATACCCACTCATTATCAGGGAAGTTGATTAACCCAAACAATTCAAAACGACGACCTCCGTGGCGTGGCGGTAGTGAACACGACTGCTACGCAGGAGGCGTGGGTTCGATTCCCGCTCAGTGCAAATATTTGTGTGCATGAATATGAATATTTGCATTGGTCTGGATGTTTCTATGTATAATATGAATGTATTTACAAAAAAAAAGTATCTAAGTATGTTTATCCGCATTCTAGAACCCATAACACAAGCTAGTTAAACTATGCTTACCATGGGTCTAGGTGTCGTTGTGTAGATTGTCCTACAAAAAAAAAAAAAAAAATTTCATCGTTATCGCCAAAATTGTTACTGTCCCTACCCTATATATATATATATATATATATATATATCAATAATATCACTCTCTGTCTCCCTCTATTTCTGTACCTTCACTCTGATCACTGTCAGTGCTCTCACTGGCGTAACCTTTAAAACTCAGCCAAGGATGGATTTTGTCTAACGCAACGACATTTTCGTACCTCTTGTTACCTTTTTTAGTTAACGGAGTGTCTTCGACCAGAAATCTATCATTAGGTAATATTTTGACGATTCGGTAAGGCCCTTGGAATTTGGGGATGAGCTTATGTGATTTTCCAATATGATCTTTGTCTATAACTGTCCTTTCCACCCTGACTAAATCACCTACATTATATGTTGTTGGACACTTCCTATGCTTATCGAACTGCTTTTTAGCATAATTCTGTTGTTTTTCTATTCTATCCCTAGCATTCGATCTCAGTTTTAATAACGCATCACCATCGATTCGTTCAGTTGTTTCAGCAATTACGTCACTCAATAAGTTTTCCGACGCGTTCGTTAATCTACAACCGAACAGCAGCTCAGTGGGACTTTTCCCTGTTGTCTTATTAACAGTAGTATTGATACCTAACTGTACGTCGCCTATGTACTCGTCCCATAAGTTATCGTTTCCGTCGTGACATTTAGTACTTAAGGCCTCCGTTATGGTTCGATTGAACCTTTCGACCTGTCCATTCGCTCTTGGGGTGGCCACAGCATTCAAAATATGCTTTATTTTTAAGTGGTCCATGAATTTCTTAAATTTTGTACTTGTGAAACAAGAGCCACGATCCGTTACAAGGCGGGAAGGAAAACCGAAATAACTAAAATGTTCTTTAAATATCTTGATTGCCGTAGCCGTTTTGGTATCTCTAACCGCACGAATGTTGATGAATTTTGTAAATGCGTCTATAATAACAAGCAAATACATGTTGCCTCTCCTAGAGCGAATGAATGGGCCCAGATGATCAGCATGTAGGGTATGAAATGGCTTCTCCAACTTAGGTATTGGATGGAGCATTCCCTCCCTCGGACCACCAGGTGCCTTGTGGTGCGCACACTCCAGACAAGCGGAGACGTATTTCTTAGTGAACCTACGCATTTTTGGAAACCAAAATATGCTTTTAATACGGCTCAATGTTTTTTCAAAGCCAAAATGTCCCACCTCATCGTGGTTCATACGCAGCACCTGCCACCTACATCCTCTCGGAACTACCCATCGTAATCCTTCATCTAAAATTTTATACACATAACTACCCTTTAACGTGTAATTCTTACTTACGTCAGTCACGAACTTAGTTTTGTCATCTTCTAAGATGTCTTTTATGCGTTTTATTTCGCTGTCATCACCCTGAACAGTAGCAATCCAATCGCGAACATCCACGTGTAAAACGTCTAAAACATGCTCCGTATCGGCATCGATTGGATCACTCACAGGGGCACGACTGAGAGCATCTACGTGAGCCATACGCAAACCCGGTCTGTACTCAATTTCGCAGTCATACTCCTGAAACTGGATCCACCAGCGAGAGATTCGTGGCACGAGATCCCTTTTAGTCAGAGTAGTACGTAGTGCATTACAATCTGTAACTATTTTAAATTTTAGTCCTAGTAAATAGACTCGAAAACGATTCAATGATGCTATTACCGCTAAGGTTTCTAACTCGAAAGAGTGAAATTTTTGCTCGTCTACCGTAGTTTTACGGCTGTAATATGCCACTGCCCTGAGTAAGCCGTCAGTGCTTCGCTGTAGAAGAATCCCCGCGATACCTATCTTCGACGCGTCTGTATGAATTTCGGTCTCTAATTGGGGGTCATATAAAGCTAATATAGGACGTTCTACTAATTTTGCCTTTAAAACTCTAAACGACTCTGCCTCCTCCGCTGTCCACTTCCATTCGAATTTGGACCTTAACAGGTCTGTTAATGGACGGCTAATAAGGGCGAAGTTCTTCACGAACCTCCGGAAAAAACTAGCTAAGCCTAAGAATCTTCTGATATCATGAACGTTCCGCGGAGTTGGGAAGTTTTCTATAGCTAATGTCTTGCGCTTCCCTGGGCGTATCCCCTCACCACTTACATGAAATCCTAAGAACTCTAGTTCGGTACAGAAAAAGCTACATTTTTTTATCTTAAGTGTAAGACCTGCGTCTTTTACAAGTTGAAGTACCTCCTCTAACCGCTTCATCCCCTGCTCAAAGGACCTCGAAGGAATCAATACGTCATCCATATAAACGATCGTATAATCGACTTTAGAAAGTATTTTATTCATCGCTCGCTGAAACACCGAAGGCGCATTTGCTAGCCCAAAAGGCATACGCTTAAACTGATATTGCCCATCAGGAGTGACAAATGCAGTCTTATCTTGAGATTTTACCTCTACTGGAATTTGATAGTAGCCCGATGCAAGGTCTAAACTTACAAATAAAGAACTACCGGCTAGCCTGTCAAGTTGATCATCAATTAAAGGTAATGGATAGTGTTCTTTTTTTGTTTTATTGTTTAGTGCACGATAATCGACGCATAACCTGCTTTCACCGGTTTTTTTCTTTACCAGTAAGACCGGACTGGCGTAAGGCGAGTTGGACTCACATACTATTCCTGCATCAATCATTTCTTTCACCATAGTTTGAACCTGTCTACGCTCCGGAAAGGAGAGCCTATATGGACGATAAACTACCGGTTGCGAATCATTTAATTCAATTTCCATCTGAACCACATTAGTCAATCCAAGGTCTTTTAAATTATCTGAAAAACATGTTTCGAAGCTCTTGAGTAACTCTTTTAATTTGTTAGCTTCATATTCACTCAGCTGTTTGCCATAATTTAATGCAGACATAGTTTCAGCGTTTTCAAAATCTAATAAATTAATACTAAAATTATTCCTGGTAGAAACGACCCGTGTAATGAGAGTATACTTATTTAAACTAATCGTGTTTTCACTAAAATTTAGCACTAGTAACCTAATCTCTCCATCTTCTATTTCATATTCACCAGCCATCAAATAATATTCATTTTGTGGCACGCCGCGTAAGGATCCACTAACGTGGACTATACCAGAATATTTGTTTGTAGAGAAACAGGGTAATGCGTACATTTCCTTAGGTGGTATTATAATATCGGTTTTCAAACTTAATTCTAATTTAACTGATTGATCACGAGTAAATATTAATGAATGAGTGGTTTTCGTTATGACTATGCCCGGTTTCTCTGTAAAACTGTGCCCAATTAAAATTGAATATTTTATAACGCTATCGTCGACTACGTACGCGTTGAGCTCTTCCACAATACCCTGAATTTCAATGGTGACGTTTGCTACGCCCACTGGTATTACAATATTCTCACCTATACCCCTCATAGTCGGTAAGTTACTGTTAGTCCACGTGATTCCCCTCTTAACAGCCTCACTATGACGAATTAACGTACATTGGCTACCCAAATCTACATAGCCTTGAATGATGTCACCGTTGAGTTTTAGATTCATTAAATATTTTGTATCATTAGCACAATTTGTTTCGATACGCATTACATCCTTTTCTTTAGATTTATCAACTTTATTAGCTGAGTCAGAGGGTAATCTGGGACAGTTAATTGACAAATGGCCTAATTTGGCACATACATTACACTTTAATATCTTTTTGGTACATCTAGAACTGTAATGACCAGGTTCATTGCAGTTAAAGCATACAATTGATGCCATATTGTTTGACTTCGAAGTCTTAGCTTCGCTACCACTACTCATTTGTCTAGAACTATTATTATTTGGTGGTAAGGAAGTAGTATTACCCCGTTTATCAAAGTTCACCCTTGACCTATCTGATTCGCGAAACTGTTGCTTGATAGATTGAAAATAGGCTAGAACCTGCTCCGGTTCCTGACATTTTGCTGCTTTAGCACCTAATCTCAATGAGCGGTCCTCAATCCCATACAGTAAGCAATCCACCGCACGTTTACCATGTATTTGGCATCGATTTAGTAGGTTAATTTTTTCATAGTAATAATGCTCTAACGAATCGTTGAATTTCACACGTTTTGATAACATTTCGGTAAGTAATTCGGCATAATCATCACTGCTTGGAAACGATTGCTCCAGTTTCTCCTTCCACTCAGCCCATGAATACGACATAGATGGAAGAGCCTGATACCACGTTTTAGCAATCCCTGCCAGTTTAGGCAGCGCGTAATGTATTATTTGGTCATCACCCCAACTATAGAGCCTAGCACATTCTTCAACTTTATTGATCCACATAACTATAGTCTGACTCTTCGCCATAGGATCAAAGTCAGGGATCACGTTGCCAAGCATAGGGAACTTATTACCCTCAGACCGACTCCTAGTCAAAGCTTCCACTAAAGTTGCAAAAAACGCTTGCGTGTCATTATTAAAGATATTGGCGCTACTCAAGTGACCAGAAAGTGGGGGTGTACGTCGCTCGGTACTGGGTTCCGGGCGTCTGCTGTGGTCTCGCCTACTGCGCCTCCCTTCTACGGCCCGGCTGGGCCGACGCTGTTCGTTGCTGCTGCTTCGACTGCGACGTCCATTACGGCTGCGACTCCGGTTCAGGTGGTGGTGGTCCCTCGCGGTCTGCTCACGGGAAATGCGGTCTCCGCGACGACGAGACTCCGACGAAGATCCGCGATTGCTCGATCGCTGCCTTCGTTGCTTCCGTTTATGCGTAGTGCTTGTTCTCGTTCCTCTGCTCCGATCGCGGCGACGTTTACGTTCATTGCTCTTGCGATTCGTTTTAGTTTTATCCATTTTTCCGTTAAAAAGAGTTACTGACTTGCTTACACAACACAAAACAGGTGGACACTTTATTTGAGGGTATTTCTTCAAAATTGTAGGCGTAATAGACTTATCCCACTTCTGAGATAAAGGATCTATTCTTTATCCATAAAATTAAACCAAGATTGGTTGGATTGGAAACAAGGATTTATTTTTAGACCAGTGCTCGGTTCGACTTCAAATCAAAAAGTGAAAAAAGTAACAACTGTGACAAATGTATCTCGCCTTATATGTCAAAAACTGTCATAGACAAAAAGTGTTGTCATATTTTCACTCTCGATTCGATACAATCATATAATCGATTTAATATTCAACTAATTTGATTATATTTAATTATAAATACATTTTACATATTCGTGGTTAGCTAGCATAGCTGGAATTATTAGCAAAATTCCCACGTCTTGTCTAATTAACCTTACAACTAATAGTTATAATACGAGAGGATTAAATGTAATATATAAGAATACATTGTCATGAGCATGTAAGTAATGATTGTTATCCGTATACGTAAATGAGCATGTAAGAAATAGAATAATGCATTCGTTCGCGATTTGATGAAATGATTCTTGTTGATTAAACCAATGTAGCTAATTATACGATAACTGCAGACGCGTGTAGGAGACGGTGTATCGCCGGCTATGATATCATATCTTCAGTTTACCTAAAACGGTAATTTTAAAAAGAGGCTTCAAAATTGTACTTACAAGATATTTCAAACAATAAATTGAAAAACTAAGTAACGTCTTATAACGAGGGTAGATATTATATCTATTACTTAGCAATCTCGCTAACCTCATTAAATTTATTGAGCGTGCTTAATGTAGTTATCATAAAATAAATGACTGAATGAAACGAAAGATATTCTGCTTCAAGAAAACCATTTTTAAAATACATAATTACAAAATTTTGTACATCGAGGAACTAATTTAGAATATTAATTTAGTTGACTAATGAATACTTTAGGTACGTATGATTTGACCTGTCATGGGTCAAGGTCATTTGAATAGAGCAATAGATATGATATAGATCTGTGACAGTTTCTGTGGTATGGCGGTAGTGAACGCGACTGCTACACATGACGGGCAGGTTCGATCCCGATTAAATTAGTTTAGTATTTACCACGAATATGGCTATTTACCAGTAGTTCTGCCAACAGAACTACTCAACAGAACAGGTGGGAGTAGGCGGCTATTTGCACTGGTCTGGTCGTGCTTCGAAGAGCACGTTAGGGCATCGGTCCCAGTTGCCATACGAACATCTATGGCAGTCGTCACGGGTAGTTGGAGCCCTCGAAGAGTCCGACTAGCCTAACTACAGAACTTCGATGTCGCCAATTTGGTTATGGAAGTCCGATGACAGTCGCTTCACGAAAAATATCGAAGTTCAGCCGCATCTTAGTTCGACTAGGATGTTAGTTGACCAGAGTATTTATTTAAATAGGAGGTTTTTCAGGAGAGCAGCCTTTTAACTTGATAAATTCATAGCGACCAAATTCAGCAAATTTATTGGCATGCGCCTATATTGTCAATTTACTTAGGAAAAATATTAGATACATTTTTATGACTGCCCCTATAAATTTATAAGGATATTGCCATTTTTATGAGTTATCATAACCAAATTGAAATAGCCAGGTCGAAAATACGAGTCTTTAGTTGAATTATACCGTAGGGGGTGAAGACTAGACAAGATATAAGTGTATTTTGTTGCTTAGAATAAATAATAATTTCATGCCCACTGTAAGTGAACAAAGTATTTGTGTGTATACGAGGCCTTTGGGTATTCTGGCATAGACGGCTAACAAGACAGTTCTGAAAAATATATTAATAACGACACAGATGGTTCGTTACTTAATAATATTTTATAAATCACGTTATTCATTAACGATGTTAGGGCTATTTACGTCATCGTGTCGTCGCACTCCGTTGATCGATTAGCTTGAGAGTTCTAGAAAAAGTTTTCAACACCATAGTGTTCTACATTTTTTCTAGGATAGGCACAACAGTAAGTCTGATATCATCATCATCTTCATTTCAGTCATAAGACGTCCTCTGCTGAACATAGGCCTCCCCCATCGACCTCAAATACGACCGGTTGGAGGCGGTCTGCATCCAATGGGTACCCGCGACTTCGACTATGTCATCTGTCCACCTCACAGGACGTCCCACGCTTCGTCTACCGGTACTCGGTCTCCATTCGAGAACTTCTCGACTCCAACGGGCATCTATTCATCTTGCTTCGTGCACTGCCACTTCAGATTGCTAATCCTGTAGGCTATTTTGACGATTTTCATTCGTCTACGGACATCCTCTTTTCTGATTCGATATCGCAAGAAATTTCGAGCATAGCTCGCTGGGTGACCTTGATCTTTCTTATGAGACTCATAGCATAGGTCCATGCCTGGGCGCCAAAAGTCTTCACTGACAACACACACTGATTAAACTGATTTGGGTCTGGTATAGGTATGTACAGATAAGGAATTTGATTCGCGTACCGTTCCGATGATTTTTTGCTCGAACTATGAAAATATCATAAGGGTTATATTCGTTTAATTATGGTGAAATAGATTTGCATAATTAAAATGACACATCTTCGGTTGACAGGTCTCCAAACTTCGACCTTAGATAAAGTAAGTTTAGATTAATTTCACTATGTCAAACTGAAGACAGTTTGACATAGTGAAATTACATCTGAATACTAACCTATTTTTAGTTTTGTATTTATAATAGGAAAAAAATCTTCGGCCATGTCAAATTAGTGACACAGTCAAATGCCAACTAAAACATTGAAAGTGTTTGATAAAAACGTAAAATTTTAAAATGCGGAAGGAAGGAGTCAAATAATTACATTGCATGAGCAGGACCGCGGCATTTGCGACACAGCTCGGTTACTAAATAGGTATATCGAGAACAACACTGTGAGGCTATGGATTAGGTACTCGATTTGAAGAAGAAGAATCACCCGATTTATACCCAATAGAAAATAATTGGAGAATTATGGTGCAAATGTGGCAAAATGGTCAAGAAAGGACGAAGCAAGCTTTAGTGGAATATTGTCACGTTGTGTGGAAATCGTTGCGTGGTTCAGACATTTGTGTAGTCGGATAGTATACTCAATGCCGGCCCGACACGAAGCTGTGTCTGACAGTAGACGTGGTTATTATTAAGTATTAAAAGTATTAAGAATACAATTTCTGATGTTTATTTTATAACGTAGCATTTAGTTTTCAATGGCGGGAGAACTTGTCGACGTTAAAACTTTAACGTCCACAGCTAATATTTTGAAGTCACCTATGACAACCACGAAGTTATAGATGACAACAGCCATGTTCGCCCCAGCCATAAAAACTCATTATACTTGTAAAATATAAAATAACTCTATGGTCACGGTCAACCTCAAAGAATTTGGAAAAATTACCTTGTCTAGTCAACCCTTTATCGTTTGTCAAATATAGTATTATCGAATGATGTCAAATAGTGAGCTCGGAAGAGCTCGGTTTGACTCGGTTTAGTATCATCGTAGTATCTCTTTCTAGACTGTGTCGGTAAACAAAAGCGTCGTCGAAGAAAGATAACCCTTAATATTATAGATTGTCAATCGGCAATTTAGACTTAGAACGGTACGCGAATCAAATTCCTTGACTGTACTTCTAAAGTAGTAAAACAGTACGAGCCTCGCGAATGTTATTCTATAACCTCACCACGGTTTCTGAAGCTCCAAAATGGAGTGTGCTTTCACACATAATTATGATAGAACGTGACTTGATTGTGAAACGATTAGCAAACATTTGCATATTACCCCAACGCTCCACATGACGTTCTATCATAATTTTGTTTGAAAATCATGTAAGGAGTGTGGTTTTAGTCGGATTGAGTTCCATAACCGCCCTCACTAGGCGGCGGCGCACAGTGGTCTGAAAATCGAGCTCCCCTTTCATAGAAAGTCAATGTGGGATATTCATAAAACTAAAATATGGAACGTATCAAGTATACATTACTTTAATGCATATTGTAGTATGAATGATTTTAGTTGCTTTGCGCCAGAGAAAAAAAATATTTAGTTTTTTTTTGTATGGGAGAAATTACATAAAGTACATTTTCTCGCGACTGAATGAAACTGAAGGGCTGGTACTCATACGAGCTGTTACCGTTCTTAAGGCGATTAGGTTGACATACCACTCGTATACCTATAGGTGCCGCTTCACACGTAGGATTATTTTGAAATTCCGTATTTTCGGTATTGAATATTTTATGTTATAAGACACACTCTCTTGGGTTGTTGTTTTCGTGCGAAATACTCGTGAAAACAAACAATTTTTTTTTATAGAAACAACCTCTAAATCGCGAAAAAATGTTTGTTGTTTCATACTAAAGTTCAATACCTGCTTGGCCGTAATGTATGAAACAGCTTTTTTTTCTTCTTTTCAAGGTGGTTTCCGTAACAAAAGTTGTTTGTTCTTATGAGTAGAATCACCTCATAACAGTGACAGAAAACAATGACCATAAAGTCACGCTGTTTAAAGAAGGAATAAAACACTTATTTAACATTTTTCATATTTTAAAATTTAATACGATTAAAAACTGTACAATCAATTGTAAAAAAATGTTTAAATTAATATAAAAGTTGAATAGCTAAAACTAATATATTTTTTCAAACTTAATCGAATAATAAAGAAAGCTTGATTTGGTTAGTATGTACAATTGTACATTGTTCAAAATACGTCTATACCCTAATCTTGTTTAGTACCAAATATTCTTATTTATCTAGTCTTTAACATTAAATAATAAAAACATCGATATCTACAAAATCCGCATTAACAAATAACATCAAAATCTTCTAAATCTGAATCCCGCATTCCAACACTAACATCAACAAATTCAATATTTTCTTTGTCCACACTTGTATCGTCTTCATTAATGAGAAGTGTTTTCATGTCATCAGAGACAGCTGTTTTAATTGACTTTCTGTGTACAGGTCTTATGCTGGATAGATATGGATCTGACGATACAAGGAGTCCATTAAAAATATCTTCATTTGTTGCTCTGCGACAAAACTTCCGCGAATGATGTTCTCGGATTTTCTTGAAGTCTTTATTCCTGGCTTCTGATGCCTCTTCTGACAATTTGCCAATGGGGGTAATGTTGAAATGCCTGATAATTTCAGCACCATGCAGTAAAAGTTTGTGAACACTTGATGGCATAAAATACCAACTATAGAGTTCCACATATCTTTCTGCAGTAAGGCGCGCAAAATTTGCAAACGCTTCAACATTAACGGGCTCCCCACATGCTATCACACCTAGAATTGTGGCAAATCTTTGGATTATAGTGGAATCCAATCCAGTGATAGCTGCCGTTTTTACAGGATCACTAAAAAATTTTCGGGCTGTATTGCCATCATTTGTTGTGCCTGCACCTTAAACAAAAAACAAGAACTTCACCATTTTGAACAGAAACAGGGTATTATGTAAGTAAAGTTGTCAAAATCATTCAACACAACTCGTTGCACATCAAGACTCACCTTGTTTGACGATATCTACTAAGAGGCCCATTTCATCTCGAAACTTCTGCTGGATCATTTGCTTTCTTGCCTTCAATAACTCTTTGCTGTCTGCATCCCTAGCTTGCCATGTTTTGAAGTCAAGTCTGTAGGAAATGTGAAGCAAACATTCCATACACCTAATCCAAGCATGGAGAGTAGACAAACCATATTGGTATATTTCCGTAGACACTGGTTTTCTGAAAACAAAAAAATAATTTATTTAAAAATAGGTATAACAGTACATTATTATCAGCCTAGAAAATTATAAAAGTATTCAAAACTTACTCTGAGATCACATGTAATTTATTCATTTCAGATGGGGTTGCTTTACATATGTCACAAGTCTGGTTTGATGTTTCTGATAATTTAGAAACTATTTTACCATCTATCATAGTCATGAGCATTTTAACTTTAACTGCATGATTTCCCATTATAGAAGGCACCAGTGCAGCAGTTTCAGCTTCAATCGTGGCTTGTTCCTTCTTGATGTCCAATTTGTTTTCACTTGCAAACTTGAAAAAAAGAGGTCTGCAAAACATTGTCGAAGACGGTTTTGGATTCTCCCATACTTTTTCTTCATCACAATCTAGTCTTATAGGTACAAAAGAACACATGAAGACACTGGAATCATCTTCCTCCACCATGCTTTGCTTGTACAAACTCTGCCCTGAAGAACCATCAAAGCCCCACTTACACAGAAGTGTTAGCTCCTTGCCATCTAGAGAAGAGGGCAAACGTAGATATTTTCCAAGTCTTGATACAGTTTTATCCAAAATTGCTTGAAGTTTAACTCGTACCCCATTTTCGGAAATGTTTATGCTGTCCTTAGGTGGGTAACAGTCCTTTTTCGCTTCTAGGACAGTTGTGTATGAGGGATACAGTGGGATTCCTTCTTCATTTGCACAGGCTCTTAAAGTAATATACTGCCACTTCGACAGCTTCAATGAAGTCAAAATACCTAAAGCTTTATCAGCAGAATATATGGGCACAGTTTTCTTAGTTTTCAGTATATCTTTTATCTTTATAGCCTCTTCGGGATTCTCTGTGACTAATTTTATTATGTCTGCTACATCTTTATTTTGCGCTTTCAAGCCAGTTGCATAAACAAGGCTTTCCGTTGGATGATTTAAAAGCTCTTCTACTCTCCTTCTTTTCTGTAACGGGCTTAACTCTGAAAACTGCTTTCTTTGGTTTCCAAGAGATGTTGAGGTTCCAACACAAGAAGTTTGTGCGGATGTTGGTGCACCTTCGTTTACGGGAAATTCGGAACTGGAACATGGTGACTGATCTATTGCTACTGAGGAACTCATCTTTTCCTTGATGACTTCAGGCCATTTGATGTCTTCTTGGAGCCATGCTTCGTACTTTTTAATGAAAGTATGTCGCGTGCGATTACATGAGATCCATTTCCTTCTCAATGCACACACATAAGTTTGGCAGAATTGTTTCAAGTTTCAAGTATATCTTTTCATTTTCTGACAAATGAACACTATTTACAAACACTTCAAACAACACATTGGGATTCGAGAATGAAGTGTTGTTAGCCACAAACATGAAAACATCTAGATTGGTACCAAAACCTTCCATCGCTATAGGAAATTGGAAATAATAGAAAAAATAAAGTTTACGCGCACCAGTGCTAAACGTTACTGACAGAATTCATATATATACCCTCATTAAGGGTGGGAGCAAATTAACACGTAATAAATCTATTAAATAAAAATCATAAACACCCACTTAGCTAATGAAATTATTATTGTATAAAGTTATTTGCAAATTTAAGGCAGATTAGTTGCAGTGCTCTAATTAGTATACGTAAAAAAAAACGAATTTCTAAAGTTAACTTATTTTCTGAGTTAAAGTAATTTACTTTATGATAGGTTTGCGGGGGACAGTAAAACACGCGCACTAATTGAGACGTCGTTTATTACTGAGCTCTGGATGGAAGTTTGCATGCGACACAAGACATCGTACCCTGTAGGTACGTAAGTACAGGCGTTGGACGAACTGGGCGTGGCTTGCGCCTCGCCTGTTGCTATGCCTACGCGCAGGATTAGGCGCATATTTGCGACATAATATAAATATATTATTACAAATTCCTCACCAACTTAATTTAAATGCGTCACATACTTAAAACATTCAATACCGAAAATACGGAATTTCAAAAAAATCCTACGTGTGAAGCGGCACCTATAGGTATACGAGTGGTATGTCAACCTAATCGCCTTAAGAACGGTAACAGCTCGTATGAGTACCAGCCCTTCAGTTTCATTCAGTCGCGAGAAAATGTACTTTATGTAATTTCTCCCATACAAAAAAAAACTAAATATTTTTTTTCTCTGGCGCAAAGCAACTAAAATCATTCATACTACAATATGCATTAAAGTAATGTATACTTGATACGTTCCATATTTTAGTTTTATGAATATCCCACATTGACTTTCTATGAAAGGGGAGCTCGATTTTCAGACCACTGTGCGGCGGGAGCGAGGAGGATTGTTTTTTCTGCATAAAAAGAACAGGAACTAGTACTTACCTTCTACAACTTACTTATTCAATTTATTTCTAAACATAAAGTAAACAAAACGCATAACGTTTAGTTATCTAAATGTAAAAAAATACAACGTAAACAATGAAATTTAGCGTGGGTATTTAAATCGACTGTTCTCAGGAATAACTATGGATAGTAAATTATAGTAAGATGTCAAAACATCGTGAATTATTGGGAAAATAAATTAGATCGCGGCTTTGGCAGAGTGAAGTTAGACAGCTGACGGAAGGAAATCAGCCCTATTTTAGCAACTTTTATAGCTTAGCACCGCCGTCGCCGTCATGTTCAATGGTTTTGTATTATTAGGCAAACTCACCTATTTTTATTTGAAAGTCTACGGGCATTTTATGCCTGGAGTCTACACTTCTACTCCTGCCTTCCGTAAATGATTTGTTTTTTTGTATTCAGGGAGTGACTATCGTCGCACTGCGCAAGCCCGAGACAAAAACCTGTGGGCTCCATAAGGCTTAATAGTATCATAGTCGCATACACTCAATTACAAGTGCATAGTGCATGATTAAGCAATAGAACACTCATTTTTCCATATTCACTTTACCACATTATCAGTTACAATAAAATTTGTGAGTTAGCTTAAGTAAGTTAACTTAAGTAGCTTAGGTACTCACAAATTTCTTGCTATGGGTCTCTCTGTAGCAAAATTTCCTTTACCAAAGGTATTGAATGTGATTGTACCGTTTCGTCTTATTCGATTTGAGTGAAAGTACCTTCTCCGTTCATAAAAGAAACTGTATGATATTTACTGATGCGTTCCGAATTTAATTTCGCATCCTGTCATGTAAACAGGTGAAAGCGGATGGTATTGTATCATTCGTTCTGTGTAAAACTGACGTGCGCCGTCGGAAAACAATTTTGTACACGAGCCTTTCCTATTTGTCCGAAGGGGACCGAAATTGGGTCAGTATACACTCATTTTGGGTAATTAACTGAGTTTGTTTGCTAGACACGTAATGTTAATGCTTTTTCTTAGAATGTAAAGATTTTCTAGGAAAACAGTGGCGTTACAAACTTAAAAAAATCTAATTTAGATAGAAAAAAGTTCTTCCCTTCCTTCCTCCAGTACGTGAAAGATCGCGAAATTCGAATTCCGTCGAAACATTCACTTTTTCCTATCTAAATTTTATTTGAACAGTCAGCACACATTATTTTTTTTTCTTCCTGCCCATGAGCTATCTAGACTATATTATCTATGATTATCATCTTTAAGCGATTTCCTAGTTTCATCCAAAATTTTGTTCTTTGAAGCTCGGCACTTATTATTTGATAGGTGAATACAACGTAACTATATGTCATAAGATATAAAATACACGGTAGATACAAAGTGTAGAGCCTCACGCACCCAAAAACGATTTGAACCGTGCACGCAACATCACTTAAGTTTCGTACTATAATTTGTCCTACATTCACCTCTGTGCGGTTCAGAAAAATATCCTATTAATATAATAGATGTGAAAATTTACGAAATGTTCGGATAATTGAAAGAATCTTTCTAGAAAACTTGATACATTTTACCCGACTACGTCAGCGAAAGTAATGTTTTTCGCGCGATGTATGTACTCGTATATGGTTTTCTTTGTTCCCCTCTATAGTCCTAACGGGTGAACATATTTTGATTACTAGTATTCATCTCCCGAATGTCATAGGGTACAAATGAAATGTGGACAAAAACGCTATGTGCTAGGTTATAGTGAAAATTATCAAAAAATAACACTCAAACCCGTCGAGTAGAGAGATTACATAAATATAAATTTTAGTCCACTGCTGGACATGAATCTCTCCCAATGCGCGTCATCGCTAGTATAAAATGAGATAAATGGTTAAAAAGTGCCCATTCGTTTTCTTTCGGTTTATGATAGCCACAAGGGTACCGTGTGCTATCAACTTTGTTTCGATCTTGTCAACAGCAGTCAGGTTTTTTATTATTAATACTTTTTTTTATTATACCTGTACTAGATTTCAAACAGACACGGGCGCAGCTATTGGTAACTAAATAATGTACAGTACATAGTGTTGAATCTCAAGTAGAACACGGTTTGAACCAAACACGGACACCACTTAAAATTCATACCTTTATTTGTCCTATATTCACCTGTATGCCATTCAGTTCTATACACTAATAATAATTCAATGGACTTAATCCTGTTTAAGTAACTTGTGGGTTTAGATTGAAGGTAGCTAGACTATTATTGTGGTAAGAGGTTTTGAGGTTTTAGTTAGTACATTCTATATGTTTTGTAACCCTCCTTTGTGTTAGCAGTAGGGTTCAAAACGTTTTAAAACTAAAATAGCTGTTAGGGTTATTGGGGTTGACGACTGTTAGCGTTAAAACATGCCTTGGTAATAAATATTCATTACGCTTTTAAAGAGTCACGAAAATACTTCTTGCATTCTACATAATTGTCACTATGTATAATGGAAAATTCTAGAATATCCTTCATTCTAGCCTAAACTCTTACAACATACTAATGTGGCGTTAAAAGTACGCAAAAGTACTCTACGTTAATTCAAACGATTTTTGATCCGTGGGTATTTTTCGCACGAAAAGGAAAGGTGAAATAGCCAGATAGAAAATATCCTGTGAAAAATACCTTCCATTTGTATTTTTCGGCTCGTTACATTGCAGAATGGGAATTGCTTCCATAAGCCTTCTCAGTTTATCTAGATCTGTGTGCTTACGCGAAGCGAGCTTCTAATATTATAGCAAAATACCCTAGGTCTGTGTTTGCGTTGAGATTCTAATATCTAGTAAGACAAATTGGATTTGAAAGCGTCGAAAAAGATTGCGATCTGGGAATCACATTTGTATGTTAAGATGAGGTTACTTGTAATCTTTATTTGAAATTCATTTAGTATTTATTACACAACACGACAAGGTCTTCAAATTCTTTATAAAACTGCTTAAAGCCTTAACTTTTTCTAAAAAAAATGCATTGTTAAATGATATACTAAACTGGAACTATGATTTCCATTATTTTTAATTCTCAAATTGTTTTAGCTGAAAAAATCAAATTGCGTCAAAATTTTTACATTACATTCCTTATTGAATTTGGAATAAATTTTGTCATGCACTATAAAATGTGTAAACGCAACTTGACTGAAATAGACGCTATAATTTCTTGCACTGTATATTTTTTTTATTTGTTTGCACTAAACACTACTTAGTTGTTACGTCATGGCTATATCGATCGTTTTGTAGAACTGAACATTTTAACCTGAACCTTTTGATGTATGGGACCTAATGGACCGAAAGGCTTGTAAGTATGAAGCGTTTTTGAATCGAGGAATTAGTATCAAAATCAAATAACTTTTTAACAATTTTTGACAAGAATATATTTCACATAATCATAGCAGTTAATCATATTTTTTGACATGTAAATTTTGCTATGTAAAAAAATAATTGTAGTCGCTTGTTAAAAAGGAACCTGGCAAAAAAACCACTTCTACACAAACGGTCCTTTATTCATGCTTCATCAAAACAAATTCTTTCTAAGCTCAAATGAATAGGGCTATCCCTAAAAATTCAGTGTGATGGCCCTTCACGATGAAATCTAGAGTTTAATCTAGACTGTACAATTTGTATTAGACAAGACCCTTCCGTACTTCATTAGAAGCGAGCGATGTTGTCGGTTTTATGACTAATTAAATTAAAATTTACAATAGGTATAGTTTTGCGAGCGTACATTTTTTTTGGAAACATATAAGTATGAATACTCTCAATATATATATTGATGAATATTATGCAAATACAACTCCAGACGAAGAAGTATGTTGTGTGTTATGGTTTCAAATAATCTATTTATTGGTGGATTCAAGCTCCTCTACCCCCCTCCCCCTGCTATCTTCAGCTGACACCTAAATACGCGTATTGAGCAAAAATATACATTTTGTGATATGCCAGTAACTATATCTATATTGTGTGTTACATAATATACAAAAATAATATATACTCAAACTAAATGATTAATGATTAGGTACTATCCATCAACGGCTGAATGATATGAATTATGACAAGTCAAATCGTACCATGTTCATTACAATATCGATGCCGAGTCATTATAAATATTGCTTCGTAATTATTGGGTATCGATAAATATTTCTTAAGCAGAGACAATTTACCTCCAACCAAAATCTTCGTTGGTGTTTCATAGTCAGAAATTTGACGAACAAATATTAGGGTTTTATAATTTTCTACAGAAATTTTCTTTTTTATTTATGTCACGTCAATTTGACTTTACCTCGCCTATAAGTCGGTAAGCTGAAGGTAAAGTCTCAGGAAAGAGGGTCACCATTACAAACACATACAGTATTAGGATGGTTGCGCTCAGCTTGACGGCCTCATCAGATGCTTTTCCACGACTCGCTTAAAGGATCCGGGACTGAAATAAGAAGGAAACATGTGCGCTGGTTTTCCAAGACTTAATGGTGCGGCAGAGAAACGCTCCAAGAACCGCTTGGTTCTTGATGGAATATTCTGCACCGTATGCAGGTGACATCTAAGCCCTGCACGTGTTGTTCTGTGTAGGAAAGTAACACTACATTTAGATCGGAAACCCAATCTCCAGAGGACATTGTATAGCAGAATAGTCTGAGTAATTCAATTGATCTGAGCATTCCTGTAAGGGGCGCGAGTACCATTGTGGAAATTCACGTTTTCTGATCAAAAAGAAATAGTTGCACGGCGACAGTGCCTACCTCAACGAAAAAAATGAAAACAGTTTACATAAAAAGTATTTACTATACAAAAAAGTGCTCAAAGGGAATTAAAAGGCTTTCAATGATTATTCGTCAAATGCCTTCTGTCCATATACTGACTATATCTTTTTATCACCGTGTCAGCGTGTTATGTGATGTAGTGTTCGGTAACAATACGAGTTCGAAACTCATTCCTCACTTTTGGCTTTCTACGAACAATGTTTTTTATGAAAACTGAAAATAATAATACATAAACAAGTCAACCCCATCATCATCTCCCTGCCATTGTACCAAATAATTGCGGTCGGCGCAACACGTAATTCTCCTCCACACATTTATGTCAAAATGTAATTTTCTCAGTCACTCCCTTCTTTGCAATATGACTTATAATTTTATATGATTCATCGACATAATTTTTTAAAATGATACTTACTCTACGTACAATTTATTCTTGACCTTGAGAAGCTAAATAACATGAATTAGCTTTTATCAAATCCTACAAATATAAATTATAATAGAAGGCTTGGCTTAACACTTAAGTTTGCCAAAGAATGGTATAATGGGCATTCATTCTTATTCAAATTTAGGGTTAGGTACTGGGATAGTGGTTCACTCAGCACTTTTATAGTACTTGATTCATACTCAGAGTAGGCATATTAAGGCCCGTGTTCTAGAATCGCACTCAGTTCTGAAGTATTGAAGTTCTGAGCACTCAGTGTTGTCCTGTGTAGGAAATTTTGAAGTAGGACTAATTGGAAGAGCTCACCAGAACATTCACCGTAGTAAAAACGTAAAGACGATACTACCTAACTACCTACCATATGAGAAAGAAAATGTGTGTTTGTGATTCTCTAATAGTGTTAGGCTAATGGTGATAATGCACATAATATTATATGTGTAATAAGTAAATTAAGGATATATCTGTACAGAACGAAATAAGCTAGCTTTGACGTTGTATGAACCACCCTAGTAAAATAACGTAGTAAAATAACCTAGTAAATTAAGGATATAGGTATGGGATCCCACGAAGATCCTCAGAGGTCAACTTCACCTGTAAGAAGAATACCTGCTGATGGAAGGACGAGGAACATTAAGTAATGGGATAGTAGTTTGTAGAATATCTGAGTGTAGTCCACAAACTTTTACCTATAATCATTTTATGATTTTGTCAATAGTGCAGCGATTATAAATGAATGAGTGCGACTATTGTTGACCTGTTACAATTATCGGGTCATGGGTTTCTTGCTACAAAATATAGTAGTAGTCCCGAGTAAGAAAAAAGCGCGCGTTTGTAGGTAATATAAGTATATTACCTACAAACGCGCGCCGAAGAAGTGTACCAACATCAAGTGATGTTGGTACACTTCTGCTTATCCTTTTAGGGATATAGGTACAGTCGAGAGTTTTTTACTTACCTGGCAAATATTTCAGCTTTATTTAATATTCGAGCGGAGACAGCCGAAGCGGTAGTTTTACTATTAAACACAAGCTAGAGCTCTCCTCATATCTTATTATTGCCCAAAAAGACACAAACAATTTGGTTTAACAAAATACTGACAGAGAAATGTTTTTATTATCCTTAGTTGGAAGATCTCGGTGATACGTCGGACAAGCGTAGATCGACGCTACGGCTACGAGTGCTACGAGCCTCTACGTTGACGTTACGTAACTTTCGCGGCTTGCATAGAATTCCGTCCAAACATTCCTAACCTCAAATCAATTTAAATGGACCAATTAAAATAATTCCTTACCTTATTCATTCCATTTCCCATTTTCGTAGATTATACTATTCAGACCACTAAAATTATTGTCGTCATCTTATCAATACATAACAACTAACACATAAAAAGCCAAGATTATTTAAAAATCAACGGCATTTTAACATCACATTTAACTGTCAAACTGTCAACACGAGCGTCACTATGACTACATTGTTGACGCCGGCGGTGCGCCACGCGATATCGACGTTGTCATCTAAAATCGGTTACATAAAAATGTAAAACGTGACAATTTGGATACGCCGGGACGTTTTAATCGATGAGTTGATAGACGTTTTAAGTTTATATCGCGATTTGTGCTATCGATCGTGTTTGTTTCAAGTGAGTCGAGGTGTATAGGTACGAGTTCGTGTGGAGAGAGCATAGGAGGACGCGTGCGGCGTCCTCGGCCCGTGGCGCGCCACTGCCGTGTCGACCGCTCGGCGGCTCAGCCGGCGTCATTGCGTCTATAAAAGCTAAGTAGAGAAGTTTACATGTCGATTAAATTGTATCGATGTTACTTAAAATATTAGGCCAGTATTGAAATTAAGTACGCTGGTGTAAAATGGACATTCATAACAGGCTGTTATTCGTAACAGATTGTTAATTCATATATCTGTAGCCCAACTATCACTGGCAACTGCACAAGCTAATGCCGAGTGCTTGGTTAAACTTTAGTAGAAGACAAGTTTTACTTGAAAATAAAAATAAACTAAATAAAATTCAACGATTTATTGATTGAAATTATGTTGTCATTCGAATTAACATTTGGGTATCAAATATTATATCAAACCAATCCAAACGGTCAACGGGAAGGGGGGAGGGGTTACAAGTACTACATTTGGCCAACCAAACAGTAATTTTTCTCAATTTTAAATCGATTTAAGAAAGTGAACATATTAGTGCCTCATAATTTCAGTAAATGAAAATCGATACTTTTTTCTCGATATGCAGACATCCCTAGCAGTCATAGCAGCTCGTAGCGGTTGGTAAGTGCGGTGCTGATGGGCAGCTAGGCGCGCGAACTACGCAGAGACACTCACAAAACTCGCAAATCTGTTAACTATTTAAATTTTATGAAGTGTCGGCTCAGACTGAATATATAATTTGAATCGATTTGAATATAATTTGTCTATTTTACTCATAGAACACAGTTTATTCTACTAAAACAAATACTACTACTGTAAGTACCAAACATTTCAGGATGATGTTAGGATCCCATACCCGGAAGTTAGACGGGTCCGTACACCCGAAGTTGGTAATCTCGATAGAGATTTTCCCGGTGTGCCCGGGTGAGAGGGATATAGACCTATTCGAGGGAAGCCAGTACTCCAAGCTGGTCTGAATTGGAGAACAATCAGATGTACTGCCATTAGGGCGGTAACATCGAAACAGTGCTCAAAAAAAACAACTAAAGACCCAGACCCCGTTTTAGTCGGTTCGAGACCGACATAACCTCCTAGCCCGGCTCTGGCAGGGGCGGGGGAAGGGGGAGGGCTTATCCCTGGGAATGTTTTTCACGATGAAAAAAGGTGATGTAAGTATTCTAACGATATCCCATGTTTACCAATCTGTTTAGGTATTTTAAAGTTACAGTCAATAACATCTGTGTATACCACTTACTAAATACTATGATTAATAATAAGTACACATAAAAGTCAGTCGACTGTAGGAAGCCCTTTTAGTAGTAATTGAATGAGCGCGGATTCTTGCATTCATAAGTTTACAGCTGGACTATAAAAACATTACATAATTTTATCTCTTCACGATGTCGGAACTTATTTATACCTATGACTTTTAAGTTCCAACATTGTGAAGAGATTAAAGTGGTCGGCAGCGCGAGTGTAGCACGCGACCATAGGTCACGGTAACCTCTTTCCATCAGGTGGGCCGTGTGCTTGTCTGCCACTTATGTGGTATAAAAAAGTGTCATAATTCATATGTGGTGGGTGTAGTACTCAAATGTTAAAATGAAACTTTTTTTAATAATGCTCTAGTTTTTTATTTAACGTATATCCAAACGATCGGTATTTCAATATATTTTTCAATCAAGACCTTTAATAATTTCTATAACATAATCTGATAAATTAAAAGCAACTTTAAATTAATATAAGTAACAAAACATGTCAAAATCTGTGATCACATTTCAGGCACGAAAAATTTTATTCATTTATTTACATACCTTACCCTACTACTTATTACAGACAAGCTAATGCGTATAAATAGCTTTTGATCGGAAAAAGTAAATGCTCAGACGGAAATCAAACTCGCGATGTTTCCCGTACAAGGGGAAAGTTCTAACCGCTGAACGGAGGAATTGTCGGTAGATGGCTACCACCATCGTCCCAAGAGAGTTGTATAGGACAATTTCGAATCCTTCAGACGTGTCTCCGTGTTCCAGTCCCGTCGGCGCATATACTTGGCCCGATCTAAATCGATTTGAAACAGAATACTTATTGTTTTAAAATTTCACACATGAATAAATACATTTCTTTTGTTTATTAATCATTATGCACTGGTACATAGTTGGACTAGGTAGCCATTGACAATATGTCCAACAATCCAAATGGAGTGGACGTCTTCCAAAATAGTTTCGAGAATGTGATAAATGTATGCCAATGTAATGGACATCTTCCAGCTTTTGATTTCCAGATGTATTGAAATCCATGCATCCAATTCAAATGGACGTATCGTCAATGACTACTTTTAATACTCCAGGCATTCTTTAGTCAACATAAAACAAAGTCATTACCAACAACACGAATTACACTTAATGAAAAATAAAAACCAATAAGAATGTAAGTGGACACACATGTACTAATTAATTAGAAATAATACACATTAATCATAATAATCAATTAGAATTCATCATCATAATAAAAAATAATATAGTAGAGGCAAAACAAGGGTTGTAGATCTACGATAGGAAATTAGGAATATTAAAATTATTTGTTGAAAAGTCAAGCTGAGCGCCACTAAGTATTGTAACGCTATACGTCTTTGTAACGGTGACCCTCTTTTTTAAGTCTTTGCTTTCAGCTTACCATCAGCGAGGTGTAGTCATAATGCCCTAAATAAAAAATTGTATTTGAAGGAATGTCAAAGTTTAAAAAGAAACCAATACATAAATCATTTCATAAAAAATCAATTCTTTCTTAATACTGTTATTTCGACTTTTGTCAAATCGACGACATTTCTATTTCTAAATTCTGTATTCCCAGGGCGCTGACATCTGGATTGCGTTTGCGGAAAGGTTCATAAGCTGCTCCGGTGTACAGGTTTATGTACCTGCAGCACACTCCAGCAGGTGAGCTATAGTCTGTGGAGCAAGTCACACTACAGGCCCGCGCCATCCGAGAAGCCCCACCTAGACGTAATTCTACTTGTTTTGGCCGACCTGTGTTCGAAGTCTTGATCTAAAGTTTTTAATGACTAAGAACGGGCACACTACGCCTACGACCGATCTTTCGCGTAGTGTGCCACTAGTATTTAGTATCCTTTTTTCCTTTCTGCATTGATTAGATAATCCATCGATGTTTATTTTTCTGCTTCTATGGCTTCTCTGACTTGGCATTTTATTCAGCTTTCACTTTAGACCGGGGTCTCGCTACTAATGCCAAGCCAAAGACTATCAGCATGGCTCCTGCCCACCATCGTATCGATGAAGCCTCTTCAAAAAGCATTATGCCAATTACTCCCTGCAAAAAAAAAGTATAAATTCCTTTGAAGATGGATACATACATACATACGGCATATGGCAGGCAGGGGTGAGTCACACCCACATTTCATCAACCACTGTATTCGGCCCGAGAATGGGGTAGGAAATTAAAATTAATAGACAAAGTAGAAAGTTACTACTTTTTTTTCCTATCCTAATGTAACCATGTTCTTTAGAAATAAAATTTGATTTGATTTGATTTGATCTTTGTTACTCAGTTACGCTTGAACGAATGAACCAGGGCTGAACGGATTTGACTATTTTGGTCCAGGGATGTTTGAATTATAGTTTGGAATAATAGCTAGTTTTATTGGTGAAATAGGTTCCCATGAGTTGAGGAAATGGGATCAGTATTAAATCAGAATGAACCTCGATGGTTGGTTACGTTCCAATCACTTCGGCAGACGTGAGTTATGTGAGTGTGAGTTATGTCGGTAACTTTAGTTCTTTGTCGGAAGATCTCATTACGAATTTTATCCTTCAAAGAGACTTCATGGCCTGCTTGCTTCATGGACCTTCAATTGATGGACTAACCCCATCGTCCATGACCACGTTTCGGCGTAGACGCACTGGTTGCCCCTTCGACTTGCCCCAGATAGACATATTGTTGAACAACTTCGAGTGTCGCCCCTTCGATGGCAATCGGTCTAGGTGCGACATGTTCATTAATGTTCAATAAACATGTCACACCCAGACCCTTAGTTTTGTCTAAGTTTACACCGAAGCCGACGCGAAATACTCGATTTAGGCTGTGCAGCTTATCGTCCAGCTGCTCCGGCGTCTCTGCAACTATAATGATTTCGTCGGCAAACCGTAGGTGCGAGATGTACTCGCCGTTTATGTTAATACCCCGCCCAGTCCAATTCAGTCTTGAAGACGTCGCCCAATACTTTGGTGCATAGAAGTTATAGTGCATGGACAACACTACGTAATGCTCATTAAAAATACAACAAAACAAAGTAGTGTGGCACTCGAAATACGCTTATCGTAAAATGTTACCTGTCTGTTGTAAATATCTCACAGTGAAACTTTATACAAAGTAACATAGGTCGACAAAAACTCTTTCCATCTCTTCAGAATTCCGATGCAATTCACAATACTATAAATTGTTTCCTTCGACTCGACATCGGCGATTTCACACGTTTTCTCACTTGACCTTTTGTTAGTTCTAAGTTATAGTTTTTAATGAGTGTTATGAAATAGAAAGACTCCGGCTAATCAAGATTCATTCTTTGTTCATGTACAGTTTAAAAGAGAAACAGAGTCTTCTTATAAAATTGCTATAAATAACGTCATACATATTTACCTAAAAAAATACATTGTAATATTTCGTTAAAATATTTCCAGACTGCGATTAAATTCGACCATTAATGGGTCACGCAAAATTTCAACACAAAAACCTAAATTCTAAATGACGCATTACTTCTATAGGCTGATGACGAAGCGAAAATTAGTAAGCAGTACACTTACAATTATTTATAAGTATTCAGTGTTCAACGGTGTTATAGCATCACAAGCTGGTTCTCGCGGCTTCGCCCGAGTTGAATTTTCATTCAGTTTCCGAAACCCATGGGAAAGTTTCCTCTGGATAAAAAGTAGCCCATGTGTTATTCCAGGTTCTAATATATCCCTGTATATTTCTGTACAGTCATTAGAGCGTAATTGAGTAACAAACATACTAACATCTTAACTGATGGCTGGAGACGGCAGTGTGGTTTCAGTGGGTTCGAATGCGACACATCCACTCCTGCTAGCTTCGGCGCGGAGTGAGGTAGGGCTGGGTATATCCGTGGGGATTGTGTTTTTAAATGAAAATGAGGTCGTATGACACACGATGTTTGATAGAAGGTCGTACGCGGCTGTGTCCAAACTAGAGGTACGTACGAGAACGTAACTGAATTTACGCACGGGAAAAAAAAATATAGTCGAAGTCAACAATAATACTTACAATGCAGTTGTTTGGTGCAAGCACTATAATAATATTAGTGTTAGTGTTTGTCTACTCGCATCGCCTCACAATCTGACAACGACTCATCTGAGCCCAACCCTCTTTTTTTTATCGTGCGCAAAATCCTCACGGATACCACCTCCACCAAAACCGATGGAGGTGATTATATCGGACTCAAACCGACCAAAACGCACGCCATCCATGGGTCCTCGATTGCCGGAGGTGAGATTATACAAGACATATCTCTCGCATCCCGGCAGACCCGGGGACATCTCTATTGAGATGACCCTCTTCCCCCAATGTGGGGACCATGGTGTCCCTATCTAGCCCCTGGGTATGGGGTGGCACTTTGCGCCATCGCCGTGGCCTGCTTCTGCTAGGCCTACCCCTCTAGTGGTGGAGGGTAATATGGCGCCAATGCTTTCACTACCATGGACGCCCAAGATCGTGCGAAATGGAAGAAAAAAGTAAGAAGGAGGATCCTGAGGTCCGAGTTCACAATGTCCTTAGATGCAAACAGATCTACATGATGACGATGATTGATGACTAACGGATGAGGCTCTGACGCAGGCGTTTCTTTCATGGTCTGCAGATGACAGTCGCACCCGTAAAAGTTCAAATAAGAGAAAAAGCAGTAGAGAGGACTTCGTTTTTGGATTCCATATGTAAAATACAGGTAAGTATGAAGTTTCACTTACAGAAAGAACGTAACTCGAGGCCGCTGATATGACGGTAGGCGCTGCAGAGTTGGACGCAGCGTCCAGAGACCGCAAGTAATATCGGCAGCCCCAAGTGTTGACTATCACCATCGCCACCAGCAAACCACTCCATATCAAGTAACTATCGCCCTGTTGATAATAGATATGAGTGAAGATCACGTCGTGTTATAATTTGGTAATTACTAATTGCATAATAAATATTCTACGACAGCTCACAACTCTATTTAGACCCACAGTAAACATACCGTAACTAGCTTACATACATAGTACTCGTATGTATGAAATAAAAATGATAAGTATTTTTCACTGATGTACTTCAATTTAATGCATACAGACATTTATGCTAACGCGTACTTCTACTTCCCTTCGGGGTAGGCAGAGGTGAATTAACACCCACATTTCACTAACCATTGTATTCGGTCCCACGTAATAGGGCGTGAGCTTATTGCCATATTCCGGGCTATATTTTTGAGCTGAGTCTGGACTGTATATATCTGATCATGTTTAACAGCCCTCTCCCTTAGTCGGCTTGTATGACACGTCATAGCACACGCCACTTGGCTAAATAACTTGTATTATAGAATCTATAATGCGGATAAACATACTCAAAGTATTTGCACTGAGCAGGAATGAAACCCGCGCCCCCTGCGTAGCAGTCGAACGCTTTACCGCTTCGCCACAGAGGCCGTCTACCTAGTCTTATAATATACCTAGACGAATTTTATTCCCAAATTCAAAAACTAAAACATAAGTAAGTTAATAAAAATATGTTTTTCATTGCTTTCTACCGTTATATGTGGCTACTTGCACAATGTAGTCATATTTCAAAATCCAATCTACAAAACTACGGTCGCCGCACCTGGCCTTTTACGATATGGCTTTGTTTTTGGCAAACCTCATTCTTGTTTACGTAGTCGTACCTACGTCGAATATATGTATACCTTCTTAGGTACTACATGTCACACACTGGAAATATATGATGTAATCTCATATTATCCCTATTCATTCTGGGAATGAAAAACAGCAAAAGAAAAGGGAAAAATAGTACGTTTATTATTTGGTTTAACTTTTTTTCGGACAAATATTTCTTATAATATGAAAGTTTATTTGTATAGGTACATACGTAGGTCCCGGCAGAGTACAGTCAACAGCAAATAGATAGAGACATTCAAGACTGTCAAATAGTTAGAGACAGCCAAAGTGGTCAAAACTATCGATACACCCGAGACGCTCACATAGATAGAGACATTTCATTCGTCAAAAGTAACGGAACGCGGATGTTACCAATTATATCGCCTCTACTAGGGTGCCAGTTATATGATGACAGCCAAATCACCATATGTAACTAAGCAACATCCTTGCCATAAACATCGGTACAACTGCACAATTACACCCTAACCAATGAGCATAGAGCTCAAATTAAATTAGTAACTGGGAAGTAACAACTATGACAGTTGTCTGAGATTATGGCTATGGTCTATCTCTTTCTTTCCTCTAAAACTTTGCATGTAACTATCTTTGTTATTTCGTGCGTGACGTCATTGCCATGTGTTTTGTTTTTAGTTCAATAGATTCGAATAATATCTCAAAATATTAACATCAATTTTGCCGTATTAGTTCACCTATCAGGTATATATAAAATGAAATAAATTGACTGTTTGTGTCACTATCTTTTTTATTAGCGATAGAGATGCCTTTTGAAAATTGAACTTTAAAATAACAAATTAAATTAGAACGGAACGTGGAAATGTTTTTAAATTATCAATTTAACGTATAGGTTATTAATTTATATGGAGGTGTCACTGAGACGACTTCTTACGCGTGGATCAAAATAAAGATAGCTCATGTTACTACTTCGTTACAAAGCTACATTCAAATCCGTCCGGCGATTTTAATTAGAAGAGTAACAAACACACACGTACTTATCAGCTTTAAGAAATAATACCAAAATAAATATATACCAAATATTTGAACCAAGTCACGGAAAATGTTTAGCGTTACAATAAATAAGTTTTAATTGATGAGTCAAAAACTCTTTGCAAAATTATTTTTTTTTACATTTAAATATAGAAGAAACGTCATTTTATTTATGTGTATCGATATATTTGACCACTTTGGGTGTTTGGTTACTATTGACACTTTGCCTGTAGCTATAATAATGGCAGCTAGCGTGTATCAATGTATTTGACAACACGGTGTACCGATATATTTGGACAGGGTGGGTGCACTCAATAAATTGACCACTTTGGCTGTATCGATGTTATTGACCACTTTGGTTGTATCTAACTATTTGACAGCCTTGAATGTCGCTATCTATTTGCTGCTGACTGTACAATATGGGCCACGCTATTTCTAGCCATGCGGTGTCGTACAAGGCTACTATACTTTGTAAAATGTAGCTTGGGTCCTATGACAGCTGTCAGTGAAATCCCGCACATGAAGTCTTGAATTTTCTATTATTGAATGTAGTAGATGTCAATGTTATACTTTATGGGCATACCGAGCTAATTAGTGATGGGCGATGAATCATCGTGACCACATAATATGAACTATCCACATTTTGAATAAAGCTTAATTAAAAATTGAAATTAATATAAGAAAAAAATATTGAGTAAATAAAATCCTACATTCAATCCATCAACGCCCTGAACCTGTTTTTGGATTTTTAAGAAGACACGCCGCGTTTGGCTCTTGGGCCATGATATAGGCATAAGATACATGCGCCAACATCTTGTTTGATATGAACTTCCACTGATCCACTCCACTCAATCTCATCAGTACGAGTGAAGACGCCTTGTATGCTAAGTATATTACGTTCTCATTACAATTAAATACATACATACAATTAAACTAAACGTAATTATTATGTAACATGCATCAATAATAGCTGGTAGTATCGATATTTTCATCGAATTTCGGACACCCCTATGAACCTAATTTTGACATCTGTCATAGGACCCATGCTATATTTTACAAAGTATAAAGGATGGATCTGACACTGAGCTATCTGATATGAACAGCTCAGCCTCAGACTCGAGTCAACAATAGTGCCCGGAAAAAGGCAATAGGCTCACCCCCTATTACGTGATACCGAATACAATGGTTGGTGAAATGTGGGTGTTAATTCAACTCTGCCTATCCCGGTAGGAAACAAGCGTGAGCATATGCATGTCTGTAAGTAGATTTAAATGGAAGACACGGTGATGTAGGTTGGTAGGCATACTCATGGTGGAACGGCATATTGAAGGACACGTAAAAGTTAAATGAGATTTTAAAAAAATGTGCCAAAAAGTATGCGTATTTGAGCTGTCTTTTGAGAGCACGAGGTGCAACGGTGGTGGACAACCTCAAGCCCACCAATCACAGATTATAAAAAAAATCGCGCCAGGGCCTAATATCTCTCGCAACTTAGGTCCATGACCCGTGCCTTTAGGTATACTTCTTCGTCTAATGGACTTGGACTGCTGAGACAAGGTCTCGGGTTCGATCCCAGGTTTTACCAGGGCACACACCATTGACATTTTGATACTTTTCGAAATTATGTGTGTAGTTGTCGCAGGTTTATAAGTGCCCGGTTAATGGCAATAGGCTCGCCACCTATTACATTGGGACCTAAACATAAACTGGCGAAATGTGGATGCTAGCACCTCTACCTATCCCTTCTGGGATATAGGCGTGTGTTTATGTTATGTTATACGTAACTCACTATTCCGTAGCGCCTCCTCGACTTTGCCTGTACGGTAAAAAGCAAAATGATCAAGCATTTTACTGACGTAGGTAACCTTGGAAACACAGGGTACTAAAGGTTGTGGTTTATTGAGGACATAACCTCAGAATAACTAATCGGCATAACAAATAAAACCGAATTTATCTACACATCCTCTTGGCAAGTATATGTTCTACGTATACATATCTACCTATATTTACCTGACCTGATTGACTGACTGATTCCTCAACACAAAGGGAATGTGGGTGCTAGCACTTCTGCCTTCCCCTTCGGGGATATAGTCTATGTTATGTTAAGTTACGTAGAATATTTATTATTGCAATTTATTTGTATTACTTAGGTAAATACAAATACAAATTTTGTACAGTTCATAATTTATTTTAAACAATGGCAGGAATGGGAAAATGTGTGTTCTACCATTTTTATTTTTAGTGTAGTAATACTAGTAATATAACTTGGTTCATTAAAGAAAGGTTTTATAAATGGCGGACGTTATCACTTCCTCTCGCTCGCACACTAGTACTGTCTATACTCACTCACGCGCGTACCGTCAACACAAAAAAAAATATTGATCTTTATTTTCTTCCACGCTCTGTGCTCTTGATGCGATGCATAAAAGAAAGGATTCTTAAATGTCGGCTTGTACTTGCGTTGACAGATAGTACACCTAGCATATAAAATTTCATTTTTTTTCAGTTTAAAAAAAATATAAACAAGACCAATGTTATCTGTGGTCAGTGGCGTAGCTACCAAGGGGCTAGGCGGGGCAGTGCCCCGGGGCCCTCAAGCTCAGGGGGCCCTTGAATCCTTACTAGAAATCTCGATCGAACTGAACTTTTGGAAATTTATCTCATTTTCAAAATAAATATGACAGGATGCAACCCCACTTTAATCATGACAACTCAGTTGAGAGAAATTCAAAAGTTATGCCTAGGAAATTCTCCCTAAATTCTTCCTTTTTTTTTTTTTTTTTTTTTTTATCGTGCGAAAAATCCCCACGGATACCTCCCCACCGGAGCCGGTTGGGAAGGTTATGTCGGACTCGAACCGACTAAAACGCACGCCGTCTTTGGGTCTTTAGTTGCCGGAGGTGAGGTTGTAGCCAACATATCCCTCGCACCCCGGCAGACCCGGGGCCTTCTCTTCGAGATGACCCCCGTCGGGTGTAGGGACCACGGTGTCCCCAACTAGCCCCCGAGTATGGGGAGGCGCATTTTGCGCCGCCGCCGCGGCCTGCTTCTGCTAGAGTGACAGGCGGCTCCACCCGTCACCCCCAGGCCCGCGCTCATGGAGGACGGAGGTCATTCTGCGACCTCCGACGTCCGAGTCGCCTCCGCTCGTTCCCTAAATTCTTCCTGTAGGTTGGTGATGTTGTCAATTTGACGGATATGCGTTTTATTATTCATCGATGTGTGTTTTATTGTGAATTCGAGTTAAGTTAACAAAACTTAACAAAAATGCGACATCAATATGGAAGGAAAGGCGAGTAAAGTTTTAGGAGAGACCAAAGCAAAGTTGCAAATTTATAGAAATGATTTTGAATTATTCAAGTGCAAAGCCAGTGAAACTGCAAGAAACTATAGTATTGTATTGACACCCATTTTCAAGAAAAAATGCAAAGAAAAGCTAAAAAATATTTTGATGAATTAGTTGCTGATCACCGATTTCCAAACCAATTACCAAAAACATTTACATACATATGTTCACGCCCATAATCCCCGAAGGGGTAGGCAGAGGTGTATTAAACATCCACATTCCGCCAACTATAATTTTCGGTCCCACGTAATAGGGGGCGACCTATTTGCCACCAATCGGGCACTTTGTAAAAGAATGGTTATGCCGAAAATGTATTCCTAGCCGAAAACGCAGCAGATAAATAAATTTGGAAAAAAAATTGACCCGAATCCTTGCTAGAAAATTAATTACGTGCTTAGCCGTACAAGCGCTACCAATTAACGTCTTGGAGAGTATCGGACAGAAAAAAGAAGAAGAAATATTTAAAATTAAAATTTTCAATAATGTACTAGTCACAGTAATATCTCAATTAGATACTTACACGTTTTATTAGTATGAGTGCAGTCAGTCATAATATTGTATTTTATTTTCTTATACCAACATTTTTATTACATATTGATGAAACAACTTTATCACACAAGTGTGACGAATCCCAAAGAAAATATTCAGATACAATAGGCCCTAGTTTCTCACTATTTATTGATATTTACCACCTTGTTTTATTCAACTAACTCAAGCATGGGCTGTTCACCAATTATGTAAGGAAATAATGAGTAAATATGGAGTGCTAGAATGCGACCTAACGGAAGTATTTACAGCAATGTTATTATTCCTTACAATTCCTGTCACTTCTGCAGCAGCTGAAAGGTTATTAGCAACTTAAAAATAATAAAAAAATATTTACCCCTATGGGAAACAGACGGGATTTTATGTATGTATGTAAAAAAAATTAAGGAATGATATGGGCCAAACTCGACTCCGTGATTCATCGCTAATAACAATTGAAAACAAAACCACATCAAGCCTGGATTTAAACGAAGTCATTGATACTTTTACGAAAACTAAAGCTAGTAAATAATAATTGTTATTAAGTCAGTTGGTAGGACGGACCTTTATCTAATAAACCATAGTCTATTCCCCTTCTCTATTTCGTTTTATAAGCCAAACCTACACTTAGTACCTAGTAACTGTAATTTATGTTGTAACTGTTTAATATTTTTATTACCTGCCCTGCAGTGCACAAAAAAAGCTTAGATAGCTTAGCATTTTTAAAGTATTTGTACATCAGTGCAAATCAGTTTGCTAAGCAAGGGGGCCCCATTTCTTAATTGGCCCCAGGGCCCTTGACTACCTAGCTACGCCACTGTCTGTGGTATTATGTTATCTGTGACAAGACCGTTGTTCATAATAATGTTAGTTCTTTATTTTAACCAACATCATGATCTTCCATGATCCTCCTTATAGAATGTGATAAACGTTCCTTTTTCAGGATGAAAGCACTCAATGTGCGTTTAAAAGGACTCTATGTGTAAAAGTACGTACTGTTTCCGATGAAAACAAAAATAGATGCTGTCACGTGTCGCGGGCGAAGCCGCCGGCAGCAGCTAGTTAGAAATTATTACGACTCGGTCTTGTTTTTATTATTTTTCATATGAAAAAAAAAATTGGAATTTTATATGCCAGCTGTATTTCCGTCAACGCAAGTACAAGCCGCCATTTATAAAACCTTTCTTTAATGCACCAGCTTATACTTCAATCGATATGGTAGGAAATACTTATATTGTGCGCATAGATCAATCAGTTCATATAAGAAATCGTGAGCAAGAGAAATTATAAAGCCAATAAATCGATCGATCAAATTTTATTTTCTGAAGCGGTTATTCTCACTACTTATCGATTTGTAGACACCTAGCCCATCCCTAAACTTCGATTGTCATATTTTATTGCACCTTTTTATTAGTGCCACTAAACAAAACAGAAACAAAAACTTACTACAACACCAACACTTGCTGTTAATTTCCCTAACGTACTGCCTACAGATGCCCAAATACCAGCTAGAAAAGCTTCGTACAACATATTATTATTGTTTAGTAGGATTTTTAGGTTATTCGATCAACTTCGGCATTAACATTGAGGCAAGTTACACGCAGCAAATTTCTGTTGATAAATTTGTTTACTCCCAATATTGTAATACTTTATATTATTATTATAATATACAGCAAAAAAACAATTAGAACTACTTGAAATAACAATAGAAGAACATTATGAGTCTGAAGTTGTGGTAAATTTATTTTATCATTTTCCCCTCACATCACAATGAACAGCAATTTTATACATAAAATCTGCTTGTAACGAAACAAGCCTACAGCATTTTTTTGGGAATTTTATGACAAGATAACTAGGACCTTTAAGATTAAAGTATTACTCATCATGACATTATAATATTAAAAGTAATGAGATCCTAGGAAATAATCATTTGGAACTCAGGATACATAATTTATATTGGATATTACTCTATCAAAATAGCTGACTCACTTTAAAATTGGTATGATCTTTATAAATGTCAAGGGATGTTCATCTCAGATATATATCGATGTTTTAATAACGCTTTTTTAGTCGGACCTTTAAGACAAGTCTTATTTTTTATATTAACACTAGTGAATTTAATGAATAAACAAATGTATAAGAAGTTGTAATGCTTGTTGTTGATGATGATGATGACGATGGATGGTAGTGGCTTTAATAAGGTAATGGATACTACTAGAAGCATCTTCCAAGAAGATTTGACACCACCACGAAAAATCACATTTAACTGTAATTTGTAACTTTCCTTTCCTACACTTGTGGACTTTGTCTAAGCCGTTATGTCAATAAGTTTACACATAAAATCTTGAATTTACATTAAATTAGGAAAATGAAATTTACTTCATTTGTTGTAAATTCGAGTTATTATGCATTTGAGTCAGAGCATTATGTTCTTTTTAAATGAAATCTTTTCTACTATGTTATGTCAATCTAAGAGATTGTCTTGATGTATTTCAATATAATTATCAAATTGAAGCAACGATTTTAATCAATACAATCGTCATTTTTAGTTTACGGCATCAACAAATGAATAGAGCATGTCATACACTCTGATCATGAAGGCAAATACTATAATCTAATATGATCATTTCCGGTAGGTAATTTAAAATTGGTTCATTAAAATTGTGAAAAGAAACTAATGAAAACGATGAGACGACAAACATGATATGTTTTTATTAAGTTTTCATTGTACAAGTTGACAAAATTAGGTATCAGTATGTATTGGACGCTTTGAGTGTACTAATTCATCGATGTATCTTGCGATTTTACCTACAGGTGATTGATAGTATCAGAATAATTGTACCAGTACTTATACATTGTATAGCAAAAATCGATGCTTTTAGTGTATCGATATGTCTCGTTATCGACTATCGATCATCTCTTCAAGATTACCATTTGTCAGCGAGTTGTCATTAGTGTCAGCGAGCTGTCATTTCATTGTGGTCAAGTAGTCCAGGCATTGATGTATAAGGCAATTCACAAAGTTGTCAATTTACTCAATTTCGCAATTCAATATTGATTTGATATTCGTCATCGTCATTCACTCACAGACTCACACTCGTCAGTAGTAGTAAACAATATTATTACAATTTATAATACTATTCAATAGGTACCTACTTGTTATACCACGCGCTGTATTGCGTTTTAACTTAAGTGTTCGGTTCGAACTTCAGCAGTTCAGCAGTTCAACAGAAGACGGAGAGTTGACAGGTCGACTAAGGCGCAGAGATAGTGTTAAATCTATTCAACCTATTTGGTTATTTGAAAACTATTCATAGAGTAAATTGATATAAAATTATTCTTACTGGCCTGCTTGACAATTTACAGTAACAAAACACGAACGTGTCTACAATAATTTCTTACAATTACTATTGTATTATTGCTTTTCCACGGCTATTTAAGATTTTAGAAAATATTTACTAATCTGTGCGCCAACTACAATTAAAATGGAGAATATCAAAGCTGGTGATAATGTGTTAATTATCTGGAATAAGGATGATCAGAGTGCTATCAGCACATTGGTGGAAGAGGTGAGAGGGAAGGTTGAAAATGGAACAGTTGTTTTAGAAAACTCTGAAATGATAACTGAATGTAAGTATTTTCTTCACATATCTTCGAAAGACTATTCTGCAGTTATAAGGGTATGTTAGTTCATTCTTTGCGCCAACTTTATAGTAGTTTTGTTTTGTTGCAAAAACTGTCAAACCGTATATAATACCTATAGTCCATTTACTTAAAAAACATAAACAATAGTGTGTATATTTAATATGTTATGTTTAAAAACTGTGTTAGTATAAAATACTTTTCTACTTAGTAATGCGTTTTGAAGTGTAAAAACCTGTATCGAACCACTAGTTAGTTAGTTAGTCTTATTTGTTTAACATGTGTTTTTACAAAAACTTGCTACAAGATTGTTTACCTTTATTTAGGTACCTAAACAAATGGGCTATAGTTACGAGTATATATATACTTAATAAAAAATATATAAACATACACTAAGATAGTTTATGTATTACAATGAAAATGGATGGATTGTGTGAAAAATTATATGGGTAGGAAGTGAATGTTGAAATGACTGCGACCAGAGATGAATAGTAGAAGCACACATGCTGTGTGCAGACCCTAAATATATAAGTGATGAGGTCAGCAGGATATTCATGTTGATGTGCTAATGCAAGTTGAATTGAACATGTTCACATTCAACTAACTTGTGCCTGCAGCTTCTTCCTCCTGAAATTCTTATCCCATTCCTACTGCTGATCCTCCCTGATAGGGTGATCATATTATAACCTAAATATAATATGGCTTTCCGTTGGTTAAAGAATTTTCAGAATCAGTTCAGTATATCCTTAGATTAACCCTACATCCTCACCAACTCACAAAGTTTACCTCTTCAGAATAACATATAGTATGTATAGATGGTATGATATGATGGATAGGATGATTAAATACAACCTCAGACAACAAATGTTTGACAATTTTTTTCTTTACAGCGTCACGTCCACATTCATCTTATGAAGTTGTAATATCCAACTGGCTCTCCCCACATACAGTTAAACATACAGATATTATCTTAGCGTTAATAGTAAAACTTCTCAAACCCAGTGGCAAAGTGTTACTAAAAGATGAGACAGATTTAAGCAGTATCCTGAAAATAAATGGATTTGTTAATATTACAAAGTGTTCAGATAATTTATATGTAGCTGAGAAGCCTAAGTTTGAAGTAAGTGCATTGTGTTAGAACTATATATGTGTGGTAACATGCATTTTGTTATGTTGATAAAACTGTTTACTCGTGCGGCTCTAGGTGTAATTATAAGCATTCAGGTTTTAATTTTAGAATTTTATTGTTTTGCATTCACTTTTTTCTTACTATTTTAATTAGAGTGCATATATGTGTGTCAATGAGATATAATTAATATATAATTGCTGCCCATTAACAGCTGTTTGGTTAACGTCCAGAACTTTCTGATGGTAACACCTCTTTATACTTAACATGAAATTCTTGATTAAAAAATGTTAATCCCGTAAAATTTAATTAGGTTATTTACTTGAACTTGAATAAGAATTAATTTTAAGATCAACACTTCACCTCACCTTTTTACCCGACTGCGCGACGCAAAGGAGGGTATTGTGTTTATTATCAGTGTATGTATGTATGTATGTATGTTTGTTTCTATGTGGCGTTCTAGAGCCTAAACGCATAGACCGATTTTGATGATTCTTACCTCAATCGATTCGTCTTAACCTTGCGAGTGTCACTAAAGACATGACAGTAATCAAAATTTACCACAGCGACCACCAGACGCCATATTGTCAAAATGAAAAAAAAAAAATTCGATGAACTATGTCAAGTGGGGTGTCGTTGAATAGGTATTTTAAAATCATATTTAGGTTCCTTTTACCATTTTTCATTTTAACTAATAGTTTAGGATATATAACGATTTAAAGTTGTTTAACAAAACATTAATTCTCGCTAATTTTCTTACTTCAAGGATAAACGATATACAAACAAAAATAATATTTTGATAAAAGAATAAATTTTAAATGAATCGTAACTAAAAAGTATAAAATAAAAAAAATAATTTAAAGAAAAACAAAAAACCCGACTGCCTAACTAACCTAACCTAACTAAAAAGAAAGAAACAAGCCCAGTAGTTAAAATTTCATACAATACTCACAGTCGGGGCCCATTTAAATTTTACCAATTACATCTTCATAAGGGGCCCCGACTGTGAGTATTGTATGAAATTTTAACTACTGGGCTTGTTTCTTTCTTTTTAGTTAGGTTAGGTTAGTTAGGCAGTCGGGTTTTTTGTTTTTCTTTAAATTATTTTTTTTATTACCATCTAGCAACGTGCAGTCAAATGGCAGAATTAACATATAAAAAAAATGTATGACATTTTCAGGTGGGTTCTAAAGCCTCATTAAAATTAAATAATAAGCCCGCAGTATGGAAAATAGATAATACTGTAGAAGAAGCATGGGGTGGCGGGGGTGATGATGAGACAATTGACGACAACCAGCTTCTAGATGAAGATGACTTGAAGAAACCAGACCAGCAGTCTTTGAGAGGTATGTGAATATTTAATCATAATGTTAAGCGCGATTCACACATAGTGCGGGTACGGGTCATTATGTTATCCATCGCTGTTTATAGAGTGAAGTAGAAAATATACTATATCAAGAAAACATTAAAAAAAAACCGACTGACTGACTCGCGGACTTCCGCAAAATCAGGCACTGTGGCAAGCCAAACATTACCACTATTACAACACATGAGATTATTCGATACCGCATGTCACCAGTTACAGATTAACATTCGCTCCGGTCCGGACCTTATCATTTTTCACTCCGTCCATTCTAGTTCTAAGTGTTCGCCCGCGTTGGTGGCGGTCAACCCAGTAGACGGCCTCACCTTCTTTTTCCATTTAGACCATTAGTAATCGTTCACTGTCGACATAATTTCCATCCCTACTCTTTTCATATTTCCAATATTTCCATCCCTACTCTTTTCATATTTCCAATATTTCCATCCCTACCCCTTTGACCCTACGACATTAATTGCGGCCGGTGGCTGGAGTTTTACGTGATATTTCTGATATATACGTAGATATTATCTACATTATTATTAAATTACTAGCTGTTGCCCGCGGCTCCGCCCGCGTGGAAGTCGGATCGCGCGTGTCATCGCTTCAGGTCGAAAACGTTCTACAGCATATTTTTATAGCATATATTACTGTAAAAATATATTATACCTACATAGATTTGTGTACAATTTTAGCAGTAATGAAATAAAAGTCACAATCATTTACCTGTTTGGTATTGACCATTAAAGCGACACTTAGAAAACGTAAAAAAATATAAAATTTATGTTTAGCAAATTAGCATTATCAATTACAGTTTGAAACGTGGCCCTGTTCTGAGAAGACTCCGCTAAATAATTTAGCGGGCTGTTTTTTGGTCTATTTACAAACATTTACTTATTCTAATTGAAATTTTTGTTTTGAGTAACATGGTTAGACAGTTCATGTTCAGCTCTTTCCTCTGTCGATTCTTGAGAACGCGCATAATATCTCATTCTTTTAGAGTTTCTTGAATTTTGGGATAAATAAGTTCTTTTTTTAGGTGGCACGTTAATATATATAAGCCTGTTATATATAAAGAAGAAAATGAGTAAGTATGCTTTAAAAGAATAACGGGAGTTGTCGGCGTGTCTTCGGTACTGGATTCAAAATTTTATTTTTATTTTGAAATAACTTGATCTATGAATGAATGATGCGGTGTCGAGCTAAAAAGTACGTTTCGTAAGCAGTCGAAAATATTATGTTATTGTAGTATTTATCAGAAGCCTGTTATTTAGGTAGGTATTTATTTGGATTGGAAGTAAATAAGTTAGTAAAGTAAAAGTACTATAAGTATGGAATGGAAATACAATTATTTATAATTAGTGATTTATGATGAATGATCGCGCTGAAAAGCACGATTTGAAAGCAAGGCAAACGGATACTTCCGGATCTCTCTGTATTCCTATTCTACACACATAAAAAAAGTTTGCGATCAATGGCATAAGCTCCTAGAATTCTTTAAATTTAACTTTATCAAGAAAAAAATATGTTGTATGCCTGTACCTTGTTTGAAATTAAAATATAAAACTATTTTTTATTATTTATTTAAAAAAAATTGAGCCATTAATCATAATGCAATTGTGATAGAAATTTCATAGAAAGAAAAAGACTGTTTAATTAAACTTTAACTACAATTTATTATTAAAAGGTGTAAATTCAATATAAAGTAACTCCTCCCCTGGCTCGAACACATGCGGAGATCCTCCTGGGCATGCTGAGGATCATGTTATCCAGCATTTCCTGGGGTAACATATCCCATTCTTCAATAGCGGCTTCCCTGAGCTCTGGAACTGTCTGGGGATGTGGCTCACGGTTCCATACAGCTCGTTTAAGAGCATCCCACGCGTGCTCTATTGGGTTTAAGTCGGGCGAGCCGGCAGGCCAGTCTAATCGTGTGATATCGTATTCGTGAAGAGCAGCATTGACTCGTTGAGCTCGATGTGCCGGCGCATTATCATCGACCAGTACAAATTGGTGCCCATGGTTTACTCGGAATGGTTTGACGATATCATCAATAGCAACTGCTTTGTACATGTCTGCTGTCATGAAGCCCCGATACGGGATCAAAGGCATTCTAGCTCCAATCATAATGCCACCCAAAAAAGACACCGATTTTCCGCCTTGCTGAACTGTTCCAGTGGCAGTTCTTTGTCTTTCACGGTCGCCTGGTCTTCTCCAGACACGGACACGTCGGATGAGTGGAGATTCGGGATTCGTCAACGAAGAGTCAGTTTTGCCAAATGTTTTCTTACTCACCTTCTTCATTTTGCCGAAGTCTAGCCCACTGCAATCTTCGTTGTTGACGTTGCTGGGAATTGAGCGGAGCTCGCCGTGACCTCCGTGCTCGTAATCCAGCCTGGTGCAAGCAATTGCGAACGGTCTGCGTACTAACTTCAAGGCCAGAGGCGGCCCTGACTTCTGCTTTTATTTTAGTGGCGTTGATTGTGGGATCACGGACTGCCAGCAATAGCGCTTTTGGGCAGCTGTCAAAACAGTTGGGCGACCGCTGCGGGGTCGGTCAGCTAAATTCTTCATTCCGTGGTTGGGATATAGCAAGTCTGCGTGCTATTACTCTCGTGGTGTAACCTTCTTCCCTCAAAGTTACTATTTTAGCTCGTAAAACCTCTGATAATCCTCTTGGCATTTTTTCAATCACAACTTTACGCGAAAAATATCTTGAATCGGTTATAATTCACTAAATCAGATTTCTGAATGAGCGTAAGCTAGGACTGAAAGCCTTTTTGTAAGAAAAAACAATTGAACGGTGTCATTGTTTTGTGTTCTAATTCTTTATTTAGAAATAAAGCATCTAAAAAGAAGAATAAATCATAATATAATCTACAGTAACAAAAAAGATTTCAGTTTTTCAAAGTGATCACAAACTTTTTTTGATGTGTGTATTCTGTAGTGTTAATTGCGTTAACTGCTAAGCAAGAGAAGCAAAGCATTTAATAAAAAAAAATATTATATTAAGATATGAAATAAAAGAAACTATTAAAAACAACATCAACAACCAATGCTCAGAATAATCTGCAGTTTAGTAAGGGTGCAACTAATATCATCATCATTCCCTGTCCCTGAACCTTTTTCCCAACTCAGTTGGGGTCGGCTTTCCAGTCTAACTGTGATGCGGCTGCCATCTGACCTCCACAACCAATGGCGATATCGAAGTTAGACTGGTTGGACTTTTGAGGGCTCCAACTACCCGTAACGAATGTCATAGATGTTTGTATGGCAACCGGACAGACAGCTGAACGTGCTCTCCGAGGCACGAACAGACCAGTGCAAACAGCCATATTCATGCATATGCATACCACTTTTTGCACTGTGCGGGGATCGAACCCGCGCCCCGTGCATAGCATTTGCATGTACTACCGCCACGCCACGGATGCAACTAATAAATTCGCATTAATCATTAGATCACATACGGCACACATTACAACTGCATGTAGTGACTATCTTACGGAGAATCTTAACACCGAGTGTTGTAAAATGACGTCACTTGAGGAGCGCCATCTAGTGATAAATGTTGGAATTTCATTATAATAATGGTATAACGCTATTTGAGTTGAACGCAATTTTTTACTGTAATATTTGCACGCCTTGGTCGCAAAAACTACTGAACGGATTTTGATGCGGTTTTTTTTATTACAAAGGTCTTGCTTAGACTCAAAATTTGCAGTATATTTGGTTGTAATTGGTTAAGTAGAACCGGAGATATGACCAAAAACAACCTATAAACGAAGCGCAGGCAAAGCCACGGGTATCAGCTTGTATAAAAAGTAGCCTATATGTTGCTCAGAACTATGAACTATAATCGTACTAAGTTTGATCAAAATCCCTCCAGTAATTTTTGATCCATGCGTGCACATACGGACAGACAGACAGACAGACAGAAAGACAAAAAAAAATCTGATTGCATTTTTTACATTAGTATCGATCACCAATCATCCCCCAATAATTATTTTGTAAATATATTCAATGTACAGAATTGACCTCTCTACAGTTTTATTATAAGTATAGATAATTCATATTATAATAATTTATATTATAATAATGTAACATGGAAATCAACAAGTTATCACTCATTAGGTATACGGCACGTTACGTTATCTTGATAGCAAAATAACATCACGGGTTGACGTTTTGTGTTCCAAATCGGTCACGTAAATAGAGGTTTTGTGTTCCGAGTCATTTCAATGATTCCATTCATAGAAGGTCAACGTCTCAACCGTGTAGTACGTAGAACTGGTTCATTTATACGTTCGTACGTTTTTATTGCGCAAATTAAACTTTGTGGTCATAACCATTACTTGTCATCAGTTTATAGTAATATTTTTTTAAACCCAGAGATCGAAACGCCTCATCATCGGAAGTCATTAAATTATAACGTCATTAATATCTTTATTAATTTTTATTGTTAATACATTGTGGGAGTGGAAGGGAGAAAATACGCGCCCTTTATACTAATACAAAAAATGTGATATAGATGGACGTATATATGTTTGTTACTCATTCACACAGAAAAGGCTGAATGAATGAGACTAATTTTTGTCCTGCGAATTGGTTTTAGTCGCGAGAACTAGATTCGTATTTTAGCAACAGCATTTCCTCTGCCGCACCATTAAGTCTTGGAATTTCTTACCAGCGCACGTGTTTCCTTCTTCCTACAGTCCCGGGTCCTTTAAGCGGGGCGTGAAAAAGCATCTGATGAGGCCGTCAAGCTGAGTGCCACCATTGTAACACTTTTATTACGTGTTTGTAATGGTGACCTTCTTTCCTGAGATTTTTCCTTGAGCTTAACATCAGGCGGGGTGAAGTCAAATTGACGTGTCCTAAATAAAAAAAGGGTACTAAATATATGTATTGCGAGTGCATTCAAAGTGCGTTACGAAACATTGAAAAGGTATACTGGTGTTAAGACACGTAGAACGAATGAGTAAGCAATGATTGACTAAGCAAATGTATTAGGCAAATGTAAGTAGGAAAATTGGTAGGAGTTCTACAAATAGGTTGGTTCTCAATCGTGTATATCAGGATAATGATTTTCGAGTCAATGTACTTTCAAGTTATTTCTTTCACTTTATCGGTCCAGAACTCTGCCTCGACCGGAGATTTTACCAATGCCCTACATAAGATGCCGGTTGTACTTATGGGGCCCAATAGAAAACACAAGACAAGCGTATGTGACATGGACTGGGGTGAAACCCGCAAATAACGAGATACTTGCGAAGAGTCAATATAACCCCGACAGGGCATAAGATGCAGATACCGTATTGCGGTATTGAAAACAGTAGATACACCTACTATTCTATATTCTCATCCCATCGTATTATTTTCAGTTTGTGCAACAACTGGTAAAAGAAAGGCGTGCGCAGATTGTTCTTGTGGTTTAGCAGAGGAACTTCGTGGAGAGACCAAGGACACACCGAAATCTTCTTGTGGAAGTGTGAGTATTCTATCATTCGAAACTTTTACTCAGGGGCCCGGGCGTACGTCGTACTATTATTTATTGTGACCCGGGGTTCGCTTAATGCTTCTACCACCTTTTTTTTACTTATACGGCTTTTATGAATGAGCTGTATGACCTCTCAACCCTGAGAGAAAAACCCGCACTAGAGCCTCATCAATAAGCAGGTTTACCCAGCCTACAGGAGAAGTAGACTTGGCGTCGACGTTTTCAGTCAGTAGGTAAAACACATCCACTAGTGTTTTATTATTCAAGTCTTTAACATACAATTTGTGTCTAGCCACATCCATACGCCAATCCTGCAGTGTAATTCTTTAAGCATACATCGTTGCGCTCGTTGACGAACTTGACATAGGGCACAATCTAGATATGAAGCTTACTAAATTGCGCCGCAGTTTTAGGCTGTGCTCTCAGTCAAGTTCGTTATTGAGCTCTACTCTGTGTGCTTATAGAATTGGATCACTGCAGTTCTAGGCTACTGTTGTAAATTCCAGGTGGTGCTCATCGTCGAGTTCATCGCTGAGCTCGACGATGTATGCTTAGAGAATTGCACTTCTGGTTGCATCCAAACTACGGAGAGCGGGATCTGCTTTCCAATTCCTTGCCATGATTTTTGCGTCATTCAGCAGTTTGGTTCTTTTTTGACTTGAGTTTGTCTAATTTCAAATCCTTCAGACTCAAAATGTTCAATTATTGTCTTGCTGATACGTCAAATTGTGTTTGAGAGAGTTAGTAGTTGAGTGTATGTTGTTGAGACATCAAACTCGTTGCGGTAACTCGAATTTCATTGGAGTACGCTTGAGTACGGTTCAGTTCGTTTCAGTACACACACAAGCAAATTATTGACAAACAAGTTTGATGATGTTTTTACACAGATATGTTAATGTATGGGTCATAGAGTTTATGTCACTGGCGTAAATAGAGGAAACATCTCATTACCGAATTTAAAATATCAGTGGCAGTGACTTGTGACTTCTGTTGTAGAGAAATTCATGTCACTGCAATATTCATTTCTGTCAGTTGATAATGGTTTATAAAAATACGTTTCACGATTTTGTCACTTTTTTACACCTAGGTTTTAAAATATGTAAGTGTCACATTGTTCCTTTGAAGATATCTTTATGGTCCACCCCATACTTCAGGGTAGCTAGTTTAAACTTCGATCGAGACCCACGCCACTATCACATAAACTGTGATAGTGAAGTGGACAGGCTACCCTGAAGTAAGACTTTAAGGCGGCCCTGATATTATTATTTTACCAATAAAATCATTTTGCCTCATTCCAGTGTTACCTCGGCGACGCATTCCGTTGCGCTACGTGTCCGTACCTCGGGATGCCAGCGTTCAAGCCCGGTGAGAAAGTGATGCTTGAACTGAAGTCCGATATATGAACAATCTACTTTTACTTTTAATTGCTATTTATATAATGATTCTCCAGTTATTAAGTATTAGTTAGGTTGTGACCGCTTTCAATAAAAAAATGTGACATACCTATTTGGTTAAATTATTTTCTCGTGTCGCGATATGTTGCTGAAATATAGCGAATCTGTCAAATACAGAATCTGCCATATAGCGAATAAGGGATGGCAGACCCTTATAGTATAACAGCACAGCAAATTTTCATGTGGAATGATTTATAAGTGTTCCCTTCTGACAAACCCGGTATTTAATTTCTTACCATCAGGGCTTCCTTACTTCATACCATCCACTCGTAAAGTATATAACAAATTAATGTGGCCTCCTCCTCTCTGTGTTTGCTCTGCGGGTTGGCCTGGCTACGATGTATGACTTGTATGAAATATTCGATGGGGGATTATCGTATATGCAGTAGGATAGATACAGTAACCTCAATTTCGTTATAAAAGATACAATAATTGTATCTTTTATAACTTCAGCTAATATGTGTAGATATGTATGGAAATGAAAAACTGGCAGAATTACACAAACCACAAGAATGATAATTACATATCAACCACACCACATCATAATATTTAGGAAACCGCAACCATGCTATCATATTGGCAACAAAATATACTTCCATGTGATTTTGCAGACACTCGTCAAAAGCTTGATTGGTCTAAACGTTTACTCGTCAAATAGATGATTATGGGCTCTATTCCACTCTAATCCACTTCTCAAATTCAGGCTGTAGAATCTACCACTGTAGATATATTCTGCAAAACCTTCGGACTCATGTATTCCCCTAGGAAGCCTTTAGAATCCTGAAGTATCCCCTTGCTGGGGAGGCTGTTTGACTAGGTTTTCAACTAGATATAATATATAATTTGAAGTAGGTACTCGTGCGAGAATGTCAGGTATGACTTGAATCGGACCAAAAACACTTCTCTGCGGCACCCCAGACATAGGCAAATGGATGAAATAAAACAAATGTGTAGCAAATATTCAATTATACATAATATTTTCTCTTCTTTTTACAAACAGTTAACTTATTTAACATATTTCGATCTATAACATTTTCCATTTACAATAAATCTGAATAGTAGTCATTCCGCTATACAATAAAATATACATATATTTTTTTGCGATATTTGTCATATAATAACAATTTTATAGTTATCTATTAATTTAAATGACACAACATTTCCTGTTATCGTACGCTAGTTTAAATGGAAAGTGTACATACAAGTTGGTTCTGGAATATCCATGTTAATATGTTATCCTAGGTTCCCAATCATTTGTCTTCTATATAAAATAATCTATTGTATTCGTTACAGGGAATATTTTTGTTATCTTAGTAATATTTTATAATCTGTGGAATACTAAAATATTGAAAATCTGTTAAGGATGGCACGATGATTTTGTGTCAGTGGACAGTGGGCACTGTCCTAACATTAATGTCTATACGAACATTCTACTGGCCTTGCCGCAAGATGGCAACTTTAACGTAACATTATGTAGGTTAGTTGCGATTACCCCTCCTCCCCCTCGAAATAAATTTATTTGATAACGTGTTATACCTTAATTTTAAACAGAAAATCATTCGGGGGTAATCATGAATATGGGGAATCACTAATAACCTCTTTATATATTTCTCATGAGTTACATCTATTGTCACTATTCATATAAACATCTATTATTTATATCTTTCATTCAATCACATTTAAAAACAAGTCTCTTGTAAAATTAAACATCGTAGATTTTACAAGTTTTAAGGTGATGTTTAGATATTAATAGAAGTTTGTAAACGAAAGAAATTGATTTTATAGACACGTTTACTCATGGTTATTGACTTTAAAAAATGGTTTGAGGGCCCCATCTGCTGATTGTTCGACGAGGCTTTATCGCGGGCTTTTTCTCGAGGTTGGGAAGTCAAACGACAAATACCGTAAAACTCAAGTAAAATTATGGAAAGGTCAAGAAGGAGCGCATTTCAAGCTTCAAAGTGGAATGGAAGACGACAAACTTTAGTACTTAACACAATTATTCTAACTAGCGTGATTGGCACATTGTTTAGAGTATAGCACGAAGTTCTATGAACAGAAGTCTTTTTATTTACCGCCTTTTGAAAAGTAAACTGCGCCCTTAGCACGATATACTATCGAATTCCGTAATGTAAAGGTATCGATAGAAAGGAGCATTGTGATTGGCGGGCTACACATGCACACAGGTTCACAAGAGGGAGACTGCCAATCGCAATGCTCCGTTCTTTCAATATCTTTATGTTACAAATTAGATAGTTTTTCATGCTAAGGGCACAGCAGTGATTTCCTTAGATATAGGTGCCTTATTTGAAACCTATGAATCTTGCTGATATTTGAACTAAAATCTAGAGTTTGCAGAATGAGCAAAGTGGACACTGATAGTGGAGTTCTGAACTTCAAATTAAGTAAACAGGCTATAAAATAAGCTAGGTTTAGGAGTTTCATTGAAGAATAAAATTCGTTATAAAGTGTTATCGATATGACTCGCAAAATAAGGAAGCTGCACATCAGCTGAAGGATCGATGGCCGTAGGAGTAAACGACTCTTAGATTGGAGATCGCGAGTCGGCAAACGGGAAATGAGATACGCTCTAGCCAGTTGAACTGGCGACGGAAAAGCGATAACTGGTATATACGGAAGACGAAGGATATACATACTAGGGTTTGGTGAGACTTTATGTAAAGCAGTGGAAGAATTTAATTTTTAGAATTAATGTTTCATTTATTTCTAACTGTCAACCATGTTTAAACGTGTCATTTGAAGCAACAATTGTTTACTATATTGGTTAAAAGTATAGCTGATATCAGTCTTTGTGTAGGTACAGTCGCAATCAGAAGTTGCTGAACACTTACAAATTTTTAAACGATGATGTCGACAATGACAAATCATGTATTATTATTTTTTATAATCTTCACAGGACAAATCGTGAAATATTCGTTCATATGACATTTTTTTTAGTGTAATAATTTTAATTTCTTGCGGCTTCTCAATGGGGCCGTTCACCCACATCGAGGTTTAACAAGTAATGTATGTGAAAAATAAAAATGTGTAGATAGACGAATGAACGGATTGCAGGACTGACATTCTTTTATTTCTATGGACAGTATGTCTGGTCGGATGATGTATCGTGCATTACTTGTAAAACTTTGATACGGATAATTAGCACCAATAATAAGCTGCAATGAATTAAAACAATATACAATATTACCACATTCATAATCGACGGTGCGGTCGACTACAGAATCATACCGTAACTTAGAATGGATTAAGCTAATACTGATGGCGACTGTACTAGTGACGTTGTCATTTTTTTAGTGATTGTTTATGATAATTAAAACTCGTTTACTTCACCTATTAGTGAGCCGTTATATGACATCAGTTATACAAAGTTTGTTAAAAGACTATATTTAGTTATTGATATAGTAAACAATTATTTTTGTAATGTCTGCCTCAAGTTTACGTATAACGAATATTGACGGAATCAAGCGTATTGCAAAATGCTTTGCATATTGTCTACTTACACTTTACAACAAACACATTATTCACGGCATATAAAATTAAGAGGAAGTGCGCTACAGATGTCGCTTGTGGGGCACAATGCTTAAATGCTCAACATTATTTCCATGTAGGTTCAAATTTTCTGTCACATATTATATGTAATCAATCAAGTTACTATTAGCGTGAGTTGATCACTTTGTGGTCAACTGAGCCAACAGCGAACAAAACCCGTGGTCTCAGTTGACCACTGCCATTAATTTTAGTGGTTGACTCGACCCGTGGTCTACTTAACCTTCTACCGATCTAGTGCGTGTGCTAAGTAAAAGATTTAAGTTTACTACAGCTCGATCAGCCCGAAAGCCAAATTGCACTAAAGGGATTGTCAAGAGTCAACTAAACACACGGGCTGAGTTACTGAACAGTGAGCTGAGTTAGCCACTATAAAAACTCATAGTGGTCAACTGAGCCCGTGGGTTCAGTTGACCTTGAAGTCTAATTGATTGATAGTTACATACTGTAGAGATCTTCTCTTAATTTATATATTCTGTGATTGAGTTGGTGATAAGTTCTTACGATTCAGGAATGCGAACAGTCATTTCTATTTGTGTGTTTGTGTGTCTGCACGTATGTGTGTGTGTGGTTAAATATATATTTGTTCGATATGAATACTTTTATGAGTGCCTTCGCAAGATGCAATCGCTGAACCACGTACATTCGACTACATATAGAAGCTGAGTTCTTTCTTGAATCGTAAGAACTACATAAATTATTATACACCTTACAATGAAGTACACATTAATGAAGTAACAAGTGCTGACTTGAATATGTACCTATACGTAACATTATTTTAGCGTATAATTGACTCACTAAATCTATGAGGCGCGGAAGAACATCGTTTGTGCCAATATCATACAAATAATTGGCAAATATTACATACAACAAAGTGTTCCTTAACAAATTTTTCTTTTCTTTATAAGTAATATCAATCATGATTGTGTCTGGATTATGTCCACAAAAATAATATAGCACCTTTTTTGAAATTAAGTTAATACTTTCTGAATTTGGATATTGGAAATAATACTTTTTGTAACGAATTTTGTACTAAATGATTGTCCAGCTTTGATGGCGGAGCTTGTTAGTTACGACGGAACGAGCTCGCTCCCACAAATAAATGCTCCTATCCCATATTTAAGTAATATCTTCAAAGAAACTACTATCCCACAACATTCAGTAAAGCGTCCCAGTCTTTTCAAAAGTTTATTTTCATCAAATTGAGATCTTGTTTAGACTTGATTGCGACAGGCTCGCGCATGACGTCACCACGCGGGAGGCGCCGTCGCGAGACACTAGTCTTATAGTTTGTGAGGTAGGCTTAGTCATGATCTAATGAAAGCGCCTTGTTAGAAAATACCGATTAATAAAATGAGATCTTTCATTACAATTACAAATATTAGATAATATAAAGACGATAAAACTAGAATTACATACATTATACAACAAATTATTAACTTTTGTACAACACCATCTGCCGTAGTCGGTGTCAGAATTCAATGGTTGTCGGTTATCATTTAACACATTAATGAATAATAATAGCACGTAGCATTTAGCGGTACAATGAAACCCTTTACAAGCCTGTCTGTTTCCTGGTCATCGTCTAGCGACACTTGTCCTGCCTCGTTCAGTGGGCACTTACTCGACTACAGTCTCATGTCATATTTCCCACAAGATCCATGACTCGTTTACATCTGACAAAATGAATTGTTCGAGATAAATCTATTATGCAAACAATATGGAGTTGAATAAACCAAACTCGATTATTTGACTTAGTAATTATATAAAATAAATTTGTTTTTGATATGGCCATGCATTTGTCGTTAACTTTATAACGATATATGTATATCAATCACAGATGCTATTTAAGTTTGTTTTCGTTTTCATATTTGTTTTGTTATCAGCGTTTTGATTTTGAGTATACAACAACTGTACAGTTTCTTACCAATAACGCACTTATTCGTCTAAAACATTATATTTCTTTTATTCAAGCAATACTTCATCCCTACTTTGACCAATAACTACAAAATATCACAGACTATGTGTTTATTATGTATACATCTTCTCTTAGAAAAGTTTATGTGTATCACACATGGACGTCAAAAAAGCAATAGAGATGACATCTAATATATAAACCATGATCATTATACATATTTTATGTTTACAATATATAACTATCTATTAACATTTATATTCGACATTACCAATTTATTTGTCAGAAGAGTTAGCCACCATAGGTCGGTGGACCGGCGTCCTAGAAGGACAACGAATTATGACAATTACATCGTCATGGATATGTCTGCAGTCACAACCATCGGAGGAGAATGCGACTCTAACATGACTGCTTCGTCTTCGTAAACAAACATAATCATTCAGAATACTCGTATAGAAAGGAATCAGTCGAGGTTTAAGCACACGTCAGCCCTTTACTAATATTTACTAGCTAACATTCATTGTACCTTTAGTTTTGTTTTCTCTTTATGCATTGCCACGTGTCCACTTAGACTGGCGTTTAAAATCTCATTGGTTATCACAATATCTAACCTACTTTAAGATCTGGTACAAATTTACACATTGTAATTTTTGTGCTCGTTATATTTAAAACTTGATTACTCCATGGTTGTAGATTAAAAAATAATTATATTTTTAAAGTTCCACGTGTAAGAATGTCTAAAGCATTTTACTTTGTATGCCGTATTTGTAATATTAGATATATCATTCGTGTACCTTATAAAATTGAGAATTCTCTAAACTCACGGCGTTCTGTGACACTGTTTACCATTTTATTTTGTGACATGTCAGGTTAGTCATGGAGCATAACGTTCAACTTTGCCCTAAGTTACATACTTACATATTTACAACATCGTACACGAACGCGTACAGAAGCACCCGACAGTAAAAAGCACCTAGAGTTCCCGAATAGAATTTCATAAGCGTACTATTATGGACTGCCGATCGCTGCAGAAACCGCGCAACTTAACATAAATAGTGTATATTACCGCGACACGCGACCGAACTCACTGGGGCCGATTTATTTATTATCTACAAGTCCCCTCCGCTAGGGAGGCCATTCATAAGCACTAGTCCATCACTCGTCCAAAACAGCCGACTCGGCACAGAAACAATAAAAGTCAGAACGTGCAGGGAATTGCAACGAGGGCGATCACAACAGGATCAAGACAGTTCTCCACAGTCCGGACAACGACGATTGGTAGAGTTCAGCGTTTCTTTAACGGGGGGTGGTCGTCTTCGCACAGATCTGAAGCGGACCACCGCCGCTTGCGCGCGTCTTCTTTCACGCTGAGGTTCTCGGGCTGAGTCTGCGGGGGAGCAGACGTGGGATGGCCAGCACTTGCCCCTGTCGCGTGCTTACGCGGGACCAGTGAGACACAGACGTCGCCGACCTGCAGCCTCTGCACTCGGAGGCCGTACTGCGCCATCGTACGCTCTGGCTTGCAGGACGCCCATCCTCTGCCGTACACGAAGAACGGATGCTCTACTGTAGATTCCAGCTCCACCTGTAATCAGCACAAACACGTTGTTAAACTAATGAAAATCTTGTATAATATCTAGTTAAGTAGGGAATTAATAGCAACTTCTTATAATGACAGGTGCCTAGATAAGCATAAATAATCGGGATTCGCACGGTTCACGGTTTACTTAGAATATTTTTATCTCTCCAGGATGTGAGCGCTATTGGAAAGAGCTGTCTGGAAGTACATTATTCTCTTCACCTTATCTTAATCAGTACCATGATATTTATGTTATATATTTATCTATATACCTGTGAGCGGTTCCTGTCGTACGTGAGGGTGAGCGCGAGTCGGTCACCTCGCTCGTCAAGCCGCAGCAGGGTGCACTGCGTGAGCGCAAGGTCACCGCTCCTATCAGCACTCATGACGAAGTCTTCCGTGCGCATCTCTTCGACGCGCCGTAGGAAGCCATCCTCCAGGCGGATGAGTGCACCGCGACAAAAGTATGGCGCTGGTGCACCTCTTTCAGGAGACGTGGGTGGTTCCTGAAATTATGGAAAAAAAATATAAGTTTAGGTGAATGGGTATCTGCATCTTGTTAGTGTAAAATCAGAAGCTTTTGATTAGGTACACTCCGTACTCGAACTCGCGACCTTCGGTAGGTACCCGAAGAGATGGGCAGATAAGAACAATACTAGGCACTGAGGCTAGATTTATTTTTCTTTTTTCTTAGCCTACAACCAGTTTAGGCAGGTATCGATATCAACATCAACACAATCATTATTGCTAACAATAGTACTGTTGTACCTACTACTCAGACAACCAGATACTTAACTACCTTATGGTTAAGGTCTCAGTTTAAATACCTATTGGAGGTAGCTGTTGAGTACCTACTACTGTTGACAAAGCAGTCATCATTGCTCAAACATATGTCAAATTAATGAAAGACAAAATGATTAACTCATTCTGCTCGCGTGGAATAGGTTACCTACTGTTTTTTTCTGAATTTGTGCAAATGTGGTCAAACATGATGTTACATAAGACAACTACAGTTCAGCACATCCACCATTCAATGGCAGGCAAATATTAGCTTGGGCGCTATTTAAATCCTTACACTTTAACATAACTACAATAATATTTACCACACAGAAGATTTTTTTTTTTATAATATCACGCCTATATCCCCGAAGGGGTAGGCAGAGGTGCTAGCACCCACATTTCGCCAGTTTATATTTAGGTCCCAATGTAATAGGTGGCGAGCCTATTGCCATTAACTGGGCACTTATAAACCTGCGATAAATACACACATAACTTCGAAAAGTATTTGCAGTCATTGGTGTGTGCCATGGTAAACCTGGGATCGAACCTGAGACCTCGTCTTAGCAGTCCATTACCCATACCACTGGGCTACCGCGGCTAGATAGAAGATATATTTACCTCTTTGGGTAGTGGAGCTGGCACTGGCGCAGACACAGGCGGAGAATGCGGCGCCGGCGCAGGTGGCACGAAGCCTGAGGTAGCGCGGGGCCGCGGGTGGTAGTTAGTTGGTGGCGCTTGAGGTGGCGCTCGCTGCCGGTACAGATACGCGTACGACGGGTGATGGAGGAACTGTGCATACGCTCCAGGGACTGAAGGGAATGGTGGTGCCGTTGGGGGTTGTGGTGCTGCCATGGCGTCTCGAGGCCTCCGCGGCGGGTACCGAGGGTACGGCCGCGGCGGTGGCGCCAGGAACTCAGGCGTCATGCCGGCTTGCGGGGGCGGCGGGTACAGGTGGCTCAGCTGCCCTAACTGCCCCAGCTGGGCCAGCGCCTCGCCGGGGAGGCTCGCTGAGATCATCGGACGGGCTGTTGACAAATGTATACGTATTTTAATATCAATTTATATCACACAAAAGGCAAGTGATGTCATAAATCATAATCATTCAGAGTAACCGGGGATGATAATTACTCTTTCATTATTTAAACATTAATTCTAGTCACTAGTCACCTAGGTATAACATAAATATACGTTACGTTTTTATTGATATGCAGTTAAAATTATGTTTTTTATTCGACTTACAATCCCTGTATAGTCCAAAGCGTATCTACACTTAGCGTCCAGGATATGAGTTCCTATTCCTGCTGTCATGGATTTATTTTAGTTTTGATGGGAGCCGTTAGACCTCTTACTCTTTGAGGAAAGCCTAAGCAAGATACTCATTCATTAATCAGCAGTCTTGCATGTAAACGCTCCAAAGATCTTTTTACCACCACCACACACAACCTATTCAGTTTGCCATAATTATATCAGATTCTAAAGCACAAAATCTTGATCGACAAAATCGAGATATGTATCGACTTTATACCTATATCACATCTCGCATTATCCCTGTGTAAACATATTTGAGTGAATCATAATAGCTGTAATGAATTTTAAAGCAATTAGTATGCTTACTGTTTAGAGTTTTATATCGGAAAAGTGACTGCGCCTCTCTTATAGGGAATGCTCTAACCGTTGCTTTTTCGATCTGAAATTATTTGAATCATAGTTATTCTACGAGACAATGTACCTAGTCTGAGGCCAGGCATTGTATTATTGCCTTCTAAATTACAATTGTCAGTCTAGTACGAATACCATTTATTGCTTGTAAGTGCCATTAAGAGCGAACTTAACTGCGTTAGAACAATTTGAGAGAGAAAGAAACATGAGGACCGAACCCAATTTTGTGTAACTGAATAACACTTAGGTAGTGTCTTCAAATGATTTGTAAATCGATCTGTTAATAGTTAAAGTTTGATTGTTATATTACCCATAAATAATTCGATGATAGCAAGAAGTGTCTAAACTACTTCCCAGTAGTAAGTAGGTAGCCTCAGCATCTGCTTAAGATTACTCGACTCGAGTTTAATATCGCGACGAGATAAGAATGTGGAGCGGCCGACGTCAACATTATAAATAGATTTTATTCACATACATAAAAGTTAGTAATTCAATGTGCACGCCACATGACGTGTAGTAGTCTGTCGTATAAACACCGCTTTTGTTCTATTTTTAGGATGCTGTAGGTCTACCATTAGCACATAAAACGATCTTTGTTGCTTTATCGTCCGGCTGTACACAGCGCACGCGCATGATAACCGTATACGCTTAGTAGCGTGTATCTAAAGTGAAATAAACACACATACGCATAGACAATTAAACTGGTCTCCCCAGAATAAACAGAGAACAGTCCACCCTTTGCTTTTGTCCTTAAATACCTCACGAACCCTTTCTATCGTGATCAAATAAAAGGAAGCATAAAGGCGGTTAAGTTAAAACACCGTCTTGCTTCCCTTTGGAGTAGTTAAAACTGTTTGTGTTTATAAAATATTAATCAAACTTCAAATTGATTTAAAATTGGAAAACTTAATGTCTAGACGGAACTTGAATCTGCCACCAGTCTCTTACTGAAAACGTGAACGTGCTGACCACCTTCTAAGTTCCCGTCCTAAGTATAAGAAATTTTCCTTTATGTCTTAGCGGGCGACGTTGGAGCATCTATCAACGATCCCAATTTAAAAATATGCCTCATTTTTTTTTTTTAAATAACGAAATTTCGAAACATGAATGTGCTATCTTTTTCAAATCGATTTAAAAATGGAAATGTGTAAAATGATAGCTTTATTTTTAATCCCTCTACGGCGTAGGCATACACAATACGATTCATTTGCTCTATCAATGATGCTGGCCGGTAGTACAGGTGAAACAATGGACTGACTCAATCTGATTCCAACCTTACAATTCAAACGGCCAGATACATAATCAACCTCTATTAGAAAAATTCCCTGTCTGCCAAATTGTTACCTCATAACTTCCTACTTATAGCAGTAGGCATATCATGACGTCGTGCTTTTTCTGGGAGGTTAGTTATACACTTTGAATAAAATTCTTTCTCGCGTAGGAAACGCAAGATTATAGCACGTCATGGTAGACTCAATAGAACGACATTTCCAAGATACATTTAACGTATGTACAATGGGCTCCTTAAATTCCTGAACAATACGACACTAAAATTGTATGAAGTGGTGCCATTACAGAACTATTAGTCTTAGAAGCTACTGGATAATAGATCTATTTATTATTGTACTTTGGTTTAGGCTACTACTTGCACGAATTTATTTATTTTCTTATAAAGAAACAAGAAATCGCTCTAGTTAATTTTATTAACGCTATCTATGTTAGGCTGTCAAAGGATTATAGATCTTAAGGTATCCAGAAACTGTTGTAGCCCACTGTACCTATTATATATGATAGTATACTCTTAAAGAGAGACAGAGAGATGTGCATTTAACCCGCAGATTATATTGTTAATACTTATATAAATATTTGATATTGATTTCTGAACAAAAGGCGGATGTAGAGTTCTTCAATTATTTGTAATCATTATCTTTTACAACCTCTCATTACCATTATTAAACAGGAACTTGATATGGTATCTCTTCACTTTTCTTCTAAAAAGCATTGTAATATCTTTCTTCGTTTACTGTGAAGCAAGTACCAAATCGAAGTACTTTTATTTAACAGAGTATAATACACTCATTGGTTCATAAGTTTGTAGTTAGTTAGATTCCTGAGATCGGTATCAGTAGGGTCCTGAAATCTACTGTGCCTGACACCAAGCCCTTTAGACAAGTGACATTTAGTTTTTCGTCGATTTGTAGAATGGAATAGAAAATAATGTTCAATGTATGGCATTGACACGTACATATTTTAAAGAGAGCTAGTAATCAATCTACACTGATATTATAAAGAGCAAAGATTTGTAACGAATAGGCTCCAAAACTGCTGGACCGATTTCAATATTTCTTTCACCTATAAAAAGCTACAATATCTAGGAGTAACATAGGTTATATATCATCACGCTACCATCCAAGGGAGCGAAGCAATAATCATAAACCTCAATAGGAAATATTTTCGTTGTCATGAAAGCAAGGAAAAGTATCATAGAAGGTAAATTAAGAATCGAGTAGAGTCGTACAACATGATAATCGGCATCCACGCGGGCGGAGCCGCGGGTAACTGCTAGTAATAAATAAATTATCTGAGTATCATCAGATACCTATGTACGAACGTGAATAACATAGGAAGATAATGAAATGGCATTGACAAAGACTGTAGTCAATGGATCGCTTCAGGTCGTGAATAACGATAATAAATGATAAAAAACCTAGATTGTGACGTAAGCGGGTGACTTACGAACTCAATACCGTTATTATGTTTTATTGCACTTAACCATACACGGTGTATTTGTTACAATGTAAATAGATAAATATTTATTTTTATTATCGTGGGCATATTGCAAGGCTAAGCAGAATTTGCCAGGTCAGTCTTAGGATACAACCATACAACCATAACACTAAACCTCTCTTACCGTTTTACCCGGGGTAAGACGAATATTTGAAACACACCTTATGGTTGGTTCGACATAGAGTTCTAACAAGCTTGACAAACTGTCATTATAGTTCTTCGATATCATCATGACTGGTGGAAGTCTGGATCACGTAAAATACCAAATTTTGGCCGTTCTCTGGATTAAAGGCCGACCCAAGTCAACTTATATTTAGGCAAATACTTACTCAGAAGATGATGAAATATCGTAAGATTTTATTCTACGAGTTTCTCGTTTGACTGATTAATTCGATGTTTAGATGCTATCGCGGTTATATGAAACACGTGTATGCGAATAAACATTTTTCTCCTTGAATTTTTTACACTATGCATGGTCTGTTACGTTTGTGTACAAATTTTTTGGACGATAATTCTTCGTAATATGATTTCTCGTAAATAATTGAGCGGGAATACCTAGATGTTTAACCACTTATAGTCAACCTAACTTCCTCAACAGTCACTTCTACGTTGAATGTACATTACGTTGTCTCAATTTTCTCAAGAAAACGTAATAGGCACTTAAATCTTTAATGTTATATTTATTCATCGATTCCTTTTATTGCTAGAAAGGTGTATTAATATAGAAAGTGGAAATTGAAGCAAGAAAATTATATTTTAGAAGTTCTTTATTCCTTTGTCCCTTACACATGCGAAATTCTCGTTATATCTTTTGATCAAAACGTGTTTCGATAGAATTGTGTCTGCTGCTCAAAAAAGATGAATATCACTCTACTAATGTGTTGCGTTAAGCATGTTTAATTGTCTGCGCACGATTCGTTTTCAATCATTGTAATGTAACAAGTCGGTAATTGTATAATTGCCTGCTTTATTAGGGTTACCCACTTGTCAATATTGACGGTTAAGAAAGTTTATTTTGTAGAAATAAGCAAATCTCTAGTATATTGTAATAAATTCGATCACATGGGATTGAAAATATCCTCCATTCAGTAGACGAAGCTCATGAAGTGTGCCAAGATAGAAGCGAATGACGGGTTTTTATCCCAAAATAAAATAAAATATTCGATAACATCAATATTTTCTTATTTGGAAAATATTTTCGGCTAGAAACCTTGACAGTGTGGTAGGTACTTATGTAAACACATGTAGACCGAAACATAAAAGTAAAATCCAATAACACTCGAGAAGAAAATAAGTAAAAATACTGAACAACATTCCTCTTCAAGACTGGTGTTGTAGGCGATAATTTGAAGAACAAAGAAGACGCCCGCCGCGCCTGCGCACCTGCGCAAACAATAAGCTCTTTGCGTGTTAGTATGCCTCTCCAGCTAGGGGATGGTTTATATACGACTCTGTACACAGATTCTTAAAAGCTTCTTACCGAGAAGTCGATATTACAAACATTAGACACGTCATGAAGATCTAATAAGCTAAATGACGGTTAAAATAGTGAATTTTTAGTTCTAGGTAAACTGTCTGAAGCTAATATTGACTCTATAAGAAATCTGGGAAATCTCTATAAAAAGTTATTGTTAAAAAATGTTGATAAGTACGTATTGGTAATAGGAATTAAACCAGGTAGGTAAAATGTTTTTGCATCGTTCAGCACTTTTTCAGTTACATATTAGCAAAAATTAAACTCTCATTTGAATTATATGCGTATTAAAATAAATAAATTAGTAATATCTACATTATAAGTTTCGAATTTGAGACCTTTTTTGTTATTATTTACATTACAAAAGTACAAAGATTGAGGGTCTGTTATAATTTCTATTGTGATTGTTCTGAAATATTACTTAATGTTAGATAGAAGTCGCTGAACGATTTGAAACTCGATAGCCATTGAAATATTTCACAACAGCCAGGCTTTCTAGACTTAGTCACGTCTTTTTGTGACCTTGTGCAACTGAATTTTATTCTGAAAAGAGGTCTAGTATCAAAGTAAATTCTTGTTAATACCTGATATTATAAGAAAAGAGACGTTTGATATTAAGAAATCAATAGTAGTCATTACAGTTAATTTATATTGATTTTCAAGTGAAAATTGCTATACATGTGTAATAATGTCGGTAGTGCTGTAGATCCTTTGGTTAGGGGTCTACAATTTAACTGGTCTACAAATCCATGGTTGCCAGAGAGATAAAGCCACCAATTGAAATAAATAAAAGTAGCAATGTACTTTTGATGATGTCAGCATGCATTTCAAACGTTAACCTGCAAGTCTTTAAAAAAGGGCAGACCGGTAAATAACATCCGAAACCGGTGGGCTTATATGACAGGTTTAATGACAGATATATTTTTACGTTTATTACCCTTAGTCTTTACATATAAGTACTAAGTATCACCAGTGCAAGAGGAAGGCGAATAGCAAGAAAAAAATCAAAAGTGAAAAGGTAGTCCCATCAACTGTAAACATTTTAATAGCTAGTATTAAGTGTTGTATTTAGCTGGTTTTATTGCGTTGGGAAAATTTCTACCATGTACCTACTTAGCAAGCATTCATGTCGGATAAATTGCTTTTATCTTTTTCTATAAAACTTGCAACAGAGAAAGAAAGAAGTAAAATGAATTGGTTATTCTTATTTAGTTCAATGGAAAATCAAGTAACAATACGAATAAATTGTGATTCAACCCAATGAAACAATTCGAACGAATACAATCAACGATTACGTACCTATAACACTGATATTGCACACATACGTAATTATGTAATAGACAAATTTAAAAGTGTTAGGTTCTATTTTGTATACATTTATGAATATTTTAATATGTGTGAGTGTAATGTAAAATTTCGCGAATGAGGAAGCAAGAACGCGTACATTGTTTGCCATTGTGAGTCATAAAAACAACGAAAGATGGTGTGTCGTGACTAAGCTTTTAAAAATTCAAGCCAATTAACTAGCTCTCAGTTGAACACAGCGACTGCGCTACAGAACGTTTAATAACACAGAACAACAAATTAATTCTAATTTTATATTTTTAAATATCATTTTACAGACGAATTACCAACTGAGTGAGACTGTATTGTTTTTGGTAGACGGCTAGTTAGATGATTTATTACTATAAAAAGTTGGTTATATTTTTAGTTTTGACCATGATTTTAAATGATCAATAATGATAATTAATGGCGCTTAAATGTACCCACTCTAATCGAGGCTAATTCGCCTACTTCAATGCTAGCACAAATGCTACTGGACATCAATGAGTGTGAGCGAGACCAAGTATTCGTATACTCACGATTTGTGCACCCAAAATGTGATCACAACAGCGCGCAAGTTTCTTGTTTATTTCACAAGCTAGGTCCATGCTACGAGCCGATAGGTATACCTTATAAAACTTCATGCACCATTAAAACAATACAGAGTCAATTAATTATCAATAATATAATATTTCTCAACGATTTTCCTTCTAGCTCGTAGTGCTACTTATGTTATATTTTTAATATCAATTCTAAAAATATAATATAAAAATGGATGATGTTTTAATTTTGTTTTGGTAGCGCTACTATGCAACGCTGTCTATCGAGTCTACTAGTATCTGTGGCAGTTAGCGTAGGCGCAGGCAACAAGGCCGTGAGTTCGGCGGCCGCGCTGTAAAAACCACGTATGAATGGCAAGTCAAATTCGCGATTCGGCGGAAGCGCTTACATCACTAGCTCAGACCACCAAAATGGCCGCTATTTTAGTGCATAACAGAACGTTATTTTGGCAAATTATTTTTAGAAGTTTGACGTTATTACCAAATCCTTTTTTGCTGTAACTTAAAATATTTTGTAGGTAGGTATTTTGTCTGGTTTTCTATTTGTAATTTTAACTTATTTTTAAATAATTTAATTATACTCATCTCAAAATATCATTCGATTTTTGTGCCCTGGTAACATTGTAATTAAATTATTTTTAAACTCCACGCGTCACAAGTTTCCAGCATCGTTTATTAGCAGTATTATGATATGTACAATGGTGTTATTAGGCGGCGTGTCGGGCGCGCGAGCTGACGTGGGGCGGGCAGCTGCCGGGCGGTCGATAGGGCGCCGCCCGTAACCCACTTCCGACGCCCCTGACCTTGCCACCGCCATTCACGCCGGGGCTTACAGCGCCAACCGTTCTCCCCCACCAACAACCGGGGGGTTCCTCCTACTACTGCCTCCCTACTTCACCCACACCCATCGTCGCGATTACATTCCCACGGGAATTCACGAATGCTCGTATTATTCGACTTTAAAGCTTCATCAACAGCTTAGTGTTTATTAACGATCTGTTTACATCAAGTTAGTTCGCTACAAGATGGTTGACAAAACAAACACACTGGTTGGTTGGTTTCACCTTCGCGGAGTGGGTGCTGCATTATGTTTTGTGATTACCTAATAACTTGTTATTTACATAAATGGTAATCAATTCGCTACTAATTGGTAGGTAACATTAGTTACATATTTTAATACTTTTTAGTGGGTAGTTATGACGTAATATTATAATTTAGTTCATCTAAAAGCCCGTTTGACACCGATATCATCCCAAATATGTAGGTTCTATTCAATAAGTATGCAAAATAATTAAAAATCGTTTGAGAACTTTATTGTCATAGAACAATTTTTTATCTGTTTTGAGTCGGTAATATTGTATAATCACAGATAATATGGTGTTTGCATTAGAAATTAATTTAACGGTGTAGGAGCAGTGTCCTAATACTGGTAACACTGTAAACACGACACGATGGCGCACACCTGTTCCATCCAGCTGTCAAAGACGTTATAACTAGGGTTGTCAAACAGATGATTAAGTAGATACGGTATAACTACATTTCACCTGGATGACTATTTAAGTTCTGAGCAAAAATAATTTAAATGATTAAAGAATGATAATCTAATTTATATTAAATACTATAAACTTATTTTTGAAGTGCATTTGCTAGCCATGTTTTCTGTGGGAAAATTCGTTCGGTGAAGAGGAAAATGTTTCCCTTTGTATCGTTTACATAACGGACAAGTAAAATATTATATTTATTCAAAAGTCCTGTCTATATTCGCCTATTTATTTATTAGTGTGTTCATTTCCTGATCTGGGCATATGAATAATAACATAAACAATACATACAATATAATATGTACCTAAAGTCAACAGCATCAAATAAAATGTATTTAGTTTACAATAATTCTTATTATTTTAAGAAGTCTTGGTAGGTACAGACAACAGAAGCCACTGCTAATGAAATGTGAGTGTGCATCTGCTGTCGGTTATGATTATATATACATAATAACTAATTACGTATACTATTATAAGCAAAGTTATCTTGGTTGCATAAAAAACACGTGAAATTAACCACGCTTGCCGAATATAAAACAGATATCAGCCCGGTATTAAAATATTAACGTCAGTATACTGTTTAAATAATTAGAACAAATGCTTTATAATGAATTCAAAATTTTAAAAAGAAACTAGGAATAGTTTTCGCGTGGTCGTTGATTTTAATAGCCGAATTTTTTATAAGTCATTTGCTGTTACTGTCCATGTAAGGAGAAAAGGAGCAGGATAACGAATCCCATCAAGTTCATTTCATTATAAACTTGCTGGGATCCATTATTCTGCTCCTGATCTCTGTACATGGGTTGATTTAACTTGACTTAGAGGATTTGATTGGAGTGTCTTATCCCACGTTTGAGAGGACTCTTTTGCGGATAACGGACAACAAAAATCATCTCGGGTAACTACTTGGTAGGTCAGGTGGTTTCCTTGTCACCTCCAAGAACGTGTTCATGGAGGACAGAGGTTGTTCAGCGACAAGCTCCAGAGTTTAGTTTAATTGTCAATCTATACACCTACGTATTGAATTTGACATATGTACCCAGTGCTGCTGTTTTAATAGATATAACTTAGAGTAATAAGTTATATATATACAAGTTCCTTAAGTTGAGTAATGAAAGAGGATTAAAAACGAAAGAATATTTAGATAAACAAAGAACACAAACTGACAAGATTGAGACGTGTAGTCAATTATGAGCTGTACTGAATTACTAAGTTGACTTCGTTTTGCACTTTGTGGAGAGATATCGTAGAAGCTACTGAGAATTGTAATCTTAGTATGAATCCTTCGACATTAACCAATTTATCGTTGGTTATTGATATGGCATTGACTAGTTTTCTGACAATCAAAATTATATAAAAGTAGTCCTCTACCTCCTTTCTCGATAATGTGTCAGTCAAAACTTTATTTACGTAATAATTACAATGAGAATTATTATGTATAACTTTATCATCCATAAGTTATTTACTTAATACTCGAGATTGACGTCAATATGATTTCTGTAAACTAAATATATTTATTTACCTGAATTATGTTAGTAGAGTCGAATTTCAGAGTTCAATTTCAAAAGATTTTTTATTGACTCACGCTTTGAACCGTAACTTTGCCTTATTCATAAAACAAAGTGTCCATTGCTTTAATAAAAAATGTATGCTTTCGTAAATTCGGTTTTCGTAACAACATCAGTTGATTTTACTTCATAAATAAAATTGAAATCAGCTGGAGCTCTGTCTACGCCACCTGCTGTCGGCGTGACTTGTGTTCGAGGTCCGCATAATTTTAGAGTTGAACCAATTCTATTAGTAATATAGTATTTTTTTTACAATATTTTAGCGACCGTGAACTTAAAATATGGCGATTGCTTAATAGAATAAATCATTAATATCAATTGCCGTATTTAATATGCAAAGCAACACAAAACGTAAACAAACAGTTCAGTTTTGTAAGTCCAATGAACAAGACATAATAAATAATAGTATTTATTTACAACACGCACATTCCTAGTCTTTAAGAAAGCCTAATAATATATTATCGTTGACCAAATTTCAGGGTTATCAATAAAAATAAGATTTCTTCTGTGACAACCCTGGCGTTGCTATGCATCCATAGACTACGATTTCTGTTCAAGATCAGTGAGTATGTTTATTGATATTTTAGAATGCCCTGTAAAAAAATTACAAAAAGTAGTTCCAATTTCAAATGAGTGAGTATTCTATTAAAATGTAGGTTGTAGGCACATTGGAAGAGGCCTGTGCCATAGTATACTTTTATCCTATGCATATGTCAAGACGTGCCTAAAATTCTAAGTAACTTTTTAATACATTGAATAACCTTTTGAAAAAGTGTTACCATGAATTAAAAATTATCAGTTAAGTAGATATAAAAAAAAACGACTGATAATGTCTACGTGATGGTGAGCTTTGGATAGCGATACCGAGGCTGAATGAACGGACCTAGTCACGCAAGACCACTTACATAACTCCAAGTTTCTACAATTTTTCCTTAGCTTACTTGTTTGCAGTAAAAAGGCAACTGACGTGTTAATAGCATTGCAGTATTGCTAATTATATTGTGAAGTTCCATTTTGATTCCTATCGAGAAACCGGATTCGGTTTGTTAAGGACAGTTATTTTCGTTTCGCTTCGATCGCACACTCATATTATGTATATGTGGCGATAATGAAACGCAAATTAAGTAAAATGTTTCAGGTCAATGTATTTTTAACATAACACAATTTTAGCCGAACTGACTGTTTAGTTTTTTTTAATAGACTAGTGTAAGTTGGATGTAAGTAAGCGGTTGCCAGTTTTAGTAATGGCAAGGTGCTGAACTAAATTATCCCGCGTAATTGCCGGTTCTGACGGCCACAGTCGAACCTACAAGGAGACGACGTATTCGTTTAAATGACCAATTTGGAGTCCAACAACAGTTTATTGAGTGTATCACGCAATAGGAGAGTCGAGGCAAACAACCCCGCCTACACTCCGACGGTACACGGACACTCTTCTATTTACATACGCGTCAGGGTTATCAGATACTTAAATCGTGCCGAAAGATATTACTTAACACGTTACTTAGATGTCTACATAATATATGTAAAGATTTAATTATATTCGTAGATTAACTACATAGCGCTATCTAACCTAAGTAGGTATAGCTTATGATACAGGTTATAATATCCGGATAAACACACTTTGATAATAGTAAACACAGGAATTACTCAAAGATATGCAAATAAATATTATTCATGTGTGCAAATATTTGCATTGAGTGGGAATCAAATCGAACCTTTTGCGTAGCACTCGAATACCCTACTGCTACGCCACAGTGGTCATCAAAATGTGCCTAGAGACTACAATGGCATTGACTTCTATGCACAGTATAAGTAGGTATACATGTGCTTATAGAGGCACTACGACAAGCTGTTTAAACAAAATTATGTCACGTTTCCTGGGTGTGGCGGGAATGAATTTTGAATTTCAAATTTGGAACGGTACGCAGATTACAAATAAGTAAATAGATTAATAAATTTTCCATCTGTATAATGAATAATCTATAGCGAGTGTAACTTATAAAAAAAGCCGAATGAAGTCTATGCGATCATGCACAGTACCATTTTTTTTTGTTCAATACAGCCAGTCTGGTCGTATACATAGTAGGTAAGTATGATTATATCTAGTCAGTGTTGTCAAACGTGTGGCGCCAAGATCACGTTTGATCGTCAACTGTTGTAGAAATATTTATGAAAGTGCGTCAACCCTGCGCTCATTAGTGCTGAATTGCAACCACGGTCGCCCACGCGGCAATACACCAACAGAGTGTAAATGTGTGCGCAGCGCCACCTGTGTTGTGCCGCCATAATATGGCATCGTGCGAATTGTAAAAAAAAACTCAGTATTTTATTCAGATGTTATAAATTGGTCAGGTACATACTACGGATGATAGCAAGTAACTACGGTTAAATTAATAATTTTTTTTTTTTTGTCATAAATTTGAATCAAAAAATCAATATTCGAGGCTTGATTTTGCCCTGTAATTAGCCCTTAGGGTAAATACGCTGATTAATTACGGGACTAACGAAACCTGTCCATCCCCGTAAATAAGTGGTAATTCGTTCGTAGAATGAAATTAAATGATTGACCCGTATTTCCACGTTTATGTTGTTGTAAAAATATGTTAATCCCATGATTCATTCTATTTACAAACGTAGGTATTACCAATTGTCTAGAGGGGCTGGATAGATAGGATTGTCGTCTTAATATATCTCCTGACTATACAATCCGGTTGTAGAGTTAGTCAGAAAGATCAAACGGTTGGTCTTTGTCAGATTCCCATTTATTATCACAGCTTTGTCTCCCTATCCAGCTATGACTCTTGTCAGCATCCCTTGATGTTCCTCAGGGCAACCACCGAGGGACACACGATTCCGTTGCCCTTAATTGTCGCATAATGACTAAAATAGTTGCCACTCAATGGTTGAGTCGTAAAATAGTAATTTAGCCACTTGCAGCCATTTAGATTATAAATAGAGTAGGTAATTCATAAATGAATAAATATTCTAGGACAATATACCTACACAACGTCACCTAGACCAGTGGTAAATATAGCTTAACTAACTTGTGTTATGGTTATTAGAATGCGGATAAATATACTTTTTATTTTTGTAAATACTTTAATATTACACAAAGCAACACGCAAACCAATGCAAATATACATATATCTATATGTGCACACAAATATTTGCACTGAGCGGAATCGAACCCGCGCCTCTTGCATAGCAGTCACGTTCACTACCCACACGTCACAAGTCGTCAAGAAATCAATAAGAATATTAGCAATTATGTAACCTAAGTATGTGTACCTAGAATTTTTTCAAAGAAATAAGTATATAAAGTAATGTATTCTTGTGAGGGCTGGAAGCTGACTCAGACCTTGTTATAACAGCCTAAAATAGCGAAATTGTGAACAAGTCATTTGAATTTCAAAGTACGTATTTTCATGTAAAATCGAATCAATTTGTTACTGCATTAGCATTAATTAGTGAGTTCGTTGACCTATGTTGGATTGTTATTTAACATTTTATCAACTCTTGCTCTTATTGTAACGGTATTACCACATTGCGAATCGGTAACATTATTGCTGTCCCTATAAAACATAATATAACAGTGAAGAACAGGGGAAGGTCTCCGTAGTTGCCTATAAGTTCTAAAATTCCTGATCAGCTCACATGTTTCCTTCTTCCTACAGTCCTGGGTCCTTTAAGCGAGATGTGAAAAAGCGTCTGATGATGTAGTCAAGCGGAACGCCACCTTTGTAACACCGTACGTGTTTGCGATGGTGACCCTTTTTCCTGAGACTTTAACATCCTGATGTTAAAGTCTCAGGAAAAAGGGTCACCAATTTTGAGGTGAATTCAAATTGACGTTTCCGAGAACAAAAAGTCTTGTACTTAACTAAATTAATAATGGTAAGATATAAAGATCACTGTCCTTCTTAATTCACATATGAGAAGGTAAGCGTGGGTAAAAGGCTGACTTTTTTTGGGACAAAGAATTAGCATTGCCATACAACGTGGCTATTCTGCCAGTGTTGTAGAAACGCCTCCACAAGAGGCATGAGATGCAGAAGAATTGCATGACGCATTTTAGTTTTAGTTCTCTTTAGTTTGTTGTATATAGTATTTATTCATGTTTTAATTTTTTAATCACATTTCCCTTTATTCACGAATATGGTTAACAAAATAAAGATTTTACGTAAGAAACGGTATGGCCTTATCACAATGATATTGTAAGTTTAAACAAGTTGAATTTTAAAATCCATAATATGTCGCACTGACCCTGGTTCGTGGTTCACCCACACTTCTATTAAATGGAGTAATATTTCCGTCGCTCACTTGTTCAATCTTAAATGTATCTGGACAAGGTAAACCCATAAAAGTGCAACGTCCATTCGCGACATATGCTTTAGTTATGACGAGTTTACTCTAATCATATGTTTTAAAGAAATCAGAAGGGCAAAGGCAAAGGCCTTCCCTTTAAAATGATCTTGATGGCAATCTATTTGATTTGAACTATTCCAATTTGAACGTAATATTAGAACTGAAATGCATTATCGCGTTTGATGAATGAATGTCACTGATAACCAATAATTATACTTAGACTAACTGTACGGAACAAGATTGATGATGTTAATATATAGGTACTTACACTTAAATTGTCATTATTTTCAAGCTACAAGCCACACACATGTTTTAGCCGCATTTTAAATTAAGTCGGTTTATAATTCCTTTTAAATTAACTTTATGTTGAACTAATTAGAACAAGTTTGTACAACGGTAAAGTTCAAAATAACACGTAAGTGAATCTAAATGTTATTTGGTTTCATTACTTTGTGAAAAGTTTAACCTTACCCAGTTTATATAGTTAGGTTAGTTTATATAGGGTAAATTTTATATTTTATTACGGACTACGTGTGGGTATCAACCTTTATATTTAAACTCATTATAAAATGTTGTATAAGGAAAGTACGAGTCTGAGAGGTAACAGTCATTTATGTTTCAAAACTGGTTATTTCTCGGAGTGGTTTTCATGTCGGATTGTATCTCAGTATGAACCTTGACACTGGATACGTTTAAGTCGCAGTATATAAAAAACTCAGTGCTCATTTGTTATTTTATAAATAGTTATTTAGTACTGAATATGAAGGATGACAATGAAACGATGAAACACATACTGTACGAGTTACACACGAGTTACACGCTTTAGGAAGACATCGAATGCATCTACACGGGAAGGGCTACCAGAGAATTACAGGCACCTAGAATTAAGAGGAACCACCATTGATAGGACTATCCCTTATCTAACTTAGGGGTGAAGGCAGGGTCGACACAAAGGATCCAATAGGGTAGAAGTGTCCGGAGGTCCAGAGCACGCACCGCTTGAACATAACATAAGATAAGATAGTATTGAATATTATTTTCCAAGTGACAACAGAATGCGATTCTTCAAGAACAGTTTTAGAAGGTTTCTACAGGGTCAGTAGCAATAGTGTAACGTCTGGTTTACGTATACCTACCACAGTAAACGTAAACTATTAATACATCATTTAACTATTGCCATTTGCGAAACCTTCTCGTTGTACATACTATTGACAATATTGGTGCATGTTTGACTAATATGTACTACTTTATATTGTAAGCATTCACCCGTCCCCCCAAATTCCTCACAGTCACTCTTATCCATTAAATGGATTGAATTTTAACCTGCATTAATAGGTAAACAGAAGGCTTTTGGAATTCAGGTCACAATTCTAATTTTGACTCCTCTTCCATATTAATAATTCAACGCTTTAAATCACAGCTGCATTTGGTTGCTATCCGCTGTTTTATCTTTGGTAACACTGGTGATACGTCACACGATTCAATCGTATACTTACCACTTATTTTTAAAATGCAACTTATAGCATTTATTTATTGCAATAACACTAAGACACTGGCTGTCTAACATTGAAAGTCGCGCAGAGGGGCAATGTAGTGAGCTATGCTTGGAGTCTCTTTGAAAGATAAAATTCGCAATGAGGTCATCTGACATATAACTAAAGTGCTCGCAGAATAAATAAGGTGAAGTGACAGTGTGCTGCCACATCTGTCGAAGGACCGATGGTCGCTGGAGCAAGTTAGGACGCTCCTTAACCAGATTGGTCAGTGACCCGAACCTCACGTAATACCTACATTGGTAAGTAAATGCCTGTAAATGCTTTTACATACGAAGTTAGAAACATTTACTTGACATTTCACTTATCTTGTTGCTACATCTTTTTCTTAGTTTCTATTTAAATTCTGCAATCCATTCACAGTAACATGTTATGTAATTTCGTTGTAAGCCATAAGATAAACTGATGTAATTAATGAAGTGTACATATAGATGTTATACTATAACAACAGTCACGTAATTTTATTTTTAAAATATCTTATCTGTTATATGCAACGATTTGAAGCAATAAAATTGTAAAGGTCGTTCTTAATCGGGTATGTAATATATTATTCGGAAACGTGGGTGCAGATTTAAAAGACACATTAGAGGACAATGTGAAGGCCGCGCAATGCGACTTGATTAAAATAAAGTTGATTCATTTCGTGAGTTATTCAGGGTTAAAGCCGACGTCATCGATCATGAGGATGGGAGTGACGTAATGGCGCTCTCCTGTCTGCCTACCGGGATGGTAAATCGACCGTTTGTAATACTGTAGCATTAGCATGAACTCCTATCGAATTTGTAATGTAAAGATTTCGAGAAAACGGAGCATTGTGATTGGCAGTCTGCCTCTTGTGAACCTGTGTACGTGTGTAGCCCGCCAATCGCAATGCTCCGTTCTGTCGACACCTATACATTACGAATTCGATAGCATTTCATGCTAAGGCTACTGTAGCATGAGTGTGGTCACAGCTCACGTACACACTTCCATATCAGTCCAATGATTTTGACTGTTTAATATCACGAAACTAATGGAGATAATATTGAAATTGCAATAATCTCTTCAGCTCTGAATCGGGCCATACAAATTACAAATTACAAATTTATTTAGCGGCATTATTTTCGGTTAGGGTAACAAGCTCGGCCCCTATTACATGGGATCAAAAATCATAGTTGGCGAAATGTGGGTGTTTATTAGACCTCTGCCTATCGCTTCGGGGAATACGGGCATTTGCATATGTATGTATGTATGTATAAAAACAAAATATCCCGATAGCAATGAAATTAGTTTCATGTTTCTTCAAGGTTATCATGCTTAACTTCAAATTTACTTTTGTAAACGGCTATTAGGAATAAATATCTACAATTACTCTTTTCCGTCCTGCATCGATATACATTAATGAATCGATAATGCTATCAGTATTTATGAATGTATCAAAATAACCATTAAATCATAAGTCGATATTACATTATTTTATCACATCCATATATCAAGGAATGAATGGCTGAACTTGAGGTAACAATTCGGGCCGTTGTACCTACAGATCTTGATAAAAATATCGATAATTGTTTAATTTTAGATTGTGATCAGTAACGTAAAACATACCTAGGTAATTGTTATCTTGTCTAACTATTGCTTCACTATAATACTGACTATATTATAGTACGTACCACGTAGAAACAACAGATACCTAGTTATAGTTTAAATCGATATCCCGGGCATCTTTTCCAGCCAGATTATTTTAAGGGACCGAGTATTAGGTTTTATAGGTGACCTAGAAGAAAATAGAACTAAGCACTTTCTCGATTAGGTATCAATTAAGTTGATTAAATGCTTAGGTATGACCCTTAATTCGAATTTAGAACAAAGGATTCCTAAAATTTTCAATTTTGAACAATTATGTCGAGATTGATCTTTGGACTGGTAGGTATTTAGACTCCTGAAGCGATGCTATTTCTATTTATCAAAATCTAAATTTTGATATTACTACATAAAATCGACAAAATTACCTAATTATACCTAAAACTAACCTCTAAGGTTATAACACCACAAGACTATGATCTAAGGTCTAGTTAATTAAATTGTATATGGTGTAAACAACTTCATTATCTGGACCTATTATCATGAATAGACTAATAGTACCGCAACCAAAAACGTTAGATAAATTTAAACAAGAATTAGTAGCGACATTTCGTAAACAAGTTAAAGTGTGAATAAATCAATTTAGTAAAGAGAAAATTGTAGTTTAGTAGAAGATGTACTCGAAGAAGATGATGTAAAATAAAGGAATGATTAGATGGTTAGCAGGCGTAGAGAGAATGGACAAAAGAAGGTTGATGAAACAAATCAATGAGATGACGGTTAATGGAGAATGTAAGAGTCAATCAGATCGAAGATGAGAGAAAATGCTTTATCGACTCTTAACAGTTAGAAATCTTATTGCAATCATACATTACTTTCATAATGTGATTCAGACTCGGAACGTTGTCATCCATCGATATTCTTGTAAGACGGGTGTGAATTCTAATAAATGAACCAAATAAATGTATCCACTACAGTAAGAGATACTATTTGACCCATTTTAACCATATAACACTATGGAATTATGACAGTAGATGAATCGAAAGCTGTATAATCGGAGCAACTGAAATCCTATGGAAACCTTCACAAGGGAAAAAAACTCTATCTAAAATCTATTCAGTTACCAAACACTTTTAGTTAACAAGCACAATTTAGCAGAGACTAACAAACGATGGGCGATCAATCAATGTATCGCGCCAATTCTCAATTGATGTTGTTTTTGCCAAACTGCCAAGAGCTTTCCCTTGACTTGGCAGCCACGCGGAACGACCAACACCACACACATTCAAACCCAATCCATTCATAGACACACCTGTACGAGTATTCTACCAATGTGTATGTTATACAACATATTGATGATTGAAAAAGGGTGCAAGTTGCTATAGCAGTTGACAGGAAAACCATTGTGTTCCAAAGTATTTATGATGTTGTTTAGGATCTTTTTTCTTTGAAAAGTTGATGTTGCTTGCAATGTTTTGTCTATCGGTCGATATGTATAATAGTGATGCAGCTAGCAATTCCATTTAAATTTCAAGATTCATAATTCTTAATAGGTCTGTGTGCAAATTATGTGGATTGATAATAGTAATAATATTGCTCGCAATTATTGTTGATTCACCAAAGGTCACTTAGTTATCTACGAGAATGATTGCTGTTGCCAATTCAAGTAAATAGATCTCTACGAAAGTAATGTATTTAATGCTGCGGCTATTTACTGAACTGTTAGACGAATAACTTAAGATAAATATGGCACAGAAGAAAATAAACTTATATATATATATATATATAATATTATATAATAATATAATAAACACCAAAAAAGAGAAAACGAGCAAAACTAGTCGTGTCAAAACGACCATCATAGCGTGCCGCTACTACTATAGACAAAGTATAGAGCACAACTATTTATGGTTGTCATACTGGTTGATATTACAAAAATGTTATGATAATTATGATAATGAATGAATTGAATATATGACCGAACAAAGCAATCAAGCAATCGAGCCGTGTTATAGCTCATACACTCATACATTATAGATCGTTGTTGTTTATATTTAAAAAAAGTAAAGAACCTATTCGATATTTATTTTATTCATGTATCAAGAAATGTTCATATCAACGAGAGCAAATTGCCTTGACCTTATTATCAAGAGGAATACTTTTATGTACTCATTATGAATTAGGTATTCGCCAAACAATTCTTTAAAAATATGAAAACTATTTTTTCTTCATTCAGGTCAATTAGGGCTTATACAGATAAGTTTCTAAATTAATAACATCATCTTCTCATGAATGAAATATTGAAGCAGATACTAAATTACCTGTTTCTATAAGTTTAAAAAATAAAGTAAAATATAAAACATTGTTGGCTAGTAGGTCGTTACAGACCTCGGGCCTAGAGCTAATGGTCAGGTGAGGTGAACATTATTGTCATCGTATTTGATCACCTTAACCATAGGATGCCCATAGTATAAAAAATCCCATTCACGCATATGTAGACTCTATCTTTCCACATACTTTCTTTGTTTAGAGGATTCATAAGATTGCAAGAATCAGCAATATCTTTATTCAGAAATATAATTCTTATCTGCATAGCGTAGGTATTAGACAGATATATACAGCCCAGATTTAGCATCAGATGCATGGCTCGAGTCAACAATAATGCTCAGAATGACCGGAATACGGCCATAGGCTCACCCTATTAACTGGGACCGGTCGATTGATGAAATGTGGGTGTTAATTCACCTCTACTTAACCCTCCGAGGACAAAAGCGTGATTATATGTATATATGTAGGTATGTATTGTATGTATGTATTGTATGTATGTATTGTGTGTATGTATTGTATATATGTATTGTATGTATGTATTGTATGTATGTATTGTATGTATTTATTGTCATATATGTAAGGCCCACCTATACTCCATTTGTTTAGGTACTTAAATGGAGTTAAACAATCTGGTGATAACTTTTTATAAAAACACGTTTTAAACAAATAAACTAGACCAACTAATGGTTCGACACAGGTTTTTAGTCTTCAAAATATGTAACTAAGTAGAAAAGTATTTTTATACTGAGTTTTTAAACAAAACATAAAGACACGCTAAGATTGTTTACGTTTTTTAACTACACAAACATATGGACTATAGATTATACATTACATAAATATCTACAGTAGATGTATAAGAAAGTGAGCTGTTAAACGGCACGCCTTATAAACTGCGTGTCCTATTTAACAACATTTGCAAACATATCGATGCTGACCTCGTGTGAACAGTTATCGCGTCTCTATTTAAATCCTTTGGTGATTCTTACTCACGTAGGCAAATGCCATCGTCCCTTGAATATAAAGAGTAGATCTTAGTACCGCGTGACTAACTACCTACTACTGACTATCTAGAAGCCAGATTCAGTAAAATTAGATACGTTTTTAAAACGTACGATTCCTAAACTTACGTAATTTCATTGAAAATAAATTGAACAATGAGTAATCCTGAAGGTTCAATAACCTCAAGGAAACGTAGGCAGACTTTGTTTTGAATTATTTTCCGATCACACGGAATAGTAAACCGTTGTTCATGTGTTTCGTTCTAATCGAATAGAAATCAGGCGTTTTGAAAACGTGTTATTACTGAATCGGACGTCTGTCCGAGGAATTACCGACGATTGTATGCTAAGTGGCTGGTACGTTCGACGGACCATTGAATCTTACCTACAATACCACGAAGCTGCCATGATTATTAAATGTCAAATTCAATAATATTGGCCTTGTCACTGTAAAAGGATTGCACACTTGCCATTTGTGATTGAAGAACGAAACTATTGAACGTACAACTAGTACAACTCTAAACAGACCATACTATCATTTACTATCGCTTTAATTATTAAAAAAAAATTATACATCGTCATAAAGATAAAAGGAGGTCCAATACAGGTTTTTGAAGTTCCTAATTCAAGCACTCGAAGTATCTACAGAAATGCGTACGGTTAGGAATGATCTCCCTTAATGTCTTGAAGTCGTAAAGGGTGACAGGCGTAGAAATGGTCTCACTACCAAGGAAGGATGCCCAATATCGTTGCAAAATAATGGAGGAACAGCCGGTTCTGGGTCTGCCAGGGTACGAGAGAAAGGTATGTCTTGTATAATTTCACCTACGGGAATCAATGTCCGACATAACCTCTTTCACCGGCTTTGGTGGGATTGGTATCCGTGGGGATTCTGCGCACGGAAAAAAAAAGAAAAGCCGGTATGAGTCATATTAATGTAAAAAATATCAAAACAAATATAATCTTGTTACTCTTTGCCACTTTCTAACAAGTACCTTCCAACGATAATCTTATAAATTGCGACGACACTCACATATTTGAATAATGTAAATCATAATGTAAAATCTAAATTGTAAATCAGGCTACTCAAACGTAACCTTATGATTTCACTCAGTGTGACAAGTACAACTCCATATTTGTTTTAGTTATTAGGTATGAGCTTGCTTAGTAGTTATTACGATAATTTTCAAGGAAGTTATATGAGTTCGTACGTACGTACATAATAACCTCTTAATTTTTTAATGCACAACTATAACTGCACTCGAAAATTTGTTAAACAGAGGCAAGGGTGAATGAGTAATTCGGTAAAATTCGACCTGCGGTCGTTTTGTAGAATGGAATAGAATAAAACGTTAATGTATGGGCTTAAAACGTATTTTAGCGTGAAAGAATGTCAATATCTCAAGGGTACCTATCCGCAACCGACGTGTGTATATAAGAAAATGTAGTAGGTAGGTAGAAAAGTAGACGGAAAAGGTGTACCTATGCTATATCGTATGCTGGCCACTCTAAAAGGTCAAGAGGTCTGTCCATATACGTATGTTATACGACTACCAGCAGTCAAACAGTTCAAGTGTAGGTTGTAGTTTAAATTAATTGTGTAATAAATTAATCGTAATACAACAGTAAAAAAATTACGTCCATTCTAATTTTCTAGATTTTATCAATAGTAATTAATTTATAATGACACGTTATGACGTCATATCTTGCTACTTCATACCAGTCAAACAGAATTTGACGTTTGATAAAAAAAAACTTAGTCACCTTGACAGCAAGCTACCCTATTACACGATCACAAACATCCGTACCAAACTTATACGTATGAAAAATAAAATAAAATTGTTTAATATAAATAAGGCGCTGATGTAATTAGCTCCAACTATTTTTACATTTGATTACAAGTGTCGTTAAGTAACTAAAAACAAAACAATTGGTAGTTATCAGTGTTTACGAGTTCAGGTTTAATAAAATAGAACGTGACGGGGCACGTGTAACAATCTGTCTGAATCTAGCAACAAGTTCCACTTATGTTTTGAATAATATTGATTATTATTAGAGTAATAATAAATGTTTATTTTTTGTTCGATAGATTCGCGTTTGACCACTATCTCACCTGGTGATAAGTGATGTGGTCGACGGTAGAGCAAGCTTACTTAGAAGTAACCAATTCACTCTAATCTTGATGACTTTCAAGCAATAGTTGTCCGGAAACACAAATTCGGACAGGCACCTACATTAAGAGGAATAGCCACCTTAATAGAGAAGGCTATCTCTCCTCCAATATAGGGACCAGATTGGGGTCAAAACGAAGGAGAAAGGAGGTCGAATAGGGTCATAGTGTCCGCGATTGCTCCAGAGCACGTTCCTCAATAACATAAAGTAAGAAATTAAGATGAGAAGGGTATTCTATATTCTATAATCATACATTGCATTGTAGGGTATAAGGGTCTTGGGTACGTTAGCCTAAAGCTTTAGTAGAAACAGGCCGCTTTAAATTAAGCTAACAACAAAGGTTAAGCTTGGGTCTAGACCCTATTTCTTAAGTACTCTTCTTACTAGTACATACTGGCTTGGCGGTGAGGTCTGCTTGGGCCCCGAATGCCTTGGTATATCCAGACATAGTCTGACACTGTTTTGAAGTCTACCTCATGATCTACATCACCGTCGAAAGACAATAATCTACTTCTTCTTCGCACCAGACCTTGTTCCATTATTTGGGGACGGCCTTCACCTTAAGATCGTCTGGGCGTCTTTGTACATGACCATTCTTAGGTATCGTTAGAGATATCATTTCTCTAAGTTATATTCTAGGGTCGAAAAAACAAAAAATTAATAAAGTAATTTTGTTTGTTTTTTTTTTTCATTTGTCCCATATTTTGCCAGTACCTAATCATTTGTTTGTTATATTCGGCATTCCGATAACCAATGTTTGCCATCAAAATACCGACTTGTTTGAATGTACTTCAATATTTGGTAAGTTCGCTTCTTATCATATGTTTATATTGCACTTCCCGGGTTAATTCTTCAGAATTCGGCTAACTTATAGGTACATATATTATCTGTGAAATGTTTTCATAAACTGGCACTGATAGATAAGATAAATTAGTGTTGCTAGGTGCATACTATCAAATGACCCGTGTTAACTAGGGAGTATTGAGATGAGGTGACCTGGCTGCTCGGGTTCCTCGACAACAATAGATTATTTTTTTATAATCTCTTGTTTGTTTTGTTTAATGTTTTTGATATTCTGTGGCATTGTTGATTTATGTTTATGTTTTAGTTCAATATCATAGAAAATTACGTACCTACACCTTGGAATACCTAGTTAATTATACAATTATCTCAATTTTTACTGAAGCTGAAGTTATACAAGAAAATAATGGAGAAAATTTAAGTATAGTAAGTACCTATATGGATTCGGTCATTTAAAATTTAATCATTTAAAAAGATAAACCGTTAATCATCAAGTTACGGGTATAAAGTTATGAATTTACTGGTATAAAATCATCAAATTATTCGTATAAAGTCATCAAGTTATTGATATAAAGTCTAGCCAGTAACGATATCCAAAGAGCAACCCCAAAACATCAAAACAAAATTTTAGGCAAATTCAAAAAAGCTATCTAACTTCTATATAAAATTTTAGGTATTCATGTCAATTTCGACTTCCACTCAACAGATATATTGTAATTAAATATACCACCGATAAACTTATGCCATTCGATACCGTTGGTCACGTACACACTTGCCAACTCACACACACACACAAATAATATTGAAAATAATAAAAGTAACCGTAGATCACGTTCTAGGCACGGTAATACTATCTATAGTATTACCTAGCTCTAGGCGAAACAGGTAGGTATCTACCGACTTGTTCATGTATGTATATATTATGAATCTCTTAGTCACGCTATAGTCAAGTTCGAGAACGAATTTGCCATGATTACTTAATTTATAGAAAATTACTTATTAAAAGAAAAATGAGGAAAAGCCAATGAATAGTAGAGTAAGTGTTGTACGAGTGGAACTGCTGGTAATAGCTAGTAAAAGATAAGGTCGTTATTATTCTTCGAGACTGGTGGAACGATAACATTGACAAGTAACACGGATGAGGAACGACCTATTACACAAGAAATAAGACGGTTTTTAAAAACTTTTTACACGCTCCACAAATAGAAGCTATTAACTAACAAAAAGTGTTTTAATTCGAATTATAAACAGACCGTTTGTCTGAGGTCTACTTAGAAACAGAAACAAGTATGTAAGTATAAATAATAAATATTTGGAAGTAAGAGCGACACGCGGATGTATGGACACATCACAATGGAGACACGCGCCCGGCCGGTACTGGGCGATGCTATGCGCTTGTTGACAGATGTCGCACGCGTACTTCGAGGAAGAACTCTCTGAATGGACGAGGAAGATGCGACGATGATGTTTTCAAAACTTCACAGAATCACAAATACTAGTATTTGACGACATAAACGCGTTGGTAAACAAACTAAGGAAATGATCGATTCATATTGCAGTTAAAGACACGCTGTTATACATTTTCTCCTTACTAACGACACGCCAACAACGTTATCAGACGTCCTTGAAGGCTTTATGGTTGGTGCGGCGGCGATTGCTAGTTTTATTCGGTGGTAAGGCACGGTAAAATTAATAGGCAACATTGAACTTGAACGGATAGTGAGGGTGACGTCATAGCTCGCGTATACACGTGGTCGGCGCTCGTCGCAACATTCGGCCTTGTCGCGGCCGCCGCGGTGGCCTATCGCGCCGACCACATCACCCCACCGTGCGCCGTGCGTGCTTAACTAACCGTGAACACAGCCTCACATGTACAGCCAAACTATCACATATACATACATATTCGTTATATATTTTTTATACCACTTGATTGGCAGTACAAGCAAATGGCCCACCTGAAAGCGGTTACCGTGACCTATGAACATTTTCAACGCCAAGGACGTCACACTTGTGTTGCCGACCCTGTAAAGGAGAGGAAAATGGGAGGGTTAAACATCAGAGCAAAGCATCAGAGTCTGATGTGGTATGAAGCGCTGCTTTGTCTTCTGCGCTGACATCACAGATACTTCCTTAACCTTAACCCTCCCATTTTCCTCTCCTTTACAGGGTCGGCAACACAAGTGTGACATTCAGAGTCAAAAGGTCACAGATACATTGTACATGGTAATTTCAAACGCTCTTCTCGCAGTAAATTCGAGAGAAGGCTTTAGAAGTACGTATCAACAAGTCAAAGGAAAACATCTTAAATATAATATGAATCTTAACCTTCCTCACTTTTTTACATTTTGAATTGGTAATGCGTTGAATAAAATATAAGACAGTGAAAAAGTTATTGATATAAAGTAGATATTGTTTTATTTTAGATCAAACAATATATAGGTACTTTATAATTCAAATTACTTGCATGAAAAAACAAAAGAACGCTACTAGTCCAAGAATAGGGAAGGAATTGAATTGAACCAAGGTAGAAGTATACAAGTCGGCTTTAAACGGTTTTCTTGTTGTAGGACGTTGTATCTACTCGTATCCCCCAATGTATGCATAGTTAGCATGATATTATGTTTGTTCAAACGAATACCTAGGTGTAATTTTAACCTATATTATAATTTTATAAACACAAAAAGTATTAACTACTCTATATAGGTATAAAATTGTCAGCCCATCGTTATCTTAGCCGGACTGACCTCATCTTCTCGTGGCCACCGGGGGGCGTATCTCCTGTCTCTATCGCTCTCTCAATATTTTTCACAAGATGCCAAAGTACAACTTCATAAGTATTGCATGTTTATCTATGCACTATATTAATTTTATTATCATCTTTGTATTAATGGATAAGCAAATAACTGATAATAATATAATCTTACTTTTATATCAAAGTGAGTAGGTAAGTAGTAATATTACAACGTTATTTTATATTTTAAACTAAAGTAAATCAGTTTGTGATCCCATTCGATAGTTTGTCACTTCACTTGTGTTTTATCCTCAACAACTTGTTTGATGTTTTGTGTTTATAATGTATCGGAATTTACCAAAAAAAAAAGTATCTAAGAATGTTGTTAATCCGCAATCTAGAAACATAACAAAGCTAGTTAGGCTATGCTTACTTTGTATATAAATAGCATAAATGGTCGTAGAATATGTTTTTTCCAATTTTTTTTAAACTTTTAAATGTCATGGAAATGTCATAAAGTCGCGGGTAGCAACTATTTATAGGTATCAGATGAATAGATATGGCTGCAGATATGTAGAGTCGAAGGTTATCAGATCAATACTTTGTTGATAAATAAAATCAGAGTTTCAGACTTATTTACATGAGATCTCAAAGGTCGATCGCAACTCGCTCAGCTCATTATCATACTATAACAACTTACTGTACTTTATTATAGGATTTTTGACTTGACTCATTAGGAAGAAGAGTGTCTGTTCGCGAATATCAGGACATGTGTATACTACTAATATATATTTTAGATATGATGTTTTGAATGTTTGTAACTGGTTGTAATTCGATTCAGGACACAGGGAAAACGCCTGAAATAACATATAGATTTTTATCCCTTTTATAGATTCGTGTGAGTAGCAGGAACTGTTGCAGATTCCACGCGTCGGAGTCATGGGCAACAGCATCTACTAATCTGTAAAGCCATTAGAACTAAACAAATTTGAAAGAAATAATTAGTTCTCTATATACGACCCCGTCCGCCCGTGACGTTTAATAAATGTCTGTGGAATACGTAGGCAGAAACAATAAATAGCTAGGAGCTAGATATGAGTAGGTTTATTATAAAAAAATCTATTGAAGGTGAAAATACCTTTACTGTGAGTTAGGACGTATTATGCTTAAAACTTTTAAGTTCATAGTTCAAAATGTATACTAATTATTATAATGTCATAATGTATCGTTAGAAACTCATTTAACTTTCATAATATGGATACACATGATTGCATATGTCTCGTTTAATTTACTTCCACAAATGAGAGCGGATGGGTTGGTCTATAATGTACATCTATTTCAATGCATATGTTTATTTCAAAAAGGTTTATCCATAACATATATACATAATTTGAAAACAAGTTTTGATTATGAAATGTGAACTTTTGATTTAAAAAGATCACGGCGATAATAGTTAGTGACTTAGAAATTAAAAAAGGAGTTTATAGTTCAGAGGACAAAACCTTTTTGATACGTTCGTTCAAAATTCGACTATACTTTGTAAAATGTAGCTTGGGTCCTATGACAGCTGTCAGTGAAATCCCGCACATGAAGTCTTGAATTTTCTAATAATGAATGTAGTAGCTGTCAATGCCATACTTTATGGGCATACCGAGCTAATTAGTGATGGGCGATGAATCATCGTGACCACATACTATAAACTATCCATATTTTGAATAAAGCTTAATTTAAAATTGAAATTAATATATGAAAAAAATAATTAGAATTTAATCTTATTGCTTAGGTATTTTAATAGCATAATAATTTTTATATTTCAATATACTTGATCCTAAATAATATTGAGTAATCAACGCCCTGAACCTGTTTTTGGATTTTGTAAGAAGACACGCCGCGTTTGACTCTTGGGCCATGATATAGACATAAGATACACGCGCCAACATCTTGTTTGATATGAACTTCCACTGATCCACTCCACTCATTCTCATCAGTACGAGTGCCGACGCCTTGTATGCTACGTATATTCCGTTCTCATTACAATTAAATACATACATACAATTAAATTAAACCTAATTATATGTAACATGCATCAATAATAGCTGGTAGTATCGATATTTTCATCGAATTTCGGACATCCCTATGAACCTAATTTTGACATCTGTCATAGGACCCAAGCTATATTTTACAAAGTATAGAATCAGGATGTTGCGGTTTTAAAGACGTACTCTTTCGTACATCGGACTAACATTTTGATACTTTTATAGAGTAGTTATTACCATTTTTGTAAAAACTTCTGTTTTAACTGCTCTAAGATGTTAATCTGTATAGATGTGCTTTGTGATAGAGAAAATAGAACGTTGTACTCACACTCTTTAATGCGACTAATCAAAATCTGAACACTATATCTACCTACATATCATGAAACATCATAGATTTAACAATTTATATTTCGTATTTAAAAGAACTATAAACTCCGGCATCGCTATTACCGTGACTGAACTAAACCGTAACTAAATCTTACTGAATTTGAAACATATTCTTGGATGTAACATCGGTGACCGTTGAGTGCTAAAATGTCTAGTGCTGTAACAAATTCAATTATTATTTTCTGAAGAGACTAGTGTAATAGACAGATATATATGAAGAGTTTTACATCGTCTAAATAAAATCAGTTAAATAAAACAAACTTGACTGTATACAACTTTAATCAAGATTGTTCAGTGCTTTCCAAGAACTATCTAACGTAATCCCTGTGTCCTAAAACGTTACCCTCAGCTTACCATAAGGCGAGGTGAAGCCATATTAAAGAGTCCAATATTAAAAACAAAACGTAATAAGTATTTACTTTTAATACGTGTACAGTTGACATCTAAAAAACTACAATGTCAAAAACTGCTACTATAAAAGATTATTCCAACGTTTCGTAATACGTCATCACTCTGACGTCATCGTTATACTTGCGTAACTATTACCTATAGTTATTTCGACTTCCGTACATACGTTATTTAAGTACAAAACATAACTTAATCTTTATACAAGTGTACTTAGGTCGTTTTAAGATAGGCACACCAGATATCTCAAACCGTGTTCAAGATAATAATAAAACAAAACACTGGCAATCGATACGAGTGTATTTTTAAAATAATCGGGGCCAAAGTGGTCACATATTATCGTAGAAACTAGCCTTTTGCACTGTTTTGTTTTTGTGTTATCTGTTATGCTACACTTTATCATACCAATGTCGGTATAATTTAGCAAAAAAGTCGCTTATGACGTGAGATACACTGTTTACGCCAATATCAGTGTAATTCATGGATCCCATAGGCTTCCAAGTAGACCCTTTGTGATTGATTCAATTAATAATATTATACCAAGAAGCTGTGAACTAAATAGCCTTAGACTACATTTTACGCAATGAATTTCATAGTATACCATGTAAACCATGTAAACTCTTCTTAGTTGTATGATTTTAGATTGACATGGTCATTTACAAATTCACTGTTAAATCGATCGGGATATTAACCATGTTTGTTTATTTCTTTGAATAACCGATATTTCGGCACTGTTGCAAGCGCCATGATCACGGTGTACTCCGTGCCACCAGCCAGTACACCGTGATCATGGCGCTTGCAACAGTGCCGAAATATCGATTATTCAAAGAAATAAACAACAAACATGGTAAATATCCCGACGAAACTCTGTTTAGTTGGCCGTATTTTCAATGGTGAATTCCAACCTTAAACTGTCGTGAGAAGTTTAATAATGTTTATACGGTTGCAACGATGCAACAACGTTATTTAAGCATGCAACATTCGCTCAGTTGCCGTATTTGCGTATCGCGTACTGCTTGCATAAGTGGCGTATTTCGCAACATCTTACTACAGTGTAGCCGCGAAAGCTGTGACGTAACTTGCGCGGGCGCTGCCGAATGCGCCGACCCATTGATTATACTGACTTGTGAATGTAACAAGTTACTTAATCCTTAATTTTAAGTTCTTAAGTAGTACATAAAACCGTAACGTCTAATAATAGATTTTTGAGGTTATATATTATTTAGGTGTTATGTACTAGACGGTGTAGTAATTTATTATTGCTGCAAGTTGAGTAGAATAATAGAATGTCATTGTTTGTCCAGTACGAGATTTTTTCATTATTTTTAAATTGTAGGAATACTAACATAAGCAAAGCATAAGAAAAGATTAAAACTATTTTTAATCTGTGATTAAAGTCAGGCTTCTACATTGAATTTAAAAAATATACATCCGTGTGATATCTCGGGCAAACTGTTATACACAGATTAGAAATTATAACCGCCTCCATAAAATGGTATTCTTGTATGTAGGGTCGGTAGATCTTGAAGAAAGGTATGAAAATCCCGAAATAAAAAAATAATAGTTCTAGTGTTGTGATTATTATTTTGTTTTAATTTCACTTAAACAGTAAATGATAAAATATGTAAGCAGAAAGGTACGTCTGTGGTAACGCTAACAATGAAATAGAAGGTTCAGAAATTATTATTCTCGTAATACGAAAATATGCCTTCAAAGACCTGTTTAGAACAGAATACTGAAAAGGTAACTTTGTCCACTTTGTACTTGAATTATTGCCTCTGGCATCACAGATAATGATGTAGCGTTCGTTCTATTCTCAAGGTACTTGGTAATTCAAAGATTTTTAGATAGGATTCTTGTCACGCAGGTAGGTATGTTGACATGTCAAAAAGCCTCACATCCTATTTTTTACATTTCAAAACAAATTCTCTCCACTTAAGACATCATCAAGACTTCTTATTTTAACTCTACCAAAACACTATTTTTAATATCATTTTGCTACATTTCGGCTTGTTTTTTTAAAAGATTTATATTATAAATTATATTGTGAAATTTTAAATCTTTAGAACTGTGATTAAGGTGAACTGTGAGCGAGGCCGTTTAGTTAAACGAATTTGCAATGATGAATTCTAGCGTGAATCGAAACACAAGCACACGGACGTTATAACGGTAACTGGCACCTATAAATACTTACAACAGCGAAGGACAAAGCGTTCTCTAATGATGTCTGACAACCCTACTTCTACAACACAACACTATTCAAAGAGTACTTCCGTTATTTTCCGTACGGCGGAAGTGTTTTCCCTGTCAGGCCGTTCTCTCCCGTTATGGCCTGCCTTATCTGAATAATGAGGTGTGTTATTATTCTGTGACATATTTACGTGCAGTCATGAGCATTGAATGTCAAGGTTAAAGCTAAAGTTAAAGCAAAATAATGTTAAAGCTAAAAGCCTATTTTGCGAAGTGCTAAATGTAAAAGAAGTGGCGAAATGTTGGTGCTAGCATCTCTGCCACCACCTTCGGGGATATAGGCGTGAGTTTATGTTATGTTATGTAAAAGCCTATACTTCTTTTTTTTTAATTTTATTCCCTTTAACCCCTCTAACTAAGCTCAATAGCAGCTATTGATAAGCTGCTTATCATAGGAGTGGGTTCACGTCGGTAGTGTAATGCCCAGGATTCAAACCCGGGACCTCTGGATCATAAAGCTTTAACCACTAAACTACCGCCGCTTCCTTCCTGTCGACCTATTGTCCTGTATTTTACTAATTTATTATTAGCTGGCTGCTCCACCCAGTAACTCTGCACGCACAATGACCTAAATAGAGAGGCTAAAGGAGTCCCAATACGATAGACGATAGACATATTTATTACAAATATTGAATGGAACATTAACTGTGTATATGAAAATAACGTGAATTAATATAAGTGTCCGTATAACATTTTCCTTCCTCATCTTACGTAAATAAATACTTTTATTGATACCTAATACTTGTGGTTATTTTCTCGTCTGTTTTGTGTGCGAAGTTACTCAATAAATTATCAAGTTAATTAAATGTCTGCTTTATATCTGGAATTACCAGCCTTTTGTGAATAATATAAACAATATTGTAGTATCTATGTAGGAGCTATCTTGGAAATTCCGTATAATTTAATGCGACCTGCAACGGTCAAAGTATTGGTAAAATCTACTCTAACCAAAAAACTTGGCCTTGTCCTTCGGGGTAGACAGAAGTGAATAAACACCCACATTTCACCAATCATTGCATTCGGTTTCACGTAATAGGGGGTGAACCTATTCACATATTCCGAGCACTATTGTTGACTCGAGCCGTACATCTGAAGCGGAGTCTGGGCTGTATATATTTGTCTGATGTTAAACAGACCTATTTCTTAGTGGCCCAAACACTTCACTACCGGCCTTCACCTCATGGCGTATATTATACTTTAAAACTATTTTTCCGAACCGAAAGCCGATGTTTAGCTTACTTGGTGTATTTCCGGTCTACTGATGGAAAGTGGTAACCCTCAGGCGAAAAGAATAACATAGACGGCGCACATAGTATTAGTAAGTGAAGCCGCCTAAAGTAATACGAAATAGTTCTATTTCGTTCGCACTTATTCAAAGTGTGCAGCGAAGACAGTGAGTGCGAGCGAAATAGAGCTACTTTAGTATTGCCTACTTTTGGTGGTTTTATGTGATAGTTCTTTACGTTCCGTCGCTGTTATTGACTAAGGTATTAGTTTGAGTGGTAACCGTAATCTAATGGGCGTCATATTCGCACTGTTGACCCTGTAGAGTCCGTCCCTAATGCTTTTCTTGAAAATCCCCACAGCGTAGTCGCTAGCAAAAACCATAACAATGAGATCTTTCACCTTTTATAACCAGCTAGTAATTAAAACCAAAATAATAGCTGGTTGCATTGTTTACATTAGATGTATACATTAGCCCATGAGACCAAAGTATCAGTACAAACATCTATCGGCACAAGGGCCGTGTTGACAAACAACACCCTTTAATATAATCATTGTTTATTTTTGAACAATGTATGTTTATAATGAATATTATTTAAATTCAAATTGTTTCACGATTTTCATTGTTTCAGTCGAACCTGAAGTACACAGTTAAAAGTGGACTTTAATCTTTTTGATAAACTAATACACTCTGTGGTCTCTATTTTTTTTATCTTAATACTAATAATAAAGCTGAAGAATTTATTGATATCAAATTTCTTTAGGCACGTTGTTTAGGTTTCCTAGAAAATTTTTAGTGACATTACGAAAAACTTTCGAACTCGCAACGACACTAACGTCACGTCACACTTGATGTCTATCGGATGCTGCTGCACGAGGACAAAAATGACATTAAATTCTATATGTGAGGTATGTGACTGGACGGTTGTGATCCTTTCACGCAAATCGGCTGAACTGATCTGAATGAAATTTGATACAGAGATAGTCTATAGCCAGGCAATAACACACAGGTGACTTTTGTCTCGGAAACAGATTTAAAATGAGTACTTTAGGCGGGTGGAAAGAATGGTTGTATTATATAGATTTTGCTCTGCCACTTCCATTCTTAATAAACTTTTTTTATTCTTTGTAGTGAAAACCAAACATAACGTAGGTATACAACTACTTATGTAATGTTCAGCTGGTTTTAGCAGCCGTCAACCGACATCAAATACGTTTTAAATATTTATTAAATACCTAGGTACTTAACTGATTAATAATTTAGATAGCTTTTCAAATCACTTTGGGTCTATGCCTCCATAATTCGGGCCCGGATTTAAGATGACGACTGACGACTTTTACGAGGATTAATCTAAATATTTCAACAACGACATAATAATCTAAAAACCTTTGACCTTTTCTTAACGTCCACCATTTTTATTTTGATTATCCTGTACTCTATTTAATTTAAAAAAATATATCAAAGGCCCGTACGTACCAAACATTCAGAACATAATTTAGCCACCAGTTTTCATAAATCGCCTCAAATTAAAAACTGCGTAAGTAACTATTTGTGAAAATTGGAAAAAGTTTGTCTTATAGTTTCTTCTAACATAATTCAAAGGTAGCAAATAATTTTCATGACTATTTCATAGTTATAATGAATGTTGTACTAATGTATGAAGCCGGCATTACATTGGTTACAGATTCTGGTATATCTGTGAGAGGTCTTATTACACATTTGATAACAAAGACGGGTAGACAAGTGTAACGTAAAACTAATAACTTCGATTGTTTACACATCGGAATAAGATACTGGTTTCTTACGATCGTGAGAACTTCGGTCCGTTAACTTGAGCTGTATTGTCTGTTACTACGTGTAAGTTGTACACTTAATAACACTGAATTGCAGCAGACAGCCATTGCTTTTTATGCGACAATGTCATGAAGATGTTCAACTTAACACGCACGCTATTGGTTCCTAATTGATAGTTAGTTTTTAACTTCTCTCTGTTTAAAATTATATGCAATGACGTCTCGCTTCTGAGTAACTGATCCTGAATTGGTTTACGCAATTTTCAGGATTGCAACTTCCGTTAAACCTGACATACTTGCAAGAAAAACCTCCACTGGGACACTTTCAATAATCAGTGGGTGTATTGGCTACAAGGTGAGATTGGCTTGACCATGTTTTGGTGGTCTCTGTATATCGGGGTTCCGATTCCACTAATAGTCAACAATTATCAAACCATTGCCTCGCAAAAAATACCATTAAATTATACACTTATATTACACACTGCCATATCATGCCAAATGATAATAGTTTTGTTATTTTTATTACTGTTACTGTCGGCACCACCTATAAGGTTGACACCTAGAGAAGGCCTGAGGTATTAAGGCGCCTGTTTTCATAATATATGCATGAAATTTTAATAAAAATATAAGTAATCGTAAAATTGGGGTCCAGGATCTCATGTATTTTTGTCTAATTTTAAATGTACGTTGTTGTTTTAATTACATAATAAATGATATAAGTTACCACGTAGGTATTGTATTGCTACTGATAAGAGAATACAATAATCCCTAAAATATAATTGATATATAGAATAGACTTGTGATTACGAGAACCTTGTAGTGCACTAATCTCTGTTTGCGTATTTAATGATACAATAGAACGTCTAGATGTTTTGACCTATAGGTAATTAATTAATTGATTAAAATACTTGTGGTTAACACTGACACAAGTGCAAATTAATTATAATGATTTGAACTTAATGTGGTCTTCATTTTTCATTGTAAGTATTGCTACTTAAACCATAACTCAAGTAAAACAACCACAGATTTGTTTATTAATAAATAGCCTCAAATAAAATCTGAAAAGTAATAATTACATATTGTTATTGTTTAAATAATACATAAACGATGTAGGCATATCAAATATTATATTTAATTATCTATTTATATTTTATTCTATATGAGAATGGAACTCTTGATAGCAATATTTGTTTGAATTATTTTTATATTTTCCTTTTGTATTCTACAATTAAAGCATTTGTTTCATATTTATTCGAGTATTATGTAAAATAGATATTGTGTTTATGTGTAACCATATGATAACGAGGGTATAATATATTTCCTGTATATAGAATGGCATTCCATTTGCTAAAAACATTCACTATAAAATGTGGTTGATTTGTCTCATAACTTTGATCAGGAAGGTCCAAAATTGGTCAGCAAGTCCTTGGTATTTGACCGGCTAATTGACAGTTAAGTTTTCATGTGTATCTATTAAAATTATTCTTGTCTAATTCACTTCACAAGTCACTTCTTATCATGTTTATTTTGTTCACGACATTTCATTTATCGAAGAAATCATAGGTCAAAAGGAGTTTATTTGTACTTAGTTTTGAGATGTACAATAGTCACTTTCGTCTTTATAACATTACATTACCTAAATTATCTTCCTTGTCAAAATATAACCTACATAAAATCATTACTGAAACATTTTCCGTAATCATATAACCCGCTGTTTACTAACCGGTTTATTGTACTTAGATTTCAATATTCATTCATGTCTATTGAGTGCCTATCTATACGTACATGTACAATAATGTACGTACATACGTATAATGCAGGTATGTGAAATATTATCGTGGCTAATACCGCTGATAGTGTCAAATAACGCGACATAGGCGGCCACGGTAGCTCACCCGCTGATAACACACACACATACACTTGTTGAAGTATACATTTGCAATGTATCGGTATTCCCTGCGTATAATATTGTAACTGAATTTGACTTTTAAGTAGCAGCTCTTCAAAATTAGTCAAATGATGTGTAGCGCTCTATAAAGGACAGAAATAAAAGTATCTTCCATGCCTACTATTATTATTTAGATTTAATCACAAAAGTTAGTGTGTAAATATCAATTACCTATGTACAATGTTATATTGTGTTACTACATAGTGCTCTATTGTAACAGAGATAGACAGGTAAATTTAACACTATACTTTGTAAAATATAGCATGGGTCCTATGACAGATGTCAAAATGAAGTTCATAGGGATGTCCGAAATTCGATGAAAATATCGATACTACCAGCTATTATTGATGCATGTTACATATAATTGGGCTTAGTTTAATTGTATGTATGTATTTAATTGTAATTAAAAAAGAATATACTTAGCATACAAGGAGTCTTCACTCGTACTGATGAGAATGAGCGGAGTGGATCAGTGGAAGTTCATATCAAACAAGATGTTGGCGCGTGTATATTATGCCTATATCATGGCCCAAGCGCCAAACGCGGCGTGTCTTCTTAAAAAATCCAAAAACAAGTTCAGGGCGTTGATGGATTGAATGTAGAATTTTATTTACTCAATATTATTTAGGATCAAGTATATTGAAATATAAACATTATTATGATATTAAAATACTTAAGCAATAAGATTAAATTCTAATTATTTTTTTCTTATATTAATTTCAATTTTAAATTAAGCTTTATTCAAAATATGGATAGTTCATACTATGTGCTCACGATGATTCATCGCCCATCACTAATTAGCTCGGTATGCCCATAAAGTATAACATTGACAGCTACTACATTCAATAATAGAAAATTCAAGACTTCATGCACAGGGCGGCCCTAACGCACTAGTATAAGGAAGGACAGCGTGCCAAGGTCACCATAATCTATGAATGCTTTGCGCCCCGTCATTCATAATTTTTTCAAGTCATTTACTACAACTAGCATACTAGTGACGTACTTCAAGAAAAATATTTATCGACGAACGATGGGCCGATGACTGCTTATTTAAAATTTAATATCCATAATGATTATGAAGAATTGCTAAAGTGAATTTTCTTAACACAAATATGTAGTTTTGAAGATATTTGATTTCGAAAATTGAAACGAGCAGCTAGAAAACGGTGTTTGTGTGAGTGACGGCATGACTTCTTAGTAAATAGTGCAAATGCATGAAGTGCAAGAGAATATTGCATTTATCTCGGTACCGGTTGTGTTTTGTTGTGTTTACGTGTATGATTCATTAAAAAATAAAAGTCATTTAGAATAGTAAGAAATTTATAAATTATAATAAAAATAAGAATTATAATTATTATCTCATGAGTGTAGCATGTTACCGGTCTTGGTTAAGTTAATACACGTTAAAAGATAAGTAAACCCAATCGTATTAGTATACGTAAATCGACCAATTCTGCGATAGTAGAAGGCACAGCACTAACGTAGTAAAACGTCCATTCATAAAAATGGAACGTAGGTAAAGACACAGCGTTTTGTAGGTAGGGCCCATCCCCCCTCTTATACATCAATGACTTCATGTGCGGGATTTCACTGACAGCTGTCATAGGACCCAAGCTACATTTTACAAAGTATAATGAACATTTAATTCTTTTTTCAAAGACTCAAGCATGTGAAGATTAATTCAATAGTTACTTAAATGCAGTTACGATACTATATTTAACAGTATGTCGCTACGTAGCGCTCTGTTATAAATACGAGATAGAAATTTTATTGTGATAAGAATTTGCTAGTACTTAAGAATAGAAGTAACTAGGAAGACACAAAAAAAATCTTTGTAAAATTACTTGAAAGCAGTTACGATATTATACGTAGGAAGTGTCGATATGTAAGTGTGTGTGATTGTAACACTATCAGTGACACAAGCTATGATATCTCTTTGTTTTCTTTGCAACCGCCGCAGCTTGTTATCTGACAAATGGTCCTCGTTTATTTAATAACTATTATGCTCCCTTTGCGGAGTTGAATTACCTACAGTTCTTCAATCCACTGTATTTGTGTGGGTTAATGTAATGTGTGATATGATAAGTGAATGTTAGCTTTTTTTTAAAGTGTTATATCTTCCTTGCGTATTACGTATAGAGACGGACTATTTGTGCTTACCCGGGATATATTTTTGCAAATACATGCATAATTGGCACGTATTTGCAAAAAAAATATCCTATATAATATCAAAACAGCACTAACTAGGAAATTAAAATTTTATTTTTTACCATATAGAAAAAGTTAATTACCGTCCCGTCGCGTCGGGTTTTTCATTAAACTTGTCTATCTTTGTATGTACCTAACTACAGTTTATGATGAAAATATAATAGGTAAATAAAATGTATTATTAAATAATTTTATCCTTCTTCAGTTATCATTATATAATATCATTGGTATTCGACATCATTACTATTATTTTAATATATGTTAATATTACTAGTCATTTATTTATAATAACAGATAATTTTAATACAGTTGCAACATTTATCAAATAGGTACCTACTACGATATGTAGGTAAAATCATAGACAAAATCATAGATTAAAGAATATTTTCATTATTCTACAATGTAAATTGTTTCTGAAAATGTAGGACACATGCAATAGATAATTAATAATATTGATCTCTGAATGTACCTAGTTCACATGCACTCAACAGTATATACTTACATTGTATAATTTTCACATGCATTTACATATTTATACACTCTACATCCACAATAGCGCTAGGAAAAAATATTTTATACCGTCTAGTTAATTATGTTATGTATTAATGTAGAATCTACTGCTCTTCTAGACAAAATACAATAGAATAGAATGTTCCACGTATGGGATTGGCATTTTTTCACACCTGTCTTAAATGTCATAAATGTCTGCTCCTAATTTTTCTGCCCCTAGCACTCAACCTTTTTTTGTTTTGATTCTTGTAAATATTGTGGTTTATTGAATTAAATATAATTCAATTTATGTAACATACAAAATAATGTAAATATGTCACATAATGGTCTTTAAGCGTTTGTTTAACAAATAAATAAATATTACGATGTGAAAACTAGCTCATAGGAAAATGCAATATATAAATTACGTGCTAATTATGTATGAAATGTTACCTGTCTAACTTAACTACCCTATGAATGAATAATCATCATAATGTTTACTTCACATATGTACGGTGGGCTCCAAAAGTCCCTGTACACCTGAAGATCTATAATCCTTTGACAGCTTAAGTCTAATGTAATCAAAATGTAATATAGATAGTCTTAATAACTAGATCAATGTCTTGTTTCCTTAAAAGTAAGCCTACATTAATCAATAGCTTTTAAGAGTAGCAATTGTGTATTGTGTAGTGGTATTTTTAGTTTCAAATTGTCCAGTTGGAGCCCACTGTAAGTACAGTGCGCAACAAAATAACACATTTAGTATATGTACCAAATTATGATTCAATTTACTAGTAGTAGGTAATTGGTATTCGAACCTCGATTATACAACCTAAAAGCATAATTATACAGTTCATTCGTAAACCAACCCGTTTGTTTTTAAACATTATCTGCCGTTTACTTGAGCGTGGAACCATGATTAGCAATTTGTTTACCTGCAAGGGGCTGAATTTTGAAAGATTTTTTGTAAGTCGATGAGACCTTCATTTCCGAGAAGGGAGCACCGGCATCTTTATGAGGAGTTAACATTCATGAATTCTTTTCTGTACTGTCAACATTCATGTCAGGGCCATTAAAAAAAAGAATTCGAATTGTCAGTTGGAAAGGCTTGTTTTGTCTGCTTGAGTAAACGAGAGCATCTATGTACTGTTTTAATTTGTACTATGTACTATGTAATATGTCTTTAATTTATGTAACCTTATAAGATTTGATATTGTCGAAAGTTTACATGAATATTGCACACATTGAAATAAAACTGTTAATCAATTAATGTTGTTGTAATATACACGGATATTACCACTGTTTTCAGCAGCTATTTTTAGTGGAAGATATAAGATTTTAGTTAAGATTTTTGCTGTCTCGTAGTTTCTAAACATTTCTGTATAAGAATAGTTCAAACTACTTTTTTTTATTTGCATGATTTATCAAAAATCTAAAATCAAAAATAGAAATAGTCATCAGTCAAAAATTGATTGATACGCATGCGTGACAGAAATAGATAAATAGATCTATGATCTAAACTAGCTATCTGATTAGTCATGTGATTTGAGTTTTTGAATTTATTCGTATATATATCTGAATCGATTTATATTTATTAATTAAATATATATAAGCTATATTCACTGAAGTTGCCACTGAAAATAAGAAAATAAATAATGATTTTTAATATAATTTATATACCTATGACATATACTCTGCTTTATTATTGTACTGTTGCATTTCATTTACGTAGTACCTATCTGTTCTATATGTAGGTATATTGTTCAATCTATACGACTAAGTAACACAGCAAGAGGTTTTCCTATTGTTCTTCATATATTAATATAGTGTCTCTATGTAATTAATAATGTTCAATTATATCATTCATAATATATACCTAATAGTCTTTTATAAAATTAACTAACACTTCCGAATCCAAACTAATATTATAAAGCTGTATAATTATATGAATAAAAATGTTTGTTGGCTTAGTTGTACACCCTAATCTCAGGATTTACTGGTCTGATTTGAAAAATTCTTTCAGCGTACAGTAGGTGGACGGCGCGCGTCGTAAGGTTCATACGAAGAGGAGTATTAACAAGGAGGATGCTTCATTTGAAGTGATAAATGCCATGCAGAGATCGAGTTTATTGTAGAATAGCTGTTGGCCGCGGTTCCGCCAGCGTGGATGTCGGTTATCGCGTTGAACATACTTTTATACTATCATCAATAATTTCAGCAGCGCATGCATAGAAAGAAATTTTACGGCACCTTGGATTACGTTACTTAAGTTTTAGCAAGTATCCCTAATATTTTCTAGTAATAAACTATAGCTTATGTAACTCAAGGTGAATGTAGCTTTCCAATGGTGAAAGAATTTTTGGAAATCGGCTCAGTAATATTTGAGTTTTTTCATTACAAACATACACAAAAAATTTCCCAAATTATAATATTAGTGTACGAGTAGATGTAGATTTCCTTACTAGAATCATTTGCTGCACTCTTGACTATATTATTCCTTATCTACAGATTTCCTTCATATCAGTGTAACGTAAATGTTTTGCGTCAATGTACAGTTGTTTATATTCTAAATCCGTTATTTATTATTATGTTGGTCATGCTATTCACGTGGATATTATGTTCGTTCGGTTTTTATCTATGACTTATGTATTGAAACGTTTACGTTTATTTTCAAATACCGGATATTATTATTTCAAAAGTTTGGTGACGGTTTACGAATGAACCAGTCTGTAGTCCCACAACCAGCGTATATAGTAATCAACGATCAACGCAGATAAAGGCATGGTTAGAAGGTTCAGGCATAGAGAGAATAGACGAAAAAGATTTATGATACTGAGGTTAATGGGCGTAATGGCCATGCCCAGAGGTCCAGAGATAGCGTCTATGTATCAGGTTGCTTAGAATTATTAATATATCGCAATATTGTCAATAGTTAATAGTTATTTTGTATGACGCGCGGTTCCTGGCAGAGTACAATTTGAGCCACGCCATTTTTTCCCTTGCGGTGTTGTACAAGGCGACTAAGGTATAAGGCTGGTTAACATTAGACAAATCACTTCACTATAAAACAAAGTCGCTTACTCTGTCCCTCCCTATGTATGCTTAAGTCTTTAAAAGTATGCAACGGATTTAGATGCGGTTTTTTTTTATAGATAGGTAGAGTGATTGAAGAGGAAAGTTTATATGTCATGTATAAACATCATGGAGTGGAGCAGGAATGAAAAATGTTGCAAAACGGGGTGAAGCAGACGAAGGTGCGCGGGTCAACTAGTATATTATACACGTCAAGGTCAGTCTCAAATCCATGGTTCGGGTCAACGGTATATATATCATAGTGCCCGGAATACGGCAAAAGGCTCATCCCCTATCACGTGCGAGCGAATACTATGATTTGTGAAATCTGGGTGTTAATTCTCTGCCTACCCCGGAGGAAATAGGCGTGGGCTTACGTATGTATGTTAGATATGTTTATGTTTGAATAATGATATTTTAACTAGCGGTAGTAGATAGCGTTGCATGTACATCGGCATGTAACGTCGGGTCATAGTTTATCATGCGACCTAACTGTCCAAGTAGTTTTCCTATTTGTTCTAATTTTAACTCATCAATTATTCACAATGTTGCATTGTAGTAACGCTGATAAACGATAGCCGTATTGTTGTTACTACACAAACTAACCTAACTGCTCTAGTATCTATGACCTTTCCCTAATCGTGTTAGACTATGACAGGAACAACGCTATGAGTCATAGCGTCTTTCCCGATTGTACACTTACTTCTTCCCCTCTTTTGGTGTGACCGTTTAAACTTTCATGGGAGAGGACTACTGTTTGACCCCCCGAGAGGGGTTACAAGCGGTCACCATTACTTTTTATATCAGCTTTACTCCATTCATCTTTGCTCTTTTTATAAGTACATTGATAATTATATTTGGTAAAAGCAATATTGATGGAAGGCGAAGGTTCGGGTATAGCCTCCTCGTTACCCGAACTAACGCAAAGGAAGGTTATGGTTACTAGCCTGCACTAAGGTCTTTTCATGCGAATTAACAGGTGTCCTGACTGCAAGTTGGTGAGATTGGCTTAACGACGAAGGTATTGGAGACAAAATACTTTCAGATTAGTTTGAATTAAAAAAAAATCGAAAATGACAATGATGACATTGATGACAGATGCGTAGGTATTTAGTGTAATATTTATAAATAAACATAACTTCCTATTTCTACATTTAATTCGTTAATTAGTTATCGTTTTTTATGTAATTTAACTGAGTAGTCGTCTTATCTTATAAGTATTTATTTTATTAATGAGTATATAGGTCATGTGATTTAATTTGTGTTTTGATTAGGCAGTATCTACATTAGAGGTATCATAACTAAACCGGCGGCGGCGGCGGCAGCATATCTACGAGCCTAATAGTCATGATATGGGTAAGACAGAAGCAGATTGCAGGCCATGGTGTCTACCTACTCCAGAAGGAAGAAAGGCGTAAGTATATTATGTATATGTATGTTATTCTTATCTTAGGTATTGGCAGTTCTTGAAAGTAGCTAATAATATATATTTCTGTAAAATATTCGTAGAGACGTCACGCATAGACAAATAAATTTAACATTATTATAACCATATTACAACTGTAATATTTGACAATAATTAAGTAAAATGTCAGATATATTGTCCATGGATCAACAGGTAGGTACTTGTCTACTGTCAAAAAACTACCTCCCTAGTTGTCAGAACAAATAGTTGCACATAAATTGAGGTATTTAGTAGAGTTGTTCTGAGATCATTGACATGTAATGAATTGTGGATAATAATACATGTTGCCAACATTGTGATATAACGTAAAACCGGTTTATTACTTTTCACATCACGATGCTTACGCCTGGTCTAAGTGTGGTGTGGATACATTATCAGAATACAGGTATTACTATGTAAACGTTTAGTTTTTGCGGTTGAATTAGCAATTAACGTTCATAATAGAGCTGTGAATGTTATTATTGTTTTACACGATTTTACAGAGCTAATTTGTAGCCTAAGGAGTCTGCTTACGTTGTTCAAATGACACAGTCAGATACTGCGAGGAGAGACGATAGTAGTATAGTATAGGCGCCAGGCGAAGTTCTCGCAGGCGACACGCTCAGAAACAACCTAAATAAAGCAGGCCAGCAGGGAGTAGCCGTCTCGGCGGACGCGGAACGCAACACACTCACGCGTACACCCACACACCCGCGCCATCTCACACACTCGCGCTTCACGCACACAACAGTCCCCAGACGAAAATAAAATCCACTCGTATGCGCCATGCAAATAGGAAGGCGGTCCGAGCACGCGACTCGCCAAATCAACTAACAGATCCTTACGTTTCGTGGCACTGTCGCAAGACGGTCACGGACACAGCATCGCAGGCCGCGACTCACAGCAACATTCGCCGGTCAGATCTCATCCGAGGGAAGGTGCCGTCGTCCGCCACTACGAACTGGTTTCGTACGCTCGGATTCCGATGGAAAAATACACGGGTGTTACGTCCACGAACATTCGGCACTCGCGGTAGCGCGCCGGTTTCACTGCGGTCACTCGGCAGGAAAATCAACGGGCGGAGATCAGCATGAATGATATCATGGGTCGATGTAGCGACAAAGCGAACGCAGATCGAGTGCGACGTCTGCGCGGGTCGCAGCGCGACTGACGGCGGCACTACGCGGAGCCCGTGCGTAGTGAGTGGCCGTGAGGCGCGGGGACGAGGAAACCCGGCGCGAGTACGGAGCGCCCGGCCCGTGGCCCACCGCCGCGGCGAGGGGGGACGCGGATTAATCACGTAGTAAGTATGCCCCCCTGCCTCCTCGCCTGCCTGCGGCGCCGCCGCTGCCGATAGAACCTGCGCTCCACCGATACATAAATAAATACTAAATGCAATATGAGCGCTCGTCGTGCCAGACTGTAACCGGACACTTCTCCGGCGAAATGAATTCTTGTGTGAGTGTTGGCCGTTGCCACCGAATGTTGGTTGGGTCTGTACAGCGTCGCGCTCCGCCACGTAAACCTATGATGCAATACGGAATACGGGTGTTAAACTGCTAGCTATCAATCAGCCCGAGATGCTATTATGTCGTTGTTTCAACATTTATATGAAAGTTTGCCTCCGCGACGCCGCTGTTTATAGATATTATTCTCATTCACTGGTTTCATGACCTACCACTTGGCGATCGAGTCCATTTGCGACAAAGTTCTTGTGTGTAATTGCATCAACTCTCTACAACAGGTATTTCCCACACACATCTCCAGTGGAAAGGTTTTGTAACCGGTTCTATATCTCTATGTCGCTGACGTCATGGCATGCCTTGAGCTCATGATACCTTTGGGACCTTTCTACTTTTTATACACATTCTGCTTACATTTAATGTATGCATCGATGCATTTAAATTCAATAATATTTCTGTTTATGTTTTTTCTACGTTTATAACAGTGTAAGAAAGCAAGTTTTTGAACAGATCTTCAAGAATAGGATAGTTTTGAAAACCCTTTTAATGCACTTGACAAACGTTAGATATTAGAGCAATGAAATGAATATGGCGTTTCGACTGGCCATTGTGGGGATGTACAACATTGCTCTGCTCTATCAATTGAAGAAGACTTCATGCTCTTGTTCTACGCAGATATTAATTGCATGGGCCTCACAAGTATTCGTATATCCTCTCTTCGTTAAACCATCTGTCTCTCCAAGTCCAAAAATAGAGAGTGAAGTTGAGAAGTATGAAAAAATTCTGCTTCAATGGCTACCAGCTTAAAAATAAAATTAATTCATTTTTGTGTTCCCAGAATAACTTCATTGTATAAAACTTCGTGATATCTTGCGCCGGTAATAAAACAAACTCAGGTATAAAGCTATACTTTGTTGTGAACTTGTTACTTTTGGAGTGGACAAAAAAGAATGAAGCGTTTAACTTATAGTATCCACAATTATTGCCGGTAGCAGTCTTGAATATACTCCTGGCTAAGTTCCATTGTGTTAACAAAACAGTTATACAGATAATCCTTTGGAGGGTAGTGGATGATTTAAAGTGGAGATAAATAGTTTATTCAGACTGCTACGCAGGAGTCTCGGGTTCGATTCTCGCTCAGAGTAAATATTATTGTGCAAAAATATGAATATTTGCATTGATTTGGGTGTTTCTATGTATAATATGTATGCATTTACAAAAAGAAATGTATCTAAGTATGTGTATCCGCTATTTTAGCTATGTTTATATTATATTACCCATAACACAAGCAAGTTTAGGTATGTTGACCATGGATCTGGGTGGTTGTTGTGTTGATAGTCGTGAATTATTTATTTATTAATTTATTCATGTATATTTGGAGCCCCACAAAGACCTTTTCGACTATATCAACCTCTCATATTTATCTGCTGATTGACAGATGAGACTCTAGCGCCTCTTGACAACTCTCTTTCGATAGTCCTATCAAATCTACGGTATAAAATTTACGGTATAAAATTAATGTTGTCATGCGGATGTCTATTACTTACAAATTTTGAAATCTTTACAACAATTATTAGGAGTTATTTACAATAAACTTCCAAAATTAGATCGTACCTTTTAAACTCTGTCTAACAAAATTTGAAAGAACCAGTGATGCGAAAATGAATAGAAGTAAGCAAATAAAAGTGTATTTAACAAAAATATATTAACAACTGTTGCTAGCAGGCCCACCTGATTGAAATATGTACATTATTCAATAGGCCATAGGACACAAGATAAAAATTAGCCTATGTCTTTCAAAATATATTTTAACGCTATGCCAAATTTGATTGATTATACCATTCAGCCGTTTAATCGTTTTTGGGTAACAAACATACAAACTTTCATATTTATAGGTAGTATTGTTCTAGTATTTTTTCATTTGAACTCAGAACTTTAAAAAACTCTACACTATTAACTCTACATTTTCTAAAACGAACATACATAACAATGATTCGAAACGATTATACGCATTCCTGGATTCCCTTTAAATTAATGCACGTAACATAAAAAGTGCATCAGAGTGTGTCAAATGTAGTTTAAGTTGTAGAGCCACCATCGCGTTGAACTCTTCACAAGGGCCATCGATCGATTGGACACGCTCAAGCGCAGGCGCAGAGGACTATCAAACGCTTTTTTTAGCTCCCACAACTTGATGGAAAACTTAAATGCATGTTAAACTCTCTAATCGAATACACTTGTAATTACTTTTTGGTCTAATAGTATTGTACGAAGCCTGTGATACTCGAATTGTACTAAAGTATGTTTATTCGAATTCTAGAATAATCCGTACCTTATTGGTTGTTGGCCGAGTGTCCTATGTACTCATTGGTCTGCTCGTACACTCAACACAGAGGAGTTAAGAGATCTGAAGATAGACCAAATTGCAAGCTTCTGCAAGGAAAAGGAAAGTATTCAAGGGGGCGGTGAAAGCTGAATGAACCAACCTCTTGCCAAGGGGAGAGATGAGGGAATGGATGAAGTGACTCGCAAGAGTAGTGGGTCCACCATTCGTGCGACCTCCGATGTACTCTCTTAGCAATAATAATAATAAATAGTAGTTGGCATTCAAGTGGTTCCAGGTTTAAAACTTGGGACCACTTACCACTCTACACTACCAACGTGAACCCAGCAAGCGTGAACGGGAATATGTAGCTGCTAGTTATTTCAGCTGTGATCAACATGATTTTTTAAATTTATAATTAGCTCGTTTACTTTGTGGTCAATTTGATATAAATTACGGCAATCTATGCTTATATAGGTAATTGGGTACTTGACTGTCAAGTCTAATCAGCTTCTTTTTTTAAAACGACAAATCGATAACTTCTGTAACAACTTGTATGAAGTTAACCACAATGACGTCACACTTTATTATTGAAACACGTTATAATAGGACAGACGTTATTTCTTTATTTTACCTACTACTTAGAGAGTTTTCAATCACATTTTTTCTTACTATCAGACGAGATGAAGAAATGAAGATGAAGATGTTTCGAAATGAGAAGCATGATAGTTCAAAACCGTCCTCCATTCATCTTCCATTTCACTCTAGAGTGGATTTAATAATGGAATATTTTGAAATAAACAAGCCTGCATCAGAGTATTGTTCGCTGATCAACAGGTGTAACGGCTTCATACTCGTACCTGGGGGCTAGGACATCGTGGTCCCTACACTCAAAGGGGGTCATCTCGAAAGAGATTGCCACGGATGTGCCGGAGTTCGAAAGGATATGTTGGCTACTATCTAATCTCCGGCAACTGAAGATCTAAAGAAGGCGTGTTTTTTTGGAAGTTCGAGTCCGACATAACCGTGGGGACTTTTCGCACAGTAAAAAAACGTGGGCCTCATATACCCACATAAACATAAATTCTTTATAAATATTTATGATTTCGAAAGTAACCAAATCATTTGTCAATCATTCTACATCACGAAAAGACAGATAAAGAAGGTTTTTAATCTTGACATTATCATAACATATTGATGTATTATCATCAATTGTCATGTACCTATCGGAAATCTAACATCCTGTAATTAACTTACATAATAATGAGATATTACTGATTATTATAGAATCTGCACGTAAGCTCACTGATAATGATGAAGAGGGCTATCCCTCCTCTAACCTAGGAGTCAAGATGGGGTCGACTCAAAGGATCCAATAGGAGTGGAAGTGTCCGCGAAGGCTCCAGAGCACGCACCCCAATACCATAAGATAAGATAAGCTTAATGATATGAATGAATATTTAAATTCAAAAGAAATTCTATAAGAAACACTTTTATTATAGAATTTCTGAGTCTAGCACACGTAAAATAAATGAATAAATAATAATACATTATAGAAATAAATAATAAATAATAGTTTGGCCACGAGGAAACTTAATTCCTCGTGGCCAAACCAGTTTGGATAATCAGTTTGCCCAGGAGGAAAAACCCGTGGCCACTGTCCCCTTCCTATCAAGTGGGCTGTATGCTTGTAAATGGTATAGAAAACCAATGATCACTATCTGAGCTCCAATCGCGGCTGCATACAAAATTCTCTTTAAAAACCGATGTCGGCTTTCCTTTTCCTCCTTCTTTAATGGACTGTTTGAGAAGAACTGACTTTTTTCTCAAAGTCAGCTCTCCTCATCATTATGTGGACGTGTTTTCTCGAACTCGAAGTTCAGGGTCCGCCTTCTTGCTTTTCCTACTCCACTTTGCACGATCTTGGGCGTCCATGGTAACGAGACCATTGGCACGCATATCACCCTCCACGACGTCAAGCCAGGATTTTTTGGGCTTACCCCTCCTGTCGTGATACAGCGGGGGCGTCATTGCAAGGCATTTTGTAACCCACGTAGTATGGCGGTTTAGAAAAAAGCTTTCGAGTCTTGTAAATAAATCAACAGGTATATCTGCTCGCAAGTGAAATAGACTTTGGCTCCCTGTATATCTATTTTAAATTAATAAAATCTGTATTAGAAAATATATTTAGAGAGGGAGGAGAACACGCCAATCATCCACGGTTTAACAATCGCAACGATAGCAATTACAAAATATCACTAATTGTCATAGAAAGGAATGCCCATGCATACCTCCTAGCAAGTAAAAACATTCTTACCCGTGGAGATAATTATGTTGTCGTATGTGCAATCGAAAACAAACCTCAACACGTGTTTTGTCTCTAGCTGAGGCATCTTCAGGAGCGCTACCGAGCGAAATCTGTACTAATAATTTAACCGTCTACATTGTCTGAAAAACGTTCTATGCGAACATAATGTAAGGACATGTTCACTTTAAGTGTGAACGGAATTCAAAGTGTAAAAGTCCGTATAATTTAGCCATGAATCGTGCAGAGCTGTGGTCAGTTCGCTAAATAAAACGTGGGTTCTACCGTGCGTGATCGCTTTGTCTCTACATGTACAATGTTCATACAGCGTGGTACTTAGTGCGTGACGGTGACGCCGGTGCATGCGTGGTCGAGTGTACTAACGTAACATAATTGTAAACAACTATGTATCGTATAGTTATCGGCTTATATTTTGACTCCAAGAGGCGAGAGATACGAGACCCTGACGCTCAAATTGGTATAATCTATGATTGTTGGATTTGAGCTCCTTCACTGTCGAGGCATTGCATGCTCATCTCAAAAGACACCCCAGTTGTCTTCATATACAACCAAAATCACTACATAGTATAAAATAAAGTCGCGTTCTCTGTCCTCATGTCCCTTTGTAGGTATGCTTAAATCTTTAAAACTACGCAGCGCATTTTGATGCGGTTTGTTTTAATGAATAAAATGGTTAGAGAGGAAGGTTTATATGTATATAACATCATACTACGACCAACGGGTGCGTAGTAGGAATGAAAAATGTAGCAAAAACGGGGTGACGCAGAAGAAGTTGCGCGGGTCATCTATATATTATAAAATAGCCGATCCTATAAGAGATATAATTGTTAGATTACTTATAAATGATCCCCGCCGCTGGACATATCCACTACCAACCATTAGTTCAATCTATATCTGAAGGATTTCACAGAAATCTAGTACTCAGAAAGGGGAAACATCTAAAAAATATCAGATGTCGTTTTGTTCCACTGTTCACAGAATTTCTGGTTAGTTATTTGATTTCGTTTTATCTCTCGAATGAATTATTATGAAGAATGAAACGGGTAATGTTTTGAATAAATTTAATAACATTGTATGTAAGGACTAATGGCATATATGTACGTACCTACCTACAACCTACAATTACATATATTACGAGTAAATGTATGATTCCATAATTCACCACAGACCTCAGAAGCAGAAATTTTGTGACATAGATATGAATGTGATAATATTGTTTACTGTTTTAATTCATTGCGTTAACGACTCAATGGTGATATTTATTCCTATCAAAGTTTAATAAGTAATGTAAGACCGCACATAGAAATAAATGAATGTCTGTCCCGCAATCCGCTCATTTGTCTGTTTTTACATATTAAAATTTTTTCACTATTTATATTTGTTTAACCTCGATATGGGTAAACGGCTGCATTGAGAAGCCGCAAGGAATTAAAACAAACAATATTATCATATTCAGGCCTATTTCACGGTACGCCGTATCTGTTGTATGCGTCTGCAGTTGCCGTATGTGGTCGGCTACAGAATCATACCTTAATAATACGAAGAACTGGAATTAATTAACAAGCTTTTAAATATGATATTTTACAACTTTATCTGGCTACGTAAATGGCCCCTAAGTTTCGATCTACGGCTGCGTTCGACCCACTATCGAACATACTGTACCGTACGACCTCTTAGCGTGTACAGGTCCTTCATCCTACCGCATCTTGATACCTGAGATGGACCTGGGTCAACTGAAGTGCAAGTGAAATAGCTTATGGTAGGTCACTCCTAAGGCCCTTTTTGAAAAGGTGGTGAGGCATATAAAGATTAAGGGACCTTGTTGGTCTTCCCACGTTCTGCACAATATCTCTCCAGTGAGCTTTGCTACCCTAGTCACCACTGGAAACACAACACAAGCTTGTTGTTGGCGGCGGAGTGGCGGAGGTAATTCCCCAGTCGGACTGGTAATTTGAGACAGGAGATACCGTCGCGTAGTACCACCACTTATGAATGCTATTACTATTACTACAGCTCCTAATCTGTTTCTGGCCTTAACAGCAACTCATATATTCAGCTACACTAGCAATAAATCTGATAGTCTATAATTCATAAACTTTGATCTGAATAATAATTCGTTAACGATGACGTATTCACCTACCGTTCCTCTTTTTATCAAGAGTAAAAGAGACAAAGTTATTCAATAGCTCATAAGCATACCTTTTATTAGTAGTACCTCTGTGGCGTGGTGGTTGTGAATACAACTGCTATGCAGGTGGCGCGGGTTTGATCCCCATTCAGCCCCACCCATCAAATATTTGTATGCATGAATATTGCTAGTTGAACTGCTTTGGTCCCGGTTGCCATACGAACATCTATGGCAGTCGTTACGGGTAGTTGGAGCCCTCAAAAATCCAACCGGCCTAATTAAAGAACTTCGAATTCGATAATTTAGTTGTGAAGGTCCGATGGCAGTCGCTTCACGGAAAACATAGAAGTTCAGCCGCATCTCAGTTAGACTTTAACTGAGTGGCGAATAGACTCCGAGAATGAGTATTTTATTACAAACAATAAATAAAGCTTGAAGAGAAGACGCATAAAGCGTGACTAAAGATTGTCAGTCGAAGCTGTGATAATGTATTCTATGTTTATGCTGCCTTTCCACTAGAGTTATGCTGATACATTCATCCTAAATAAATGCACCATCTCTGTATATAGTAATTTCAAGATTAACTCTTAGTGGTCATATTAACATACACGCAGTCCATCCATTCTCTCTAAGATCTTCCTCTCCTTCTATAATCATTACTTCCATGCTTAAGTTACAACATAACATAACATAAACTCACGCCTATATCCTCGAAGGGGTAGGCAGAGGTGCTAGCACCTACATTTAGCCAGTTTATGTTTAGGTCCCAATGTAATAGGTGGCGAGCCTATTGTCATTAACCGGGCACTTATATACCTGCCATAAATACACACATAACTTCGAAGAGCATCGAAAAGTCATTGGTGTGTACCATGGTAAAACCTGGGATCGAACCCGAGACCTCGTCTCAGCAATCCATTACCCATACCACTAGGCTACTGTGGTTACTTATTCAAATTCAAATTCAAATATAAAATCAAATAATAATTATTTAGAATATTACCTCTTTTAAAGCCATTTTACATCCATAGACGTTAAACCTGGGATCGAACCCGAGACCTCGTCTTAGCAGTCCATTGCCCATACCACAAGCCTACCGCGGTTACTTATTCAAATTCAAATTCAAATAATAATTATTTAGAGTATTACATCTTTGAAAGCCATTTTACATCCATAGACGTTAATACTTCTAGCGTAATTAGACCTAGTGACTCATTAAATAAAATTAAAATGTCACTGTGGCAATGACTTGTGACTTTCAATATAGAGACATTCAAGTCACTGCAATATTCTGTCAAAGTTGATAATAGTTTATAAGGGAATGTTTCACGGTTCGTGTATTCTGTCATTTTCTCATACCTAGCACTTCGTTCCTCGAAAAATAACTTTATGATTGTATTTTATTCCTTAGTAGTATAAATTGACGTAACAAGTACAATATTATTACCTAAGTATTGAACGTGACTTATCGCTCAGTGCTCTTAGTACGAAAAACTATCGAATTCGTAATGTAAAAGTATCTGGAGAGCGGAGTATTACGGCGGCAGTAGCCTGCCAACTGTGTGTACGTGAAGCTCGCTAATCGCAAGGCCGCACTCTCCCGAGCACCCTTACAACCACCTCCGAAAGACCAGACGTACAGTGACTTGCTATCCCTACATGATGGACAATCCACTCATACATACCAGGCGACTCAATGATACGTTCATCAGGCAAACAGCGGATTGCCCTGCCCAAATCAGTGTTTCCGCATAGCTATATCTTGAACATTTTCAAGACTGAACTGAATAGGTTACTTCAAAGCAAGCGTGCTCCACCGTTAAACACGTCATTATATTCTAACAGCTCATTGTGTGTACAGCCAAAGACTGGGCAAACGCGAGCCTATCGAACAAAAAAAAACAATAAAAATAGTTAGTTTTTAATCCTTCGTTCATAGTTCCTCGCACATCTTCAGTGAAAAGGTAGCCTAATACTTTGAAAGGAGAGTTTGTTGACTTGTCTAGTGTTTACGGCAGAGTAAGATCGCAGACGTCTGCCTGCCCACGCATTTTCCAATAATCACTGGTTAATTTGTCTCCATTAAACGTACGTAGTATATTATATTACATATTAAATACTCCCACATTTTGTCTCGTCATACGCAACAGTTGAACCGAGCACGGAGGCATTTGAGGATGGTCAATGTAAAAATTTGAATATTAAATTTGTGGGGCCCAAGCCATAAGTAGTTTAGTACTTATTAACCAACAGGCAAGGCTCTGGTGCTAGATCTCCTCTTGGGTTGGGACGTCAGACGGTATTCCTTTCGCTAAACATAAAATGAAAGCTCCACATCATCTCCCTGCCCTTGTCCCAATCACTTGGAGTCGGCACAATATGTCATTCTCTTCCGTACATTCCAATCGCATGTCATTTCCTCAGTCACTCCCTTCTTTGGCATATCGTCTTTCACACAATCCATTTTTTTTGGGCCGATCTCTGCTCCTAAAATCCTCTACATTCATATTTTCAACCTTTTGAGAAAAGAAAGGTCGGCTTAAGCTATAAATGTTGAAATGAAATTTTAAAATGTATGTACTGTGTAATCTCCCAACCCTAAAATCTAATTGCGCTAGAGGCCGCTGTTCATTCAGTAGGTGTACTGACTTGCAGGTTAGTTTGATTTGGAAATCAAATAACTTGATGTTGCCATAAACACCACACACGGTCCACACAAACGAGTAATAGCAAATATATTTCTTATACTAATCTAATAGTCAGCCATGATTATTTAATGTAATAAAGAACCAATAAGAACGGTGAACAGTTTACAGCGATTATCATTTTATATGACACCAATAACCTGTATCTGTCTCGTACAGGCGGGCTCGATCTATTTCTAAGCAAATTACATCGATTAGCATATTCTGACATGAAATCCAAGATACTTGTACTTGCGAATTGTACGTACCTACATTTGTCTGGTATAATCATCGTTAGCGAGGAAAGTATGTAATAGATCTTATTTTCCAGATTCCTACACAATTTTATTTATTTTACCTAGTTTTTATTGGTTCAGGCAATGTTTATTTGAGTAGAATTTTGTACACACTACTTCTTACTTACGTGCGAAGGCTGGAGATCGGGGCCTTGGAGCGTGCGGATTGTTATGGTATAATAAATAAATATTCTAGGACAATCTACACAACGTCACCTAGACCCATGGTAAGCAGTTTAACTAGCTTGTGTTACGGATTCTAGAATGCGGATAAACATACACAGATACATTTTAATAATATATAATGTATGATTGGTTAAGTTTAGCCTCTACACCGGTGTAGCACCCTGTACTATAAAGAACATGTGGCTACTAAGTAGGGAACTAGGGATATAGGGACACATTTTAGGGTTAAAATGACGGTAACTATGCTACAATTTTTTTAGATATTTTTCACAAAAATGGTGAACGAATTGATAGGGTAGATCAACTTCTATTTTGTTATATTTTTAGGGACGTTGCAAAATATCTAATATCGAGGTGTGGCGATGAACCGTGAACGTGAAATATTAGGCCATTCAGAAAATAGGTACGTCATATTTCATGAATGGCCTCCTGCCATCAGAAGAGTTAGTAATTTATTTGCACATTTATATTTGCTATGAATTTATAGTATTCTTATTTTACTGTTGATTGAATTTGTGAGGTAAATGGAATGAGATAATTCCGTTTAGACACAAAATATAGTTATCAATCAGGTATTATGAGTTATATAACGACGGTCCACTTTCCTAACCTTCCTTTGTTAATGGATTGTTTATTTTTGCCGATATGGGAGCGACTACCATCTGACATCGTCCCCCGAGGATAAAATCTGTTACAAAGCCTCGGCCTTCAATCAGTTTGGATTCCGAAAATCCCATACATCCCGTGATAACTACAATATACAGGATGTCAGGGGAAAACTCCCGAAGACGAAGGCCCCGAAAAGTACTCCTGGTATGTATGTTGTAACATATTGGCATTAAAAAATAAATTTACGATACGGCAATTTTTTTTTTTGCATTATTTACTCTTTCTATCGTATCAATAAAGCGCGTATCAGTGAAACGAAAGTTTCGTAATAAAAAACAAATGGTGCCACCTTGCGAGTTCATGTATTTTCATGAAATTTTTATTTCATTTAACTTTACTAACACGATGGAGAGGGAAAAGCGCAAGTTAAGTATAAAAAAAAACGCCGAGCCGTCATTATTTTTAATGCCAATATGTTGTGTACCAGGAGTACCTACTACGAGGGATCTTCGTTTTCGGGAGTGTAAGGGGAACACTCCCGAATACCTGTACAGATAGCTATGTTTATGTAATAATATATATGTGTTGATTAGCACACAAATTATGTTCAAAGACTTTTATCAAAGGAATATACGTACTTGTGTCTATTTCAAATTGTTTTACTGCTAGTATCTGTTTCAGATCACATTTTGATGCTGATTAGCTGAATTGTTTATGAAACAAGTTTCGCTTCATTGCCGAATCAAGCGAAGTCAATTTATGAAGATATGCATTTGTATGCTTTTTAGAGAGTATAATACCTTTTAGTAGATTCCACGGGCCAGTGACTCTCTCGGGTTGTTTTCAACACGGTGAAGCAAATACGTTTTATCGTGCCTACATTCAAAGCAAGATGTTGCAGAAATTTAATTTTAAGGTTTCAGCAACAATTTGCCCGATTGGCGGTAATAGCTCGCCCCCTATTACGTGGGACCGAAAATCATAGTTGGCGATTTGTGGGTGTTTAGTACACCTCTTATTAAACAACATAGGTGGGCCGTGTGCTTGTCCTAACCTACCTAACCTAACCTACCTAAGTGGTATAAAAACCTCTGTCTATCCCTTCGGTGATTACAGGTGTGAGCATATGTATGTATGTATGAAATTCAGTTTGTTTATATGAATCAGATTTTTGTTCGAAAAATGAGACAGGGAGTTTTAAATTGAAATTAATGTTAACTACCTATTGCCAACAATTTCGACGACATGGAATACTGATCTAATTCTCGTAAATTAGAGAAACTTTTATCTCACTCCGAATTATCTATCGCTGTGCCAAATTTATCAAGTTCCATTCAGTCGTTTTATCAAACCCAGATTTTCGCATTTATAATAGTGTTTAGATAAGTTAATTAACTGCAGAGAAATGTTTCCAGTCGTGTCAAGAAGCTCGACTGGCTATTAGGTACATGTTATGATAGAATTAACCAGACGGTAGGCGGTGCGGTTGCCGATATCTCTTCTTATTTCGTTGGCATGCTCGGCGAGGGCGTTCAGTCGTTCAGTCAGTCTGGGCGGCCGCTAAGCTATTTCCGACGAAACCTACGCATCGCCGTCTAGTTTCTATTTGTTTGCCACATAAATTGCTATCGTTTCGCTTGCACTACAGTCTGGTGCGTGCCACGATATATTTTTAACGACGCGGCGAGCGGAGTGTTAAGATAAACACAGTTTCACTATTTGTTAGACGAAGTATTATTAGCGTTTGATTTTTTTATCAAGGTCTTACAACGAACCATGCGTAAACATTTATTGGGTACCTCGTCTGCGTATACAATATTATGTGCCAAATATATTTGTTAGTGTATTTAGTAGTATTTAGAATTCAGTTGGGCATAGAGCAAATGAGTATTGAGTGAATGACATGCCAAGTATGTAAGGCACGTGTATGTGAGCAGGTAGACTGGAGTCGACCTCTCAACACACGGATAGTTGGTATAGTTAAAACTAAATCTATAGTTTTAATTGATTAAGAACATAGGTATATAATAATTCTAATTACTATTCTTTTTTTTATTTATTTAAGGTCGCTGCAACAGCAAGGTCATTAGCGACCTCTGTAGGAATACATTATAATCAACTTATAAAAATCAATTAGTTTCAGAAATTCTACAGTTGCTTCTACATTGTTTAAACATTCTTATAGTGATTTGGAGAGGTTAACATGCAATCTTTCTGTATTATACATTGGATCTAATTACTCTTTAAAAATGTAACAACAATCCGATATACGATAGGTAAAACGCTCTACAAAATCAAAAGATAACAATTTTAGCTGGACTCGTATTCTTCTTACTGACGCAGGCTTTCTTCTCGAGGTCAAGAGGTCTGACGGCAATCGCTCTCATTTAAATGTATAAGGCAAAACAAATTGAGAAGGAGCAACGGACTCTAGACTCCTAGATGAAAGTCTCGAATACAACGGGCACAACGCCAAGATGATGCTGAGTATTTAATTAATAACCGTTAACATTTCGCATATTGCTAATAACTTGTAAACAATCTAATGTCAACTGAAATACGCAACAATAGCGTTACTGCAGAACCTACGTGTTGTAATGAAAGAAACACGAGCCTCAAGTTTTCATAGTAAACATGGCGACGCCACCAACCGTGTGAAGATATATTTTTCCCAGAACGACAAAGCAACATTGTTCTCTGACTGAAATAGGTGCGAGTTCAAAGCGAGGTGCCAGCTCATTAGGAACAAGATCGTGTTGTTTGCGTGCATATACATGTACTTCCTTATTCATGGTCAGGTTGGTGGCGCGACAGGTCTCCGGCCACCCACAGCATTCAATGTATCGCGTTAAAATAATATAATTCACGAGCACAAGGGTGCCCGAGAATGTACAGTCGACTCCAAAAGTTCCTGGACACTTTAAGATTTATAATCCTGTGACAACCTATAAAAATAGATAACGTTAATAAAGTAAACTAACGTCTTGTTTCTTACGACGAACGAAAATAAGACCATGGCGGTAGCCCATTGTTGGCTACATTTCTTACACACTTGTATTTTCACCAAAAACCTTCCGCTCTCCGCATCCAGTCTGCCCCAGCCGCCCCTTTCAGGTCGTCAGTCCGTCTGGCTAGGTGACGTCGTACCTTCCGTTTGCCTTCTCGCGGTCTAAACTCAAGAACTCGTTTACTCCAGCAGCGGCCATAGGTCCTATGGCAGATGTGGCCAGCCCACTGCCACTTTACCTTGGTTATTCTGCGAGCTATGTCGGTAACTTTAGTTTTTTTGGATCACCTCATTGCGAATTTTATCCTTCAAAGAGACTCCAAGCATAGCTCGCTCCGTGGCCCGCACCGACTTTCAATTTGTGGACTAATTGGACTAATAAAATTGTTATACAATAAATTATATTTATTATTTAATAGGTATTATTATAAGTAAACTCATGCAAGTAGTATGTAGCTTAAACTTAATTACATTAATAAGTAGATCTATTTGCCAGTAACTTCTAAGACTAGTAGTTGTAATGACGTTACTTCATACAATTTTTTTTGTAAATAGTCCAGGAACTTTTATAGTCCACTGTACAAGTACCAGTATATGCGACACAGCCGTGTTCACGACTAAATGCGCGCGCCACACATTACCAGTTAATTTAATTACTGTCAACGTACCTATATTCAAACGGAAGAGTTCTCGTAAGAGCTAATAACCGCCACTATAGTATGTGAACAAGTACAGATTAGAATGTCACATTGTGTTAGAAGTGATTAAGTTTATTTAAAGATGTGAATTTTCATAAAATGTTTTATGACAATATTACAAGAAAGGATATTTTGAAAAAGTAACTGTATCCATTGTTGTATAACTGGTAGAGATCTGTTAGGAGTGGAGTGTATAACAATGGTTAGCAAGTTCCCAAACGTCGACTTGTCGGCATAAGTTCCGTAATTTATAAAGGCTCGTTAATCATAAGGATGCTCGTTTATTTCAGCGAGCAACTGTACACATAAAATTTAAGTGTAATTATTATCTTAAGTAAAATGTATAAAGTTATAAAAACAAGAATTTAGATAGGTATGGAACCTCATCAAGTCCGCCCCAAGTCAATACAACTGCTGATAGACAAATGAGGCTCGGGTAGATTTTACTCTCGAGTTAAGGCAGTTAGATGGTAGTTCCTATACCTATAATGGAAAAGTAGGCAAGCCAGTTTCAAAGATTCGGAAGGTTATGAATTGCAGGTAACTTCTACCTACTGTCCCAGGTCCTTAAGCGAGGAGTGAATAAGCATCTGATGAGGTTGTCAAGCTGAGCGCCACTGTAACACTCTATGTGTTTGTAAAGGTGATCCTTTTTCCTGAGACTTTGCCTTCAGCTTACCAACAGGTGAAGTCAAATTGACGTTCCCTTAATGAATAAAAAAGGAATTTGCAACCTATAGTACCGGGGACACACTTGATACAGAGTGCACGGCATCTAACTTGGCAAGGTTTTGCAGTAGTTGGGGTAAGTCCGCAGTACACTTAGAGGCACAAAAATTGCTTGTTATTATTTTATTCATTCACCAGAATGCCATCTTTTCTTTTGAATCATGTCTGCTTTACCGCAAAAGAGACCCAAAAATCGTCTCAGATGCGCTGACGGTTCTTGCCAATAATTGCGATTTCTGTAGGTACACTTGATAGATACATAATCGTATCGTGGTACCTGAATAATTGGCAGAATTCTTGACCGAATTTCAAGTACATGACTCAGTAAGTAAACAGATTAATAATAAGTTATTTATATGAGTGAGTGAGTATGCGAAGCCATTGTGCAAAACTTGTAATATTTCGGTAATATGGGGCGCACGCTGAATATGCCTGAACAACTGATCAACAAACAGTCATAACGTTTCTATTTCATTAAACTACGAGTATATTTAGATACCTATTATTTATAACCATATCCAGTACTGGATATATTCGGTATTAGTTTTTTTTATACCACTTAGGTGGCAGACAATCATGCGGCCCACCTGATGGAAAGTGGTTACCATGACCTATGGACGTTTGCAACACCAGTGGCGTCACATTCGTGCTGCCGACCAATGAGAAAAGAGGGTGGAAGGGAAAGAGGGGAGGAGAGAAGGTTAATAAAGTCTCTGTGCTGTCAGTGCAGAAGAAAAAGAAGGGTTTCTCGGTCTTCCTACTTGACAACACAAAACCTCTCCAGTGAGCTCTGGCTACCCTACTCACCGGCTGAAACACAACACAAGGTTATAATCAGCCGCGGTATTCTGTAGGGTGGCTCCCCAGTCGGGCTGCTCAATTAGGACGGGAGTTACCGTCATGTCCTACCTACGTCAATTAGTACCAGTGATTTCTAACTTCATCTACAAAGTGGTGTCGTTTTTGTTTTATTCCACATTAACGAATTTATCACCAAGTGCCTCATTCCCGAAATATGAACTGGTCAATTCTTTACCAATAAAATTCCCTCCCTACACTTCAATTAATCAGACCATTAATAGCAACCGGATTTAATTAAAAGTAATACTTGATGAAATTCATTGAGCAAAGCACAGTTTAGGTACCTACTCGTCATCATTCCCTGAACCTTTTTCCCAACTCAGTTGGGGTCGGCTTTCCAGTCTAACTGTGATGCGGCTGAACTTCGATATTTTCCGTGAAGCGACTGCCATCTGACCTCCACAACCAATGGTCTAATGACCAATGGCGATATCGAACTTCCAAGTTAGGCTGGTTGGACTTTTGAGGGCTCCAACTACCCGTAACGACTGCCATAGATGTTTGTATGGCAACCGGGACCGACGGCTTAACGTGCTCTCCGCACTTATAAACCTGCGATAAATACACACATAACTTCGAAAAGCATCGAAAAGTCATTGGTGTGTGCCATGGTAAACCTGGGATCGAACTCGAGACCTCGTCTCAGCAGTCCATTACCCATACCACTAGGCTACCGCGGCTATTAGGTACCTACTCGTATTAACGAATATGAAATCTAATATTAAAATAACTGACAAGTCCGACTTGTCTGTTCTTGTCTTTTGCGTAGCCTGATGCAATGAACGAACTAATCATGAAACAATGTTGCAATATTCAAAGCATTTGATAAAGGGGTGAATGTCGTAGAAAAGAACATGACATACATAGAGATACAGAACATTATAAATAGTCATGTAGTTAGGTATTAAGTTAGCTTGTGTACCTACGCTTTAAAAATCAAATATTCTACGTCGATTGAGTGCAAATTTTAACACAATATTTTTACGCAAAACTTGCGTGCTTCAGAGGTGGTACGATTTGATTTTTTTCGGTTGGCACTACATAGGTACATATGTGACTGTGTCCATTATGATGGTAGATGCATGACCCTTAAAGATAATTATTTTTTTACTTCTTAAAAAAAGAATTTCATTTATTTCTTGCAGCTTAGTATACTCTTCATTCTTACGTTAATCGCGGTCATATCCGAAGCTGTTACTGCGTTCGAAGTCTGGGATCCGCTTTTTCCAGTGTAACTGCGTGTTGGGCTGAACTTCGACTTTTTCCGTGAAGCGATTGCCATCTAACTTCCACAACCCACTCCAATATCGAAGTATTGCAGTTAGACAAGTTGCTGGAGTTTTTAGTATTCCACCTATCCGTAAAGACTGTTTAGTACTCTTGGAGAAAGAGTTTGAGTAACGAATTCTTAATCACGTTCAGTGCTTTAAAGTACTTAATCATAAACATAATAAATGAACCTGCTCGTAAGAAATAGCTGCATATTTGTATACCTATTAACAGCTTCGAGGCGAGGTGGTACAGCGAAGCCGCTTCCTCAAGCTACTGAATAAAACATCACGTGCACATGTTTACGCACGAAGTTCTTTCCAACTGATTATAGTGAGCTAAGATGCTCTAAAGCGTGTAAAATTTAAGAAAAGTAGAAAATATTTGTGCAAAAACGATAATATGCTTAATAATGGAAACATTAATGGAGATCTTCGTGATTCAAATCAACTTCGCCTATTAATTAAAGGACGATGTTCCGTTGCAGGTTTGCTTTTTGGGGTTGGGAATAACACGGAAGTCACTCCCGTAAAAATCAAGAGATGCTTCCTAACACGCTAACACGATCGTATATACACAAGATATATACAGGGTGGAATTTTATAATGCCACCTGAAGGGGAAGTACTCTTAATACTGTAGATAGAAAATTTTACTCAAAGGAAACATTCCTTTATTTTTGAAAAGAAACAAAACTGCATTCAAGGATTTTTTTAAATTCGCTTGCCGCACCCAGTAATCGAACCGACTATGATCTGTAAAAATTGCACCCTGTACTTTTATTGCATTGATCGTTAGGGTCAATTATAAGGATGAAATCTCTCTAACAAACTTTATAAATAAAATGAAAGGAAAACAATGAAATCTTAAATTAATGGTTCAATGGCGTTAACTTGACTAAAGCACTTTTACTCAAAGATCCATCTATTAACTTATGTTATTAATTAATAATTATTATCACTGACGTCTTTTATCCATTAAAATGACGAATTACTATTCGTGGTATGGAGAGAGATATCGAGATCGACCGGCACCAACTCGGTTTGTACTAAAAATAATAGTAGAAAATTTCAAGAATACGGGTAGTTTCAGAAAGCGACGGCTCAGCAGAACAACTTTGATTTAGGACTAAATGTTTGTACCGAGCAATTAATTAGTTAATTTACCATTTTCGTAAATAATTAAAGATCGATGCGATAAAAGTACAGGGTGTAACTTTTACAGATTTTAGTTGGTTCGATTACTGGGTCCGGCAAGCAAATTTAAAAAAAAAATTTGAATGCAGTTTTGATCTTTTCAAAAACAAAGGAATGTTTCCTTTGAGTAAAATGTTCTATCTGCAGTATTAAGAGTACTTTCCCTTCAGGTGGCATTACAAAATTCCACCCTGTATATACCTATATATATATATATATAATATGAGGCCGTCGAGCTAAGTGCAACACTGTATGTGTTTGTAATGGTGACCTTCTTTCCTAAAACTTTGCCTATAGCGTACCATCAGGCGAGGTGAAGTCAAATTGACGTGGCATAAACAAGAATGAAAAAAAAACAACAATTACAAAGTTAAAGGTTATAAAAATATATCTAGACTATTTATCTGAACCCCAGATTAATGGAAAGTAAACATCACAAGCAACATAGTCCGAAATATAGGAAAATATTCGCTAAAGGTAAAACAGCTGATAAATATTACAAGGGATGTAGTAACAGAATTTTCTAGTAGCTTGGGGAACAGTACAAAAGGCAGATTTACTCAACTCCGACCTTTGGTATAATCTACAAACGGCCTACCAATGTCTATAAATAGTGAAAAGTTATATAATAATAATAGTTAGTTAGAATAATAGCTTTCTTAATAAGGACCCTAATGAAAAAGAATGTTATACCAAAAAGATGAATCTCCATTATGAATCCAAGATTATTTAGATGATAAACAAGCCTGTAAACGAGCTGTTCACTCAACTTGCTACTCAAGCAAATTATTATATTACAATGTTTGTAAATAGATAAAAAAAAGAAAAGCCCGCTGAGTTTCACGCCGAAGTCTTCTCAGGCCGGGGCCGTGTTACGAATCAGTGGTCCAATTGCTAAACCAACTTATAATATAATTTATTTTCACGTTTTCTAAGTGGCGTTTAGTGGTCTATACAGAATAAATGATTTTTAATTAAGAATTTGAATACTATTTTCCTATAAGGTTTTGAGGTCACATGGCAGTCGATCCCGTGAAAGTCGTACAAACCGAAACCGAACAGACTTCGGGAAAAGTGAAAAGTCGGATGTAACCGTGCAAAATGTTAAGATCATGACGGCGGCGGTGATAAGTTTTTGATCGTTCAAATCAAATTGAACGGTGCAAACGGTACATATTAGTTTCCTTTGCACCATTAATGGTGCTAGCCAATGGTGCAAATGAAACCATATCGATTATTTATGTTAAATATGTACCTACCTACGTGTTATATAATACATATCTAAATGCAAGATGTTTAATCAATATTTTATATAATGTGGCAATGTTTTTCATTTAGACATAATGTAGCCTAGTTTTATTTAACAGCAATGAATATAGTACCTACCTACTAACTGGTAAAATGATGTAATACTGTTATGATTATAAGTAAACTGTCTTAGCACAAATAAACACAAATTAGTTATCTTCATTAAAATGTACCAATGAACTTTGATAATTAATTAACGCAAATAATATTAGCGATAAATCATAATTTCTCATCATCCTAACTTATTTATATAAATTTATATGACTGAAACCAGTCCTTGAGTGGAGACAGTGAGAAGGCAAACGGAAGGTAGGACGCCCCCTAGCCAGATGGACTGATGACCTGAAACAGGCGGCTGGGACAGACTGGATGCGGAAGGCGGAGGATAGGGAGCAGTAGCGCACATTGGCAGAGGCCTATGTCCAGCCATTAATACGCGATGGGAGCTCCATGGTTATATAAGGGAAAGAAAACTCGAAATAAAGCCCTGTAACAACCTGTCTGGCTATCGTGGAAACAGATGACTCTCAACATTGCGAGATGCTTTGTATAGCAGCGGACTGTGATGGCTAATACCTAGACTCAGGTAAAAGACTCACGTGAACGGAATACTGTCTGGTATTATTCGGTTCGATTCCGGCATAGCCTTTTAAAACAATAATCTACGGACATTTTGGAAAGATATGATTTTTCTTGCTCTCCACATTTAGCTGTATATCCTTTGTCGACTGTATTATGCATCTGCAACTTTTCTGTTTACTAACCTCGGTAGTCTACGATGGCTTTGATGAAAGGGTGATCTAAATTTCACTTTTTATTTCGGTTGCTTTTACAGGTCGGTGAGCTGATTAGCGTAGGTGGGTGTAAATTTATCGATACAGTTTTGCATGGTTGGTTAAACATCAAAAATAGCACTAAAGAATTGATGCCCTTCATGGAAATGTCCCTGAATTAATCTAAGGCTGTAAGATTTTTTTGCTTGATTTTGTAGCTACCTATTTCTACTTGAGATAGTATTTATGTATTTCTAGAGCAAGTAAAATTCAACTGTTGAACAAAAAGCGAGACAAGTCTTCCGACAGTCTCATGAAACGTTTGAAATGCAACATACTGGGACACAAAGTCAATAATTGCATGGGAGGTACACTTAATGACAAAAGTAGACTAACAAATTCTAATCCACTGAATTTTTCGTTTTAAACATAAATTAATAAACAAAAACATAAAGTACACAAATTTTGTGTTTTTGTGACTACACAAAAACACAAAATTTGTGTATTTTATGTTAGGTACTAACCTACGTACAATGATCGGATCGGATGCTATGGTCCACATTGAGACAGGACAGATCTATCCAGCAATGAACTGCAATAGAATGATTTATTGAAGTACAAGTACATACACAGACTAACCTCACCTGCAAACCGGTACACCTGCTAATTGATAGACGAGGGTCTAGTGCATACTTTTATGAGAGAAGGAATGTATGAACGAAAATGACATGATGCGCTGACACCAAGTAATTGGGACAAGGGCAAGGAAATAATGAGGTCCATAAGTCAGTTGCTGTCATTAAAAACCTAATTGTTTTATGTACAAGAAAGGAAGAAGGAGCAGGTTAACTACCACGTTTCGAATAGTAAGCCCTGAATACAATCGGGAACAATGTATCTGAAATGTTTTGTAAATGAAATAAAAACTAAACACGTTTATTTTTCATTCAGTTCAGTTACATTACATTACGTAGAGTACAAAATGATTAGCTGCCAGGTCTACATTATTATAAGTTAATTTACATTGTAACTTGACGTCTATTTTACATTTTACCATTAAAATAATCAGGTTTGTACGACGATGTTAGATGTAGATCAATTTGATTAAACTGGGACCAGCCAGATCTAGGTTTATCTCAAACCTGTGTTTCAGACCTTCTCAGTTCTTATTTTAAATATCATGGTACTAATGAATGTGTTAGTTAATATAATATAAAACAAGTAGTCCAGACTTTTACAATATGCATACAGGCAAAATTTTACTTTACAATCTCCAACAACAGAACTCTTCCGTGTCCTCGTAATCTAGTTTTCAGAAAAGTTCAGTCTTAAACCAAATGTTAGTAACATTTGTCTTAGACTGAGTTGGTGTTGTGCTGTATAAAACATGACATAATTTATAGTATTAAAGAGTAAACAGTAAAAATTTTGTGCTCGACTGTACCGGTTTGATGGCTAGTGAACGATTCATTAGTATTGTGATGGAGACATCTAATGCTCTGCTGTCACGGCTGTTTCAACCGCCCTATTGACATTACTGCGAATTGGCTATTAACTAGCGCAGGTGTCGCGACACTAGCACTAATCAATCTCAGTATTTGATGGCGAACTGTTTATAAATAATTGCTTCTATTGCTCAAACTATTTTCTATTTATAGAAGCTACCCGATATTAGATATAACGATTTAATTTGATTTGTACTAATGCTTTAGACGCTCAAAAAACACAAAAACAACTAGAAGTCAAAAGGATCAAAACGAGCAACCCGGCACAGTGCAAAAATGAACTACTTTTATACAGTAACCAGACAAAAACCACGGTTTATTCCATATTTCGATATATTCGATTTAGTCTATACATGTATCAGATTCTTTATCTGAATGAAAGACGTATTTATACTTCCTTTTTCTTTTTTACGTTTCATGGTAGCTGTCACGGAATTAATGAAAATTTTAACTTCATGAATGGTTTTTTTTTTATATTCTAGGACAATCTAGACAACGTCATCTAGACCCATGGTAAGCATAGCTTAACTAGCTTGTGTTACGGTTAATGCGGATAAACATACTTAGATGCTTTTTTTGTAAATACATACATATTATACATAGAAACACCCAGACCAATACAGATATTCATACTCACACAATTATTTGCACTGAGCGGAAATCGAACCCTCGCCTTCTTCACTACCTGGCGGTAAATCGAACCCTCGCCTTCTTCACTACCTGGCGGTAGTCAAATCATCCACGGAGGTCGTCAAATCATTATTTCCCATGTTAGCGGTATATTTAAGACATTAAACAAAACCCAACAATACATAATACCGGTTAAATCTCTTTCAACTAAAGTGCGTTTCATACATTCCGTTCCGTCTCTCTAGCCATACTCGCATCCCCACACGGGGGGAGATCACCCTCCCCATTATAGCCGCCGGGGTATCATTCATAGCATGGAATTGGGTCATTAGCGCGATTGGGAAAATGTTCTTTTGTTCATTACTTTCAATGAGAGCCTATAATATATCATTGTGGGTATTTCATTAATGATTAATTTTTGTCTACGAGATTATTCGCATGGGTGTTAGTTATGTGGGTGTAGATTAGCTTAAATATAGAGTAATAGTGAAGTCTATGCTTTTTAAGGAATGGTTCCAGGTTACCTAGTCGGGTTTTCTTACGCGGTACGTAGGTTTTGACGTAAAAGACAATAAATAGGCCGGTGTTTTTTTTTAATTTCATATACATTCATTCATTTCACACAGGTTCATAAAGTTGATTGGTTTATTAGTTACAGACTTCTAAATACGAATATGATGATATGATTCATATCATGAATATGAATACTCTGTTAGTATGTCCCTTGATACCTCCGATATGGGGCAAGTACTGTTACGTACTGTTTGGCCTGATTAAATATCTAATATTCAGTCAAAAGATAAAGAGTACTAGAGACTACAGTGTTGGGTGCATATTATTCCTTATGATATACCAGTGTATTTTTTTTAATTTATTTTTTGTGTAACGGTAAACCTCTGAGAATGTCGCAAGTCGAAACTAGTTAGATACATTAATAAACACAGTGGAGAAGGACAAGTGTATTATAAATTATGTATATACCAGTGTACCCATTTCTGTAATTGTCACCTAATGAGTCTAAATAGGGAGCAGTGCCGTACATTGGGAGAGGCCTATGTCCAGCTGTGGACGGTGATAGGCTTATTGATTGATTGATTGAGTTGTATTTGTTTACATGCCTATACCATCATCCGGCATTTTTAGCGTACACTGAGAAATTGCTAATAGTTATCTCAAATAATATTTTGCACAGACTAATGTAGTCACCTTCAAAACGAAATGCAAATATACAAATATTCTTCTAAAAAAGCCTGTGCCTGAGCCGTGCCCGGTGCAAAAGTGCCCATCACACTCGCTGCAATTCCAAGCTGGATTGCGATGGTCATGGTTTGGATTAGGAACTATCTGGATCGATAGTCCCACATTGCCTCATTTAGTGTTGGTTCTATTTCTCTTAATCGCAGACTAATTGACCAAGTTGACTCTCTACAAATTGAGTACACGCCTTGCGGGTGTGATTGACCATAATCATAATATACTAACTCCACTCAAACCATAAAAGCTTTAGTAATAGGTACTCTGAGACTAAATATAAAGATTAATGAAATGTGGCCGTTTATTCATCTCCGCCCTGTAAAAATGGTCACAGCACATTCATGATCGCGAATTCATACAATCATTCTTGATTCTGGAAAAACAATGGAACCGTTTTATTTTTGTTTACCAAATTAACCTCTAATATACTTATTATTTCTGGAACTACTAGTTTATATATCAAATAGGTTTATACCGTATTATTCCAGACTCCTTATTCGCCCTACTATAAAATATATATAAAATAATAATTATTCATTATTCATTTTGGCTTAAACATAATTTACAATGATTCTTTTATTAATGCTTTATTTCTTCTAGTGTCATCATCGTAATTTTTAACTAACTATATATACGGCGTATCAACTCGACGGAATATTTTATTCCAACAATAAACAACAAACTAGAGTCGTTATTCGCATACCTCGTCGAAAATATAGGTCATGTCGCGAAATTTCGCGGCAGGGGTTGGATGCAACGTCGCCCTGGTAACCCAGATGCAAGGGACAAGGGCACACTCACACCCTCCCACCAGAAACGGACCATTTTACACGATCTCCCAGTCCTCTTACAACACCACCCCTTTGTATGCAACGTAGAGAACATAGTGAGTATGGGGAAGACCAAATTAAGCTGGTTGTTGCGCATCTAAGAGACAATGTACTGCAATTACTAATGACAGTCTCAAGAGAAATGTTCCCGAGCCTTTAATCTCATTGTGAGAGATTCTGCAAAGAGTTCATTACTTTGTGGCATAGAAACTATATGAAAACATTATGAAGCCACAGTAGGTTCGTAATGAGGACATTTGCCCATTATGATGTTATTAATTAGTATTAAAATGTCTTTGTTGGAAAACCCACTAAAGGCAAGTATGAAAGATAAACCTTGTGTTGTGATAATTAGGATTTTTTACGAAAAAATTACTCAGCCGTAGATTTATTTTTCTTTGGCAATTGAAATATGCACCTGAGCTCCTCCACAATATTTTATATTTCTATATGAAGGATGAATTGGATGGATTCTGTAAAATTAATATAATATAACAGAATCAAATACAATTTGTTGTACCTAGTACCCATATAAACTATTCGTATCCATTGAAAACAATTAATTCTGCGGAATGAATGTCTACTTGTGAAGTACGCAGTGTTTTGAAGTAATTTATCGCACACTAGCTATTCCCCACGGCTTTTTGTGCTGTTAGTTAATATATCAATGAATATGGTGATCTCACAAACAATGTTGCTTTCTGGTGGTGACACAATTAAAAAATCAGTTCAGTAGATCTATAGATTTTCATAATACATATTTTCCTTATTATAACGGTTGAAACCTTGTTAAAATCTGACCCTAATTCTGACTGCCAGCGTCTGCTAAACATCAAACCAAAATAAATAAATAATTCATTTGGTGTACTTTTGTACTTTTACTTCATTATACAGAGTGAGTTCGAATTTCCTAGGTAATTCCTTCAAAGGGGAAAACCTTTTATAGCACTGGTTGTTTTATATAAAAATGATACTGCGACTTTCCAGCCAGAACCTAATAGTAACCTTTGTTGTACTGAATGTCATTCTTTTCTTTTATATCCTTTCATTTGTATTATTTAGCTCAGTAAGTAAGTTTTTAGCGCAGTAATGAAGAATGTAATTTCTGTTCAGGACTAGTTTGAATGCAAAATGCAGAGAAAGCCTCTGGCTCTGGAAATGCTCTGCCAGCTCACGTGTTTCCTTCATCCTACAGTATCGGGTCCTTCAAGCGGGGCGTAAAAAAACAACTGTCGAGGCCGTCAGGGTGGGGACCGCCGTTGCAGGGAGTAACGGTGACACCCATGTGCTGGACTGCACCACTGAAAAAAGTTACAGCACGGAACTTGAAAAACTGCGCCAGTAACGACAATAGGTATGCCTTCTATTACCAGACACAACATAGACAGTTATTTACTTCATAATATCGCTACGTATCAGTCATGTCTATCGCAAACTTATAAATTGACACGATACTGAGAAACCATTAAATTCGACTTCCAAGATTTATTTATCAAACAAAGTTATAAGAAAAAGTTAAAAAACATACTCAATATTTTTGGCCAATAATGCGGGCAAATTGGTCCCTTGGTAACATTACAGAAAATACTCGTAGGTAAAATCATTAAATGACTAATAGGAAATATTGAACTCCCTGGAACTGCCTATTCAACAGTGAGTATTGATTTGTGGGTTGTAACTATGTATATAAAATATGAGGTCATTTTTTGTGAGTGTGAGGATGGTTGCCATATGAACACCCGTCCATCTATCAGATGGATTCCATTTCGGTTTGGGTTGCTTTTCAGTCTAATTACGAAACGATGTACCTTGATAAACAGAAGCTCTAACGCAGGCTAACTGTCTTCTCGAATTTAAGAGGATAGTCCCTTCTCTTTAAGAGACTTAGGCTTCCACAAAAATCAACCAAATCAAATTATAAGAGGTAGGAGAGCGGACCTCGGATTCTAATTTATTAAAATAAAAGACTTCAAAAGTAAACATGAGACAACAAAAAATTAAAATATCAGCTGACTTCACCAATTTTTCTGATCTGTTAGAAGTCGGTGCCTAGCCTGATAGACCATACCTTAATCGATGCCATTCTAGTACCTCAACTCAACAATAACATATAAACAACACTCAACCTTGTCGTAGTCGGTTAAAAACGGCTTTTTAAAACATAACAAACAAGAATAGAATTTATGTGTCATTATTCTGTTGCTAATCAACAAAATTACTTGTAGGTAGGCAAGGAATTCTTATTCTTAGCCTGCATTAGTACTCCGTAGCGGACCAATGTCCAGTGCGAGAAGGAAGACCGATCAACGAAATTCAAGCCAGATAAACCGCACTGGCATTAGAGTGATTCTAAGAATTTGTTCAAACAAGTTACGAAGCTCCAAGAACAAACACACATGTTAACAATCCAATACCTTACGCACACAGTGACGATTAGCGCTGTGATTATACAGCGAGTGTAAGCGTAGAAGCCTGGCAACGGAGTTAGTAAGGCTGTACACACACTAGTTGTGTGTTCGTGTGTGAGTGTGAAGGCACAGCGACTACGTTTGTGTGGAGTGTGGGCGGTGTATACACACAGAGCTTTCACGACGCAGCCTTGGCCGCGAGACACGTGCGTCAGTAGGGCGGTGCCTCATCCAACCCTATGGATGCTTCTACTATCGATGTTTTAACTGTTGACGTTGTAATAGTATGCTTGTGTGTGTTTATATTTAATTTTTTTTCAAACTGTTTATCGTTTATGTTGTTGATTTCATGGATGCTCTTAGTAGTTTCATCTGTGATTTTGTTGCGGCTCATTTATATTCTCAGTGCATCAACAACAAAACAAAGGTTTTGGTTTATCTTTTAGATTTCACGTGATGCACACAGTTACGCCTTTATTAAAAATATTTTTTCCATTTTCATAGATATTTGAGTTTTTATAATTACATGTCAAAGTGCCCGGTTAATGGCAATAGACTCGCCACCTATTACATTAGTGGGTGCTAGCACCTCTGCCTTCCCCTTCGGAGTTATAGCCGTGAGATTATGTTATATTATGTCAAATTACTAGGCAGGTAATACACGCACTTTTGCCAACTTCAGAATTAAACACTGAACAATTAGATTGTAGTTGAATTGAGACTCGATTCGTTATGGTAATAATTAAAAATAAAATTCTTGGTGTTAAATGATATCGGTAGGTACGGCAGGATACTTCGAGGTAAAGATAGCTGTGACATCTACTTTTTAAACAAAAAAATAGTAATAAGTAAGAAAAGTAAAGTAAAGGGTACTTTAAAGTTTAGATTAAGAACACAGAATTCCAAACGTACCCCAGCACATTGTAAAAACATAATTATTATTAATTACAAATATAATCAATCACAACTGAATGGGCCTTGAATAAGATACTGAATTCAATCTCAATTCAATTATATATTTCATTAAATGAATCTCAATTACCCAAATTTCACGAATTGTTAAATCAAACTGTTTGCTAACTACACAGGAAAAAACAGAACACATCATAACATTAAACGTTTGTCTTTTCCTCTCATGCATATCATGTAAAAGGGTTAGTACAACCGCAATTATGATATCGCGTTTATATATAAGTATATAGATCGTCAAAGGCTTAATTATTGCCACACATGCTCTAATTCAGTTTAATTTACATATTAGAAGGTGACATAAAAACAATACTTGAGTTTATTTTTAAAATTTACCATTCTTTCCATTGGTAAATATCCAAAACAAATAATAGTAAAATACACAACACAACTTATATTATAACAACAGGTATTAGTTTCCGGTGTTTAATTAATAAAATCACATTTTAAATTTATCACTATACACTATTCTATTTTTATCTATTGAATTGAATCCTATATTCTATTTATTATTCAATACGTGATACGGCTATGTACAACATCGCTAATGTAGCACTTCGTTTGTATAATTTACCTTCATAATGTTGGAACTCTCTTCCGAATCAGTCACTGTGGGCAAATAGCCAGGGTTCGCATTGTCTAGAACTTTTCAAACCCAGATTAATCTATATTTTTATATTTCCAAACCTAAAACTAACAAAATAACAAAAAGTGCACTATCATAAACCGCCTCTTAAAGCCTCCTTCTAAACATAATATCAATAATATCAAAAACAAAATATCGATAAACTATTTTCCCCTCACTCAGTCCTGGAACGGGCGTCGGTCGGGCGGAGGGTGTGTTCCCCCCTTTCCTCTCACTCTATCAGCTGAGCGACACGTGCGCCGCACCGACTATACTATTTCGTCTAGTGTACTCTTTACTTGTACACTTTGGATTGCTTACTTAGCCCGAATACTACGGGTTACCAGCGTGAGCTTACAACCATAACGCGCACGTACTGGTTTCTACGTTATGTAAATAGATAAATTCCGTTTGGGAAACATTAGTAATACATAAACACGTCTAAGTCAGACGTTCTATAAATTCTGTAAACGTAAACCTACGTTACTGCCGCGTTGAGAGAGAATAACTATTTATGTGCAAATATACTAGTATATGTAAATATGTTTTAAGCGGATTTTGTTTTCATCCATAATGCTGAATAGAAGGTATATCTACTTTCTTACCTGTAAAGTTTTTCTGCCTCTCTAAACAAGTGGCAATATATTTGTAGGAAAGAAACTTCACACTTTTCATGACATTTTTCTGTAATCTCAGTGGTTTCAATTAGTAGAATCGGTATCCTGAAAAATTGCTAAAGTGCCAGAAAACTCGAAAGAATGGCAATGCAACTCTTAAACATAAAAGGCTAAATTTTAGGAATGGAGTCATAAAATTATGTCGAATAACTTATACCTTTGAAACAGATATTTATTACGTGTTAATTACTTGTAAACATACCTGTATGTATTTAAAGTTTAAACTCAGAAAGCATTTGAATACCTACGTTATACATTTAACATCGATTCACAGTAGTACAGAGTACAAATATCTATTAGTCGGTACGGGAGTACTGAGTGCGTACTGACTTAATCTTTTATTTAATACCTACACTTATAGGCATTGTGTTTAGTCTCTTGATTCATATTACGCTGGCAATGCAATACTTGACTCGGGCCAGTAGCCGTACAGAACAGTGAATTAGTTATGAATATGTATTCTGAAATACATTATTATAAAATAGAATTTGATATGTTATAGACGAGCTCACATAGATCGGGTATTCCAAAAGTAAAGAATGGTATGCTATTGAAGTACGTACATCATTCTATGGGCCTATTCCCAACTTAGTTAGGGTCTTCTTTCTAGTCTAACTAAGAGGCGGCTGAACTTCGATAATACCGTGAAGCGACTTTTTTTCTCATTCATTTCATTCTTGCTTTCCCATTTCTCAATTTTCCTCATACCTATAACATTAATTTCTTGGTTCGGCAAGGGGGACCCCAGTCTGCGTTTTCTGTTCTGTGTCCGTTCCTCATTAGATACCTAGTACTTAACATGCAAGTAATAGGTACCGGTAGAGTAGCAAATGTAGTAACTGATTACCGTCACTGAATAACGACCGACAAAAGGAATAAATATACATTACATACTGTACGTATATACTTACGCATCCTCATCATCATCTAACGTTAGTCCGATGCATCCGAAGATGCACCTCACAATGCATCCGAAGCTTTCACCTCGAAGTTTGCCCGGATTACTTTCTTCCACTTTATTTATTTCTATTTAAGAGCACGTCAATTTGACTTCACCCAGCCTGATTTTAAGCTGAAGGCAAAGTCTTCACACGGACTGGCGCATATATGATGCCCATTGGCACAAATGTCATGATCCACGACGCCAATCCAGCCACATCTTGTTTACCCTTACTGCTTTGGCCCGGCGGAGGTGGCATGGCCAACCATTCGTTACCCACGTAACAGTGGTTGCACAATGGTTAACAATTATTAGTAGAATCGGTTTTCTGGAAATTAGCAAAAGTTCCGGAAACCTCGAAAGAATGGCAACCTAACCCTCAAACTTAAAAGGATACCGCAAAAAATTTCCTTTCATTTGTTACCCACGTAGCAAGGTGGAACTCGCAGAACATAGCCACACTGGCGAAGAGAACTCGCCAACATTTAGTCAGCTATTTGACTTACAAGGAGGACTGGACAGTACTTACTATTTAAAAAAAAAGAACTAAACAAGACGTGTTGGTTACCAGGTACCTTCACTTTTGTAAAAAGTGCGGTAAGTGAAATGAAATATTACGACGAATTTAAATTAACATTATTAACATTTCACAGGAAGTTCTGTCATTCCCCACCTCCTCAAAGATGCCTGTTATAATTACAGGCAGTTGTAAATTGCAACTATAGGTATGATGCCCGCCAAAACCACACAAAATTCCGTATCGTCTGTGGCCGGAAACAGAGGTATGCGGCAACACGGACCTACGCGCAGCAACTATAGCAGGAAAATTAAAAATATCTCTGTATTTCTAGAAATTATCGTAGGTACTGTAGAAGGTAGCGGATTTTGCAGAAGATTGCTGTCGCGTTACTTAAGAATAGATCTTGATGATTGTTTGTTGAAAAATTATGAACATGATTCCTCACAGATGTGCTAGGTTTGATAAAAATGTAACAAATGGTAAAATTCGACCCATACTTTGCTCACATTCCCAGATAAAAAGAAAATTGTCGACATTCTTGCATCGGAATATGTATATCAATGCTCCCCTTAAAAGTGTGGTAAGTAAAGGGTGGCATCATCGGACTACTGAGCCGAAAAAGTCTCAGTAGTTCGATCATCGAACTATTTAATCGGACTACTGATACAAGGCCATTGTTCATGGAACTCTTAGTAGTTGGATGAGATAAATACGGCACTCGCCTAAATCAATAACATGATAACAAGCTCAAATGAATTAAAAAAGAAAGATTTAAAAAATCTCTATCAAGCTTGACGAACGAAAGTTATGGCAAATACATTTATGGATTTTAATTATTATGACACTTGATCGATTATGACCAATGAAATTAGTGAAAGTGAGTTTATGTCATTTCACGATTATGGCAACTGTAACGTTATTTCTAATGAAATTATGGCAACTACCAGTATAAACACACACCAGTAAAAATAACACACATCTAAATAACCAGAATAAACCTAATTACCAGAAATAACCGACCCTAGCTAGATACAGGTAATACAGCTACAACAGCTAATTTATTCCAATTATTTACGTTAGATGACGTCATAAGGAGAATAGGTTTTCTATACTATCGACTGTCATGTTGTTGGCAAGACATTCAGATTCAAAAGAATTCATTAAATGCTTAATTGTTACTTGACATTTACTTTTTAGATAGTTATATACTTTACTAGCTGATGCCCACGGCTTCGCCCGCGTGGAATTTTGTTCCCGTTCCCGCAACCCTTGGGAACCTTTTCCCGGGATAAAAAGTAGCCTATGTGTTATTCCAGGTTCTAATCTACCCCTGTACCAAATTTCAACCAAATCAGTCCAGCCGTTTATGCGTGAAAGAGGAACAAACATCCATCCATCCATCCAAACAAACTTTCGCCTTTATAATATTAGTAGGATACTCACGCGTTTTTCCTTTCAGGATAGACAGAGACCATCATCTGCTTCTGTCGTACACTTCACAAGTTTCATCTATTATAAATAAACATACGTTTCTTGCAAGTCCGCCGTGTTGAAGTGCTTTTGTCCTGCCTTTTTTCAATACCTATATTATTAATTTGGTGGTTCTGCGAGGTGGACCCCAGTCTGCCTGCCCACATGTGTCTACTTGGCGTGTCAGTCCCTCAATACCCAATCATTGTATATGGACGTATGCGTAAATATAGGTACCATTTAAACCAATTACAATCACTGATTTATCAGACGTGATTACATTACAGTTACTTCATGGGGAATCTGCACCACCCTATGGTAGACTGGCAGAAAATATCTTGTCTATGGCATAAAGTCCGATTATATACAACTTTGTATATAAAGAATAAATAGGGATACATTATAAATATTCAGAATAGCATTGGAAACGCTACCATACTTCCTCTAGATTTTTTTCATCGACTTTTCCTCCTCATTTCTCATTATAAAATAGAAATACAAGAAACAACATTACGAAACATCACGTAAGTCATCTGTAAAACAAATTCGCCTGTCACTTTGTTTTGTAACTCGACAATCTGATACGCGCGGGCATGAATGCATCCGTTGTGTGACGGCTTCCCCATATGGCCAAGGCTAGGCCTTTTATGGCTCATATAAGTGGCCACTCACCTACCGCCTGAACGAGTCAGCCATATCAATGAACTGGCCATCAATAAAACATGTGGCACTAAGCCAGAAAAGGAAACAGCGAAATGAGAAAAAGAAATATTTGAAAAAGGTAGTCGATGCGTATGCGTACACTCAATTGTTTGTGCAATTTGAAAGCATTCAATGTAAAGCTAAGCGCACACAACATGAATTATTCGACTCGATTACTTTTTATTCTGCTCGGTTCCTACCATACTTGGTGCAATTGATTCAATATTATTACATAACTATCTCTGTGTGGCCTTACATAATACGTATTCGAGTAAAGACGTCATATTTTAATGCTATGAATGATATTGCTATTCCTATGAATCAAAGTCAGTAGATAATAAATAATAAAATGCATTAATGTAATATGTTGCTCATTAATTACTTACTTATCTATAATGGCGAAGAGAAATATTGTGACTGGATTTTTGTTTGTCACTTAATTTTGCAGACTAGTTGTTTTGCATATTAGATAAAACTGAACAAATATTTATTTCCATTCTGGCTTCGATATTTAGCTTGACAATAATAAGTTAGATATTAATACTGAACTAGCTGACCCGGCAAACATTGTTTTGCCTTATAAATTTTAAGGGTGAAAAACCCTTATCACTAAGGGGTATGAAAAATAGATGTTGGCCGATTCTCAGACCTACTCAATATGCTCACAAAATTTCATGAGATTCGGTCAAGCCGTTTCGGAGGAGTACGGGAACGAACATTGTGACACGAGAATTTTATATATAAGATAAAGAAACAACACGTTACAACTAGCTCCAGGATGATTCAACCTTTGATCTTCAAGTCTGAAGCCCAATGTAGAGTGAGATTATAGCGATAACTGAATATAATTTCGTATGTCTGAGTCGTGGGAAGCGTGCCCATCTGACCGGTCACGGAGCACATTCCTGTGGCAGCTACACCGATCTGACAACCTACCACTCGACTTTTACGCAGACTGTAGTGTAAAATGTAAATATGCAAAAGGTGTAAAGTGTAATTGATTGGCAATGGAAATGCGGCGAAACGGTAAAAAAATATAGTAATAACACACATATATGTGCAGATGCAAGTGTAGATTTAGGAAAAATAGACAGAGATGATTTTACATCCACATTTCATCTTTTTTTACTTGACCGACGACATTGTTGCATGTTTTTGTTATGTAACGTTATGCAACAATATTAATAAGTGAATAGATACTTGCTAGGCTTAAACTTAAATGTCCAGGTATTACTAAAAATGCATGTGAAGGGATTATTTCACTGCCCACGGTCTCCTAATGAAGCAGTGCACAGCTGCATTCCAGGAGTTCATTTTCCGGTAACATGAATCTTTAAATGGACAATGGAATGCAAGTTTTTAATCGCAATACGTGTGCGTATGACTTATCATTGAAATTTTAAAAGAAAACGCCCTGCTCGTGAAGTAATAAAAGCAGCACTGAACGCGCCGCCCGGCGTTTGTGCCATTCCTTTTTTTTCGTCTGCGATCCTTGCTTGTTTTATTGTGTGATGACAAAACGACTTCTATTTATGGTTTGGCCGAGCATGTTGCGAATGCAGGGCGGCGTGTAGTTAGTACCTATACATTTATGAGTGCTATGGAGTCTATTTAGGTATGGGCGTAGCTTCAGACGGCGTAAATCTGCTATAAGACTAATATAACTGCTATACGGAAGCCTGTGTGAGGAAAATACGACTCTAGCTAGCTCTCTTTCTTCTGTGAAATCGACGAGATTCTTATTCGAGATTCTCGTTGTGTAGTAATTAGTTTCATGGTTGCGCCCGCTACGCAAGGAGAAGGCCCGAGCATAGGCTTCACTTTCGGGAAGGTACTACGTCCCCTCCAACTCATTTTGCTCTAAGATACAAAAACCGGCTAAGCAAACACTATAATGAATACCTAAGCTAATAGACATTAGTTAAGTACCTTTTATAGACGTTATGAAGCGATATCCAAGTGTACGAGAGATAAAAGCCATCTACAATCTGCTAATAGCCATAGACAGATTGCAGATATTAATAAAGTGTATGTTATTCTTGAATTTCGAAGAATATTGTTTGATTGGTCGTTATTTTAGAGTACTGTCCCTAAATTCAAATCCATTCCATTTTTTAATGTATGCTACGTGTTCATGTTCATTAATTTTATTTTTGTCTCTGCAAATCTCGGCAATACTGAGCCTAGTGGGCAGTCCCCGAGTGATTTATAAAAGTTATAGGTATCAGTATTGTAGGGTTTATTGTGAAAATCACAAATAATAGTCCGAGTAAATTCAAATTCAGAACAACCTTCAGCGAAACTAATAATGATATCTATGTTTATAAACTGTATCACAACAGAACACGGGCCCCTGTCAGTATGAGAAGGGTTAAGCGATAGTCCACCTCTTTGGTTTACTACGGATTGGACTTCACAGATATTCTATAACATTTTGAAAAGCGCTTTGGTACAGTCAGCCGCTATAGCGAGTAAACATTTATTTTAATTTAAAAAGGAGAAAGATTTCGAAACTTTAAAAACGCTACACTACAGTTGATAACACTGAATTTTCAAAATATTTCTAGCCTTTACCTAACCATAATCCAATGTAGTTAGGTACCTACTCCAACTTAAACAGCACTCTAACATGATAACTAATTTGAGAAAAAGTACACTACTAGCACTGCTGTTATTATTACTAATCGTTGCGATTTCCCATGGGATTGTTGGGAAGCCTCATATGTGCGATCACGCGATGCTCACCCGCGCTCAATCTGCGTGAGAATCTTCGTAAAAGGACCTTGGTCAAGTTTATTCAGCATTCTTTAACAGGATTATTAGGATAAAAATTGTTTTATGTTTAATTCTCGACCTAAACGTAGAGTAAAGTTTTATGATCTGTTTTGGAGTATTTTTGTATTATTACCCATTATTAATTATGTTTAATGTTTATGTATTAATATATAATGATTCCTCTAAAAGACAATTGAGAGTTTCAGCAACTTCTTTGTGAGACAAACTTCAAATCGCTTTTTTCCGTAGATATTTTGCAGGAGTATATTTTATTCCACGAATATGTCATCGCCGTTGTACCTGAAATCTATGTCTTTTTCAAACATAAATTTTAAGGATATTTTGAATATTTCTCTCATACCTGCAGAAGGCTCTTATGGAAACACAAAAGCGAGTGGACCGACTGGCAACAGCTAATCTAATATATAAAAATGAATCGCGAAATGTGTTGGTAAGCGCATAACTCGAAGACGGCTGGACCAATTCCAGTAATTCTTTTTTTTATTTGTTCCTTGAATTCTACGGAAGGTTTTTATGGAGCAGCGGGAACGGGATCTGAAGTCCAAGTAGCGGGAATGGGATCAGAAGTCCACGCGGGCGGAGCCGCGGGCAACAGCTAGTGATTAATAAAAGTGCCTACATAAAATTTGATGTAACCTCTTTACAAGTTTATGTTGCTCAACAATTAAAACTTGTTATATAAACCAGAACTTATCTCGTTATAACAATTCATGGCCGTAGGAAGCGTAAAATAAATGTTTCTTAAAAATAAACAACGTGTATCGGAAATTACGAGAAGTTAAAAGACCAAATTGTGTTGATCATTTGCATGTTTGTGTGTACATGTGCAAAGTGGCACGGTGCGAGTATCAACACAAACAGGTTGGCTGTGTTTGTACGTTTAACGGGTCACATCACAACACACAAGTACAGTTCCAGCAATTATTTTAGCACATCAATAATATCAAGCAGCAATAAATGCGATTGAATCTTACTCTGGGGTCACGAATATACCTACGGGGGCTACGGGGACACCGTGGTCCCTACACCCGAAGGGGGTTATCTTGAAAGAGAATGCCCTGGATTTACCGGGATGCACGGGATATGTTGCCTACTATATCACACCTCCAGCAGATAAAGACCCAAAGACAATGCGGCGTGCGTTATAGTCGGTTCGAGTTCGACTTAACGTCCCTAACTGGCTTCTTCTGAAGGTATACGTGGGACTTCATCGCAAGATAGAAAAAGGGAAAAACCTTTGGACCATATCCGAATAAAATGGGCCCTAAATACTAGAATTAATAAACTTTGTTATTTAAAAGCAGGAAAGCTTTAGCTATAAAGAGAACGTCTACAAAAGCGAAGCAAGCCTATCTTCACAGGTTTCTAACTCTAGTTCCCGTTGAGCCAAAACAAATGCCGGGGACTGTACCTTTAGTCCTTATTCTGCCCACACAAATTGAGAGAATCACGTGCACTCGACACGTAACGTCGTGGCCAATTTTGTACACAAAGCTTGATACCAAATGGGGACAAAACGACTAAATGAAAATGGTAGAACAGATTAATGACATTCCTGATTTCGTAGCATAATCTTTAATGTAACAAAACTATATTATGTATTTTTTTATACCACTTAGGTGGTTGACAAGTACGCGGCCCACCTGATGGAAAGTGGTTACCTTGGCTAATGGACGTTGGCAACACCAGGGCTTCGTGCTGCCGACCATTTATAGAAGAGGGAGAAAGGGGAAGGGAGGAAGAGAAGGAAGGGGGTGAGGGGGGGGGGGGAAGAATGTATCTGTACTGTCAGTGAAGAAGACAAAGAAGGGTTTCTCGGCTTTCCCACTGACAACACAACACCAGTGAGCTCTGGCTACCTTTACCCTACTCACCGCCGGAGGGCGGTTCATTAAATCGTTTCATTCACTCTACACAATAATCATTTCATTACTTTAACTGTGTAAGAGTAATGTCTATTTAACACACTTCACTTCAAAAAAATGTATTTTTGCTATTTACTGTCTAAAAATACTTTCATAATATGCAATCATTAAAAAGCTGTTATTTGAATGTTATAAAAATACTTCAATTTTATTTATATGTATAGATAACATTTACAATCTACGAAATATTTTAATCAACGCTATAACTACCTACTTAACATATTCGAATGTCAATAACATGGTCAAACAACATAGAACCTTCGTAACAAACTCCTTTTCTTTTATTACTCACTATTACTCACTATTACTTCCGGGTCGGCGAACGGTCATTCGCCAAACATTTTCGCCACGAAGCCTAGGTACAGTGGACTACAAAAGTTCCTGGACGATTTGAAACTAAAATTGTATGAAGTGATTACACAACAACTAATCTTAGAAGCTACTGGAATAGATCTATATAATATTTTTTTTTATATGCTCACGTCCGTAATCCTCGAAGGGGTAGGCAGGGGTGTATTAAACGCTCACATTTTCCAACTATGATTTTCGGTCCCACGTAATAAGGGCCGAGCCTATTGCCGCTAATCAGGCATTTTGTGAAAGAAATGGGTATGCCGAAAATAATTTCCTAACCGAAAATGTTGCAGCTAAATAAATCTGAAAAAAAAATTTTTTTTTGGCCCGGTGTAAATCGCTAGGATATTAATTACGTGCTTAGCCGCACAAGCACTACCTAATTGGTCTTTGAGAGTTTCAAATGATATCTCGAGATCTACTTATTAATGTAATTAAGTTTAGGCTATTACTGCATGAGTTTATTTATTATCTTTTGAAGAAACAAGATTTCAATCTAGTTTATTTTATTAGCGCTACCAATTTCACTCTTGGTTAAATTAGATTTAGGATGTTAAAGGATTATAAACCTTAAGGTGTCCAGGAACTTTTAGAGTCCACTGTACACAAAATAAATATTTCTTCGTTAGTTATCCGATTGCTGCTAGTTACATCAACTGTTTAGTAACATTTATGTAACTTCTTTTTATTATACGAAGCAATCTATTTCTATTGTCAATGTTTGAAGAACTTTATTGATCATGTTCAAAAGATTATACCTAATGTTTGATCCGTTTTGTAAGTAGGTTTGCGCTACTGTCCTTTAACATTTATTTTAAAGAATATTAACAACTGAAACTACTAATATTCAGCTAAGCTCAATAGCTTGTGTTAGTAGTAGATTCACATCGGTAGTCTAGTCTGGCCAGGATTCGAACTCGGAACCTCTCGATCGTAAAGCTGACTCCTTAACCAGATTATTTTACACCGTTAATTGATGGCACTTGGTGGAACTTATTGTTATACAGTGGAGAAGTAAAAGTGTCGTATCAATCATGTATGATTTCGATAACACACTTGTATTTCTCCACTGAATTTATTTTTGTTCATGTGACGTTGCCTTCAGCTTAACATCAGGCGTGGTGAAGTCAAATTGACGTGCCTTATATAAAAAAAAAGTATAGCCGGTTTCACCTTGCGGCATTCTTTAGTACCGGTTAGGTACAAAAATAAATACAGTGGAGAAATACAAGTGTGTTGTCAATATCAATCATGTATAACGATCACTAAGCTAACGACGTGACGCTTGAATTAATTTTTATCTCTTTTCTTCTTAACTATACATCTCATTTACCTCTTTTCTTCTTAACTATACATCTAATTTACCTCTTTTCTTCTAAATATCACAGTCACATTCGAAGCTCTCGAAGATCCTTGAAGTCTGGGGTTCGCTTTTACCAGTCTAATTACGAGATTGACTGAACTTCGATCATTTCCCTGAAGCGACAGCCATCTGAACTCCACAACCCATTGGAGATATCAAAGCATTGCGACCGATTGTTGGATTCTTTAGGGCTCCATTTACCCGTAACCACTGCCATAAAAAATCTTATGAATCGTTTGGCTTAACGTGCTCTATGAGGCACTACCAGACCAATGCAAATAGCCATATTCAGGCATTCAAATATTTGGTCTGAGCGGGGATCGACCCGTGCCTCCTGTTTGTGTAGCGATCACGTTCACTACCTTTTTCTATACTAATATTATAAAGGCAAGATTTGTTTCTTTGTTTATTTGTTTGTAACGAAAAGGCTCCGAAACTACTGGACCGATTTCTATAATTATTTTACCTCTAAAAGCAATAATATCTAGGAGGATGCTCATCACACTACCATTCAAGGGAGCGGTGCAATAATCATAAATCTCAATCGATCCGGTAAATTTCGAAGTAGTATAGAGAGGCAACTAGAGAATCGAATATCGACATCCATGAGGGTGGAGCCACGGGCAACAGCTAGTATATACATAGGCAATATACTGATCAACAGTATTAATCATGATCAACCGATAACCGTAACAATTATAATAATTATTATAATTGTTACGGTTATCGGTTGATCAAATAATTATAATTATTTGATCCGTTTTGTAGGTAGAGGTACACTACAAACGTCGTGTATTCAAATAGAAAATATCTTTTTTTTAAAGCCGTTACACACGTGGACAGTAGAATTTTAAAATATTGTAAACATAAAAATATCTTTGTGACATAAATAAAAATATTTAAAATAACGTGCCCGTCACAACTCGACGCGGCGAAAGCTTTGAAACTGAAAAAGAGGTCATCGTTTATCAAAGTGGTCTAATTTTAGCCAACTCACATTTATATCAATAACAACTAAGCAGGACGGACAGACGAATAGACTGGGCATTCTTAAAATAGCATCCTTAATGAGTTTAGTGCGAAATGATGAAGCTTGAGCGCTAATAAACAATGCTGACGATTATTGCGGGGCGAATGGCGCGGGCGCAGCGCGTAGCGTAGCGCGGTAGCCGCCAAACCCTGCCCGCGCCTCACCTCGGTCGCCAGTGCCGACTGCCGACAATGATCGATTTATATTTCTATTAAAAGTGCTAATGGGTGTATTAGCTGATTATTATGGACTATGAATGGTTACCTATCTTAATCCCGAATTTTAATATTCCGAATATCATAATCCAGAAAACGTTTGGCCATTTATTCATAATCCCGGTTTTCCAAATTTCGAAGTTTTATTTGCCATATAATCGCAACTCCGAATTTCATTTTCCTATTTATTCATTTGTACGACGTTTTATAATCCAGACGAACGAATTCCAGACACACGAAATCTAAATGCACAAAATCCAGATGACCGTAATCCATATGCACGAAAGCCGAATTTTTAAAACACACATTTTTGAAATGCAGTTTGTTGATATCCAGACAAACAATATCCAGATTTTTAAAAATGAATCCAATGGAAAAATTACAAGGTAGGTACTTAACCTTAACCTGACTGTAATGGGCAGAGTTGTGACATATTTGAAATACTTGTATTTAAAATACAAATACAAAATACAAAATACGTATTTTGGATTTTGTACTTAAGTACTTTTTTTAAAAAGTATTTTGTATTTTATTTGAAATACTATTCGAGACGTATTTTGTATTTGTGAAATGGTTTGTAAAATACAAAATACTTTTTTATTCTTAGCTTCATTTTTCTAAAGCATTCCGCGATTCAGTAAAAACAAAAAATGGCCACTAGTGGCGCAGCAACTTTGAAAGTCTATGCGCAAAATGACAGATGAAATGAAATGCACATAAAACCTGACCAATAATATATAAGGGACCCCTTTTGACAATCCTCAAAGTCACTGTTACGTTTTGCTGTGTTGTTCGCTCGAAATGTCTTTAAAAAAATGCCAAAACAAATTGTATTTAAACAATATGCCGTGTAGGCAATGAGACGTTATTTTAACGATTCGTATTTTGATTATGAATGTATATAAGACAAATTGAACGTGTTTGCAATGGTGACCCTCTTTCATGAGACTTTGCCTTAACTTCAGCTTAACATCAGGCGAGGTGAAGTTAAATTGACGTGCCACAAATAAAAAAAAATACATAAATAGAAAAATATATTTATAAAAAACCGGTACGATTATGCGTCCACACAGACGCAACAGAGCTTGTGATTTTAAAATCTTTAATAAATAAAGAAAATCACTAATATTACCATAAAGTATTTTATTTCAATAAAGTATTTTGAAAATACATATTTTGTATTTAGTATTTAAATACAAAAGGCAAAAGTATTTTGTATCTTGCATTTGAAATACCATATTAAAAAAGTATTTGCATTTTGTATTTAAATACTTTTCGAAAAGTATTTTGTACATCTCTGGTAATGGGCAAGTAAAACAATAGCGAGTCGGTTCAGTTCTAACCTAACCTAACCTACTGAATCGAATTTTTCTAGCACTCGCCGGCCGCTGCCGCGGCACGCTCGCTTCGCTCGCTCGGCTCGTGCGGGGGTCGCAGTTCTAACCTAACCTAACCTGCTGAGTCGAATTTGACACTTAAACCTATCTGTGATAGGCAACTAATATTTCTAAATCACTTGCTGTAGGTACCTACCCAATAAATGAATCGTATAAATTTACTGAGTTTTACTATACCTATATATAGTTTAGATGGAAAACGATTGTATGGGAACCAAATAAAAAGATTATGAAAATTTGGTAATAGTTTATTTGGCAAATGGTACGATGGGAAACAAAAAAATATATTCTGAGAATCTGGTATAACTATATTTGGATTATGACACTATGGAAAACAAAAAAATACTATTTGAAAATTTGGTTTTAGTGCACCTGGAAATTGATTCATCTGGGAAATGAAAAACGGAATAATAGAAAGTTGTCATTCATTACATCTGTCTTTTAAAAGTTCTACCAACCGTTTTCGGGGTTTTAAGATTCGGGTAACAGAAATTCGATATTTCAATAGGTTACCACTATGAATATTATTGTACAGATTTGTATTTGACGTAGCTACGCTGGAGGCGCGGGTTCCATTCCTACTTAATACAAGTGTGAATGAATATGAATTTTTTTTTATACAACTTAGGTCGCAGACAAGCACGCGGCCCACCTGATGGTAAGTGGTTACCGTGGCCTATGGGCGAGTGTAACACCAGAGGAATAACACTCGTCCCGCAACCCCTGTAAGAACAGAGACATTGTGTGTCGTCAGCGAAAAAGATGTAGGATAAGCCTTTGGTTTTCCTGCTGACAACACAAAACCTCTCTAGTGAGCTTTGGCTACCCTACTCACTACCGAAAACACAACACAAGGTTATTAAACGGCGATATTCAGTTGGGTGAAGGTACTTCCCCAGTCGGGCTGCTCGATTGGGACGGATATATACTGTCGTGTCCTAACTCCTCTTTGTATCCAAGTTTTTCTATGTAATATGTAGGTATGTTATCCGCATTTTGGAACCCATAACACAAGCTTACCATGGGTCTAGGTGGCGGCGTGTAGAATATTTATTACATGAGTATTTATAAAAAAATAATTATCGAATAACTTCAGTTTTATGGAGCGTTCGCTCTGTCTTGAAGGATCGGGCGTTTTATATATTTATAGAGCAGTTAAAAAAAAAAGCCGCGGTAGCCTAGTGGTATGGGTAATGGACTGCTGAGACAAGGTCTCGAGTTCGATCCCAGGTTTACCATGGCACACACCAATGACTTTTCGATGCTTTTCGAAGTTATGTGTGTATTTATCGCAGGTTTATAAGTGCCTCGGAGAGCACGTTAAGCCGTCGGTCCCGGTTGCCATACAAACATCTATGGCAGTCGTTACGGGTAGTTGGAGCCCTCAAAAGTCCAACCAGCCTAACTTGGAACTTCGATATCGCCATTGGTCATTAGACCATTGGTTGTGGAGATCAGATGGCAGTCGCTTCACGGAAAATATCGAAGTTCAGCCGCATCACAGTTAGACTGGAAAGCCGACCCCAACTGAGTTGAGAAAAAGGTTCAGGGAATGATGATGATGAGAGTAGTTAAAACCGTTTTTGTTTGTAAACTACTAAAACTATAACTTCAGTTAATAGCCGAATTCGGTTAGTAGTACAAGTGACACGCATTAATTTTACCTAAAAAATAAATTGTTTTGAAGCTCGTGATTGACAGGACGCTATATTTTTTATAACGTCGTATCTTGTTTAGACTCTATAATCAGGCATAAATGTTTATGTTATTGAAAACACCGACGACAATGGCGTATACCTTCTTAATCAAACTAGACTAATGCTGCGCAAGACCGAGCGAACTGGCAAAGAGAAAGCTGGAAAGCAGACCTCGAGTTCCGAGGTGAAATCCTCTGATATGACCAGGACCAAGATGATGATGGCTATCTCAACGCAAGCAACAGTGCTAACGAGACACCTGCAAAATGATAATGAGAACAAACTATTATGATGAAGCAATTAATAGCTGCCATGCTAACGTTTCCTATTCATTCAGACCGAAAAAAGTGGCACCTAGCCCCAAGACCAATATATAGGAGAATTTAAAAAAAGTAAAAAGGATACGACAGGCAATATTAACACAAGGACCCATGGACGGCGTGCGTTTTGGTCGGTTCGATTCCGACATACCTAATCACCTCCACCGGTTTTGGCGGAGGTGGTATTCGTGGGGATTTTGCGCACGATAAAAAAGGCAACAATGACAAGCGAAATTACTAATATTATTATTAATAATTATAATAATAATATATGCCTTCATTGTACACCAAGAATAAAAAAATACAGAACAAATACACAGTCATGTTTGCACATGGTAAATGCAATTGGCGGCCTTATCGCTCTGCGGCAATCTCTCACAGACAACCATAGGATGCAGAGAAAAAGCAAGAGAATTCCCTGTAACCTCTCCAACTAAGCTGGAAATTCGATTGTCCAAGATTTCTTCTGTAAGTCCTTTAAATCCCGTTTTGGATGTATTTTTTTTTCTAACCTAAATCGATAGTATTAACAGGTACTTACCCCATAAAGCGCTTTTCACATTAAGATGGTATTCAGATAACATATCTACCTCACTTTAATACAACATCGTTAACAGGCGCCGTACATTACAATAAATAAGCCCATTAGAAAGTTGTTAATTAATCGATATTGAATAATTTAAATTTTATCGCATTTTTAAGCAGATATTATTATCTATGCCATCACCTTGCCCTTATATAATATACCGTTTTTCCTCACGGATACTGCGAAAGGTGGCTTGATTAAGCATTTTCTTCGCACTCTGGCTGAAAGGGAGGCCCATACTATACCATAAACACACAAGGAGTAACTGTGTCTACATTTATTTAGTTACAAAGCATTTTTTCATCCGAATGCCAAAGCTCGGTAATCGGAGGTCGCAGAATGACCTCCAAGAGCGTGAGGCTGGGGGTGTACTAACCGTGAAACGTTTTATTATAAACCATTATCAACTTTGACTGAAATTGATATAGCAGTCATGTCAATCTTTCTACACCAATAGTCACAATTTACTCTAACTATCTTTTTAAATTCGGTAACGCGGTAATGAAACTGTGTCTATTTCCACTAGTAATGTCTATAGGCTTTACCAACCTAGAAAAATATCAGTACGCAAAGCCAATGCAGATGAATATATTGCGCCGTATATAATATCGAATTACGTAAAAGGATCTACCTGGTGAAGAACTCCTGAGGGTCGCCTTCGCTGGTAGACTTTTACCGCTACCTCCTGGTTATGTTTCCTGAGTAACAGTAATAACTGTAGTCTTAGCGCGAAATACTGTCGAATTCGTAATGTAAAGGTACCGACAGAACGGGGCATTGCGATTGGCGGGTTACACACGCACACAGGGTCACAAGAGGCAGACTGTCAATCACAATGCTCCGTTCTCTCGAAACCTTTATATTACGAGTTCATGCTAGAGCTACTGGTGGTGGTGATGTCGCTTTCGACGGACCCGGAGAGGAAACCTACAATGTGGTTGGGCCTTTCATATCATTACCATACGAAGTCTATACATAGCACTATCCCTCTTTAATGATGAACGACACACGTTTTAACATGTCATGGTAAGACCCTGATCTCATTTCTTGTCTTTCTATTTATTTCAACTGAATGCACTTGTTCATTCTGTGCCAAAACTATGTGCTTATTTTTATGTTTCATAAATTACTATAAGAATTTTTTTGTATAAATAATACAGATGTTGAGGCACGAGTGTTATTCCTCTGGTGTTACACTCGCTCATAGGCCACGAAAACCAATTACCATCAGGTGGGCCGCGTGCTTGTCTGCGACCTAAGTTATATAAAAAAATTTGGTAGTTGCAGATATTTCTTACATCTTACTAAACAATAAACATTTATTTTTTGTGTCGATTTGAGTATCTTCAAACTTCGAAACATATAAGTATTAAACGTACAATAAAAAACAATAATATTGCTATTGTGGTATAATAACCGCGGTAGCCTAGTGGTATGGGTAATGGACTGCTGAGACGAGGTCTCGAGTTCGATCCCAGGTATACCATGGCACACACCAATGACTTTCGATGCTTTTCAAAGTTATGTGTGTATTTATCGCAGGTTTATAAGTGCCCGGTTAATGGCATTAGGCTCGCCACCTATTACATTGGGACCTAAACATAAACTGGCGAAATGTGGGTGCTAGCACCTCTGCTTACCCCTTCGCGGATAAAGGCGTGAGTTTATGAGTTTATATGTATAATATAAATACAAAACATAAACCATTCATTATATTAACTACTACACCTAGTATAATTCTCTAGATTTTGTCATGACTTCAACTACCAGAGACAGCCACGGACTACGCTCCATACGCAACTATGGCAGCGGGGCGTGAAAAAGCATCTGATGAGGCCGTCAAGCTGAGCGCCACCATTGTAGCACTCTACGTGTTTGCAATGGTGACCCTCTTTCATGAGACTTTGCCTTCAGCTTAACATCAGGCGAGGTAAAGTCAAATTGACGTGCCATAAATAAATAAAAAAAAAGATGCATGTCTACTGAACTAAACACAATTGGACTGAACGTGTTCATACAATTAATCGATGTAATCCACGCTAAGAATTACTTATCTACCTCAATAATGTCGCTATATTTTGAAAGTGCGGATAACTCAAGTTATTTATTTACAAAATATAACATTTTGTCATAACTTCTTAACCCACCCATAAGACTGGTACTTGTAGTAAATTGTCACAGTAATCTGGTGAAATATATCACTCGTTACGCATGACAGCTTAATTTATATACCTACTTGCAAATACAGTTACACAACGTTACCTTTTGGAAAGGGCCACATCAGGGAAAATTTTGCCTCTTAATATAGGAGTATTATTACGTCCCGCCTCGTATTTTCTGCAACCGTAATATATTTTTCAGGATAAACTCTGTTCATAATCAATCATCACCATTCTTTCCTACCTCCTCCCAACTTGATCTATTGCGGTTGATTTTCCGAGAAGCGAACCATCTGACATGCAGAACTAATTGGTGATATCGAAGTTTTGTAGACTTACTGATGAAATAGTCACACTTTTGAGAACTCCAGTAATCCGTTCGTATTGCAACCGATACCAACGGCTTAACGTGCGCTCCGTGACACAACCAGACCAATGTTGCAGTCATATTCATGCATAACAAATATTTTCACGGAGCGGGAATCGTACCCACGCCTACTGCATAGTAGGTCTGGTTTCAGAATCGTAAAAAAATAGTATCGAATATATCCAATGTACGGACACGATCAAGTTAAAATTTTGTAATAGATAGTCTTAAAGTCACAGAACTAATGGGAAAAAAATTACCAGTAGTTCTGCCAACAGAACTACTCAACAGAACAGGTGGGAGTAGACGATACTTTTAAGAATGACCATGTTACACACTTAACGGTACGATTAATTAACGTAACTCAAGATTACCTTTATCGAGTCAATATAAAAATGTATGCCAGATTGGTATATCTACATAAAGGTAATGCAGTTCTCCTACTGAACGTACCTCGCCTGTGGTGACGATGAAGGCGCTGCGTTCGCGCACACAACAAGGACATCGTCCCGCGCAACCTTGGCTATGCCAATTAATTTCAACAATGTTTTCTTACTCACTATAATACAGACGAAATTATCTAGTATACTACAGATAATTAACTAGATAGTTAATTATACACAATAATTATATCTTGATGGAACGGAGATAAAATTGGCTTCAGCTTCCGGTGTTTGTAAGTTTATTATCGATTTGATGAGATGAGATTGGTCCAGTCTTGTTCTGTGATTATGTTGTAACGGTAATTTTTATTTCTTTAGTTGGTCGTTATGATTTATTTAATTTATAATGTCTAGTGGTTACGGCGCCACTACTTGAGATCTTCAGAGTCCAATTCAAGTTTAATTGCTAGCCGTACTTCCCTCTCGTGTCGTATTGCCGTTTTTTTTATCGTGCGAAAAATCCCCACGGATAAACCAAACCACCGAAGCCGGTTGGGTAGGTTTAGTTGTTGGAGGTGAGGTGCTAGCATATGCCTCACACCCCGGCAGACCCGGGGCCTTCTCTTCGGGATGACCCCCGTTGGGTGTAGGGACTACGGTGTCCCTGTCTAGCCCGAGGTATGGGGAGGCGCACTTTGCGCCGCAGCCGCGGCTTGCTTCTGCTAGAGTGACAGGCGGCTCCACCCGTCACCCCCACGCCCGCGTTTATGGAGGACACAGGCACAACCAGGCCAATACAAATAGTCATGTTCATGTATACCATAGAAAAATGAAGTAAGGTATCTTTATTCCGTGAAGTATACATATTTGCCCTGGTCAGGTCAGTCAGGGATCCAGCTCGCGCCCCCTGCGTAGCGGTCTCGTCCACTACCGCCACGCCACAGGCCAGCCATTGAATGCAGTAGGTCAATTTATTGATTGATGTAATGAAATCTTCATTATATCGTTGCATTAACAAGTTAAACTTAGTTTGACTTGACCAGTCAAAGCTGTAATAACAACTTTATCGTGTATTTTTCTTGTCAATTAGTAACAATAGAAAACTAAAATCGTGCCAATTTTTAACAATGAAACCACAAATTAGATTTTTTTTAAAGGGAATTTCATGGCATCACTGCGAATCTCGCAAGATCATGTGCATTACTTACATATGTAAGCAATGCACATGATCTTGCGATATTGTCGTTGTCGTTGACGTCATCTCTCATCCTGCCAGAATTATTTTATGCGTTAGTGGATAAGTGATGATGTGGTCAATGAAGAAGCACATAGAACTTAGAAGAACACAAGATGACGAAAGGGAGAAGCAACCTATTATTATTAAAACAATTACGCAGAACTTGAAGACTTCCAGTTTATAACTTCCTCCCGGGTCTACTAAGGTGCGAGATATATGTTGGCTATTATCTGACCTAAGGACCCAGAGACAGCGTGCGTTTTAGTCGGTTCGAGTCCGATATAACCTCTCCAACCAACTATGGCGGAGGGGTATCCGTGGAAAGAAATAAAAAAATGTATAATTTGCTAAAAACAAAAATTGTGGCAGGACATTTCACTCTCGCAGACGTAGCAGTATATATAAAATCAATGTAGTGCTTGACAATGTTATTATTAATACGTACTTATACCACCTGATGGTGTAAACATTGCTAATTAAAGTTAGTTGATTCGAGATAGCAACATTAACAACACTCAGGTGTTCCTTTTCAAGGGAGATTATACTAACCTAATCTCCCTCGCTAAAGAGATCTAATGACCCATATATAAAACCACAATTCACGTGCAATATTTCTGTGGTTATCTATACAAAGGACGTACTTAGTTCCTGTTTACCTTACCTCCATCAATGGAAATAAGTATTAAATATTATTTATTTTAGTTGCTCTACATCTTCGTGGCTTCGCTACAGTCGAGGTTCTGGCACAGGCCCTACTCTCAGGGTTAGGAAAGCAGACGGCAGTCACTTCCATTCGAATAGCTGAAAATAGGCCTTAAATCAACGATTCTATGTTTTCAGAAACATCGAATTCGTGTTATAATGTAAACGTGTCGGGAGAGTGGAGCATTATGATAGGTAGCCTGCTTACTATGAAGCTCTGTGTGAGTGGTGAAATCTCTCTATTTCTTTTCGTTTTTGGAGGGAGTATGGAATTCGTAATGTAAAGACATCGAGAGACAGAGCATTGCAATTGGCAGAGTTTACGCACACACAGTTTCACAGGCAGGCATGCTATCATAATGCTCCGTTCTTTCGATATCTTTACATTACGAACTCGATAGTTTTTCGTACTAAGATATCCGTTAACGATGAGCAAATGACTGTTCAAACTCGCGTATCAACTCCACCTACCTACTTACTCAGTTGAATAATAACAAACAACATTGTTAATATTCCCTGCATAATCAATTCCCAGTAAGTTGAGCTCCAATGATTTACTCGAATAGGTTGTAAACAGTATTGTATAGTACTCGTAGTCGGCGAACTGTAGGGACGCACGCGTAAATACACACTACAATTTGTACGCAGCCACTATAGTCGCGGGAGAGTCGAAGGATAATGACCTTAGAGCTTGCGCTCGCGCCGCACCCGTGCTCCGTGCCCGATGCTCACAATACCAGCAGTATTTGTACTACAAACATCGAACAATACCCACTTACATATTGTTACTACATATAATAGGTATATGTACATAATATGTACATATTAGTGTAACTGATCTGTGGATTCTAAAGAACTGTTGACATAAGACCATACATTGTAATGTGGCACAAAAAATGTTTACGACTTTATAATCTTATTGAAGTTCATTTACATCGTCCGATTGGTCTTTGAACTTCGTATGACCTTGCAGCTTCCTCCATCGGACGTAATTTTAGTTAATTAATGAATAAACAACGCTCTTAGGAGTACTTGTATTAAAAATTACGTGTGGATGTGGATAATAAATGCCAACTTTACAGTAATTGCCAAATGCAAGGCTCAAACCTTGCCTCCATTAATATTTCCTTTTTCTTAAGTACCTACTTTAGTATTTGAAATTCAAGTTAGTAACGAGAAAAATAGGTAAATTTTTTTTGACTGCTCATGTCCAATTCACGATTTAAGAACTAGTCGTGAACTGGATTTCTGCCCACTTGGAGAATATCTTGAGAGTGTAGGGTTATATGGAATTCGCTGCGTATTCGTATTCGTGATATCATTTGCCTTTTTTTACGTCTTACGACTTGACTTTAGTTATGAGGTGGTATAAGTAATATTCTTTCTCCTCGATCCACATGGGTGACCACACGAATTGTGGTAAGTGTACTTTTCCCACCGGGTTTCCTTTTGAAAATATTCACCCTTCAGTTATTTCTACATTTATTTTCAGCATTCGGGATAATTCATAATAATGTTTCGTAATATAAGTCTGTGAGTTTATTAAATTATTTTATTATTATCATATACATTTATATTGACATTAACATTTTGTGGTTGTCCATTGTTCACTATAAATAGTGGTGATGGGAAATCCAGGGTGATATATAAATGAGGAAATTAACAATGATGTCACTTCTTGTTTCGTACAAATGTGTAACTGAATAATTATAAACAAACATTTGTTTTGGTCATTGAGTAGCCATCCTACGCTTTGGTTTGATTAGTAATTAAGTAATTTAAGGTAAGATAAGGCCCACGGGTAAAGCCTCTTTCTGTCGTGCCATTGTATTACTTATAACTTCAATACATGCTACGTATAGGTTCACTGTGTTTCCTTCTTCCTACAGTCCCAGCTCCTTTACGGGGAAAAAGCATCTGATGAGGCCGTTAAGCATTGTGACATTTTACGTGTTTGTAATGCTGACCCATGTTCCAGAGACTTTGCCTTGAGCTTACCATCAAAGGTGAAAGGGGTGAAGTCAAATTGACGTGTCCTTAATTAAAAAAAAAACAAATGTAATGACATTCTTAGATATCTACTCTTTGTACACAATTTACAACTACAATATTCTGATGTACTACCGACGATGCGCTCGTGTTCCAGGTTAAAAAATATACAACCTCTTTTTTTTGACAACCTCTGTGGCATAGTATGAGCAATGTACGGCTACGGTTTTTTTCGTGCACGAAATTCCAACGGTTTCCACCCCCGAGTGACTGAGTCGTAATACAATCGAATCGTAATATGATATATAGCTTATGTTGCTTCTAGATATTGTAGCTTTTTAAATTTATTAATCCTATAAAATTAAGTTGTAATGAATGCGGTCATTCTTCCCTTGGATACAAGACAGCAGTACCTACCTCCGATCAAAAATACTTGGAAAAAGTAAAAAAGAAAACAAGCGTTATCGTGTTCGGGAGGGGACGCAAACCAAAGTCCCCCGACACGATAACGATTGGATTATTCACTTTACTGTCTTGAGGAATTTTTTGTGTTAGTTTTTTACATTTTAAATGTCAAACCCTTTCATTTGATATCCATTATGAAGGAGTTGTGATAAAATATATACCTTCGGGGTAGGCAGAGACAATAGCTCGCCGACATTTTAATCTATCCTTACATACCTCATGAAATTCCTCCACTATCACCGTCTGGTTTCGAATATTCCGGACCTGCCTTTTTTCAAAATAAAATCACTCCCAATTAATTCACCTTTCAAAATAAAAATAACTACATTAAAATCGATTCAGCTGTTCGGCTTCTCCCTATCCGGGAAAAGATGAGGACACCGTAGTCCCACTCACCTGAGAGATCCTTCGCTGGCGCTGAGTCCGACATAGCGTGAGGGGATATGCTACCTGAGGCTACCTCATACCTCGGCAACTGATGGCTCAAGACGGTCATGCGGTTTTGGTCGGTACGAGTCCGACGTAACCATCCTCACTTGCTTTAGTGGTGGGTATCCGTGGATGGGATTTCCGCACGGGCAAAAATGACTCTCTTTTAATGAAGCAGCCAAATCAACAACAAAATTACAAATAGAATGCTTGCTTATTGCACTGCACTTGTTAACAGCTTCCTAATGAAATTAAAGACTTACCTATCAGTAAATTAAAAAAAAAAAACTAAAATATAATAAAATAAAAATAGTCTAAAATCCAAGATTATTGATGGATGATAATAAACAAGTCAAGAAATGAGCTGTTTAGTCAACTTGCTACATCTAGAATTAGTAAATGATTGCAAATAGCCAAAAAAAAAAAAGAAGAGCCCGCTAAGTTACTAACTGAACTCTTCTCAGGACGGGGTATAACCGGTGATCCATTTGCTAAACTAACGTACAATATATTTTTAATATCGACATATTGTAAGTGTTGGTTAATGGTCTATACAGAATAAATGGTTTTTGAATTTAGAATTTGCTTCTAAACGATGCGTAGTTGTTTATAGGTAAGAACCTCACATCGAATCTAGAACTCGTTCGTACGTATCGCAATGTCGTTGAGTGAGTAGACAGGTTTAGATATAATGACGTGAGACATTGTTTCATTTCCTGTGCTCGTGGATCGTTGTATATTTTTAGTTTTTACCCGTCAAGATCTAATACGATTAAATGGTTGGCTACCGTTTGCGACGTGCATTGGTCTCTTTCCCAATGGGTTAGACAGAGATCACATGTTTCCACTTACTGCTTTTCGTTTGCACCTTCATAAGTAATTAGTTTCCATCTCTCGTTGGTACTCATGACCAGGCGTCTTACCAGGCCTTCTTAAAAGTAATAATAGTTTAATTTAAATTTACTTTCATACTGTGATTTGGACCATCAGCGTCTGTCAAGTTACCAATGCTATATGGTCAAACATTATCTCTTACTGTAGTGGATACATTGATTGTTTAATTTGTTAGAATTTACACTTTCTTACGGATCATTCTCACTAGTTCCACCAACAATTAGTTCCATGGAACTAGTGAGATTTTTTTTCTCATTAGTTCCATGGTCTTTGATAATGAAACAAATGAAACAAAACTTAAAGATTTCATTGACAAGGTGTGTGTAGACGAGAATGACTTCAGTATATATTATATTAATTGCTAAATTTGACCTATTTTCTCTTAAAAAGGTCGCAGCGTCAAAATTTCAACCTGAATGTTAAAGTTTCCGATTTAAATTTATAGTTCTGAATTATATATCATTCTAAAAGTATCATCCATATGAATGGCGAATACCTCTGCCCACTTACTGGCCTGAATGATTTCGACATTCTTGGCGCAGCTCCGATAATCTGAGAAAAAAAATAAACGAGCGCCAACGTAAATACACCCACTGAGTTGAAAGTGCGCATCCACACGGCGAACCGGCGACAAGAAAAATAAATCACACTGGTATGGTACGCTCGGGATAAGATTTTTTACGCAACAAGCTCTTTGTTTATAACTAGTAACGTCGTCGGACAGACGGCTGGTTATTCAACCGGGCGCATTCCGCGGCGGCTCCACTTTTTGCTCGCCCTCGACTGTACGCCGCCGTCCTTTTCGCTGGTGAAAAACGACCAATTAGAGATTTTACGGCAGGAATTAACATCGGGCATTGTGGCTGTAGTGCGGCATCGCCCGAATGAATGCGACGCAGACGAAACACTCGCCAACGACTGCCGGAATAATCTACTTCTATAGCTACTTAGTTTTATCTCGTAATAAATGCTTGGATCTTGGCTGCGCTCACAGAAAAACAAATATATACTCTGAAATATACGTGTTTTGTGTTCGTTTATCTGAAAGAAGATGTTCCCATTGATGTGAGGTAATAGCTGTGGCGCCATAGTGGCGATCCATCGCTATTGTTTACTTGGCTATGAACGCAGTCGCCGCTACATGACACTTAACGGAGTGAAAATCCTTTTAGCACTTACCTTTCAAATCGTAAAAACGAAAAATAAAAGTATATCTTAAAAGGCCAGTATTTGACAAAAAATATCTTAACTCAGAAAGATTTATTAATATAGAGAGCTGCTCTTCTGTGAAATAACGATTTCATATTCAACATGAATGATTCAGTGACTGTACACGCTCGACCCAAAAGAAGGTAGAATATGGGTCTAAGTCCTTATTTATTCCAGCGCCAATCCCGGTTGCATTAAGGCTTACACTGTAGAGCCCAGCCTGTATCCAGTCAAGTAGGTAGGTAGGAAAGGAGGTCTATAAGTTTTTTTGGCAATGACGGGAGCCTCTACCGTCAGAGTCCTACTAAATATCAACCATTGTCAAACCACTAAGATAACACAAAAAACAATATTGAATTTTAGATTTCACTGATAGGCTAGTACAGTTGAAAATTAAACGGCATCGTAAAGAGTGAAAGAAATGAAATTATGGACACTTTTTTCATTTAATATGTTACTTTAAGACCATGTCAATAACGGTGAACATTCACTCAATTCCAGCAATCTGATGGTAGTGGCTCGTATAAGCCATGTAAGGACAACATGCCCAGAGTTTCGCCCCTCAAATAGTTGGGTCGCTAGCAGGTGAGTTTGGCTTGGACCCAAAAGATTTTGTTGGCCTCCGTACACCAATCTCTTTAGTTAACCACGCTAATGCAAAGCCTATATACAACAATGACGACTTCTAACACATTAGAAAAATAACAGATGCATTCTAATTTCGGGTTCCTTTGATTAGTCACTTCGAGCTGTTTTAATGTCGGAGGCTAGTGTCCAACATTGTATTAACTAAAAAATAAAAATAAAACGTTTTACGATCGTACGTGGCCCTCGAACACTGACGCCTATAAAAACCGATCAACGCAGAAAAGTGTTGCCATCATTTAATTTTACCCGAAAATAGTTGTATTTAAAATATTAGACATTTTCTTTTCAATCTCTCCATAACAATATACCTAAAACAGATTGACTGTTTCTAAGAATGGTCTGACGTATACACTAATTGAGCTGTGTCTCATTCACACGAATGATATTTAGACAGTCAATAAACTGATGAACGACGTGAATAAACACAAAACACATTCATCTAGGCAATATCTCCATTCAAGTAATAGATGTAGGATCAAAAATATACTTACATAAATGTTACTGGAACTATATCTGATATCTACATGTCAATAGGTTGTTAAAAAACGTATTTTCAATTATGTACCATTTGATAACTGGTTCACAAGAATTTCTTCTCTGTATACTATAGGTACGTGGGTATAACTTCAAAAAAATCCATCTCTAATCGTAATAATATTCGAGAAATTTTGATATCATGACTCATATGCTATTTAAAAACAAATTTTATAATGATTAAAAAGACCCTATTCTTATGCTATATTTATATTCTAGGTTACGAGTAAATATTTAAAATATGCAAAGCATTATCGAGGTAAACTCTGAAAACTAAGATAGTTTCAATATAGTCCAGCGGGATACCAAATTTGGATTGCATTAAAATGAATTAGAACACACATTTAAAACTGGAACATTATAAAAGGTCTGTTTTTACAGAATTTATGATGCAAGCTCTGGTAACCCACAGAGCGCAGAGCGAGATCACAAAAAGTTAACACCAGGGGTGCACCATCAACATTATTTACATCTTTTTTTTTATTCTGCGGCAAAATGGTGTCGAATTACAATCTCGGAATGTTTAGTGGAGTCTGACACTAGATACGCTGTTTAGGAATGTGCTTCTTAAATTCTCCAAAGAGTTATGTCGATATTTTGTACCTTTCTTTCCCGCCGAGTCAGGTGATGCATAAGACTATGATGAATTATTTCACATTTTGTTTCGACTCTCTTCTAGTGTCTTATGTTCTCTTCTCCACTTCATTATCTTAGCGTATGATCATTGTTATGTGGCCCTCCAATATTTTAACCTCGAAAACGATAGGTGCCTTCGACAAAGTCACATAAGTCATGGTAAGCAAGCGCATCATCTAGCAGGTAAGGTTATTTTTTTAAAGATATTGGCAGAGAAATTTACACCCTCTTTCCTCGTCTTAAGAAGTACTCCCAAACTGAAATAAAAGATAGATATTAGAGAGAATAGCCAAACATGAGCAATTCAAGACAAGAATATATACTTTCTCTGCTGACCGTACAAAGCCGCTCAAGCTAAAGTACTAGTATTGTTTTGGATGCGTTTTTTTTATTACATGAAGATACCGTCCCAAACAGGTAGCTCTGATGTAAGTTCGATTCCGATCTTAACATTTATAATTACTAAAGTGTTATTCACTCATTATAAAATAAAAAATTAATCACTGAACAATGATGCACATCACAGAGTACAAATTTCAGTTTTAATCTTTATTCTGACTGAGGTAATACCTAAAGCCGTTTAGGTTTTGTGGGACAAAAAGAATGATTCACACTTTTTGTAGCATGTCGAGTGCGACGTGTACCTACCTATCCGATTAGGCTACACTCTGGTAATATTTGCACATTGCACGTTTTTCTCTGTTTATGTAAAATTCAACATTGATTTATTTCACGTTATTTGGGTCCTGAATAGATTTTTTTATCTATAATTTCAGTCATCAGCAAGTCACCGGACATCGCCTCGGTAAGCTAGAGTTCTCAAAATGATGGTTCGAAACCATTACAGATAGGACTCGCTAGTAATGCTACAACGGTGGCCCTCATATGGGTCATGATATGGGTTTTTTTGGATAGTGCTTCGGACTGAAATAAAGGAAACCCGTGTAGATACACTCGTTTCCTTTGTTTTACAGATGTCGTTAAAGAAGATATGTATATATACCAAACCGCTACTTCATAGATGGATTTGATTGCACCTTGAGAGGGAAATACGAGTACCTATTTATAAGCCCTGCATGCTGGAAGAAGGCAAAGGAGGTAGGAATAATTGAAAGTGCTTATAGGAATATTCGCTATGGTAGAAGCGATGAAATAGTGTCATTTGCATTTACTGCTTATTATTATTCCTCAACTTGATATGTTCACGTGTTTCTGAGAAATCTTTGGTGTGGTTTAAATTCGTTAACGTTTATTGTGAAAAAAATAACCTAATACTTAAATAATTCGTCGTACCTATTCGTTTCTTTTAAACCTGTGTGTATAGGTTTTATGCAAATCAATCAAGTTTACCTACCTGACTTCCAAATTTGACTTGGGGAAGACCCATCAAAAAAATGTTACCTGTGCACGTTGCCGTAAAAAAAACCCGCTCTTACTACGAATTTACGTTTCGGGACAAAAAATGACAATATTTAAAAGTGGCGCTTAGTCGTGGAATAATGAACAAGTTATTGTGTGGAGTATAATAGTTGGAGTGGCTTGAGAACTACACTATTTGGCTATTATGAGCCTTGTCCACAAGACTACATTCGTCGCCAGGTACCTACCTGCGTAGCTGGCGGCCCGTTAAATTTGCTGTCGGCGACAATACGCGTTACTCTAACGCTGTGGGTGTGCCCCATAAATAGCTACGGATAATTGCTATCGAACAGTTTAAATTTGGTACGTATTGTGTGAGTACTATAGGTTAGTGGCGGCAATTATTAAGTCGATGACGTTAGTAGGTACGGCACTATTATTTCAATCTGTTGTTACAGTTACACATACTAAACTTATGCCAATTTCCTCCTAGGGTAAGCCGAGAATCCCGTTCACTGTTTCGAACCTCACGTACTTCATGAGCTTAATCTACTGTCATTATTTTCTTTCATACGAGCAGTGGCGTATTATCCAAAGGGAAAGGTAAGCACGTGCCTAGGGGCGCGAAGGCAGAAGTCGCAGAATGACCTCCGTCCTCCATGAGCCTCCGCAGGTGACGGGAGGGGCTACCTGTCACCCTAGCAAAAGCAAGGCGGCAGCACAAAGTGCGTCTCCCCTTGCACACCATGGTTCCCACATTAGGGGAAGGGGATCATCTCAAAAGAGATGTACCCGGGTCTGCCGAGATATATCTTGAATAATCTCACCTCCGACAATCAAGGACCTGTACTTAAGACAGCGTGCGTTTTAGTCAATTCGAGTCCGACACAATCACCTTCACCCCTTTTTAATTCATCTAAGCCTTTACCGGTTTTGGCGGAGGTAGTATCCGTGAGGGATTCTGCGCGAACAATATGAACGTATTTAGTGAAGACTATCTAATACAGGACAGACCACTAATTAATGTACAGTGTACACCATACAATATAGTACATACAAAGGTTGTTTGTAAGAGATTGCAGTCTGCGATAAGACCGCTTATTGTACCACTGACTGTCACATAGTATCCATTGTTTGTGTCCTATGTTTGGTTACAATAAAGAGTACCCAGCTATCTAACTAGTTATTCGTCGTGTCCGGTCAACATATAACCCTGACCGACAAGAGATAAGAGCCAAGAGAATAGAGAACAATAATTATCGCATTAGGATAATTATTGTTCTCTATTCGATGATCTTGTATTGAAGGTGACTTTGCAAGGGCAGAAGTAACACTGGCACAGAGACAAGTATTCTGAGACGGTCCTTTCTTCTGAAGTGGGAGTGGTGGCTGGCCAATCAAAAAGCGCAAGTCGTGTCGCGTGTGCCTTGCCTAAGCGGACGGCAGGAGGACTCCTCTTCTGCTGCACCAGAGACGGGCCTGCCGCCGAGTAGCGGCGGGCGACTCGCACGGCGATGGCGGAAGATGATGTTCCCGCCATCGTCGAAATGCTACGATGACGGACACCGTGGTGGTTTAGTGGGTAGTCTGGCCCCCGGTTTAGGTCAGGAGTCCCACACAAAGCTGCCCCCCCCCCCCTCGCACGGTGGGGGATGAGCGCAGTACGTAAATGCATTAAAAAAAGGGATGTGTATTCTATTGAGATAAATAGCCACTTCATATCATAACTCATAAGTATCCAAATCAGAATTTCTTTTATGTTCGATAGACTCGCGTTTGACCACTATCTCACCTGTTAGTAAGTGATGATGTGGTCGACTGTGGAACACCCTTGCCTAGAAGTAAGCTATTCATTCTGGTCTTGAAGACTTCCAAGTTGTACCTATCCTGACCTGAAACACAGATTCAGGCAGAGCGTTCCACTCTATGTGTTCTTTAAGTAGTGTGTAGATATGTAGTAAAGTACATACAATGTCTTTGATTTGGGTGGGATGCAATTAAATGTACTTTAATAACATAATATGATATACAAATTAATAAAGTACACATTATATTTATCTGATTTGAGTAGGGTATTCTTAGATTTTTTGAATGAGAATGAGCGCGATGAGGTTGCCATGCAAAACAACCATTATTCTGGGGCACGGGCAGCTGGAGTCCTAAAAGTCTGACAACCTATACATTGATACAGGTAACTTCGATATCGAACTTGTTGAGATGCAGCTACCGTCTGACCTCCCGAAACTGATTGCTCATACATGCAAGGCGGTAGATAAAATTATTCGGTTCAGTTTTATTTACATTTTGAATTTAGACTATATCCATAATTTTAGTCGAATCATCATCCATGAGAACGCCATAAAATATGTGACAAAAAATTAAATAAGCATAGGTTCTCACACCGACATTCATTAGACGCCGTTCACAAAGCACAATGGACATATTGGGCCCATGTGTGCTGAGCCCTTCATGGACGATTGTGTCCAAATTGTACTCAAATCACAAATGTTACACTGTCAAAAGACGAACACCGACTTTTGCACTTCATCAAAAATAAATTTATCTCGAAATAATACAATCCCAACCTGTTGTCCCTTTTTGTAGATTCAACACAAAGCAATGCAAAAAATAACTAAGCAGGGGTCCCATCGCCCATTGTACCTTTGTAACTAAACTGAATTATTGTTTTTAACTAAGTTTTTATGCGATGGTTTCAAGTGGTTGGTACGTGAATAGATTCTATTTAAAATGACCGTTTCATTGTTTGCCTGCTCAATTGAAAACTCTACATTATGTACTTGTCGTACGCATTTTTTCCTACTACTACTCCTATTGTAAAGTTAATAATAAGTTTTTAATAAGAAATTAACTATTTAAACAATAAATTAAGTGCCAGCGTAACTAATGAATTTCATTATAAGTTATGATCTGATCTACTATTTGTTCGTTATTATGTTTATCATTCAATATACAATCTCATATACAATCAAGTTGCAAGACACTGCAACATTAAAAAGCGCTCGGTGAGACAAGCAAAAAAAGAGGTAACAAAATGGCTTACCAGAATGACATATGAAGCCACTGAAATACTTTTGCTATATTAGTTTAGACCAAGTAAATGTAACTTATGTAATCGTCAGAGGTACCCACAGGACAGGCTTGCCTAGTGTGGGGCCAACGGACACTGTTTAAAGAACTGTACTTTTACTGATAATAAATATTTTTCTTTTCTATTTTCTAATAATTAATTCAATAATAGGTCTCTCCCAATATCCTTCATCAAAAGTATATAGGTACTTAAGCATGTATGGCCGTTTTTCCCAAAATTTCCTAAATAATAGGAGCCATCTAGGAAAAGGTAGGTCGCCCAGGTAGGGATCATCTAATTGGAAATTCATTTGTCACCCTCAAAAAGCAACCCCATTTCACCTCCGTATTTATAGCCAGTTTAATTTATTATTTGGCTTTTCAAACTCATTTCCATCCATTTACAATAGGTCTCATGCTGTTATTTCGCAAAAAAAATATATGTGCGCTATCTGTACATCCTTCAATTCTGAGCCTGTACGTCAAAACTGTAAACAAAACAAAACTGGCGTTAAATAAATAATGAAGTTGAAGCTACTTTATATGCCCTCTAGCGGAAAACCGTCAAACTTAAATAACTGCTTCTAACCTTATTGTAAAGCCCCATTCATTGAGAGTCAACCAACGGACGAACTAATGGCAAGTGCAAACGTCAGATGGCGTAGCAATCAGTTTAAAAAAAAAATATTATCGGAGAAGTATTGTTATTAAATTATTGTCTTTGGTGTAACGTTTGGTATTTATATCTGACATAAATATAAATGATGTCTATAATCTGTGCTGTTTACATTTTATAAGAAAATACGTCCGATGTCAATGTAATGTTTTTGTAACTCGAATTATAAAAAATAATAAAAAAAATATAATGTGTTCCTTATAGACATGTATAAATATATTTAGAAACCATGTCAGAAGTTTTTCATAAGAGTTTTTATACAACACGCAGTGCTGGATATAAATACAGAACTCTATCCACCAACACGCACACGAAAGGAGATCTCAAAATAAAGTCAGAAGCTAAACATGGAAGTCTCTGGGACAAAAAGATGGGAGAGCTCAAAAACGCTATTCTTACGAAAGTTGACAACGAATCTGCAATTGCTAACAAAGTTCGGGCAGCGATGAACGAAAAAATGGCTAAAATCGATGCCAAAGTTGACTCAATGCTGAAGCTACAAAATACAGTACTGTCACTGCGGAACGATCTAAATAAAGCAGGGTTTACACTGATGGAATTACTAGAAAAAGTTGATAGGATGGATGCAATTTCAGCGGTGAATAGCTTTCAATCCAGTAGGACTATTTGGAAATCTCCTGTGCATGAACTTGACGAGCCTCAAGATGAAGTAATTGTAGCAATACATTAAATAAAGGTCGCGGCTACAGAGACTGCAAACTGAACGATACAGATCCGTACGCATTTTACGCAATTTCGTTTAATACGGTACTCCTTTTCGGTCTTTTTACCCGACTGCGCGACGCAAAGGAGGGTATTGTGTTTATCAGTCTATGTATGTATGTATGTATGTATGTATGTTTGTTTCTATGTGGCGCTCTAGAGACCAAACGCATGGGCCGATTTTGATCATTCTTACGTCAATCGATTCGTCTTAACCTTGCGAGTGTCACTAAAGACATGACAGTAACCAAAATTCACCACAGCGACAACCAGACGCCATTTTGTCAAAATGAAAAAATAAAAAGTCGATGAACTATGTCAAGTGGGGTGTCGTTGAATAGGTATTTTAAAATCATATTTAGGTTTCTTTTACCATTTTTCATTTTAAATAATAGTTTAGGATATATAACGATTTAAAGTTGTTTAACAAAACATTTATTCTCGCTAATTTCCTTACTTATTGATTTAAGTTTATATTTCAAGTGTAAACGACATACAAACAAAAATATTTTTGATAACTAAAAAGTATAAAATAAAAAAATAATTTAAAGAAAAACAAAAAACCCGACTGCGGAAACTAAAAAGAATGAAACAAGCCCAGTAGTTTGATATTCATACAATACTCACAGTCGGGGCCCATTCAAATTTTACCAATCAAATCTTCCCAAGGGGCCCCGACTGTGAGTATTGTATGAATATCAAACTACTGGGCTTGTTTCATTCTTTTTAGTTTCCGCAGTCGGGTTTTTTGTTTTTCTTTAAATTATTTTTTTATTTCTAGGTGGTTATGAAAAAAATAGTTAACCACAAAGGCCTAATGTGTGAGTTGCGCTTCGTTCCCGCATTAGTCATCTAATCTAACCTATCCAGATCAAATTGCGTACGGAGCAGTATGCCTATGAATCCGTTTCGTCCAGTTCGACTACACGGATTTCAGCCACTCCCTTAAATAAACAATATACTATCAGAGTTATGAGATCTGTCCATATCTAACTGCGTGTCATTACCCAGTCACCACAACCATCTTTAGAGAATATGTAAATCTAAGCTACAGCCCTTTACTGGGCCTCAATTCTACTAATTGACAATCATTGTCAAGGCACTGAGATTACAGCAAATGTCATTTAATTTTGGACTCTACTTTTACACTGTTGAAGTTCAAAATTAAATGGCATTCTGACGAGTGAATAAAACGATGTAATAAACTCTTTTTCATTTTCAACAATAAGGCAATGTAATTAAAGCCGACAATGCCATGGCAGTTTTTATGATCTCAGTCGTGTGGCTATGGTTAACAATGTAGAATCGGGGTCCTAATTGACTGCTAGAATTTCCTCTCGAAGTCAGAAGCAAGTTCAAACTTCGTCCATCTCCTTCGCAGCAGGCCTCTTCAACAAATGCAACAAATGCCTCAAAGGTGAGGATGGCTCTGTCCAGCACTCATAGATTAGTTCAATACAGTATCTACTGATAGAGGTATCTCTCTAGTAGATCGTAGTCTCTAGTAGTAGAGGTAGAGAGTACATCTCATTTTTGATGGGGTAGGTGCACTCAACAAAGGAGATAGGGCACCACGTTTTTAATATAATGCTGTATGTAAATATGGTACCGTGTCTCTTTTGCTGACCTGCTAGCTGAAATTACTCGTATTTCTACAAGTAACTAATTGCTTGCGTTAGGAGTTAGGAGTAGGTTTTCGCCATGTAAAGACCAGGATTCGAACCCAGAAACTCTCGATGGAAGACATAGCTATGCTACCGAACAACTGAAACTTCTGTACCTACTATCTAAGTAGGTATATCAGTGAACATATGAATAATCTGTTAAAGAAAATTTCATATACTCTCCTGAAAAGTATGTCTATTTTCTCTTACCAAAACGGTTTATTTATTTCTGTGGACACATTGAAGATGGAATGTAATAAAAAACAATACAGGTACATTTAACAACATATATTTGTCTCAAGATTATTGTATACCCAGCTCTAAGCTGAACACAATCTAATTCATGATTACAATAAATTAAGTTTACGTACATGATCTAATAAATTTCAAATACAATTATTTCATTTGACATTTAAAACCGTTTAAAACGCACGGACATACATATATCGCGAATAAGTAATTTTATTACATAAAAAGCTTTTATTTAAATTTGCTAAACATGTATTGATTAATGAGAGTAACTCTCCACATTTAGAATAATAAAATTTGAAATAAAAAAGCAAATTAGAATAGCCACATTCAATATGGCACCAATTTCTTTATGATACTTAATAATCTAAGTTACATAATTTTATACATTGCAATAATTCGTTCTCCGAACGTCTGTACACATATAATTCATGAAAATGTACTTGATTACGACTAGTGAATATTTAGGTAACTATTTCACTAAACTAAGGAAGAATTCTACTAAACAATTCGTCTAAAATCAACTAAACATAAATATACTGACTAAACAACAAGATTTTTTAAAACATTTATATTAATGAAAAAAGATTAAAATATCTCTTGTGCAGCCTAGGTATCTCTGTACAAGAGACCTTTATAATTTACTCCTCTTACGCATAAACGAAATTAAAGAACATTTAGTTCGTAGGTCTTACTTTATGTATCTACATAAAATGAGAAGGTTAAATACGAAAGTTTGAAGATACGTACTTTTACTTTGTAATGTGAGTCATCATTACTCTCCTTAGATTCAGAGAACCTCCTTAAATTCATTCTCTTAAGACAGATTACCTAAATACATAGCAGTGAGTGAGGCTCACCTGCCATTGTTTCTCTCATACAATTATTAATAAATGCAACAAAATTATTTAACAAATATACAAACGTGAGACGCAGATAATATTCTAACGACGCCATTTTATGCACCAATCATTACAATTTATTTATTTTTGCTTAAACATGTATAAATGCAAATTGTCAAACAATTTCATATATTTACTAAATAAACAATAACATAATACAACTAATGATTTAATATAAATATCACAAATCACAAAATAGTTTACTGCATTGATTCGTACAAGCTGCTGAAAATCAACTTGGTAAATAAGAGACCCGCTCATAGCAATCAAAATAACAATCTACCTACATATACCTATAAAAACAATAAAATGAACACAGACTTATAAGTGGACACTGGCTTAAGATGTAATTTAGCAGCTGCGGGTAAATATTAAAGTAATAAATGATTAGGACCCCGATTCTACTAGGTAGTTGTCAAGCCACCGAGATTGTAAAAGAAATCAGCTTTATCTGCGTAGGCTCATAGTTCAAAATTAAATAAAAAAGAGTTCGTAACATTGGTTTAATACACTCTACACAGTGATTTCATTTTAGAGTTCAATAACATACCAGTAAACTCTAAAATTTAATGTCATTTTTCCTAACCTCAGTGGTTTGACAATGGTTGCCAATTCGTAGAATGAGGGCCCAGTACTACTGTGTTAAAACACTAAGTACTTAGGTTTAATACGATTTAGTTATCATTTAGACTCGTAAAAAAATACAAAATAAGGCATCCTTTCTTTCCTTTTAACTCTTTACTTCTTCGTAATTTTTAGATTATGATTGATAAATAGATTTCAGTATAATATTCGTATGTACTTGTAGAAGTTGTTGACACTTACGCTCACATTGAATTACAAGGAAGTCCAATACACAAGAAAGAATGCTAGATCTTTTTATTTACACTTTTGTTCACTTCAATAGATACCAGTCAGTCACAAGTCTTTAAAGAAGGTAAGACCATTTGTCTTTATTTAAATCGCCACAGCTACCTTAGACATGGGTAGCGGGCACCGAATCTCAGTCGAATAAACATATTATAGCACGCAGGAGACCTTCACCAAAACAAGCGCAGCAACCACCCTTGCCTTGTTTTTCGTCAGGCGCAAAGCTGGGCTGTTTAGGGCGCTTCGGGCGACGTGCACACAGTTTGCTAGGTACAGGTTCCTCAACTGGTGGTTCAGATCGTGGGCTGAGATGGACAGGTAGGGCCGCAGGCTCTGTTGGCCGGGGGCGAGCCCAATGTCGAAGAAGAGCTTCTTGCTCGTGACCCACCGGTACCGGTGCCGATAGTTTTCGAGCACGCGCCAACACTAAGGTGCGCTCCATCGGTTCAAGTAATTCCATTGCCAGAGCACGGTCAAGCTCTGCACCTGATAGCAACAAATACCGCGGACAATATGACAATTCCCCGAGTGCTGCTCTCTTATTAGCTGGGGTCAACTCTCGCTTGGTACGTTTGCAAATAGCTGTGCTCCATCGTGATAGTGCTTCAACTAATACCATTTCACTCGACACTCGAAACGTGTCACGTCGCACAATGAGCAATAAGTCCTCGTACGCAAGATCTTCAATGCGTTCATCATTCAATGCTGCATCTGCGTTCTCATCTAATACCAAGAGAGCGTTGTGGGCTAGAGAGTCACACCAACGCGAGCACTGTGCCAGCGAGCGGGCGGCAGCATCATCTGTAAGAGCTGGCAGAGGTGGTGCAGAAGCAGCACCCGGCAGTCTCGCACACAGGAACCGTAAGTCTCGTAAAATTTCTAGTGCGACTCCAGCGTCGAGCATCTCGTCGAGTCTACGAGCGCAACGCTCCGCAAGTGGAGGGCATAAAAACTTGTAGGCAGCATCCATTGAAGCACGCGCAGTGCCCACGGAGTTGAGTTGTGTTGGCTCACAGTAATGATAACGCAGTAATTGCTCGAAACCCCTTCGATCAACGTAGTCTACTATAATGACGTCAGTTTTACAGTTAAGAAGGGCCGCGAATACAGGACTTGTGGCAGCAAGTACCCGGCGGTGCCCTGGGTAGCGCCAAGTGTCTCCATTGATGCCGACTTCGAACACGATGTCACTTTGCTTCTCATCATCATAAAGCCCAGTGGTATCCTCAACCTCGTTATCTTCACTATAATCCGGTCCACTTTCACATTCTAGCGGTGGTGGCTCAACTCCGATCTCATCATCGGAGTTTACTCGTGCTGGATTCGTAACTATCGTCATGGTTGGTTTTCTTTGTACCTGAAAAAATAAAGAAATTGGTTAATTAACCACATACGGTGCACGGACTTAACAGGGTAACCCAGGTTTTGATAGTATATGACTTTCTAATAGAGTTTCTTAAATTATTTTTACGTGAAGTACCTACCTAGGTGTAGCAACGGGTAAGTCGATTTCTATTGGCTTACTCTACAAAGGGAAACCGTGCATGGGACAGATGTATAAAATTATCCTAGAGGCGGTCTATAAGAGGTATTTTTTTGCATTAGCTTCTCTTTTTCTACCCTTCGTACTGCATCAAAACGACAAACTAGTTACTACGGCAAAAAAATATACACCTGGAAGATATTATAATTACCTACACTAAAAATAGAGAAGAGTAGATTATACATAGTACAACACCCAGGTCAGTAAGTAGGCCTGATACTACTAGGTGCGTGCCGTGCACTTAATATTTTTCAATTAATCCTTTTAAATCCTTCCTTATACGTGGTGCTAAGTAGCGCTACTTAACATACAGTTAGCGTCGCTTATTATATCCTATATGAACATATCGGAGCCATAAAGAATCGTTATTACTCAGTTTGTACTACGAATCATCATAGGTGTTAAATATACTACCAAGGGCAGTTGTGTCTGGTTTTCATAAAAATGGCATAGTATGAATGTAAACAATTGGTTTTGTACATAACTGTAAATTCGAACTGAATTATTGTTAGCGTATTTGATCTTTTATTACAGCTGTTTCACCTTGTTACCATATTTAGGTGTGTGTACAAAGAAATCAACAATATATTGAGATTTAAGTACCATTATTATCAAGAATTGTTGTTACTTATCAAGGAACTGCCTCTGTAAACAAGTGGCAATACAATTGCAGCAGGCTTCTGCTGCAGAATCGTTGTAATTTCGCCAATATCAAGTTAATATGGTATTAAATCATTAATAGCCTGAGATCAATGTCAAATTTTTCAAGAAATTCTATCAGAACTACGTTAGCCATGCCAATAAATATTCCGTGTATTCGCTCCCCACGAGATCTGGTCCCCGATTCTACTTTGTCAACCATAGTCAGACCACTGAGATTACAAAAAATACTGTTCAATTTTAGACTTTGCTTTCAAACTCTTAACGTTTAAAATTAAATGGCATCGTGTAGAGTGAAAGACGCGATGTAATGAAGTATTTTTCACTTCATTCTGAACTTTAAGCTAATGTTAATAAAGCCAAAATTTCAATGTCAATTTTTGTACTTCCAGTGGTTTCCCAATAGTTAACAATTAAAAGAATCAGGGTCCAGGTAGTCGATTAAGATATGGTTTTATAGGGGTTATAAGGGGGTAGAAAAGAAATTGGCGTATGCTTATGCCTGTCATAGATGTCAAAATACATGTCATTCCCCTGCATTGAACCTCATTGAACATTCTATTCGATCAAATGAGGATCAACGAATTACCATTTGCCTAAGTTGATGCTTAATACTTCTAAATTTTATACTATGTACCGTTCTGAATCAATAAGTAGAGTAGGTAGTTGTCAACTGAACATTTGAATAATATATCACCGCTCTCACGTATGTTCCCTTTACTATTTATAAAACATATTTCATAATGGCTGCAAAGGTAAGCTGTATCGATTTTCTCCCGTCAACGTCGACATAACTAGAGCTAAATTGAATACATATGGAGCGTTTGTATGGATTGCAGTAGCAGTTCTTTAATAGAACGTAGACAGATGTTGAGCTACACGTTTACAGACCTTTTTTCTTACTCAGTGACATATATTTATTTTCTACTAGATATAAGATACAATCGATGCATGTAGTAGAAGAAGTCGTAGCAAGTGCGAAGACGGTGGACCCCTATTTTACTAATTGTGAACCCTTGTCAAGCCACTGAGATTACAAAAATTACCATTGAATTAAAAACTTCACTGCTATACGGTTAATATAAAATTATAGAATATTTTTTTTTTATACTACGTAGGTGGCAGACAAGCACACGGCCCACCTGATGGAAAGCGGTCATCGTGGCCTATGAACGTGTGCAACACTAAGGGTGTCACACACGCGCTGCCCACCCTGAAGGGAAAGGGGGAGAGCTGGGAAGGGGTGGGGAGGCTAGGAAGGGGAGGGGAAGGAGGGGTATAGTGAGCTCTGGCTACCCTACTTACCGGCGGGAACACAACACGATGGTTATTATGACCGCGGTCTTCTGTAGGGCGGAGGTACTTCCCCAGTTGGACAGCTCATTTCGGACGGGAGATACCGTAGTGTCCTACCTCCGTCGTCCTCCGTTGTGTAGAGTGAAGTAAACAATGTCATGAAGTCTCTTTCATTTAATTTTGAACTTTAGGACTAAGTGCTATAGCCGAGAATTCAATGGTAGTTTTTGAAACCCCAGTGGTTCGCTAACAACTAATAGAATCGAAGTCACATTCCCCCTCAGAAATTGTTGAATATTATCATTAATATTTTTTAATCATTGCTCATTATTTTATGTACCTACTTAACGTTTTACTGTCATTATTTAATATAATTGCTACCAATTAAATATGTTAAAGTAATTTAATACCGTGGGGACTGTGCCTAATGTATGTTATACCTCCGAGTAACTGTTAATTATCGAATATCTTAACTGAATCTTGAAACAATTGACGTTCTAACGAATTGTAATAGCAACAGGACGAGTCCGAAGAGGGCACGTCCGTTTTGCGAAACGTGCGTAAACTTGGCGTTATGCGTCACCGCCTGCATTCCCTAAACCATAAACAAAAATACACATTGAAATGCTTCAGAACATGTTCACGCTTCGCGCAAGTACTTGGTAAATAAACACATCTTCGTGTTATACACTTGTTAATGATGCATAGTTGATCACACCGTCACTACTTGAATTTCTTGAGTGGGTACTCATTTTCATATTTCGTTGGAATATATTCTCACATTTGACTCATGTTTTGGGTTGCGGAGACGGGAAGATGTTGTTAAAACATTGGCATCTAATGTATACTACACAAACTGTGTAAAATTGTTTCACAGTTTTTTAGGTAGGTACAGGTACAATCGAAAATATATTCAAACTATCGATTATTTATTTTATGTCAAACTCCAAGCATAAATTCATATCAACAATTCAAAACGTTAAAATTTATAACATATTATATCAGGTTACATAACAAATGATCCACCAACCGGTTCGAAACGCGGCCATGGCCTGAGAAGACTCCGGCAAAAAACTCAGCAGGCTTTTCTTTTTTTTGGTCTATTTACAAATATTTACTTTGTCAGGATAGGTACAATATATGCTTATTAACTTTCTTTAGTAAATACTGTGTAATTTTTTTTGGATTTTCTCACAAAAGTGAGATCACATCGCAAAAGGTGCACTGGGTGGAGGTTCCGACTGAGCTGCGCAGTCATGCAACAAGTAGAGTATCGCAGCGGGAGTTGAATTTAAAAAAATATACCTCGGTATAGTTTGTCAAGCCCCATGCATCAGTTAGGAATCCAGCAAGATTCAGGTTATAGCATGAGCGTACATTCCATAGGGACAAACAGATATTGTATCTCTCCCAAAGTTGAGAGGCCTTGGCCTAAACTGTTTCCACGCTGACCCAACGGGTTAATAGTGTTTTATTTAGAGTTTTCCTTCTCTTGCAGTGATATATCGTCTGCATATTTACCGTTAGTAGCCTCTTCGAAAAAGATATTGTGCTGATGGTCACCACATAAAGACACTACTTACCCTACCCAAATGCTAGCCAAATAATAGTTAATTAATTAAAATACATATATATTTATCTAATTTGGGTATAGTATGTAGCTGATGGGTGAGGCTGTCTGTGACCATAGCAGAAACAGGCCGCAGCGTCAGCGCAAAGTGTGTCTCCCCATACAAGGTCTAGATGGGGACACCATGATTCCCACATTAGGGAAAGGGAGTCATCCTAAAAGAGATGTCTCTGGGTCTGTTGGGGAGCGAAAAACATGTTTTGTATAACCTCACCTCTGGCAATCAAGGACCTATAAACGGCAAGAGTTTTAGTCAGTTCGAGCTCGACATAACCACCTTCACCGGTTTTAACGGAGGTGGTATCCGCGGGGATATTGCGCACGATGAAAAAATCGGTATGTAGTGTGTGTACGTGTCTGGACTATAGGGTAGAGTATCTACTCGATATAACGCGTGGAATACTTACATCAAAGAATCTTATCTATCTTTAATAACACTTTTATTAAACACAAGCGAAACGTGTTCTATCATACGCTATTATTTATCTATCGATACAAAATGAGCTTTCAGCTTACGTCACTGTAATAGATTACTCACGATACTGTGCATGCATAAAATTTACTTGAACATTATGCTAATTTATCTGCTATTTTGGATGACAAGATAATATAATATGTGGTCATCTGCTGTTAAAAGTTAAATTTGAAATCCAAATTCAACGTGGAAAAGACATTTCAGATTCGTTTGCTGTTATAACTTTGTTCGGTGCTATGGTACTGAATCGTAGAGATTCAGTAGCAAACAATTTCGTTTAAGAACTAGTTTGAAATTATTATATATTATTGTAAAGTAATCGTGTACGTTAGAGATAATAAAAAATATAACTAATCAGGTTATGTTAACTACTGAACATGTTTTTTCAAATTCTTGTCTGTTTGTCTGTTTGTTTATACCAAAGGACAAGTTGGTCCCGATTACCACAAACAAAGGCAGCAGCTCGTTAAGTAGGTATATTATTTTCAGCTTTACTACACTTTTGATATAAGTTATTCTGAGCATAATTTTATAATGCATGAATATTTCATCAAGTTTGTTCGTTCGAAGATCACACAAAAACTACGGAAATGGGTCAAGAGCTCAAAAATAGATTTATAAACTGATTTTATTCAAAATTAGGCACAGAACTGCGCAGATGAAATCACTGACAAGGACTAGATTATTACAAAACTATCCAATTGGTGCAGCAATTAGAAAATATCTACAAAAACATTGAGTTCAATAGGTTCGCAACTCTCACGAGTAGGCAGAACGGAACGTTTGACTGCCACATCAAGAGCCCCCAATTCGATATTTGCATTATGTAGGTGAATTTGCATTGCATGAAAATGGGGGAGGGAGGGTAACCCACCTCTCACCCACGGTTTAACAATTCCAACGACAGCAATTATATCCACTATAGTTGCGGCATGCTATGATGGTTGTTTTAACACCATTATTTTTAGGTTCGAATTTCATTCAATTTTTAGCCATAATTATTACAGATGTTTATCAATCCCATACTTTACTAAGCGATACCATTGACATTTTTGCCAGTAGAATGTCAGTTCTATGTATGTATTTGTTTTAGTGGCAGACAAGCACATGGCCCACCTGATGGTCAGCGGTTACCGTGGCCTATGGACGTTTGCAACACCAGAGGCGTCACACTCGTGCTGCATACCCTGTAGAAACCTAAAAATGCCCTTCTTGAAGAACCCCATATTGTAGTCGCTTGGGGAAACCACGGCAGTGTATCGACAATTCTTTTTATTATAGTACTAGTCTATGAATGTCTCTGTGTTTGATGTAATAATAAATACATATATTCTTCTCCACAAATCTTAGCAATTCTCAATCCTAATATCTCAATAATAGCTACAATGCGCTTGCGTAATGAAATTCCCAAATCGACTTCCTATTTCGAAATATAATGCAGTAACTGTTGGGACATTTTACGATAGAGGTTATTTGTGATGCTCTCGCTAACCCACATACATTCGCATAGCTTTACATCGCTGGGCTGGATTTGCCCTAAATTTAGAGACAGTATCCATTCGTACGCTTACAAGCTTACGAAACACTGTTATAGGTTATATTTTATAAAGTACTAGCTGTTGCCCGTGGATGTCGGTTATCGCGCAGTGCTATATAGTCTATGTTACTCGGGGTTAATGTAGTTTTCCAATGGTGAACGAATTTTTGAAATCGGCACAGCAGTTTTTGAGTTTATTCATTACAACCAAACACACAAAAAACATTGCTTCTTTATCATATTAACTAGTGTAGGTAGACTTGTAGACATTAATAAAGAGAATATTCAAGCGTTATCTTTAAATATGTTACACAATAAAGGGGAGCAGAGAGTAAGATGGAAAACTTAACTAAGAAAATTTTGTAAAAAAACAGTTTAAAATATAAATTATTATTTGGTAAATCAGCTGATATGATACATTAAGCAAAACTGTCAAAAATACCATCTTGTCCTTACCCTGAAGGCAGAATGGAAAACCTGGGCGGGCAAGATATTACTATTTTTTATAGTTTAACTTAATGTTTTAATCTTTGAGGATGAACTTATTTTTATAATTAAATGAACTATCTGGCCTCCACAAGCTATAGGTATATGTTTTAGAATAATTGCAGTTAGACCACTTGTTGAACTTTTTAGGGCTCCTAATAGCCATAACAACTACCATAGATGTTCGTATGACAACCGGGACTGACGGCTTAAAGTGCTTTCTGTGACACGAAATAGCCATATTCCTGCATATAAATATTTGCAATGTGCGGGGTTCGAACCCGCGCCTCCTGCGTAGCAGTCGCGTTCACTACTGTCACGCCACAGAGGCTTAGTAAATTTTCCAAGTAAGTCTGGAAGTAAAAGGTTTATGTACTCATAGTAATCTATCAAAAGTTTCTCAGATAAGTAAGTAGTAAGTAGAAACAAAGTACCTAAATCCTAGCAAACGCTTGGTAGATTTCGTGAATATAAAGGAAAGACGAAATGCGACGAATATTGAAACAGTGGAAATAAATTTCGAACAAAAGCTTTCAACGATAAGGTTCTCGGGCGTAAACATCTTGTTTTTAATCTTCTTTTGTGAAGAATATTTACATCGAAGTCAAAAAAGATCTACAGTGTCTAAAGTATCATACTTTTATTTTCAAAATAATATAGTCTGAACGTACTACCTACACTAATATTAAAAAGGAAAAATGTATAAGGAATAAATTCAAAAAATACTGGATCGATTTCAAAAACTTTTTCATCATTATTTTGCTGAACTATTCTCTATAGGTCACTTTTTATCCCAATATCTCCAGCCGATCAAGACTTACAGGAATGAAAAACTTGCGTAAGTGTAGAAAAAAGTCAAAACAGAGTTTTTTTTTTTTTTTTTTTTTTCGTGCGAAAAATCCCCACGGATACCCCCCTTCTCCGCCGAGGGCGGTTGGAGAGGTTATGTCGGACTCGAACCGACCAAAACGCACGCCGTCTTTGGGTCTTTAGTTGCCGGAGGTGAGATAGTAGTCAACATATCTCTCGCACCCCGGCAGACCCGGGGCCGTCTCTTTCAAGATGACCCCCGTCGGGTGTAGGGACAGTCAAAACAGACCTAAAGACTGACAGACAAACGAAAATTTAGTATACAATGATCGCGTTAATTCCCATTAGCATTATTGTACGTTAATATACATAATTTAAGGAAATATTTTTGTTAACACTATGTGACACTATGTAAACATACATTTACATAATTACACAACATACAATAATATAGATATACATGTCTTGCTAATTTACAAAATAAATTAAGTTATTGATACGGTTGGGTAGCGCCCTTACCATCGGCCATGCGTGGATCCTACAAATTGCACAACTTACATACAACTTATGACTTAATACAATAAACCTAGTGAACGTTACGTTAGAGAGTGTACGTAAACCTTGTACCGACTCAAGGTTCCGTAATTAAATCTTATAAATTAAAAAACAATGATCTTGAATGTTGCTTCGTGAGTAATTTTTAGACGCTTTTCTTTTTTTTCCACGCAAACGTACCTACAGCTATGCAGCTCAGACTCAGCCTCATATGCATGGCTCGAGTCAACATAAATCTCATGTCACTATCTCAATATTGAGTACCTATCACAAATTGTCACGACTGCTTTAATTTGATAAAATATTAAAACCGCTATGACTACCTAACTAATCTGTATTCGAGTAGTGGGTAGATTAGGTACAATATTGAAGACATTATGGTCTAAGGAGTGCCTCTGAAATAGAACTCGATGTCGGCCGGGACATGCGGAAATGGACATTCAGTGAATCAACGCATCATGCGCTTGCGCGCACTATACATTGCCACCCATGAATAAACATATTTATACGACAACCACATATTTTCACTACTCATGTTTCAGCTTACCACTTATTGAATCTACGATATTGATTGCGCTATGTTATTTTTAGTTGGATTTATTTTAAACTAGCTAAACCGCGCAACTTCGTCTGCGTCACCCCGTTTTTGCAACATTTTTCACTTCTGCACCGCACCAGTTGGTTGCAGCATGATGTTATATACATATAAACCTTCCTCTTTAATCACTCTATCCATTAAAAAAACCGCATCAAAATCCGTTGCGTAGTTTTAAAGATTTAAGCATACAAAGGGACACAGGGACAGAAAACGCGACTTTGTTTTATACTATGTAGTGATAGATATATAATGAATAAATAAATATATTCTACGACTAGGAGCTTAACTAGCTTGTATTATGGATTGCGAATAGAATGCGGATCTCCACATTATACATCTAGATACCTACCAGTTGAGTTCACTACGACCACGTTACAGACGTCAAAGAGGGATAAAAAAATTTGAAAACTGAAAGTTATAGTTCCCTGTTAAAAAATTTGTGACTCTGATGCTATAATACAATTTCAACGAATATAAGTAGACGTTTCGTTGACTGAAACCAACCTCAAATAAGTGAGAAAATGATCTAAGAAGGGAGCAACCCATAAAATGTCAATCTAAAAATAGCTTTAATCAAACTTCGAAATGAAATGATTTGCTTTGGCTTGGGAACATTCACACAAACTTTTAAAAGCAAATTAAGAATTTAGGAATGTCTCGTCCGACCCTCTCAGGCCCTCGTGGGAGGCATCGTTATTGCAAAATATATTAGGCATTAGCGAGCATCTTCACTCTGCTGGTAAATTACCGGTTAATTTAAATTTTGCAGGATCAAAATGACCGGTTAATCGGTTAAACGGTAATACCGATAACGGTTATGGCAGGCCCTGTTAAGCACAGAATCCAATTTTTTATTTAGCACTTCGCGTTGGGAATTATAGTTGGCTTAATTAGCTTAGATATCAGCTTGCTTCGGCATTGTAGAGCACAGATGTGTGTGCACAGAAATATTATCAATTATCCCAAAAAAAGAATATTAGGAACTGAAATTACTAATATTCCCTCTAATTCGTGCATCTAAACTCAAATGCTTAGTTAGGGGTGGGTTCTCGTCAGCAGTGTAGGTAATGGCCAATATTCGAACATCGCACACAACCTTACCGTCGTAAGGCCGATTCCTTAGTGTATGTGTGGACTGAGAGCCCATTTTTATTTTTGCGTATTTTTGCAGTTAAACTAACAATAGTCCTTAGTAAAAGATGTGGAAATATTTGTAAAATGAAAATTAGAGTTTGTAAAGACCTCACCACTTTTGGTTTGATTTTAAGTCATAAAATAAAAAAATAGCTTATTTCTTTCTCGTACCTCAGATTAACTATCTCTAAGTTGAATTTCATTACAATCAATCCACCAGTTTAGTCATTAAAAGGTGAAAACAAACGGACTGTTACTTCCGCGTATACTAATTAAATGTAAATTAACTATTAACTTTATATTTAATTAAATTGTTTCAACAATGCCTTTTAATTTGACCTAGACAACATTATCTACTAAAGGTGTGTATAAAAATCGGATATAACATTTAACATAATATTTACTGGATTGTATAACACAACGTGTGTATAATAAACAATTTTATTTTCAGTATGACCAAGTATTGGTACTGCTCAATGCTGTATATTTCGTAATAACACATTTTTACGGTAACTGACATTGAAATTATAGATGACACCTGTCAGCAGTTCTGTTATGTGCTAACTTAAGCATTGTACAGTCCTAATGTGATTTCGAAATAGGAAGAGCAAATTAAAATTACAAAGAACTATGTGTAAAATAAGTCACTTTATTTTTCATTGTTCTAGGTCAATGAGACACGTGGAGCATTGAAAATTTTTGTTTGAGCTTCGAAATGAGTCATGAAACTGTAGAATAGTTTTTATTTTTTCTAATAACGAAATAAGTAGTATTATTTCATCCTCTATGTTCACGGTTATTACGGTCTAATTCTTTTAGGTAGGCCGTGAAAAGTATCTGTCGAGGCACAGTATGGACTACCATTCTAGGATGGGCAGATGGGCTTTAGTCTACACTCAAGCTTACCATCAGGCTGGGTTGGCTGCACCCAGCCTATACGACCTCAAAGCAGGTCAAAGCCTCCCGACCGAGCCTCCCTCCCGACTTTGGGCGATGCCTGTATACTGTGATAGGCTTGTTAAATAATTGATTGAGCACCAGTTACTCTTTAATAATATATTATGCTCCAACTACTGTTTACGATACTAATTCCAACCAATTACGTAATCACAGTACCCGAGCATTCCAGTCCCCTTTTTGCAAAGCACGGTAATGAGGAAAAATATGAAGTCACGTTTATCACGTGTATGAGTTTTCAGAGCAGACCACTAGGGCTGTTACAGGGCGACTCGGCCCCGGACAAGCTCGTATCGTCCCAGTTTCAAACAACTAGGTCAAGAGTACACCGCCACGCTAAAATCCATCGGGAATTTCGATTCAAGTCTGTTATTTTTAATAACCGACTCTTATTATCTTACTTTAACATTAACAGTGCAGTTAAGTTGCACCATTTGACAATAGGTAAAATGACGTCATAACTTGACGCTAATTATAACTGACCACGCTCGGCCGGTTACTGTTAATTGTTAACGTCAAATTCTATCAAAAAGATAATTTTTTAATCGAGCTAATAAATACACTGGTGCAACACATTTAGCAGAAATCATAAGAGTCAATGTTACTATTATCTGTGAATGTTAAATTTGACGTAAACTTTAACAGGTAGGTAGTGTAACTAAGCCTTAATGTATATTAGTACTAATTATCTTTACTAGAGGTAAGTCTAGGATATTATTTTAGTTCCGACCTAGCTGTCTTAGGTATTAACTCACGCACATAGTATTTGTAATAATTGGTAGTAATAAACGACGCGATTTGTACAAATGTTTGTGTTTATTTATGTTATTTAAAAGCTAATAGCTTAGCAGTTATCTCTATGATAGGTACTTAAATATGATCGGTAGTTATTTAAAAGCAAGAAGCCGCGGTAGCCTAGTGGTATGGGTAATGGACTGCTGAGACGAGGTCTCGAGTTCGATCCCAGGTTCACCATGGCACACACCAATGACTTTTCGATACTTTTCGAAGTTATGTGTGTATTTATCGCAGGTTTAAAAGTGCCTCGGAGAGCACGTTAAGCCGTCGTTCCCGGTTGCCATATTAACATCTATGGCAGTCGTTACGGGTAGTTGGAGCCCTCTAAAGTCCAACCAGCCTAACTTGGAACTTCGATATCGCCATTGGTCATTAGACCATTGGTTGTGGAGGTCAGATGGCAGTCGCTTCACGGAAAATATCGAAGTTCAGCCGCATCACAGTTAGACTGCAAAGCCGACCCCAACTGAGTTGGGAAAAAGGTTCAGGGAATGATGAGTTATTTAAAAGCAACATAAGAAAATCTCTTGTCGTATTTAGTATACAGGAAGTACCTATATAGGTATTTTAATATTTGTTCCGTATATTGAATATATTTATAGATAATAATAAGGGAAATATAGAAATAGTAAAATTCCCGAAAAAATGAGTAGCAGTTATATTTTTTTAAACACACTTTCATAACTCTTTTTACATAATTACGGATAAATATAGTTATTAAAAGCTTTTGCGTCTCCACAGATGACAACTGAAGTGGTGGGAATGGCTATAAACTATGAGTCCACTTTTTAAATTCTAAAAGGCTTTATTCTAAAATTGAAATAAAATGTGAGGTAAACCTACAAACTAACTAAAGATTCATTGAGATAGAGTTTTGTATGAACTTTTACGTAGGTAGATCAAGAAAAGTTCTATTCTCTCATTCTAAAGTTTTTTTCTCACGGTTGACTGTCGCTACCATGAAAGTTGAGATAAACTAGAGCTAAATAAAGACAAGTACCTGTAAGACTTTGGCGTGATGAGAACAAAGAATATAGTACTTTTTCAAAGATTAATTCGCATTCTGTAATAAAAATTTTGGGTCGTTTATATTTTTAAACGATACCAATGCAAAAATATTACACTTGACCATATTTAGAAACCGAACCTTGACGAATCCACCAGAGATACTAACGAGAACTCATAAAGTGAGTACAAAAAAACTTTATGTTTTTAAATTACTTTACAATTTTTAAAATGATGTGTCATTTTGTTAGTCATTTCTTTGTGTCATCCAGAATATCGAATTCGTTGATATTCGTCTCATGTGAACTTATAAATCGTAAATTCAATTTATGCTATTTTTCGATGTAGCTAGAACACCTACTTGGGCGTAAAAATAGTAATAAAACGACAAGGTTAATATTCTGAAGCTCTGATACAGATCTGTGAACAAAATTAATTCACGTATTGCCTATAAACATTACATGAATCATTTCAACTAGTGTGTAAAGATGGCGTCCATCAGCAATAAGTATTTATTACAAAACTCCTTCCTCCTATTCCTAAACAACAGCATATATGTATAAGAAATGGAGGTACCACTTCTCCATAAATTTAAATTTGGAGAAGTGGAACTACAATCTCTGACTCTTTGACTCTCTGACCTTTGACTTTCTAAACAATTCCAATTCCAAAAGATGGCCGCGCCCTTAAACGTATCGAGAATTTCAAGTTCCATCCAAATAATTCATTTTATAGTTAGCCCCGGAACACCATGACCATGGGACCCCTTGGTTCCATGATAATAGGGGGAGTAGGTCAGAGGCCATCCTGACTGTTAAAACACCCAACTAAGTATTTAAAAGAAACGTTTATAATTGTACATTTGTGTGTCCTTACATACTGTATGCTTTATCCTAATATGTATCTGTGAACTTCAATAATTCGTTTCAATATCAAATGACTAATAACGTAACGTGATAAGTGATACGGACTTCCGAATAAATATTGCGTATCCGTAACAATGAAGCAGGTTATAATGTCGATATTCCCGCGCGCGCGTTTTAATCATTAATTTGATACGCAGCAGAAAAACGGTACTCATTATTTATATATCAAAGCTTTTAAAAGGAAATGTAAATAACAATATTGAACGCCAACGTCGAGCGCTTTAAATTGGTTTGATGTGATTTCAATTTTAATCAATTTCTGGGGAACGTCCTTGCCTCTGAAGGTAAATGAAAATGATTCTGGTACCGGTATCGAGGAATATAAATTAATATAGATACAGTCAGTATTATCAAGTAGGTAAGTAATATTCTTGTACATTTTACACAGTGTATCTAAGGTAAGCATAGCATAATATCACTTCACGTAGTACAACTCTGGAATTGACGTTTGATAGAGACGAATTTGCATATGATAATGGAATCTAGTTATTTCAAATTAAGTCCAGTGATTGACAGTGCCTACTAGTAGACCTTCTGAAATAGAGGCCTAGGTATTAGTCTACCATAGTACTTATAACTTTTTTCAGATGTCAAAGAATTTACTTACAACAATTCAATGGATCAGATGTGCCATTGTTCAATGTAATTGTTACTGGCATACCAGTTTAAGACGATAGGGTCCATTAGGTTCAATATATTACGTGCTCTACGGAGCACAGCGGTGGCTGTGACTTTATGCAAATGATAAAATAGATTGGTAATCATTTTAAACTACAGCTGTAGCTCTAGAACTATAAGTGCGATTTGCAAATTATTTATTTTCATTTCAAAGTTTAATTGTTTGGGCAGTGCTTGTAGGAACTCATAGGTACTGAGCAATAAGCAAAAAGTCGAAAGACGCTGACGGTCCGCCTATATATTATTATATACCCAACAGCAGCAATATGCAAGTTTTTGTCGACCAAAGGATCGTTACGCTTAATTGGAACAAAGTCATTTTTTGTCCAGAAATGTAAAAAAAGATAGGTACTCACACAAATTCAACAGGACGCAACGAGTATTTGCAATACGCCATCAGACAATACACTAACCAGGGTTTTGAACTGTCAGGGACTTATAAACCCATAAACCAATCACATATATATAGAAAGGAAACTTTATGTGATAGAATTGGTATACTTACGTACGTCAAATATTTCCATGGCAAGTTTCCTTAAATCCATGTAAAGTGACGTCGAAGTCTTAGTGCAAATGTACTCATTGTACAGTCATCTCGGCATTCCATGTTCTCTATTTGAATATTCAATGATTTGTAATGTAATTACACTACGCAAAATTAATTAAAACTATTTGTTGTTATTTTATGTAATGAATGACAAATCTTAGATCGAATTGTTCAGTTATGGGTAACTGAAGTGATGATTAACGGATAATTTTCCATGACGGACTAAATTCTTTTATACATTCCTGAGGGAATTGCTTACGATGTGATTATCATCTTTCTGTCCTTAATACCTACCGGTCGCATCCGAAGAATTGTTTACGGTGTATAGTTATTATATTAAAGAAAAACAAAAAACCCGACTGCGAAAACTAAAAAGAATGAAACAAGTCCAGTAGTTTAAAATTCATACAATACTCACAGTCGGGGCCCCTTGGGAAGAAATTTGAAATTTGAATGGGCCCCGACTGTGAGTATTGTATGAATTTTAAACTACTGGACTTGTTTCATTCTTTTTAGTTTACGCAGTCGGGTTTTTTGTTTTTCTTTAAATTATTTTTTTATTTTATACTTTTTAGTTACTATTCATTGAAAAGTTATTTTTTTACCAAAAATATTTTTGTTTGTATATCGTTTAAACTTAAAATATAAACTTAAATCAATAACTAAGAAAATTGGCAAGAATGAATGTTTTGTTAAGCAACTTTAAATCGTTATATATCCTAAACTATTATTTAAAATGAAAAATGGTAAAAGAAACCTAAATATGATTTAAAATTACCTATTCAACGACACCCCACTTGACATAGTTCATCGACTTTTATTTTTTTCATTTTGACAATATGGCGTCTGATTGTCGCTGTGGTGAATTTTGATTACTGTCATGTCTTTAGTGACACTCGCAAGGTTAAAACGAATCGATTGACGTAAGAATGATCAAAATCGGCCTACGCGTTTGGTCTCTAGAACGCCACATAGAAACAAACATACATACATACATACATACATACATACATACATAGACTGATAAATAAACACAATACCCTCCTTTGCGTCGCGCAGTCGGCTAAAAATACTACAGTTAGTATAGTAGTAACGCTAAAAATATTGATATATTCCACTAACCCACAGAACCTATTCCCGTAATAAGAAGTCTATGTACCTACTATTTCAGACTAAAAATCAATCTCTGTATCCAATTTCAACCAAAGTCAGGAAAACACGTTTTCATGATGATGATTACTGACCCGCGCAACTTCGTCTGCGTCGCAAAAGATATTTCCCATTTTTGCAACATTTTTCATTCCTTACCGTAGCTTTTGGTCATGTTATAATATACATACTAGCTGACCCGGTAATCGTTGTTTTGCCTCCTAAGTCCTAATACCCTTGTCGGCAGTAGGACCACTTGGTCGACGAAGTTGACTTGGATTTCGAAGATGTCAATAAAAGCTTGGGCGTACTTTTGCAATTTGTAAACAAACTAAAATTTCAAAATTTGTAAAACAATACCATTTAATTAATTGGGTATCTTAATTGTTTGTAACAATAACAACTCCGCGCTCTATACCTACCGTCAACGTGACAGCCCAGCAGGGAAGCAGGCTGAGTCGTCACGTTGTCGTCACGTTCCGCCCCCGCCACAGATTACCTAATAGCTGCCCCCGCTGCCACCAAGTAATATAACGTACTTAGATTGTAGGAACTTGTTTTGAACTAAGTTATAATTGCATTTCTTATTGCCTGTAGGCAATAAGAAATAAATAGATTTACATGAGTAATGCTAGGTATACCTATATAGCATTACTCATAACAATCTATTTATTGTGTAATATTATAAAACTACACAATCTGCAGAATACTGCGTAGTAATAATTATACTGAACAACATAAAATGTACCTATATTATAATAACCTTATGAAAATAGAAATTGTTGGTAATTTTCCGATCGGACTGTTTCAGACCCACCGTACCACCGGCTATACTACTGAGGTGAAGAATGGTGAGACCAAAACCATAATTCCAAGTAGTTGTGCTTTAAGGGTTTCTGTGAAATTTATCAAGGTACATATTTAATTCTGCTTTTGAAAAACTGAATACTGAAAACACTTTGCAGTGTACTAGCTCTAGGGTCAATTCCTTAGTTCCCAGACAGATGGGCTGAAGGAAAGTGGCCACCGTGACCTATGGACGTTTGCATTACCAGAGGCGTCACATTCGCCCTACCGACTCTGTAGAAACCTACTAATGCCCATTGTAGTCGCTTGGAAGAAATCTTTAGGTATGCTGAATAAACCACCTCAACCAAAGTCAAATTTAAAATTAAATTCCATAATGCTATCCCTTTATGTTACGGAAGTCGGCCAAATCCAATTAGACTAAGCCGACAGCCGACCGACTTCACAGATGAAAACTTCTGAAGCCGAAACATCCGCTGCCACATAATGTCAGATTATGCGGGTAAATCACATCATAAATAACACAAGTCCAATGAAGACGTGTTTTGAATTTCTGTGGAAACGTTATTGATTTATGTAAATGATAAATAATGAATATTTTAGGACAATCTACACGTCATCTAGACCTATGGTAAGCACAGGTTAACTAGCTTGTGTTATGTGTTTCTAGAATGTGGATAAACATTCTTAGATTTTTGGTAAATGTATATTATAGTATACATAGAAATACCCAGACCAATGCAAATATTCATATTCATGCACACAAATATTTTCACTGAGTGGGAATCGAACTCGCGTCTCCTGCTTAGCAGTCGCGTTCACCACCACGTCACAGAGGCTGTCATAATAATTGGCGCTAACAGCGCTCCTTCCTCCTAATTTTTAAATTTCGTCGACTGGTTAAAACATTAGTGTCTCAAGAACTTACAAATCTCAGTGAGCCTCGACTGAATTCGTTTATAGACCTTCTACATAGTAAGTGACAAATCACATAGTGGTAAACATAATTATTGTCAATTGATTGTTTTATTCTATTCTATTCTATTATGTATACCTTGATTTGACATGGACTTGATTACAAGGAAATACGTTCCTGCAGACGGTTTTAATCCAATTAGCAGAAATACGAGATGATGAAAATGTAGCGCTGAGAAACACTCGCTCACGAATTCAATGTCGTCTTCTCACAATTATTGGGAAAATTCTAAAATCTTTCACAAAACTCATTATAGTAATTACTACAGTGACCTTTAAGAGGGCGAAAGCGGACTCTTACTTAGACGGAGTTTATGTGATTATGTGATTCAAGAATTACTAGAATCCTCTTCCTATCATTTCAAATTCTTTATGCTTAGTGAAACCCAGTTAGTAACGCGATCAATATAATTTACCCTTCGTCTGATAATCTCCAAGGCGCTAATTGGTAGTGCGATCAAATTTATCCCAGGTTGACCATGGCACACACCACACACATGTATGATTTGCTTGACGTTTCGGCCGAGTTGCACTAGCCGTCGCGTCGTCACAAGCTGACTCCTCTGACTGACTGACTGACTGGTTCAATGTGAAAGTTGATTAAGTGAATATTCCAAATTGTAATTGAGAATTATTCAAACTATTAATATGAGTGGTTCTGAACATTAATTAGCAACCTCATATTCTTTTTAACAGCTATACTTAGCGTTATTTTAACTTAAACCATTACCAAACAAATCATATGCTTACTGATCTTTATTATTACAAGTGGGCGTGGGACGCCTTATAATCAAATGAAATAAATTAACTGTACGCTAATGACAAATTAAAATCTTCCATAACTAAGAAAATAGTGTCAATATTCTCAAATGTGATCCTAAGTGCAGCTAATAGAAGATCTTTATCAGGTCGACTCAGGTTCAGTCAGTACCTATTGACGGCACCGGGCACAAACCGCTCGTTTTTTATTAGTTCCACTAGACAGTCTAGTAGTAGCGCAGTCTAACGAACTTTTCGTTAGACTGTAAACGAACTGCTCCTTTAGTATTCGTTCCACTGTGCTAGTATTATAATAGATAGAAGTCATTGTTTGAGGGTATACTCTATTTAAATAGATGTCAGCGAAGTTACAAGTTAAACTTTACAATGATGTAAAATACTGTTGTATTTTTTCTTACATCAATAATAAAATTAAGCCTTAACTAATCAATTGTTCGAAATAATGGCTATTGTTTTCAAAAATACTAGACGTCTCAAGGATTCTACTTACTAAACTAAACCGGCTGTGCGGAACAAAAAATTAAGGCATTTAGTTGAACATGTAGTTAAAGTTAGTCCTCCTTAATTTTGATTTTGAACAACCTCCATCGCATGGCAGTAGAGCGTTCGATTGCTACGTCAGAGTCTACAGGTTGGTTCTCAGATGGGTCTGTGCAAATATTTGAATGCATGAATTTATGTATTTCAAATAAATCAAATCTTGATTTACCAGAAACAGTTTAACCTTTTTCGGTGTGCAAATGTAATAATTCATATGTATCAAATAATGTTTTAGTTTGTATTGTATTAAATAATAAATATTTAATACACACAAATCACATTTACATTCTTATTGGTGTTAAGTCAAATTAATTATATAATGCATAAATGTGTCTATATGCATTGATTTAATGTTCCTATGAATGTATTTATTTAATTTCTGTGCTCTACATATTAAAAACACACTCGTATTTCCCCAAGATATTATTACTGATGTAGGTATAATTATATTGATGTATAAGAATAAGTTAAACTGTTCTGAATTCAAAATTTGTGAAACAATTTTCTTAAACAGCTTTTCTATTAGGTACATATACATAGTTGCCATTGCGTTCAAACTATAATTTTACCTAGTGCTACTTTCTGTTAGAATATAGGTACAAATACCGCCCGAGGGGATGATCGATCTAGGGCGTCTACAGGTCATGTCTAAGTAAAGACTGACGCATAAAAGCACTCAGTCCAGATTGTGCGTTATCTAATATGACAACATTATTAAGGTGTGGCTTTTGAACAAAAATATTGACCGTGAAAATATTTTTGCATAACAATAATTACGATGAAGGTTGCATTTTAAATTATAATTCTTACTTGCCACTTTATGCGCAAATATTTTTTTATATGACTAAGGTAACAACTAACAAACCTTCCGTCTGGATCTCGATTCTACTAAATTGTCAACTATTGTCAAGGCACTGAGATTACAAAATGTATCAGTTAATTTTGGACTATACGCTAACACTTTTAAAGATCAAAATTAAATGACATTGTGTAGAATGAATGAAGCGATCAACTTTTTTTTACTTTAATGTTTAACTTTAAGCCTTTTATGTCATTTCGTTTTCGGATTTATTTACATTAAAGCCAAAAATTAAATGGCAGTTTTGTAACCTCAGTCGTGTGACAACAATTAGTGTGTTAACAATTAGTAAAATCAGGTCCGGTCGGATTTAGTTGCCGATGGCCATAATCACTCACCGATGGCCATAATCACTCACAACTCATGAGATATCAGTTCCATGTTGCCAACCTACTCCTGTAAATGTTTAAGAATCGTAGTGGCAATAAGTGACCCTATTCATCTACAAAAATGACACTACATATTATGTTATATAAGGCCCGTATTCTAAAGTGGCACTCAGTTTTGAATTTCAGTTTATCTGAGGACAGTTATTTAGATAGAAAGATTGGACAGTTTGTCTACACAATTGTCCACAGAAATATCGAGATTCGGAACTGAGTTCAATTCTAGAATTCTTGCCTAAGTATAACTTTCAGTAGGGTATGTATTTCGTCCGCTGTCTCTCTTTCTCCGTAAGTAATCTTGTTTCTGATCCCACAGGCTGCAAATTCGAAATTTAAAAATCATTCCTGTTAATTGAATTATTCATCGCAGGTAGCAGTCCTTGAGATTCAGAGATAATTCCTAATTTGTCTTGACACAAGAGCCAAGAACTTAAGGGCCTGCATTGGACCGTACGTATGTGCACACGCATGCACAAATGAACGCAGGTATCCTTATTTCGTACTAAATAATACTGAGCTGATGTCGTGCAGACAATTTTCACAAAATTGTACAGAAATATCCGTCCGGTTTGCTCGGCGACGTCCGAACGTTTGCATGCGTGACACGCATAGGGCAGCAGAGGTAGTAAGTCTACTTCTCGGCAACTGACAGACACGTCTTCGCGGAAATATACAGTACGCAATGAACATGAGAAGAATGCAGTCCATATATCATCATACTATTCAGGTGTTTAGGTAATTACGCATTCGTGGAACGTCTGAACGATTGCTTGATGTGATTCAAATCGTTGGAGATATGCCAATAAGAGCAATCGCTTGAAAATATGAATAATGGGAATTGTGTTACACATTGTGTATAAATAAATATCACGTCATTTTATTAACAAATTGATTAAATCAGAAGCCTTGACTATTTCAGTGATGAAAAGCCTAATAACTGTGACTTATTTTGTAAAGATTCTTATAGTTATTTAAATATACGCCCCCGAAGGGGTAGGCAGAGGTGTATTAAACACCTACATTTCGCCAACTATGCTTTTCGGTCCCACGTAATAGGGGACGAGCGTATTGCCGCCAATCGGGCACTTTATCAAAATGGGTATGCCGAAAACCAACTCCTAACAGAAAATGTTACAGCTAAATAAATTTGGAAAAGAATTTCCCGATTCCTTGCTATACGGTGTAAATCGCAAAGAAATTAATTACGTGCTTAGCCGCACAAGCACTAACAATTAACGTCTTCGAGAGTATCAGACGGGTTATCTACAGTTGAAATAAATAGTCATAATCGTAAAATAACAAGAAGGACAGAAGTGCCTAACCTCATATCCTTTTTAAGAGGTTACCCGCTTTGGTCGTCTAGTAATTAAAAAACAAATGTATTTTAATGCTGATGCGTGTCCACAATTGTTGGAGCTCCTAGCTGTCTGTAATCATTATTCAACGATGTATGTAGGTATACTACTGTAATAATTTTTGAAAAAGACTTATTATTAATTAGGGTATTAGTATTAAACTTTTATTAAGTTTGTCTATATAGTAAGCTCATAACATTTAAGGTGCCTGAAAATTAATATAGATCAATGTATAATTTACAGGTTTTATTTATGAAATACAAAATACATTTATTCGTAGCTTGGTAGAGCTGTAAGTGACAGCCACCGCCTGCTATCTGGAGCCGTATTTCCATATCCGGTCAAGCTTTTAAACATGAATTTGTTAAGCTAACTCCCCTTCCCAATGGATCAAAAGGCACATGGTCGCTTATCACGCACTTGTTTCGTAGGGAGCATTTACTTTCCAGTACTCAGCAGTCAACAATGCCTGCCAGATAGTGAACACCTTAAATGTGTCAAGACCAAGGTTTATTTAAACTATTTTCGGTGATTTAAAAAAACAATTACGAATGTTAAGACGGGATAACAAGCTGGCTATTAATTACTCATTTAAACTCATTTTAAAACTGACTCCCGATCGGTTTATTTTAAAAAATGAACGTCCGAGATAAGATATGAATACGCAACCAGAAATGCCTACAGGTGAAGGTTATCTGTGACTCTGACCGTTTGAGCTGAGGAAGAAGGAAACACGGGCGCCGCCGGCAAGGAATTCCAGGACTTAATGGTGCGGCAGAGAAAAGACTCACCGAACCGCTTGGTTCTGCATAGAATGTTCTGTACCGTATGCGAGTGACATCTAAGCCCTGCATGTGTTGTCCTGTGTAGGAAAGGGGAGGGTGGGATTGATTGGAAGAGCTCATCAGAACATTCACCATGGTAGAGACGGTACAATACTGCCAGGGACGCAACATCTCTACGCATCTGCAAAGGCTCGAGGGTATTTGTGACCTCAGGACTCCCAATAATGCGGATCGCACGTCGCTGCAACCGGTCGAGAGCATTTAATAAGTACTTTGCGGAGCCATCCCAGAGATGCGAGCAGTTTTCCACGCAGGAGCGAATTTGTGTCTTATAAAGAAGACACCGCAGTTTCATTTCATAGAATGGAATAATAGAATGTTCATTGTATGAAATTGACACGTGTTTTTAATTATTACAGGCGTTAACGATTCCATTATAAGATAAATGTTCTTCATAAAGGGAGATTTCCACACTCACCCACGGTTTAACAATCCCAAAGATTGCAATAGTGAAATATTACTAATAATAATTGTCATGGAACGGAATGCCAAACCGCACCCGACAGTTTACCCGAGGAGTGTGCAATATTCCGCAAGTGCAAAGAGCAAACCTCGTTTACCTGAAGAAGCCTTTACATTCTACACGAGGCATCTTCAGGATCGCTACAGAAGTGGTAACCGAGGGGATGCCGCGCACGATAAAAAAAGAGCGAAAAGATATACTACGAAAAGACGACCAATGAATTTTCACTTGTCTTGAGGAGACAGACACGTCTAGAACATTCGAAATTTTTGTAAGCATCCATTTTGTAGCGATATAAATCGATACGACTATTCCTATGCTAAGGAGTCGAAGGGTCTCGAATGGAGATCAAGTATTTGTACAAACAAGGCGTAGGACCGCCCCGCGAGATGGTTTGATTCAGATCGCCTCCAACGGGTCGGATTAGAGGTCCAACGGATCGGGTCAGATGGCTGAAATGACGATGATGATTTCTTTACCAGTCGCTTTAAAATTCATTGAAACATGTCTCTCAACTAATTATTATGTGAGTCTGAATAAAATGAAGCAGGCCGTTAACCCTGACGGTGCTATCACATAATTAAGGACTGTTATATGAATAGTAATAAGTATGTCTTATCTTACACGCTTTTTGCGACTTAACATGACTACCTAAACCATAGGAAATGTGAATTCTATACATCGTGGCATCGTCTTGGACTCGTGTTTTGGTTGCAAACCCGTACGCAATTTTAGGACACGTGAACCGTAGCACTTTAGAAATTATTGATTCGTGATTACCATTCGCATATAAAAAATATTAATATTATTATGTATTTTTAAAGGACTATGTTTTTCTGTGTGTGTGTAAGACTTAGGTATTACCCTTGATTTGGAAAATGTTAAAAAAAATCCCGTATAATTTGAATGAGTAAAAGTTGATTTGATACATATTGAGCGAAAACATATTTAAGTAACATTTTTGTTTACTATAATATCACCATACAGAGCTTCAAAGGCGTACCACCATGAAACAATAAGTAGCATGATAGATAAACAATACGCTTCTGTGTATACTTAGCTGTTCATATCACCTATGTAAGCTAAGTAATCATTACACATGAAGCCATATATTTTTATTACAAAACAACACACATACTGCTTTAATTCACCTAATAGTTAACATTACACTTTTAATTTCAACCATACGCTGTCATAACAAAGGCAAATAAAAAATGAAATCACAACAATACAAATTCATTACCTGTTGTGTTGCACAGCACTGACCCGTCCACAGAAGAATTCCAGTTCACATATCAAGCGAGAGTTACAGTTCATTCGTCATTCAAGATTGTCCTGTTTCCGATACCGCACTTTACTGAACACAATCTAATAATGTTTAATGGAATTTTGATATCCAGATGTGGAACGTCCTGCTGTCGGTATGGTAGTTATTGTATTAAGAGGTAGGGTATACGGGGCGCGTCGGCGCGCGCCGCCCGCCCTGCGCGACCTCGCCCGGAAAACCAGTGCGGTGCGACGCTGAGCGTTCCCGTTCAGCCGACTTTGTACACAGCGTTCGAGCGACTCGCATGCTAATATTAGCGGCTGAATTTCGCGCACGGCTGCAAGGAGGCGCGCTCACACCAAACCTTCGATGATAAGTGGTCGTTGGCCGGTACAATCGCGCAGAGACGAGCGGCAGCCGGCGCATGCGCTGCGCACACATCACAACAAACAGTAGCGGCTCAAACTTTCCTTGTAACAAAGGTTTTATTGACTAAATGTATAAAGCTCTACATAAGCTCTTATAAGATCGTGGCGGAGCTTTACCTGGAAAGTTCCAACGTTCTACTTTGACGTTGTGTTCATTATATTGATGTTTTTATGTGATTTATGGATTGGTATACCTACTTATCTTGTATTATTGAAACCTTGTATTACGTTATACCTGGTATTTAACTATTAATTTTTCGCACTCAACTTCTCCGTAACAATTTATTTCGGTACATGATGAACATAAGTAATAGTACTTATCTGAGTAAAAATTTATATATATTTACGGCTGCGGATTCAGGCGTTTATCATTCAAAAATTACTTATATATTATAATGTACATAAGTTATAAATAGCATCTAAATATTTCTTAAAAAAAACAGAAGAAGACTTAAAAAGACCAGAAGACTGGCGGCATTGCCCCGTTGAATGCTAATGCCAATTCTATGTGCTAGGAATAAACCAGGCCTCTGGTTACGGATAGCGTCTATAAGACGTTATCTTTAGATAAAAGGCACGCACTTGGATTCCACGGCCTCAGCGTCTCTACCCAAAACTGTTCAAATACATAATCACCAATTTAATAACTTCTTCACAGCGATATTGATACGGAGATACGTAAAAAGCACGTAAACTAAGGCAATTTATTTAGAAGGCGTTATCGTCCAACGTGGTACCAATGTTGGGCCAGTGTAGAGCCTGTTGTAGTTGCCACATTATTATCAATTACTTAGTGGATAAACGCTGTTAGGTATACAGAACTCTACCAACAACTTTTGCCTACCCTACTGCATCTGTGAGACTCTGGCGCAGACTATCTCAGGGTTAAAAAGTCAGAACGGCAGTTGCTCCTGTAAAAACTCTTTGTACGTAACTGTACAATGCAGATAATTTTTTTCACTGAGCGGGAATCAAGTTGGCGACCTCTGACGTAGCAGTAGAATGCTCTACCGCAATGCCACAGTTACCTTGATTTCTATTTATTTTCGAGATTTAAAAAGAAAAATTAAAAGTGTACGTTGTTAAATAAATACCTATATCTATCTATCGATACTATTATATAATTATAAAAAGTTTATGTTTGCCCGCGACGGACGCAAAAACTACTGAACGGTTTTCGATGCGGTATTTTTTGTTTGAAGGGGTTTGGTTCAACTTAAAATCTTACGTTTGCTGGATTGCAATCGGTTAAGTAGAACCAGAGTTATGATTAGTAATATAGAATTTAAGTTGCACAGATGGCACTTAGGTCGCGATAACATAGGCTAGTAAAATAATATAAAAGACTATTATTGCTTATGAATTGAATGAGGTAGGATTGTAAGAGGGATAATAAATTAGTTATGAAAAAATACAGATGACCACGAAAATGACATTTTGTTCGTCTTGTTTCGTCTCGAGTGCGTAGGTTACCTACCATCTTTCCATATTCGTTTAACCCACGACTTCGACTAACTGATTGTAAATAGTTAAACTAAATTCCTGGACAGCCATATTTCATATTTATTGGTCAGCTAAATTTTGTAGTTATTTTATATCAAGCGAAACTTAGGACTAGTTAATTGTAACAACAGAATAATCAAATATCTGGTAAAGGGCTTAATTAAAATTTTGTAAAATAAATTATTTAAAATATTCCATTGTCCATCTCTTTCCACCCCTGGATCCCTATTCACCCCGTTTTACGGTAGTCTAACTGTGACGCAGCTGAATTTTTTAATAAATCTCGTGAAGAGACGCCATCAGACCTCCACAACTATTTTGTTCTCTACATTTAATCAGTTGTCAGACTTTTCAGGACTCCAACTACCCGAAATGTCTGATATTCGTATACAACCGGTGCAGAGCAGATATGAAAAATGTTGCAAAAACGGGGTGATGCAGACGAAGTTTTGTGGCTCAGCTAGTATACAAATTGCATATATTAAACCATAACCTTAAAGTAAAATGATACAATTACTTCAAATAAAACACCAACAAACATGTAATACGAATATACTAATTATCGTCTACCACCGAATACGTAAACCAATTTCGTACAAAAATTAAACCTTGGCACCTACTTATACTCTGATGACCTGGTAAATGGTTTCCTTGTTGATATTTGTAAATGACGCCGTTAGAAATATATTATTTAGTGTTTATAGTGAATGGAACTCATTGTGAGCTACTGTGCTTTTGAATCACGTAGTATAAAGGCAACTTCACACACTATTGACTATATAAACTGTATCATTAGTCGAGATAATAATTCTGACACGTATAAGGTTAATATATTGTTTGTCGTACAGTTAGTAGTTATAAAATCAATAATAAATATAAGTGTAATAAATATGAAGTAAGATAAGATAATAATAATAAGTATTAAGTACGGTGCACTTCTTAAAGCGAGTGGCTTTAAACATGGACACAAAACTGGCCCCGTAACTAAAGAAATTTGTGTCATGTCATGTTCCATCTCGCCGTACCTCTTTTTTATACCATTTAGGTGGCAGATAAGCACACGACTCACCTGATAGATAGTGATTGTCGTGGCCTATGAACATTTGCAGCGTTAGGGTCGTCACACTGGTGCTGCCAAGGTTCTAATGCCCTTTTTGAAAATCTCCTTTTATATGTAATAGTCGCTACCAATTCGTTCAGTACCTATTTTGAGATAAACTTTTATTCCTATATTTTTAAGACGACTGCTAGCCATATGATTGTATTACTATTAATTATTCTGTGATTATTAATAAAGTATTGTTCTTAGATCAGGTTCGATTTTACGCTTCCAGTCGTGCGCTCAAAGTACGTGCAGCTCGTCAAAAACTCCTAGAACGTCACCTAAGGACTACCTTTAAGGACATACTTGCTAGATAGATACTAATGTACCCAGCAGGTATGTTATAATAATAAAGTATAATTAATTTAAGATAAACGCAAACTGTACCATAGTATTTAAGCAACCTGAAGTAAAGAGTCATTAGTACCGAGCTAAATGCTGACCTTCTCCGAAATTCAAAGTAACACTTCACGTTCTATTTTAATAAAATTTAATTGCGATGACTGGTTAATCACCGCGGCAAAATTACCATTGAACTTCAAATTCAAGTGAACGCATAGATTACAATGAATACAAATTGCGTTATTTCTAATCACAAAACCAATGAAGCATGTGCCCTTTATTTCTTTTGCGCCCGCAGTTTCAGCAGATTAATAAGTAGTTTATAGAAAATCAAAGATAAACAATCAAAAATAATAAATACATATACAATATTTATATAACACTAGTGTTGTCTGCTGCTCCGCCTACAGGGAATTCTGAATTCTGATCCATAACAAAAATTTGTGTAAATTAAAAATGACACAAACAATAAGAATTATTCAATTTAGTGCAACATATAGTCTTGCAGTCACTTGGCAACAATGGTGATTTTTTAAAATTTAGGACAGGTCAACCTGAATTCACCTCACCTAATGGTAAACTGAAGATAAAGTCTCAGAAAAGAGGATCACTATTACAAACGCGTAGTGTTACAATTTTGCTACCGTTATCAGCTTGAGCGTCATTAGATGCTTTTTCAGGACCCGTTTAAGGACCCGGATCTGTAGGAATACATGGGAGTTCATTGGGAGAGGTCGATATCCAGGAGAAGACTGCAATAGGCTTTGATTTATTAGTAGATATGCATGCAATGCATGCATTTTCTCAATTTTTTTTTTTGGAGCAGAACGACTCGGCCGTCGTCTGTTTACGCCCTTATAATGTAGTAGTAAGCACAGCGGAGACCGCGTGCGCATTGCACTGACTCACGCGCGATTTTAAATTATAATAATAACATTGTAGGACGTTCACATTATAGGTACTTGTGTGTACGAGCGAGGTTTGATCTACAAGCTTATTATCTCCTGTTTATTTACTTCGTTTATGTATTGTTCAATACGTTCTAACACCGCTAAATGATTCCGGTTGTTATTTGTCTAAGGTCGTTCCGGTGTAAGATCGACAGGTAGATTCTTACTTGGCACGAACACTTATTATATGTTGGGCAATTATCCTTTAGATCTAGTTTATATATAATTGCTTGAAGTGTTCTTATGGTAAATGTAATTATGTTTAGTAAGTAGGTATCATTGAAAATCTTTAAACAAAACAAAAGACCCTCTGTGTCTTAGTAGCAGTAAAAAAATTCTCCATTTAGTATGAATCTATTTTTCTAAACGAGTATAATGCCCGGGATCCCCCTGGGTCTTGCATATAGGATAGGTGATTAACGTGGCCTACTTTCCTTCAGATGGACCGTGCGCTTGTCTGCCACCTAAGTAGTATATAAAAATCCTTACTTTTTATGGCCATTTTTTTACCGGAGCTCTGCGGCACTCTAGCCAGGTATAGATGTAATAACCGCAATCAGAATCCTATAACCGCAAGAGAGGCTTTCCACCTATCCCTCTGACTAGCAGAGGGCGCACTCGACAGGTAGGTAAATTGACTGCAGAGACGAGGCCGGTTAGCAAGGCCCTTCGGTGTATCAATGGGGCTTTCCACAGCCGAGATTTTTTTTTATGGCTCGTCAATTTGACTTCACCTTGGTAAAGTCTCATGAAAGAGGGTCACTGTAGGAAGAAGGAAGGAAAAGGAGGAAGATTTTAGAATAATAGATGGCCCAGGTTCAGTCTTAGTACAAGAAGGCCGACGATGGTGATTTTAGTGGGAATTTCCAAGAAAGAACGGAACAGAAAAAATCATATTTACCTAATACTTTCTTACTTTAATGCTTGATAAGAATCTGAATGACGTATTGTTATCTGAAATTATTTCTACCATGCTGTGTGCTGTGATACGTTTTCTTTTTTGAATGTTGTATTCCAGCTTAGATACATATGTAAAGCCCAGCAGTGTGACATCTGTAGAAACTACAGTAGATGGAAAACATGTAGAACCAATAAATACCTAGGTACCTACGGATATTTATAATTTATGTGTCTGTCATTATTGTTCTTTTACTTTGTGACCTTGTGTACTGTTTATTTGATGAGACGAAAGTGTACTGTAAAGATTCATGACCTCGCAGACCGTGACAAAATTCCTATTTTTGGAAACTGCAAAGCAAAGTTGTTCGTTATATTTACCAAATTTAATCTTAGTGTTACATAGAAGTTAAATTAAGTATAAGTTTATCCTACTCGTCATCACTTAAGAATTTATATACACATTAATAATTAGAAACGAGGCCCTGGCGCGAAAGGATAGTTTTTTTTATGATTGGTGTATTTGAGCTCGTTCACCACCATTACACCCCGAGCTATCCTCGCAAGATTGTACAAAAGCGCGTAGGCACTGCGCGAATAGAACATTTTGAGCCTATATCTAGGCTAGGAGGCGGACAATTTATTGATCGCAACCATATCGCAGTAAAAGGTACGTTACAGATTTCTTATTTACCTGGGTACTTTGCCACAAGGCCCGGACATACAGAAATAGCCATGACATGCCCAATGTAAAATGTAATTTAATGGCAAACGGAAAACAATCTCTACCTAAGTACTTATGTATAGGTAAAATCCTATTCAGATATATCAAAATTAAAACGCCTTCTACTAGAATAATCCTATTGTACTTATATTTTTCGACTGCCTCTGTGGCATAGCGGCGCACTAAGCGCGAGCTCTATTCCCGCTTAGTGCGCATAAATATTTGTATGCATCAATAGGTACGAACTAAGAAGTCCAACAACAGCTCCATATGCAATATTTCGATATCGTCAATGAGTTGTGGAGGTCAGATGGCAGTTGTTTCACGGAAAATGTCCAGTCAAACATGCAGTTCGACTAGAAAAGGCGTGAAAGCTTCAGATGTGACTGGAATTAACGTAAGGAAGGATGAAGAAAAAAGTATCCTATGTACCTATCCTGTGTATGGTCAATTATTACGGGTAGTTTTGTATTATCTGTGTCACCTAACGTATTAGGGAGTGCTGCCAGGCGTCCGGATAACACTCTGTTACCACAGTTAGGCGTTTTAGTAGCTTGTCCAGCCAAAACTAACGATGTTCGGCCTTCGGTTTTTGTTAGACTTTTGAGCAACGTTCCACAAATGAAGGTTATTTTAAATTTTGGGTTGTTCATTCTTTCATGTACATTTATGAAAATCTAAGACACCTACAGAGAAGGCTGATATTTCTGTAAATGAAGTCCTCGCCTGGATGCGATGCGAACTCTATGCCTCCCACCCGAGGAGGCTATCCTTCCGATGGCCAACGATCGTGGTATCTGTGGAGATTTCCGAGCGAGTAAATAATATCCAAGTCCAAGTGCTCTCCAAGTCACCAATTCACCCAAACCGATTCACTCAATACGAATATCAGACCCATCAACCATCAATTGTTACCTACTCAGGGTGGTGCACCCTGAGTAACAATTGATTGAAACTTTGAAAAGTCATATTGACTGAAAAGTCAGTTGGTTTTGTAGTAACGAGCGAGGTAAGACGATTGATATTTTCTTCTTATTAAGGCGAGGCTTTACTGAGGCAGGGAGGAGGGAGGTTCCAAATAAGAACCTGAAGAACAATTTTTCATTACAGTTGCAAGTTACCCTTTTTTTAACCACTTTTATAATGTTGATTAAATGAATATTATATATATAAAATACTAACCGGTGCACCTGCACCGCGAGTCTATTGCCGTGTCGCGTCGTTCCGTCAAACCCCAAGCGGTGCGTATGCACCGCACCTCCCCAGGCGACTTTAAGCCTAATTTTAATGTAATTGCGTTCTACTTTTGTATGAAGAAGTTTGATAGAATGCGTTCTCTTTGCAAGTTACCCATTTTTTAACCAATTGTGTTAACTCTTGTAATGTTGATTAAATGAATGAAAATGCTTAATGCGCTTTTTATAAAAAATCTATCAACTAGGTGACGTCAACATTAAGGGAGGCCTTATTTGACTCAGTTACCTCAGTTTCCCTACCTACATTTCATCATAACATTACAATCTTTCCGACTCGCTAATCTTCAAGGGTATGTAAGCTTAAGCCATACAGCCATATGACCTGATTATTGTTAAATATTTAGATCTGTATTAATCTAAGTCAACAGCGCAATGTTTCAAATACTCCATCGCATTATTAGGTAGGTACATACAACTTGTACCTACACAACATGCGTTATCTAATCAGTGCCTACTACCACTATGTAATTACACTGCAAACAGTTTTAGTTTAATCCTAACTTACCGTAAACGTATCTGTGAGCTAATAAGGATTGAAATCGGTCAAGGTCATTTCTTTCCAACGTAAAAATTAATTTAAACACCAACAACCACGAATTTTAGTTCCAACTTGAAAGAAGTGTTTTACATTACCTCCATTTTTTATATCGTAAATTGTCTTACCGTCTTATGCCAACTTACCAGTGCATTAGTCGGTCTGACCAAAGAGGATACCTACTGTGTGAAGGGCCCTACTAACATCTTCAAGACAAGGCTCAACTAAACGTCGGGCGAGGCTCTTGCGGCGGCTTTTCTTCCGGTACCTATTGGGAAGTGAGACAGCAGTTTGTTCTCGGAATAAGTGATAGGTAGTAAGCGGACTCCGGACTCTAAAGTTGAATACGCTCTTACTACATAGTACCTACCTACGTGCCATATTTCACTTTTCACTTGTTAAAATTTGAAGTATTTTCAGTTCCTTCGTAAAATTCCGAAGTCCAATAATTCCCTTATTGTACACACACACACTTATTTGTACGCCCTACCCCCTATCCTTAATGTTTTTGAATAATGTACTTAGGTGGCAACTTTAACTTTACATCTTTTAATAAAAACATGACCCTTCAAGAGAACCACTCATTTTTTTCTTAGAGTACCTATTGATTTTAAAATGTGTAAAGGCACCAGAACCAATATATTTGAATACACCTTCATTTTGAGGATTTTTTTAGATTTCCCCAAGATCCTGGATTCCCGGATATGGGTCACCCTTGAGGTTTCCCCTTTTTAACAAAAAAAATAATCATAAAAATCATGTAAAATTGGTTCATAACTATACTTTGTAAAATGTAGCTTGGGTCCTATGACAGCTGTCAGTGAAATCCCGCACATGAAGTCTTGAATTTTCTATTATTGAATATCACAGGGCGGCCCTAACGCACTATTATAAGGAAGAACAGCGTACCAAGGTCACCAAAATCTATGAATGCTTTGCGCCCCGTCATTCATAATTTTTTCTAGTCTTTTACTACAACTAGCATACTAGTGACGTACTTCAATAAAAAGATTTATCGACGAACGATGAGCCGATGACTGCTTATTTAAAATTTAATATCCATAATGATTATGAAGAATTGTTAAAGTGAATTTTCTTAACACAAATATGTAGTTTTGAAGATATTTGATTTCGAAAATTGAAACGAGCAGCTAGAAAACGGTTTTTGTGTGAGTGACGGCATGACTTCTTAGTAAGTAGTGCAAATGCATGAAGTGCAAGAGAATATTGCATTTATCTCGGTGCCGGTTGTGTTTTGTTGTGTTTACGTGTATGATTCATTAAAAAATAAAAGTCATTTAGAATAGTAAGAAATCTATAAATTATAATAAAAATAAGAATTATAATATTATCTCATAAGTGTAGCATGTTACCGGTCTTGTTAAGTGAATACACGTTAAAAGATAAGTAAACCCAATCGTATTAGTATACGTAAATCGACCACTTCTGCGATAGTAGAAGGCACAGCACTAACGTAGTAAAACGTCCATTCATAAAAATGGAACATAGGTAGGACACAGCGTTTTGTAGGTAGGGCCCATCCCCCCCCCTTATACATCAATGTTGAATATAGTAGCTGTCAATGTCATACTTTATAGGCATACCGAGCTAATTAGTGATGGGCGATGAATCATCGTGACCACATACTATGAACTATATCCTCCTCCTATGAAATTAATATAAGAAAAAAATAATCAGAATTTAATCTTATTGTTTAGTTATTTTAATATCATAATAATATTTATATTTCAATATACTTGATCCTAAATAATATTGAGTAAATAAAATCCTACATTCAATCCATCAACGCACTGAACCTGTTTTTGGATTTTGTAAGAAGACACGCCGCGTTTGTCTCTTGGGCCATGATATAGCCATAAGACACACGCGCCAACATCTTGTTTGATATGAACTTCCATTGATCCACTCCACTCATTCTTATCAGTACCAGTGCCGACGCCTTGTATGCTACGTATGTAATATTCCGTTCTCATAACAATTAAATACATACATACAATTAAATGAAACCTAATTATATGGTAACATGCATCAATAATAGCTGGTAGTATCGATATTTTTATCGAATTTCGGACATCCCCATGAACCTCATTTTGACATCTGTCATAGGACCCAAGCTATATTTTACAAAGTATAGCGTTGTAATCACGTAATGAACACACACACAAAAATAGCGATCGCACATATTATAAGGAAGTTGGCTAAAAAGGTTATATAGGATCTTGAAAAAAATTAGAGAAATTCTTCCCTTTCTATCATTCACATTGGGTTGTGTTTGCACCAACAAGTAAACTTGTTTAACAGTTTTAAAACACAATTTTATTGCGTTTATACTGCAGTCTGAGTGTTATCAAATACATGTTTTAAGCCTTGGTGAAAACAATGGGTTAAAGTGTATCCACTCCCATGTAATATTTACCAATACTTAATTATAAATATTTTATAGAATTTTTTTTTTAAAACGTTTTTAAAACCTACTATTGTTGAGATTATCAGAAAGAAATCATATGCCTATTTGCATTGATGTATAAGGGGGGGGGATGGGCCCTACCTACAAAACGCTGTGTCCTACCTATGTTCCATTTTTATGAATGGACGTTTTACTACGTTAGTGCTGTGCCTTCTACTATCGCAGAAGTGGTCGATTTACGTATACTAATACGATTGGCTTTACTTATCTTTTAACGTGTATTAACTTAACAAGACCGGTAACATGCTACACTCATGAGATAAATATTATAATTCTTATTTTTATTATAATTTATAGATTTCTTACTATTCCAAATGACTTTTTTTTTAATGATTTTTTAATGAATCATACACGTAAACACAACAAAACACAACCGGAACCGAGATAAATGCAATATTCTCTTGCACTTCATGCATTTGCACTACTTACTAAGAAGTCATGCCGTCACTCACACAAAAACCGTTTTCTAGCTGCTCGTTTCAATTTTCGAAATCAAATATCTTCAAAACTACATATTTGTGTTAAGAAAATTCACTTTAGCAATTCTTTATAATCATTATGGATATTAAATTTCAAATAAGCAGTCATCGGCCCATCGTTCGTCGATAAATCTTTTTCTTGAAGTACGTCACTAGTATGCTAGTTGTAGTAAAAGACTAGAAAAAATTATGAATGACTGGGCGCAAAGCATTCATAGATTTTGGTGACCTTGGCACGCTGTCCTTCCTTATAATAGTGCGTTAGGGCCGCCCTGTGCCTATTTGACACTCTTGTTGCCCCTATATCGTCTATGAGTTTTGTGACACTGTCAGTTTGTTAAATGTCAGTTGTCACGTCACATTGACAAAGACAATTTTGTCAATTAATTTACCAAACAGAAACACTGCGAAACACAATTTACAACATAAAAAATAGGTTGTTAATAATTTAATAATGCAGTTAATTATACAATAAATAACGTTAAGTAATGTGCTTCGTCTGTTATATTTTATTAAAAATTACCAAGAACACACTGAATCATCATATTTATATAAAACTGCACTTCCCAGATTCTTATTTTCCAGACCCTTATTGAACAGTAATTTGTTTGACTGATTTATTTTATTTACAGTGTGACCTAATTAACATATTCTCAAGATGTCCTCCTTTCATGAGAGACAAAAGTCGCTTTTCAACCAGCTAAAAGATGCTGAAGAACAATGTGGTTTTTCAAAGACCAACAAAAAAACAGAGCCAGATGATTATGGCTCAATTGATAGACGCACATACAGGAAGTTAAAACATGAAATGAAACAGTTCAGAGGTAAAGAGAGTATATACAAAAGAACTCAGGCAAACATTCGTGAATGCTTAAAAGCTAAGACCATTCCTGATCACATTAAAAATCCCAACAAGTGGGTTTATTATTCTCTTGAAGATGTCACACAAGAACAGTTGTCAGATGCTACAAATACGGCCACAGCTTTAGCACTAATTCAGGAAATGGAAGAAAAAGTTGTACCCCAACCTGACATGGAATGTGATTTTGATGAAACAGGTTTGTTTAAGAAGCCAAGATTTAGAGTTGCCTCTGTCATCAAAAAGACTCCAATCACAAGCACAGATGATAAAATTGTATTTAAAAGCAGTAAAGTAGTAATGCCTGAGTATGTAGTAGGAGTAACAAAGAAAATTGATAAGAAAAACAATGCAATGAAAAAAAAGGCAGTTAATTGTGAGAAAAATGCAGACCTCAAGTTAGATCATCTGTTTGAAGAGGATGAATAGATTAGTATATTTTTACTCTTAATTTAAGAAGTAGGATATAGTATTATTGTATTAATAAAAATGTCTTTTCCTTACCATGTTTTTTCTATATTTAGTCCACCAATTGACTGCACTCCACTAGATAATAAACAGCTAAAGTGTGGTTTCAGAACCCACACTACATAATGCTTAAGGTACCCTAGACTTCAAGAAGAGGAAAACATGTGATCAGTGCATTCTAGCTCTTTAACATGCTTTATTTACTTACCATTATTTCAATAACCCTATAAGACCTTAAAACTTCATCTAGCCACAAAAATAGAATAATGACCATCCATTCAGATGGTGCAACTATGGATGCTTTTTCTACTATCATATGATAAGTCCTAAAAGTACTAGACCTCAGATACATCAGACAGCCAGATATATATTGCCCAGATTCAAACTAAATGTATGGCTTGAGTCAGCAAATAGTGTCTGGAACATGGGAATAGGTTCACCCCTATTTATGCAAGACTGAATACAATGGTTGGAGTAACATGAGTGTTAATTTACCTCTGCCTACCCCAGAAGGAAACACGCGTGAGCAAAAGTATCTATGTATTTATAATAAGATAAAATTAATGGATTGGCTCACACGTGTAGCAGGTGGATCATCCGTAGAAATAATAATAATAAATAATTTATTACGTAAAAAATTGGTTGCCTGTAAAGTCGGTATACGGGCGAAAGTTTTACGTGACAACGACTTTGAGTGGTATGTCTGTCTCTCTCGCTCTTAGGCGGGCTAACCATGCCCGAGTGGAAGGGATGCGTGCCTCTCACTCGCTCTCATTGTGAGCGCATAACGTGAGCGGAGCGTAACGCAGTTTCTTGAAGTGTCACCCGGCAAGCCAATTTATAAGACGTTGTCACGTCAAAAAAAATTGCCGTTCTCTTCCAACACTTAGTGCTTGTCAATCTTGGCATGCCTGGGGCTTAAAAGGGTATAAGCCTCTAATACTTTTATGATCTACGATGCCAAAACTGACATTGACGGTGGTGGTGTTAGTTCACGAGAGACAGCGATGCTTGGAGTTGTTTGACAAATAACTGAAGTTACCGACATAGCTCGCAGAGTAACCAAGCTGAAGTGGCTGTGGGCTGGCCACACCTGTCGGAGGACCGATGGCCAGTGCTGGAGCTAACGAGACCTTGAGTATAAACTGAGAAGGCAAAGGGAAGGTAGGATACCCCCTAGCCAAATGGACTGGTGACCTAAAAAACGCGGCTAGGACAGGCTGCATGCGTAGGGCGGAAGATCGGATCGGAAGCAGTGTCGCACATTGAGTGAGGCCTATGTCCAACAGTGGATTGCAATAGGCTAATAATTGTTTGATTGATTTATTGACCATATAATAAAACAAATCAACTAAAATTATAGTTAAAAGCTTTATTTACATAATATAATATCAACACTGTGAGATAATAGCTGAATCTGACTTAATTTCCATATTTTCTGGCTGTTGATTACTTTCTGCTGCAAAGGCACTAAGGTCACGCATCATGGAGTAGGCATCTTCACCATCAGCATAGTACTTGGGTTCAATCTCGAGAATTTTAAAACCCAACGAATTTGTGTACAAATTGAGAGCAGCTCTATTGCTTTTTCTTACATGTAGGGAAACATATTTAGCCTGAAAATAAAAATAAGATTTAGTATTAACCCCTTTGCGAGCATTAATAAAATATTTTTCTTTTTTTTTTTTTCAAATAATATTAGTAACCCTAATAACTAATATTTCCTCTAAGCCCTCCAATTAAGCTCAATGGCTTGTGATAGTGGGTTCACGTCGGTAGTGTAATGGCCAAGATTCGAATCCGGGACCTCTAGATCATATGGCCAACTCCTTAACCATTGGGCTACCGATGCTTTAAAGATAAACAAGCTGTGTAGTAGGCAATGCAGGCTTCAGTCAATTTGAAATAAAAAAACATATCAGTAAAAGTATACCTGAAAACATTCAACCATAGCAAGTGAGGCTTGGTTCATGAGTTTCTGTGCAAGTCCAAGTCGACGATGGGACCTTTTCACGGCCAATGATGTGATATGCCCATGACGGTTGTCTTCCCCATCTTCTTCCATTTTGGCAAGTACATAACCTGCACAATCATATTAAATTAATATAGACATCACATTGTTGGGAGTCCAAGAACCACCAAAGCAATGTTGAGACTATTCACTTTGGTTTACTAAAGATATAATTCCTAGTTAAAATTAAGAGAAAATAGTACAGTTACAGCTTTTTCTCATACTACTAATTATCATCAATATCCTTTTGCATCTGATGCTTTTACGAATGTTAGACTTAGAGAGCCAGGTTTACACCTTTTTAATAAGTTAATGCAACTTGAATGGGAGTGACTGCTGTTTGATCTAATAAGTAACTAACACCTGCGCTCTAGTCATTATAAGATCAGCAGAGTCAATCCACTGAGGCTCATATGGGTCCCCACTCCCTGGCCATAAGGGATAGGAGAGAATGCAAAGGTTGACGCATCTGGTCTAGAGCAAGAGCTGCAAAAAATACCCACAGGTCCAGAACCATTTGTAAAGCAGCACTTAAAAGGCGATTCTATAACATGCCAAGAACAGCACTCAAGGTATGGCAGAATAAATCAGGCCTTACATTGAGAAGCCCCTGGCAACAGCTAGTATACAATACAAAAAACAATTCAAGAAATCTTACAAGGTAAAACAATAGACCATTAGCCTTTTTTTTTTCAAAAACAAATATTTACCAACAATATGGCCTTTTTCGTCTTCAGCTACATAGCTGAGCTGAGGCCAAGAGAGTCCATGATAAAAGTAGTATTTCATCTGATAGTTTTCTGGCAAGCACAGAAGGTTGCAGTGTTGCATGTTCATGAGATCGCTGGGCCGCGCACACCGTATATTCATCTTGGATTATCTGGCAAGTGCAATATGTATCTTTAGACTTACAGACAGAAGCTAAAGATATTTAGTCAACGAAATTTAGAATAACAACCAATCTATCTTTTACTATTTAATTTATTGGAATTTAATGTTCCATGCATGCTGCAGTGCCAGGGATATAAAGGTTGCAGTAATAGACTATGTGTATAATTAGGAAAATACTTACTTTATTGTTGTTTATTCTCTTCGAATTTTCTTGGGTTTGTTTGGCTGCCTAGTTTCTGAGGCCGGAGGACTATCTTGCATTCCCCCCAGAAGTTCACGCACAAAACGGAATTTGGACAAACAACACTTCCAAACTATGTACCAACCTGAGAACAAAGAACAATAACATTATATGACAACAAGACCAGATCAAATATATTTCATAAATTACAATTAAAGTTAGTAACTTTTATAAAGTACAAGCATATGGGCTACTTACAAAACAACACAAAGACAAAAACTAAAAATACGCTACATACGAAGGTTAAAACAGCTAATATCACTTCCTTCATATCTCACTAAGCTTAGGTTAATAATTAAGAACACGAGGTAAATGCATCCACTTTACCAGAACAGTCACTATCTCTACAAATATAAATTATCAGTCGTAAGAAACGTGTAAAAGGTTTCAACACAGTGGTGTTTACGTCTGTGATTACCACAGCGCCATTTTGACGATTTTGATTTTTTTGAGTCACGGCATGATATTATTGTTAAAAGTTGTAAGTTATAATTCTGTACTGGTAAGACTTGGACAATCTAGTTATGTAAAATTTGTATAAAAGTATTAATAATAATTATTTATCTGCAATTTTTTACCTTTCTTGGTTCAAAAAATTATACTCTCCAATAATTAACCTCTAATTTTTGACATCAAATGATTCGTTCAAAAATTTATTTTTTATTTTTATCGAATCTGCAGAATTAAGACTTATTTACTTAAGTAGGTATCTATTTAATTTAATGTTATACTTCTCGATTTAATATACAAATATTATTCTATTGTCTTTTTAAACCACTTAACAACTTACTTACAAAACTTCTTACTTGACGAAGCCCTTTGGTGCTTGGAAAAACCACTTAGTTAAACACATAAAAAGAAATAGGTATAGTAGTCAAACTTAACTATTCTTTTGGCCTACTATGAGTGTACCTAAAATCATGTCTAAGACCGTATTTTAAGAGAGTATGAAGCTCAAGCTTACATCTACTGATAGAAGCTCGCACGAGGTTAAGGCACAGGTCACCTTAAGGGGTCAGACTGACTGATTTGAGCTAATATGGTTCTAAAGGTAGTATATAAATAGGTACGACCAATCAAAGCAATTATTTACTGGTAATGCACACTATTATTAACGGTTATGTGTGTGAGTTTGGCGACTTCGGTTCCGCTACTGAAACTATCGCGTTGCATTGCACTTCTACTAGTTTTTTCTGTTCTGTGGTTTAGCCCCAAACGAAAGTGTTTCTTTCTATTGCTTACTCAGTGGAATCTGTACCCATGGCTGTTAAGTAAATTAAAAAAAAACTCCCAATTCATCCAATCAAAACAAAATAAAAGGTGACGTGACGTGACAAATGGTGACAATTAAGTATAAATAAACACAATTTCAAATTGTGCATTTAAAAAAAAAGCAATTACCATTTTGCCATTCATTATATTGTATACCTATCAAATTTACCATACTTACGTTTGTTGGTGGCATCATTGAGATCGCCATCGAAAAAAAAAAAGATTTTACAGTTTTATGAAATTCTTTTTGAATTAAGAATTTTTACAAATAAAGACTTGTCTAAATTTACAACATAAACATTCATTTCATTTTCAAATTGATAAAAGCCTGAATTTCCACTAGCGTTCAGCGCTGTCTCAGTATAAAATGGAAGAAGACGATCAATTTGAAACACCTTCAGTATCAGCCTTTTTGTAAGTAAATATTAAATTATGGGGGTAAGTCTTCTAGAATCACCCTATGAAATTACTGTTACGTACCGTGGACGAGTTTACCCGCCAGTTACGTCGTAAGAAATTATTTTTTCTTCATTAGTTTAGAAAGAACTCTGAATTATTTTTTTCAATTACAGCAGGTACAGAAGTCCCAGATTCAGTAAAGAAGAGGTCAAAGCACTCCTAAAAATAATTGAAAAACATAAAAGAGTAGTTTTAAATAGATCTACTAGTGCAGCGGCTACTTGTGCAAAAGAAGCTGCTTGGGCAAAGATAGCAAAAATATTTAACAGCCAAGGTTTCTCACATGATAGAAGTGCTGATAGTTTAAAAACAAAATGGGATAATTTGAAAAAGGAAGCTAGGAAATTATCAAAGAATTTGATGGATGTAAAGTACAGTGACATTGATGAAGTGACTAATCAGATGATTGTTATGATATGTGATACCGCGACAACTACCAATGTTGATGAGGAACCTCTGGAGTCTGATGATGAATTAAGTGGTAATAACTTGTGAAACTATATAACTTGCATAACTTGTGTTGTCTGCACACATTCACATAATAAGGTCAACTGTGTCTTTTTGAAAATTTATTTAGACTTTTTTTTTTATACTACTATACTTAGGTGGCAGACAAGCACACGGCCCACCTGATGGAAAGCGGCCACTGTGGCCTATGAACTTGTGCAATACTAAGGGTGTCACACACGCGCTGCCCACCCTGAAGGAAAAGGGGGAGAGCTGGGAAGGGGTGGGGAGGCTAGGAAGGGGAGGGGAAGGAGGGGTATAGTGAGCTCTGGCTACACTACTTACCGGCGGGAACACAACACGCTGGTTATTATGACCGCTGTCTTCTGTAGGGCGGAGGTACTTCCCCAGTTGACAGCTCATTTCGGACGGGGAGTTTAAGTTTAAGAGTTTACCTTGAATGTGTTATGTGAATGTTACAAAGTAATGTTTCGTTACATTGTTGTTACGAAAATGTTTTTGTTCAGGTTTGGGGCTGCACCAAGATTTTAATATCTATTATTTAGAGAATAAATATTTATTCGCACTGTTTGTATGAAATCATTGTATGAAACTTTGCAAATTTGGCTTTTCAGAAACTGAACAGGATAATCAAATATCAAATGATGTACATTGTAATGGTGATGAAGAAAAGGACTTGGATGGTACTTGTGGTACTGTGTTATGTTTCGATAATTTTTGGAAATTCATCTATTCTTCCCAGAGCTATGCGACAGAAGATTGCAATCACTTTTAAAAAGCTTGTCTTTGTTACATTTCATGTGTAGAGAAATATTGCTATGGCAATAGTGCCTGATAAAAGAGTTAACCGTATGGCTGACGCTCTCTTTAAAGAATTATTGAAATTGACTATGCTAAAATGAGTTTACAATTAGTATATTTGCAAATCAATTTGCAGAAAAGCTAACTCAACACATTGGCAGAAGTACTTATAGGATCAAATTTAACATAATGTAAGTAAATGAGCCTTCGAAAGTGGTTGCATATTTTTATTGTTTACCTCTGGTTCTATATACCTTACACGGTGTGATTGGCCCAAAATGTGCTTAAAATACACCATATATACGCAGTAGGTATGTATCTGTTGCAACTCCGGTCCAAGATCTGTGCAGATATATTTCAGAAACTAGTGTAGTAATTTGGGTGAAATGTTCAATTGAAATAACTTTTTTATTTTTACAGATCGTGATGAAAAGAGAAAGTAAGTTGTATTTAAAGAAATTGTACATATGCTTCAAATGTTTTAAAAGGCCCTGATAGCATATCAGGACCTTTAAAAACAGTTATATATTATAATGATATTGTAGTAAGTACCTACCTAAGTTCTCATTTCTTTGACAATATTTTTTTTTACAGATTGATAAACCGTTCACTGAATTTTACACCTAAAGAATGTAATCTTCTCCTTCAATGTGTTAGACGAGAAAAGAACATTGTATTATCTAACATAAACACATCTAGTACTAATAATATTAAGAATAGAGCTTGGATGCGGGTAATTATTAAATTATTTTAGTTTATTACCTTATATTAAAACATTAGCTTGAAAACTATCCTTTAACCTGAACTAATTTGTCTCCTTCAATCCTTCGCTTCTTCATAATTGAAGTGTTTTTATATCATTTAGGTGACAGATGTTTATCATGACCATGATTTATGGATGTTTACCTACAACACCAGGGGTGTTACACTCGTCTCTTCTCGGAAAACCCCATTTTGTCAAATACCCTCGAACCTTTGCAGATACGTAGAGATGTTGCGTCCCTGGCAGTATTTTACCGTCTCTACCATGGTGAATGTTCTGATGAACTCTTCCAATTAATCCCACCCTCTCCTTTCCTACACAGGACAACACGTGCAGGGCTTAGATGTCACCCACATGCGGTGCAGAATATTCCATCAAGAACCAAGCGGTTCGGTGAGTTTTTCCTCTGCCGCACCATTAAGTCTTGGAATTGCTAACCGGTGCACGTGTTTCCTTCTTGCTACAGTCCTAGGTGCTTTAGGCGTGACGTGAACAAGCATATGTTGAGGCCGTCAAGCTGAGCACTACCATTGTAGCACTGTACGTGTTTGCACTGGTGACCCTCTTTTATGAGACTTTGCCTTCAGCTTAACATCAGGCGAGGTGAAGTCAAATTGACGTGCCATAAATAAAATGAAAAAACCATATCACAGAGTTCATTCCATAGGTTGAGTTGATAGTGGGATTAAATTCCCTTACTATGATGAATTCCATGCCTATGGCGAGCGGTGCAATGGTAGAATGTAGCTACTGAGTGCACTTGTTACTGTTCCCAAGAGCTAGCACTGCTTATTTAAATTTACTGTAATGAAGACATTTTCTCACCCTATTTTTTATTTCATAGATAACAAATTCATTTAACAAATTAAGTCCACATAAACGGTCGACTAAAGTACTAAGAACAAAATTTACTAACATGAAGAAAATGGCTAAAAAGGTTAGCTTAAAAGTTTATTTAAAAGACTTTAGGAAAAAGCATGAGAAGTTAGAAGATTGCAGTAAACCAATTGATGTGAGTAAATAATATATTTAAATGAAATTGTCTTAGCGGTTTTAATTATTGTATTCAAAGCTTTCCACATGAGAACTTCTGCTTTAAAAGTCCATTTCGTCTTTGTTCTGCTTTAGAGGTTGACTAATTGGTTTTTATGACAGCACCTGCCATCTGAACCGGAATCTACTAATGTCAATCATTGTCAAACCATTATTAGATAACAAAAATTTGATTGAATCTTAGACTTTATGACTTTGTTTTAGAAGTCTAAAATTAAATGGTATTGTTTAGACTTTAGAGTGCATAAAACAATGCCATAAACGCTTTTTATTTATCTTTGAACTTTAAGTCTATGCCTATAAGACCGAAAATTCAATGGCAATTTTGATAACCACAGTAGTTTGACGACAGTTAACAATTAGTAGAATCGGGGTGCTGATCTGAACCTTCAATCAAGAGGAAATCTACTGAATGCTTTTTTTAATGTCTGCACACGATAATGATTCAAACTTTTATAAGCGGGCGAATAAACATAATTATTGCATAGGTCATCATATTTATTTTCTGTTACAGAACATTAAATTGGAACCAATTTTCGATCATCAAAGCAGTGTAGATGCAGATGAAGTGGAAAATACACATGAGACTGGTCTAGAACTAAACAACCACGTCAGTTCGTCATTGGATCCTTTGCATACTGTTTTGAGCAGCGATTTCCCCATTGGTACGTAAATATAAACAACCTTAGACCTTCATGAGCGCAGGCTTGCGGGTGACAGATGGAGCCGCTTGTCACCCTCACAAAAGTAGGCCGGGGCGGCTCTCGAGTGGATTCCAGGGAAATACCTTATTGGACATTCATGCACCCTGTTTTTTTAATATCCAAACCGCATGTAGTTAACCTCCGTAAACATAAAGATCAAGTCGGGGTTTATTCGTGGGTATTTCAAAAGAAAAAAATACACGTAAATATTATATTTCCATTTAGTTTCTCGTGAACTCGAAACACGATGAGAAGGCCCTCTTATTGTGGACATTTTTTTTCTGTCACTAAATATATTTTACTAATATTATCGTCTTTTACAGGTTCCACGAATAACGATGATAATAAAGAGATAGTTAAATTAAAAACAGATCTATTACATTACAAAATGGAGACTGCAAAGGTGAGTGATACTTGTAGAGAAGAGACCCTTTTGTGCTTCATAAAGCAAGTTAGCCGTTGGTCCCGGTTGTCATACGAACATCTATGGCAATCATTACGGGTAAATTGGTGCTCTAAAAATCTACAGATATTTACTCTCACACGTGAGCAGTTCATAGTAATATCGAAGTCCGCACCTTTATAGTTAGACTAAAAACTGAACCTAATTGAGATAGGAAATGACAATTAGTAAGACAGTAGATATTTAAACTAAACGTTTATCTTACAGTTACAAAGAAAACTAATAGAAGATTCGTTGCAAGCTGAAGCAGCAAATCGCGAGGCTAAAGCCATAGAGGCGTCTCTGAGACTTCGTACTGCGAGGTTAGAGGCGGTTGCCGCAGAATTGAAACTACCTCCAACTCATCCTGCGCTATCATACACCGCAGAAGAACAGCGAGCGCAACTTTACATTCATCAATACCATGAGAGTTGAACCTAATCTAGAAGTAAGAAAGATATGTTACTATAATGCTGGATAAGTCTCAAAAATCTGGCGATAATTTGAAATAAGACCACAATAGGTAAAAGTTGTGGCCACAACGGGTAAAAATTGGGACCACAATTGGTAAAAATTTTGACCACACTTAGTAAAACATTTTGACCAGAATTTGTGAAAAACTTGACCACAATTGGTAAAAAGTTGTTGAAACATGCCTACTGAAATTACGTAAGTATTTAGTTCGCATGGTACAACAATGCACACACCTGTAGGGCTAGCATGGCGCGAAGACAAAAGTCCCCGGGGAGTGGAGAAAAATTTGTCTTTCCTTCCTTCTCTCTCCCTTTAGCTAGCACGGCGTCGAGGAGAGACTAGTTTGTCACCGGGGAGAACGTTTGTCCACTCAATGCTACCAATATACGAAAAAGTATTATTCGACCAAATTGATAAAACCTAGCAACGTGCATATTTTATAAGTGCAATATTGACTTTTTAAATTGTAGGTGTTATTTTAATTTCATATAATGTAGATATAGCTAAGTTAGTAAGTAGGTATTATTACCTTGTAATGGGATGTATTGTGTTACGTAATGTGTCGTAATCATATAGGATTATAATGTTTGGATTTTTTATACAACTTAGGTGGCAGACGAGCACACGGCCCACCTGTTGGAAAATGGTTACTATGGCCTATCGATGTTTGTAATGCCTAGGGTGTCACACTCGTACTGCTGACCTCTGTAGGGGAGGGGGGGGGTCCACTATGACCGGTTGTAGAGTCCATATATAATATATATACATATATATATATATATATATATACAACGTGAGTTTGTAGTGGTTTTGGAAAAAAGAAATTTGGGTATAGTTACGATAACATAATGGACTGGAAGTACTAATTTGAAAAACAAAACATATTTTTTTCATAGAAACGACGAGATTGATGACGTCAGTAGACAGCAAATAAGAACTCGTGGTAACTCCCTTAACTTTGACGTAATACACTAATTACGTTTTACTACTACGATTTCATTCAAGATTTTACGAATGCGGTATGTAAACAAAAGACGAGACGTCTGCGCATGCGCGATGGTACAGCATCCACCAATCAGAAAGCATCTCGCGCGGTCACGATTCTCCGCCAATCAGATGCCTCTCAGCGAGGGAGACCGAGCTAGCGCGACGCCGCCGCGCGCCGCCGCCGCCGCCGCACCGCCGTAGTTGCGCGCGCGCACGGCGCCAACGCGGGTCAACGAACGCCCATTACGTCAAAGACTTGCTCGCGACAAGTTGCAAAAATGTATCGTTATCGTAAATATTCTAATGTGGAAGTACTTGGCAATGGTGCAGCTGTACAGCGGTACAGCCGTTGCTGGCTTCAATTTAGAAAAGGCTAGGCGGTTATAATCCCAGTCGGAGCACCTGGTTGGATTATGGCAACGCGGTACTTATGATTCCCAAGTAAACTGGACCCGGGCCATCTTAACTGGAAGTTCGTATCTCGTAATGGAATATCATACGTACAGTGAAATCGGAATTACTGGAGAATGTGTCGTCAGCGTACCTACGAGACATGCCTACCTCGATGGATGTCCGACTCATTATGCTCGAGCAGTGCGTTACCTATTTAGACAATGAGTTTGGTGAACGCTGAATAGGCCTTGGTGGCCCCGTGCCTTAGCCACCGAGGAATTTTTATATGTGGTTAGAAATAAAACGACTGGTTTACACCTGGGAATATGAATCTCGTGATGACTTACGTAGTGCGATAGTGGACGCTTTCGAAACAGTGAAAAGTGACGGAGACACATCATTAAATAAACTGAGAGACAATAGCTTAAAACGTGCTCGTTTGTGTATCGAAAGCAATGGACTCCATATCGAGCAGTTACTTCGGCTCAGGGATACGTAAATAAACTGTAAATAGGTACCTATGTAAGTTGATTATTTTGTAAATACTCGTATGTAGCTCCATTTTTTTTAAATACGCCTGAAATACCTACCTATTCGCAGTCCGTTGTTAGGTACTGTGTTTAAGTATTTTAAAGTTTAATCGTCGAGTACCTACTTATTATTCTAATGAAATACGGTCCTGAGCCCGTATAAAGAATGAATGAAAAATTGGAGTACTTGATTTCAAAGTAGATGAGTTTCATAGTTTAATTCTTTGCGGTCAGTGTTCCCTTATCAAGCAAGTCACATGTTTCGTCATGGTTTCGCGAAGTTCGCGGCGCCGGCGCGCGGCGGACGGGGCGCGGCGAGCGGCGCCTTACCGGCGAGCGCGCGGCATCAATTCACGAGTCGAAATACGCGCGCTACATTACATTCATTCAAAATTGTCAATGAATTATCGGAGCGCTACTAACTTTTCAACTGGGACAAGTGACAAAGATTACATTAATGTCAACGTTTTTATTATAACCAGTACAGTAATTGGGACCTCACAAAAAGGTACCATGCATTATTCCGAATAACCCCCTTTCGGGTCCAAAACGACTACAAAATCACGGTGTATATATATATACATACATGTATACATGTATATATGTATATGTATGTAGGTATATATGTATACATACATATATACATATATATATATATATATATATATGTATATAATTATGTATGTATATATATGTATATATATATATATATACATACACATACATACATACAAATATTAATACTTTATTACTGGATTTTAAATATTGAAGGTCAAAATTATTTGAGAAAAATATTTAAATCCCCCCATTCATTAATTTCAATTTCATTAATTTCATTAATCAAATTCATTAATTTGATTAATTTAATTCATTAATTAATTAATCTTCAATGTATTTATTTTTCGGTTACGATTTTTGTCCCCACCTCAATAGTTCGGAGACTAATATCTCTCTATAATCTGACAAAAAGAGACATATCTTGTCCACTTTACGGCCGCCGTGCTAAGCAAGTGGAGAAATAGTCCCTTGTCTACGTCACAGCGAGGGACATAAGTTATCTCCTTCGACGCTATGCTAGCAATTAGGGACAAACGCGTTTGTCCCCGTCAATTTGACATAAGCGGTGGAGAGAGATATTTGTCCCGCGCCCGTGTTAGGCCTACTGTATTGAGTTGCATTAAATTGTTTTATAGTGTTGATAGTCTGTAGAAAAAAATAAAAAAATAAATGGTAAAATCTAGAACTGGACTATTCCAGTTCTAGATTTCACCATATTTTTTTAAATTTTTTTTTTAAATTTTTTTAAAAAATAAATGGTAAAATCTAGAACTGGACTATTCCAGTTCTAGATTTCACCATATTTTTTTCTTTAGGTTAAATAGATTCATTGGCCCCCTTAGTATTAAGATTTTGCAATATTATTAATGTTATGTATTGTACAATAGGATAGACAATAGGTTTAAAATAAGAAAAAAAAAATAGATATGAAAATTTTGTATATTTTACTTGATTGCGTTTTACAAGATGATTAAATTATATTTCAATATTAAAATTATTAATATGCATTTGTACAATTTCATCTATACCTAACTAATTAAACTACAACACCTAAAATATTATACACATCACTAATATACAACATGCTTTTTACACTGATATCATAATTATCCTACGTCTATCTGCTAATGTATGTATAAAATACAAAATGTAGGTACGTAGGTACATACATACTGTAACTATTGCAGTAATATGACAAGCCACAAAAGGTGAGATATAACATAATTTAGTTAGTATAATTGAGCATATTGCTTTATTAAGTCAGTCATAACGGCCATTTCAAAAGAAAACATGTACAAACATATTTGATCACATAGCTATCTGTATAGTTCTTACAATTTACAAGTAAAACTCTCATAAGTAATAACTCTTATTAAATAGTAAACTATATTCGTATTGTGTTATTACTCAGATTACTTACACACTTTTGATCGTATGTGTGTATTGATTAATCCCTATAGTAATTTGGAATGCGTTACAATACAACACACTGAAAGCTGATTCCAAACGAACTGAGATGCAAGAGTATTGGTGTATTGCAAGAACTATAACCATGTATTTTATGTAACACTTGTTTTCAACTTGAGCCATTTCAAGGAACATTCAAACAACATGTTATTTGTATATAGTAAGACTATTGTCACTGTTAAATTCATTCATGCGACTTTTTAGATGTCATTATTACAGCAAGTGCGCACGCGCAACAAAGAAAGGCAGGAGGCAGTCAATATAGAACGCTTCAAGCCTGATAATAAAACAAAGTTTGAAATCAAAGTCCACAAAATTGGAATAATAATTTAATACGATTTTATTTCAATCAAACTATACTGATTTATTATTAGCTCAACAGCCTGTACGGCTAATCTCTGCATACAAACAACAGAATTATGAAAATATTAGTGTAACAATTTAATCCAAACCTCTAATGAAATATTGTAAAAAATTATAATGTATGTTTAATATTTCTTTAACAAATATTTCTACAAATATTTACGACACTGATGCAAAATTGTATAAAATTGGACGGACAACTCAACTCACTACGGTAAAATGAGCATCCAGCAATTTTGATATCTGCTATTCTGCGGCAAACAACTTTAACAAATAAAAAGACCTAATAGCAGCCTTTGATTTATATTATATGTATAAATACTAACATTTAAATAGAAACTGCTTTTATTTCGTCATCATATCGGCAGTCTACATCGACCCAGGCAGGTATGTAAGTATCTTACGTCCTATCTCGATAGCTTCTTTGGTTATGCTACACTCAAAGGGAGGTGTGCCACAGGGGCGTCTACTCAGCCCGAATATCCCAGCCTTGGGGAATGTCGGGCGAGCTGGACCCCAGGGCCTAGCGCATCTAAACACTCGTCCAGCGAGTCGAGGCACCGATTATAAATTCCGTTAATCGATCCAAGGCTCCTATATCTGGAGGGCAGCTAATGAAGGTGTGGCGGAATTGTGTGGTGTGAGCGGAGTGAGTGGTGTGGTAGGGATAGAAGGTGGCACTGCTGTGGCAGGTGTTAGCGGCGTGTCTGGCGGAGGCGGTGGGTCGGCTGCACGAACTAATACTCTTCGAAGCTCTTGTGCTCGACTAGCGAGGGCTCTTGCAGCTTCAGCCATGTCTGCTACGGCACTGGCACAGGGGAACTGTTGCGCCGCTGCTTTGGTTTTTGCCACGGTGATGGCTAACGCATCCGATAGTGCATCCGAACATCTCAGCGCTTGAGTTTTCAGACCAGCATGTTGGGCGCTCCTGTATAACAAAATGTTTAATGTTGACAAATAAATGTAAATGTGATTCATCATCTGGATCATAGCCAAAAAATGTAATAAGTCTTGTACCTAATACAATACATTGCCATCAACAAAAGTAAGTTATGATTTATTTTTATGGTTAGTTGATCGAGTGTTGTCGATATTAAAAAAATACTGTTAAATATAGTATGTACAAACAGAGTTTATGAAAATCATAAAAATTTAATATTATTTCTAACTATTTAGTATGATAACTTTCTACCCTAACGTATCATCATTATCGTCGCGCTTTATACCAAGACATATCAGAATTTCGCCTGTCAGAGCAGGTCCAGGTATCGGTACCAGATCTCTCTATAATGAGACTGGTATCAGACTCGTATCACATGACTTGATGTTAACTTTTACCAATTTAATATCAATAACAATTGTATTGTTACCTGTGAACTGTGTCGCCGACATGCACGATCCTGTGCGCGCTGAGTACCACGAACTTGCCGTGTGCGAGGAACACGTCGGGCGGCTGGCCCATCTCAATGGTGCGGAGGAAGGCCTCGACCGCCGTGGACAGGTGCGCGCCGTACGTCGCGGCCTGCGCGGCGTAGAACGCGGTCAGCTGGCGGTCGTCGGCGGGAAGGCGCGTCGCCGCTGCTACCGCGCTGACCTGCAAGGAGACAAGTATTAAGTTAAGTGGGTAATGTAGACTGAAGATACATTTTATAAAATAGCCAGCTGTTGCCAGCGGCTCCACCCTCTTGGACTTCAAATCCCATTCCCGATGTGGACCCTCCCCTTAAGCATAATGTATAGCTGGTGTGTGGCTCTCAAATGGTAAAAGAATTTTCAAAATCCGTTCATAGGTTCAGGGAGAACGACACAAACTACTACGAGTCGATATTCTATCGATCTAAACAAATTGATTTTTTTACGGGTAATGTTTAGCAATACATATCGACTATCATCTAACTTCCATAACTCAATGGCGAAATCGAATTTAGGGCCTAGATGATGAAAAAAAATGCCACACATTTCATATGGGTCCGATTGCTGAACTTGTTTTCCGAGACGTGGAGAGCTCGATAAGTCAGTGGCACCCATGCCAAGACAGACCAGGGGTATCCGAATCTACATTCGTCATCGCTCTGGAAATGTATGGGAGTGACATTTGCTGTCGAAAGTCATGTGATCTGATTCCGACAACAAATGTCACTCCCATACATTTTCAGAGCGATGACGAATGTAGATTCGGGAGGAATGCATTTTGGCTAGCACCCCAGGTTAGTATTGCATAACCTATTTTAGCCACGAGTCGCTTGTAACAAAAGTAACAGTTTTTAAAGTGCCGCATTGTTTTTTTTTCTTACCTCGCCAGCATGGTCAGCGTCTCTAACGAGAGCGTCGAAGGAAGCCCGTAGTTTATCAGGTAGCTCGGCGCGAATCTCCGCGTTTCGACGGCCGACTGCTGTCCGTGATTCTAACCTCACGTAGTCGTATTCTTCTGTCCATTCGTGTTCTGGTACTGGGACTGTGGCTGACCGTCTGTGAAAATATTAATAGGGCATTTTATAATAGTTTCGAAATGAAAATCATCTACGATAGCCTCTTTCTTAGTTAATGGCCGATCTAAGACGGATTGATGAATTTTATAGCGATTCTTAGAAACTTATAACTGCAGTAATTATTCTAATTAATTGGCAATATAAGATATTTTTTTAACATTGGGTTGTCACTGTCATCAGTTTGATTTCACCATGCCCGATGTTAAACTTTATTAAAGTTCACAATTTCAGGTGCTTTTATATTTCAAAATGGTTGAAAATTTGGCAGCCTCGATTAATTTCTTTTCAACAGAATAAGCTAAACCAAACTCACCTAAACAACAATGATGCATTGCCATTAATGAACGAGGCAGCTCTTCTGACATCCTCAGTGAGTGACCTCGCACACGAAACGAGCTGGTCCAAGGCATCTTCCGTACCGTCCATGGGTTCTCTGTCCCGTTCTAACCTCTCCGGCGCCCAGTCGCCCGCGTCTAGCGCACTGGTGGCTTCGTGCGTGATTCGCTCTGCGTCTTTTAGAGCTTTAACTAGTGGCCGTAGTTTTACCGCGATACCTGTAAGAATGGATGTTATTAGAACTTGCGATTATTGTCTCTATCACTGAAATGTGTGGATTGGATTGAAATAGATTTGAACGACGGGTTTGGTTGAACTTCGACAAGTTCCGCTGCGAATGCCATGTGATCCAACCTCCATATTGCTGATATCGAAGCATTACAGTTAGGCCAGTTATTGAACTTTTAAGGCTCCAACTACGCGTAACGACTGCCATAGGTGTTCGGGTAGTGACGGAGACCAATGGCTTCAAGTGCTCTCCGAAGCATGGGAGAGACTGATTGATTAAAATGAAAACTATTGTGGTTCTGCCATGCTATTACAGCATTAGATTTTGCCACATTTCTTAGATGTTAGAGATGATTGAAACTTCTTAGAATAATTTGGCTATTCTTTCTGAAGTAGAATAACTAGTCGATCCACAAAACAAACCTATTTTTGTTTATTTGGTCCCCGTGTGGAAATCCCCACGGATAGATACCCCCCGCCGAAGTCAGCAACGGTGGTAATGTCTGACTCGAATCGATCAAAACTACACGACCGTCCTGGACCATCAGTTACCGAGAATGAGGTAGCACTGGTATAGGTATCCCTCAAACAAACCTACATAAAATTCAAATTGAAGGTATTCTTTTGAATTTGGACGGAATCGCCAAGAAACTTACCCTTGTCCTGCGCGTCGTGCGCGTTGGCGAGCGTGGCATCTGCGAAGACGGCGAGGTCGTGGAGTGCGGCACGGAGGCGGGCGCCTGCCACGCGCACGTCAAGCACACGCGGCCGGAGCGCTCCACGCCGCCGCCAGCCCGGCGACACGTGGCCCAGCAGCCGCGATACCGCCGCCGATGCCTCCTCCTGCGGACAAGAAGCAGCACATGGGTAAGAATTTCTGTTCTGTTTGTTCCATTACAGCATATTCAGGGGCGTAGCGGGCGCTGGGGTGTTTTGTCATACCCCACTTAAGAAATCCGATATTGCAGAAAGAAGGAAACGTGTTCTGGCGAAGAATTCCAGGCAGGTAGGTAGGCCTTCCATACTTCCATATAAGGTGTAAACACATGAATTGAATTTTAAATGTTTATTCCACCAACCTGTAGTCTATCGAGGGCTTCTAACGCAGCGTCACAGGGCAGAGGTAAGGCCCGTGACCTGGGAACGTCATACGTGCTTGACGCGGTGGCTGCAGAATGAGCAGAGCTGCCGGAGTTAGCTGAAGCACTTGATGTGGCTGAAGTCAGGGACCCTGTTCCGCTACATGCGGAATCTGCGCTCGCTGGCCGTGGAGCCCTAGGGGCATCGTACCAGTCTGCTAGAGGTCTAGGACAATCGTACATGCCCAGGCGCTGAACGGGCATTGGAGCGCGTGGTACGTCATAGTGTGAACACTCTTCAATCTATGGAACATAAATAGATCAAATTAGTCAATAGTCAATGTTCAAGATGTTTTAATACAAGCAGGGCAACAATTACGTAAAGTAAAATCATGGTTTCATCTTTCCAGGACCTCTAGACAAAGTGAAATTGCATTGATGGAATTGCGTTGGAGCGAACCGTTTTCAATTTGCTATCAATGGATTAATTGACACGCGGTGATTTTAATAATAAAAATAACTGAAATGAAATATTCAAATTTCGTTAAATTTTTGTAGACCTTACAGATTTCAATCCCATACTTAACTAAGAGATTCCACTGGCATTTTCGTCAATAAAATGTCAAATTTGTCTAGAGCCCCAGGTAGTTAAGAGTCAGTGTGGCTTATACGACTTTTATGGCAAGACTGCTCCAGTCTCGTCTATAAATCAGCAAGTAAGGTTTGCTTTTCGGACTTCCTACATCATGAAGATATATAAAAGTGACTCACCTTCGTAAAAGCGGGAGACTGTTGTGTGGGTAAAGGTTGATGAGCGACGGGCGGAGGTGGTCGCGTTCGCCTTCTTTGCATCGCATTGCTTCCATCGAACACGCCTGCCACAATCCTCAGTCTGTTCCCAGGACATATTCCCTGGGAAGAGCAGCGGTTTTATTACAAACTGGACTTGATTACAATTTACAATGAATGTGTCATCCATCATTCATCAATGAGGACGGGTAAACAAACAGCTGATATAAGTGACGTTATAGCGATAGTACACGAGGAAATAATACAATTGTCTTATACCTATAAGACAATTGTATTATTTCCTCGTGTACTATCGCTATATACGTAGGCACCTACTATATACCTATATAGTAGGTGCCTACGTGAGGATATTGAATGAATGTAGGTACGTCTTGATATGTTCTTCAATGGCGGTAAAATAAACTACAAAATAGTATCTTTTAACTATGAGAGGAAAACCCTATCCTAGTGCCCCATCACCAGCTCACAGGCGAGATTAGGGTGTGCTCCAAAGATCCTGACCGAGTTCAAAATACCCTAAGACTCTCTAAGAAGTACAAGAAAATTTTAGCTATCTAGGATAAGTCCAGGGCCCCAATTCATTCATTCAAACCACTCAGATTGCAAAAAATACCATTTGAATTGTAGACTTTATCCCTATACTATTAAAATCTAAAATTTAATGGCATGGCAAGAAACGATGTAATGTCCTTTTTTAATTTTTTTGAACTTTAGGCTTAGGCGCATAGCTTCGAAAATTTAATGGCAGTTTTTTTTGACAATCATTAACTATTAGTAGATAGTTCATAGCAGTTTAGTCCTAGAAAGGGCTGTCACGTCTTGTATGTCCCCGTTTTGTGGATTTTAATAGAAATTTGAAAGTTGCTTTTATAAGATATGAAGAGTTCGTACCTACTTCGTTCTCACCTTGGTTGAACGTGTTACATTCAGTAGACTCATCTGAACTTTAGTCTATGTCACTTCTGTTACAAAGAACTATACCACCGCATGACACATCCCATTAGTCTTACTGATATAATTGAAAACAACAACTCTAACGGAGTTTTATCACTATCATTCATGCAAAAAATAAGGTTGTAGCCCTTTCAAGATCATCGGGGCCAAGCCGACCTTACCTGGAAGCCTGCTAATTGACCGATGAGACTTTGGCGAAAATTTTCATCTCGCAACTCAGGGCTCCCGTAACAGTCAAAATAAATAAAATTGAAAAACGGTAAAGGAGAGCGGGCCACAGGCTCAAAAGAGTAAGCGTTAGCGGATTAGCGGTGGTATGACGAAAGGCATTTTATCCCTCATTCGTCCAAAAAATATCCTTTATATATTACCTGTCGCCCTCTAAGCGAGCACAGCCACCAGCCCTCACTCCCCCCAGTGTTCTGTTCCAGCACGGTCAGCACATCGCCGCGACGGAACGCCAGCTCGTCCGGCGACTCGGCAATATTGTCATATAGCGCACGCGCCATACACTGTAAACAAAACATCGAAAATAAGTCATCGTTTTGTTTTTTCCACAAAGCATCATAGTTCAAAGGTTAGTGGCACTGACAATGCGTAATCGGGAAAAATAGAGCCACGTAGGTAGATGTAGACGATGCGATGACAGTTAGCTGCCTCGTAATGAAGCACTGCACTATAATCTTATATTATATCTTCTTTCTCAGTTTTATCGAAAATCTCGAGCTTGACTCAGTCTAGAAATTAAGACTATAGTAGGGAATTTCTTTTTGCATCAACATTTGAACATTTTTACTTCAACGAAGTAAGATTCTCGTAAAATATTGGAGCAACGCTAAGATTTTTTTATCAGAACACGTAACGGTAGCCCTCAGCACTTGGTCAAATTTCGCGATTGTTTTGATTATTGGAATTTATCAACAAAATAAAAAATAAATTATTTTTATTTTTTGATGACTAGTGAGCAGATCCATATACCTACCATGTTTCAAAATATAAATTGTAATTTGCATTAAGCTAACAAATAAGCAACACCCTTCATAATTATCGTATAACGTTCTCCAGTGTCGCCCACATAAGTATGTTTTGCCGCATGTGGTGCGCCGGCGCAGCTGCATGTTACAGCGGAACGGGCGCGTCCTAAATCAGCCGATAATGATGGATTGCATTGTGCAACGAGCTGTGGGCGCGTGTTGAGGCAGGCCATGTCCGTTTCCGATCGGAGCAATCGTTTATGCAACCGATAAGAAGGGTGTCTGACAATGGAACGAACGGACCGTATGGCTATTTGCGCATATGCATTCTATTTCGCGATGAAATGTTTTTAATTTGTGATTTCGTTAATATGGGACAGTTCTCTTATTGTTGAATTTGTGATAAACCTATTAATACGTCAGGAGAAAATTTTGTAATTTTATAAGAACCTACTTTCAAGTAACTTAAGCACACGGAACATCTGTGTAGAGATGGAGTGGCAAAAAAAATTAATACAATGAAATGAAACAATATTCAAAAAACTAAATTATTTATTTAGGTACCATAGGAACAGGTTTGACAGTCTAAGCCTAAATTATAGTTACTTAAAATGAGCTTAAGGCACAACTTTGAGAACATAACCGTAAGAACGTTCAAACATTTAATAATCATCTTTCTTAATGGATCTTATAAGTGTACATAAATAAAAGAAGCCTAACATAAAGGAAAAAAAAAATTGTATAAATTTGTTTATAAGAACGTATGGCTTATGAAATAATTAAAAAAAAAACATAAACAAATAGAATTTAAATTAACCCCCGACCAAACAATCCATAACCAAAGTTAACACACTCCAATGTCCCAACTTAAATTTTACAATACTATTTAACTTTATTACTTTAACTTAGGTTTACCAAAAATAAGAACAGTATTAAAATAATTGACGTTATAGTCTAAAATATTATTAAAGGAAGTCATTTACAATAAAATTAAATTTATAACATAACAAATAAAAAATCTGTGAATTAGTAGTTACCGGGTTTGTCCAAATTGCTGTAATCTTTCTCGCAATAATATATCTCTTGCAGTTACACATTTTTTTATTTAACACACGTCACAGATCAACAGTTCAGAAATTATTGAGAATCCTTTTTGCATAGAACTGGAGCCTTTTGCACATGTACTCGGTTCGATGAGTCCCAACGTACTGATCGAATTTATGCTTATTTGAATCAAAACAAGTTAAATATAAACATTGAATTGAAGTTATTAGAACTACTTTGTACGATAATATGACGCGTGCGTCAGACGTAGTCATAATGATGCATTGAACCGCAAGACTCTTTATCTTCGGCCAATTTTCTTCACGTACCTAGGCTCCCATTAATATTTCCTAGTTTGACATTTTGAATCACCGCTGTTACGCGTTCGAAACCTAATGATATTAGTTTATAATTAATGAAGTGATTCATCAAATTCATCTTGATAACCTGGCGACTCATTATTAATGTACTTGGTTCTAGTTTAAATTGAATTTAACCTTTCGCAGTCCACTGCTGGTCATACTTCTGCCGGCAGATTGAGTTAATTCATATATTATTACAAGCTGTTGCCCGCGGCTCCGCCCGCGTGGACCTCTGATCCCGTTCCCGCTGCTTCATTCCGAGCATTTACGCAGCAGCAGTATGAAAATTAGATGTTGGCCGATTCTCAGACCTACTCAATAAGCTCACAAAATTTCATGAGAATCGGTCAAGCCGTTTCGGAGGAGTATGGCAACGAAAACTGTGACACGAGAATTTTATATATTAGATTTTGGCGCGACAGTTTCAAAGATACGTGTTCGGAATGAATGAGTTCTGAAAAAAGTAATCTCCGAGTATTTTTTTAATGATTACGGTCATAGAAATACGCATAAACAGAAAAAAAAATAAAGGGAACAAGCGGTGTTGTCCTGTGTTATTAAATATCTAGTTTCTATCGTTTCCAAACTATCGTAGGTAAATAAGTCTACTCTGTTACAGGTAACTGGATATACTCGATGTGGAAGGTGGAGAATGGAATGCTATGGAGCATTTTTTTAATGTCTAGTATTTTCGTAAACCCCTTCTGCTAGGCCAAATTGCTTAGGAGTGAATTTACTTTGTCTGTATCCTGAATTCCTCTATATCTTATGGCCGATTTCGTAAACAATAAGCTATCGACTCTTTTAAACTAGGGAAGGTCTTTGACCAGCAATGAAGGGCAGGTCGGCCCAAAAAAAGATGGATGGACTGTGTGAAAGATGATATGGAAAGGAAGGGAGTGACTGAGGAAATGACATCCGATAGGAATGTATGGAAGAGAATGACATGTTGCGCCGACCCCAAATAATTGGGACAAGGGCAGGAAGATGATGATGAAGTGCAGTGGGATAATTTGCTTGATATCCTAATTTCCAGGTATACCCAAATATTCTTTATTTATTAGGACAGTCATCTGTAATACAACAATATTTATTGCAGTAGTCTATGTTTCTGAGGAACACACCTGATTACCTGATGTATTAAAATGGAGTTATTAGTTAAACAATATTGCATGGTAAAATTATAGCAGGCCATTTTAGGAAATTACATCATACTTAATGACGAATTCTGTATTTAGATCACGTACATGGCTTACTGTTTGCCAGGTAATTTATGGGTACCTACAGGAAAAGTTACCATTAAATACATAAATTGGTTTTGTATACCATAATGTATTTTAAAGAAATTATGCAACTAATTGCTAATACCAGCACTAGCTTGCTAAGCACCATTTGCTAATACGTTCTAGTAATTATTAATATAGTTGCTATTCTACTAATATTGTTTTCATAATTTCATATTACATAAATGATGAAAATAATAGGATCTAATATAATTTTCCTGTACATGCGGGTAATTTCTATTTCTAAATAATTATGTAAGGTGGTACAGTCAACAAATCGTCGCTTCCCTCTCTAACTGACGTATCTGCCATTTTTTTCGAAACTGAGTTATCTACACCATTTACATTAATTTTACAAGACGAATCGATGTCTCTAATCGACGTATCTGTATGTTTTACCAGTTCTGAGAATCACAAAGGTTGGAGCAGGTGTATCTACCCTTTCTTGAATTTTAGAGCTCACTAAAAGACTTATGTGACTTACGACGTATAGTAAGATTTTGTACACAGTACTTGTATGATCTTTTGGCGACGTATGTGACATACGTCGTTTAGTGTGATCCTTCGGATCGCTACGCGGTAAATTAGATTCGGAGCGGGTGGAAGGGTACCTTGCGCGTGGAGGCGTGGGGGCAGGGGGAAGCAAGATCTCCAGACACGATCGATCGTGCGCCATTTGCCGAAAGGCCGGTAAGGAAAACAGTGTGCGTGCGTGCCGCAGCGGAGTAAACACCGCGCTTACTAGTCAACAGGTATGTAATCTTCATTCAATTTTTAAGTTTTGTTTAGTGATTTTGTATTTATAAGTGGTATGTGTTGTGCTACTAGGTGTCCGCTGCGTGGACAGTGTGCTTTTATTGTTATATATTGTGCACCGCGTTGTATCGCTGTCCATCTACTAAATATGTTACTAAAATATGTTATTTATATTTAACTAGGAATAAAATTAGTTTATTTTCGTTGTTGCAGAGAATATACATACACACTTAACTGTAAAGATGAATGAATATCCAGATGTGATTGTAAAATGGAAAGACGGTACAGAGAACTGTGTATCCACCAAAGAATTAAAGAGTGTAGTCCAAAGCGCCGAAATCAACTGTGTGGGTACCAAAGTTAAAATGTATTATAAAAAGAGGTGGTATTTCGGAACTGTGGTCACCACAGAATTATGTGCTAATAGCCAAAATATTCACTCTAGTCAACCACTGAACACCAACGATGAAAATTCTTCCGACGACGAACCACTCTCCAATTTTGCTAAGCGACAAAATGTAGAACTATCGGACATCGAAAACGAAGATCCATTTCGTGATTATGATGTGGAGGATCCTGATGACCCTGATTTCGTGATTCCGTCAAATCGACCAAGAAAAGCATCTTTATCTAGCAACGCTACAGTATGCATTGAAGATGAACCAACTTTATGTGACGAAATAATCATTAATGCTTCTTCACTTCAGTCTATTCAGCCTATTATTCCAAAGTACGAAAAACTCAACATGATTGAGACATATCGCCAGCAAACATGTGAAGTTCTTGGCTGTAACGAGGAAGTATATAGCGCTTGTGGTAGATGTCTGATTTTACAGTGTTGGGAACATTTTATAATCGATGCTCCTTGTAACGATCATAGTACTCGATCTCAATCTGAATCGCCCAGTGTTTTAAGTAGCATCAATATTCCACAACCTCCAATGCCACTTCCAGAATCTTTTGAAGTTTGAAGGCGGTCCTAAGGAAGCGCCAACTTCGAAAAAGCGGACGAATAAGAAAAAGGACAATGCACAGTTAAAAAATCAAGGCAAAGAATATTTGACACAAGTCAAAAAGATAGTAGTGTCAGAACGACGCCTTGGTCCTACTTGCAATTTAGATTCCTGTGAAAAAAAAAGTCGCAGCTGTCATCGCCTAGCGCCCGAAGATCGTGAAAATATATTTGAAGAATATTGGAAGCTAGGAAACATTGACCGTCAACGTGAGTTTATAGCAAGGCATGTGGAACAAATTACATGTCAACGTCAAACTGTAGGTCCAACGTCTAGAAGACAGGTCACTTTAAAATATTACTTGACGGTTTGTGGGGAAAGATTTAAAGTTTGTGGGTATTTTTTTCTGAAGACTTTGAGTATCAGCCAGCGGGCTCTTCGAACTGCTTTAGCCAAAGTGACACCTGTTGGAACAATGGAAAAAGATCAACGTGGTGGTCGTACTAAAGACCGTCAGGAAACTGATTCAAAATTGAGAGAACTCGTCGAAAAACATATAGATCGATTTCCAAGGGTCGAATCTCATTATTGCCGTGCAAATTCCTCCCGAGAATATTTGCATGCAGATTTATCCTTGCGTAAGATGTATGATATGTTTTTGGCCACTTTAGAAAACGATGCGATAAAACCCTGTTTTGCAACCTACCGCAGAGCCTTTAAGGCAAAAAATCTGAGTTTTCATCATCCTAAAAAGGATCAATGTAGTTTATGCATGGCGTATTGTACCGGCAATTCCGAAGATAAATTAAAATTGCAGGAAAAATATGATAACCATATTGAACAAAAAAAGTTGTTCCGTCAAAAGAGAACCGAATGCAAAGAATTAGCTAAGCAGTCCCCTGACTCTATACAATGCGCAACTTTTGATCTTCAGCAAGTTATATCCCTGCCAATAACAAAAGAAAGTTCGCTTTTCTATAAAAGACGTCTGTCAGCCTATAATTTTACCATCTACGACATGACATCTCGAGCTTGCACTTGTTTCACGTGGCATGAAGCACAGAGCAAAAGAGGATCCTCAGAAATATCGACGGCCTTAAATATTCATCTGAAAAACAGTGATGATCGTGGCCTAAAACACGTCTATTTGTTTGCTGATGGATGCAGTGGACAAAATCGGAACTCTATTGTAGCTTCAGCGTTAATGTACACGATCAACAATGCAACAAATCTCGAAGAGATCACATTGCAATTTTCCGTGCCCAATCATGGGCAAAACGAGGGAGACTCTGCCCATAGCGCAATTGGCTATGCCTTAAAGAAGGAGATGTATTTGTGCCTTGTGTCATTTAATGACATACGGTACCAGACCGTACCTATATCATTTGTTGACTGTATATAATTTCACGAGGGACGCGACGCGGCTTTTCAAATATTGTTAAAGTTCTTAGCATTGTCCCTTATTAAATCAGAGACTTTCACCACAAATAAGTATTATGATATTAGTAATGCTAAAATAGTGACCCCCAGTTTGACTTCCTCATCAGACACCTTTTCACGCCCAATTGTTGGAATAAGACATAAAATTTTAAGACTTAAGGGACGGCAAAATAAGAGCGCCGACTGGTTCGGGTCTTTCATGATGGAATTGATTAGGCACACTGTATGAGAATGACATCTCAGCTCGACTCGTGATTTACTGTAGGTAGGTATAGAAGAGAGAAATGGTTCAGTAGAGGGCCGCCGTGTTAGTCATTAATATAATATACCTAGTAGTAGTAGTAATAAGAAATGTGACTGTACAGGAGCCTGAGTCAAAACACTGAGATTTATACTGAGATATCTAAAAAAATGTATTGAATTTTAAACTTTATTAACGTTCAACGTTAAAGTCCAAAATCAAATGAAAAATAGTACATTACATACTTTCATTCACTCTGCTCAATGCCATTTAGTTATTTAGACTTTAAATCTTATAAATATATTTAAATTTTTAAGTAATCTCTGTGGTTTGACAATGGTTGACAATTAGTAGAATCGGGACCCAGCTCTTTCTCTCTTTGGGAATATACAGATATGGTGACGATATGAAAAAAAGACCTTTTCAATTTAATTACCACTGAGTTGGTACTGTTTCTTACTCTCACATTTCATTTCTAAATTGATCATTAAAATTATCAAGAGACTTGACTAGGCTTATTGAGAAGTAGGTACTTCAACGGTTAGATTAACATAGGTACCTACTCCATTCGGTACATAAAAAAAAAAATAACTTTCTCATCACCTATTATTTCATAAATGAACGCCATTGACTGATCGGATGACAAAGATGCTGCATACCGGATGTTTGTAAATGAATCATGACGATTAGGTATTTCGTAGAATTTCTTGCACGGCGCCTAGTATAGGTAGGCACAATAGGAGCGCGTAAACCGTGAGTGCTGAGTGTGCTGACGAGTTCGATGAGTTCATTGGCTTGACCTTTTAATACGTGAATCTTAAGGCAATAAATATAATACGCAATAAATTTATTTTCCTCAACTCAGCGTCTAGGACAGGCGAATAACGGTAACATAATGGAATTCGTAGAGCTGTCCCAGTTCCGCTTATTTATAAAGTTGCAAATGTCAACAAGTATTTTAGGGTGCTGTTCTGCATCTCAAAAAGTATAAATGGAACCTTCATCACTTCGTTGTTCGTCTGTCCGCCCGTCTATTTGTTTGTCAGGAACTTTTTCTAAGACATTCGTGGAGGTATCAAATTGAAATTCATACCACATACTCAGATCTATAACGTCTTGAAACTGTGCAAAAATCAAACTTCTATGTCATCCCAATCAAGATATATATTGCGGTTTATGTACCATAAATAAGGAATCTTCGGTGCGCGAGTCCGACTCTCATTTGACGTATAATGAATGAACAGATTAGGTAGGTACTATAAGTGGTCTAATTATCCTGATTTTTTATCTGTTGTTTCTTCTTATATCAAAAGAAAGGGGGACTTACATAGGTATATTTTCCTTCACATATATTAATAACATTAGATAGGTACTACAAATAATAAGAAGACAAAAAATATAGTGCTTTGATCGGTGATGAAATGACTGACATATACTTATATAATATTAACTACCTATAGAACTGCAATTTCCAACTTCCATATATCAACGAAACAACCTACACTTTACAGGATGATAAAACTGTTATTCTTACATCACTCGCACACAAACGAATCAAAATAAATAGGTACGTGGTCTAATGTTTTTGATCTGAGAAAATAATAGTCCTTCACTTATTCTAGAAAGACATCACATCAAATAAATAGGTACAAAACAACACTACAGTAAAAACCGCAAAATGACACAATCACTAATTTAAATATGTTGTTTGTGGTATACAATACACTCAATGAAATGGAAATAAATAGTTATATGGTTCTCTTTAATGAAATACAAGCAAATAAATAATATTAAACTTTTAAATTAAGTTCTGAGTCAGAAACAACACCAACAATATTTTCTTTAAAGAGGTCATTTCATCCGAATCGTACACATATCCTTATTTTATAACTAAGAAGTACAACGTAAGTTCTTGGATATCTATGAAGCAAACTTAATTACCACCTCACCTCACCTCAACTGAGAGTTCTTTCACAGATAAAATTAGTATAACACACGTGGAGCAAATATTGCCAAATCAAGTGTAAATGGCCCTCGCGCTCGAGTAGACCTCACCATGTGACAGTGGGTTGAAAATCAATGAATACCGGCAGGGGACTGAACTGAATGGCGGGGCGCCGACCTAGGAAGGTCGGCCCGCTCCTGTAGTACGCAAGGGGATAACACGCATGCGCCAAATGAGTTTAAAAAATGCATTGTTGTAAGGAAATGAATTTAGGTGTTTATGTGACATATTTTTTTTTTGGCTATGCCTAGCCCGATGATAGCAAACTTGCGTACAAATTATATTTAAAACTCTATTTTATGATAATTAAATCAATGTTATGTTAATGAGGTAGTTTAACATAGTAGAGCTAATTAGAAATTATGATTAATAACAAGAAAAAATAGTTTTTTAATCTTTAGTACTTAGTAGTAGTAGTCATTTAAACCGTTTGCTATTGTTTTTCGGGATTTTTAAGTGGGTAAGGAAATACTTAGGTAATATTTCTAAAATGCTAGAACACCATAGACTTTTCAATGTCTTGCGTGCATTAAGTACCGGTTGACCAAATACCATAAGAAAATATAATATCTCTATGTTCAATTTCCTTTTACCCGACTACGCGACGCAAAGGAGGGTAATGTGTTTAAATAGGTACTTTGTTTATTCTCTAGTGATAAGATAATCTAATATCAAGGTAAGTTAAGTAGTTCATAATACCTTATCTCACAATAAATTAGACTAAAGGCTAAAGAGACCTTCAATATGGTATTTAACGACATGAATATTTTATATTAAATAGCCCCTACATAAGATTCAGCCGCCGACGAAATTAATACATCCAAAAATGCAGCTGAACCCAACTTTCTATTCCCATCTCAAACTCTTAAATATTCTTTAAAGGAAAGATTTAAACATTTTAAAGGTAGCCAAGCCCATTTGTAACAATTTTTCCTTCGACAGCCAGTAACACGATAGTCACAATAAATATATGGATCAGGAAGCAAGTTGTCCACTTAAAATAGTCTTGCGTCTTAATACCAACCTACTGTGTTAATCTTGCGTCATTATAACGCCTACGTCTCGCGTCTGGCGCCTACTGAACATCCAGATAACTATTTATTTTATTTTTAATTAAGTAAATATTATTCGTTGCGGTCTATTGTGTATATAGTAACCACAGAATAGATATAATATATTGTACTGCCAAGACGTAACCTATAAAAGGCTGGTTTTGAGTGATATTATTTTTGCTGTAGCAACAACAGTCGTAGGTATACTAAATGACGTCATGATTGGGGCCACCCGCGTTGTCCTCCAAGATCTGCTTTAAGGTCTTTTATTGGGACTGAAACAATAAACAATAGTCATAAGATTTAAATCCCTGCAAACTAAAATGATTAGGTTATCTACACTAATATTATAAAGTGCAAAGCTTTGTTTTTCGTTTGTTTGTAAAGAATAGGCTCCGAAACTGCTGGACCTATTTCAATAATTCGGAGCAATAATCATAAGTCTCAATAGATCCGGTAGATTTCTGTACATTGGCGCTAATATCGCTAACTATTTCTGTTGTCATGGCGACAAGGAGAAGTAGTATAGAATGGACGAGTAGAAATCGAGTAGTCATACGACACGACACGATATCCACGCTACCTATACCTTACTATGAAGTTGCTTCGAATTTTTGAAACGAACTGTCATAAAGGAACCTGATTCTACTAATTGTTAATCATTGTCAAACCACTGAAATTATAAAACCTAACATTGAATTTTCGGCTATATCTTCATAAGCTTAAAGTTTAAGATTAAATTAATAAAGATTCATTACATCATTTCATTCACTCTGCAAGGTGCCATTTAATTTGTAGATTTTAACAGCATAGCAGTAAAGTCTAGATATACCTACTAGTCTTAGTAGACAATTAGTGGAATCAGAGTCTAGTTCTATTTCATTAGTCCTAGTCCTAGTCCTAGTACGTGAAGTGCGGATTTGAGTAAAGATAAGAATAACTGCTAAAGATTGCGAGACGAGTTATTATTTTGTTATAGCAAGTCCTTTAACGCAGCACTGTGCAATTAAAATACTTTAATCTCCGGTAAACCGATGTGATCATTTCCTTTAAACATTAATTTCATTGAAATGAAAATCTAGAAAACAGACGTTCTTTTCTACTATTTATTGTTCAATAGTAGTCCACGGGAATACTTTCCCTTAAAAGATTAACTGAAACTCTACTGATGTATGAGTAGGTACCTATATATTACTTTGACAACACAGCAGTCTGAAGTTTGTAGGTCTCTGTGAAAAATATGAATGAGAAGCTCATGAAACGACAAAGTTTGCAACAGTTTGCTTTTGATTTTTTACTTTCACATTTTGCTACAAGACGGAAAGATATAATAACATCCACTTATGTCGACAACGAACATAGTATCAAAACCATAATATCCACGAACTAATTAAAAGACCGATGAACATCTTTCAGGTAAGTTACCAACACATGTGATGTTCAAAAAAAGATACGCTCTTGAATATCCATTTAGCCACAGATAACATAATACTAAAGATTTAGCTTACCTATTGTGAGCTACATTCGCAAGATACAGCGGAGATAGCGATCGCTTTGTGCAGATAGTCTTGAGAAGCTTTTACAGTTGACACGTATTATAAATAGCCGACACTCCAACCTTTTGGAATCCGACACGATAAACATATGAGATTATAACTGCAAATGCATGCGAAATGTAGACGAGTTTTTTTATATAGCTTCTAACCTAGTATAGATGACACGCAGAACTTATTTTGTTCACAATGGCATCTACACTCGTATTATATAGTAAAAATTTGTGCTTTTGTGTGTGTATGTATTATGTATGTGTATGTTAGTAATGAATAACTAAAAAGCTATGGTGCGGATTTCAACAATTCTTTCACTATTGGAAAGCTAAGTAGCATACGCTATATTGCACGGCACGGTAACTGACATCCACGCGGGGGAATCCGTGTGCAGCAGCTAGTGCATTCATAGAATAAAAGTAGGGAAGTTGCGTCATATAATAATACTTAATATCAGAAACTGTGAATCCTTTCAAAATTGGTTCAACTTCTTCGAAGATTAACGGCAAAAGTAGATAGGAAGATAGAAGAAGAAGTAGGGGGCGGGTTTGGGCTTATGCTTTCGCAATTTTTGACTGTGCTTTAGCTTCTGCTTTCTGCTTTAGCTTTCAGCCGGGTAGCATAGGTGCAAACCTACTTCTGCAACTCCCTCAGAGTTGCAGAGGGAGTGTGGTCTTAGGGGGAGCGCATCGGTCGTACAGATCCCTAAGGCAAGTCTAGTGTCTATCCTGCACGAGGTTGCTTTGCCCTGCTATTGGTTCAATTCCCTCAGAATTGAACGTAACTAAAAACACTGGGCGATGCAGCAACGCCGAGGTCACGCTGCTGCGAGTTCATCATCATAAAATACTGATGGTGGACAGAAATGACCTCCCGCGTGTTTGTGCCGTGCGTGGGGACCCGTACGGAGGGATGAAGGAATCCTGGTGGTTGAGCAGAACAGCAGCTGCGGCTCCTGGGAAGCAACACACCCCTTTGGTCTGGATTTCCTCTTACACGGGAGGTTACGAGGTAGCCGCTCGTAATCAATCGGCTGTGGTGCCCGGTCAGACGGCCACTGGCGAGTTCTCTGGGGTGATGGGGTCTGCAGGCGGCGGCGCGCGGTCCTACTCATGGCCGTGGTGACCGGAGGAAGATTCTCGTGCAGGTCAGTCTCGTGGGCAACTCATCTCGGAGTGCTATATCGGTCCGATAGCCTTGGTGCTTTCGAGCATCCCCATCTGAGGGCTCCGTGGAGGGTGAGGAGTCGGATCGACGAAAAATTATAAGGTACTCTTTAACAAATACCACTCAGGGTGCAACAGCACCAAAGGCTGGAAACAGCGATAAGGCCGCCACCGTGGTCAGCGAAGGCGACTCCCAGAGCGGCTGGACCGAGGTATCTCGCAAGAGGTCCTCGGGATCGGCCCTCCAGGGAAGAACCGGAGCCAACCCGGGAGGCAGCAAGGTTCGGGGGGAAGGGAACCAGCTGACCTCGCTAGTCGAACGGGCCCATATGGGCCCGAACGGCGCCAGGGAAGTCGGGACCCAACCAAGTCTCCAACAAGGCAGCCGTGCTTCAGCGAAACGTCGAGCCAGGCGTCTCCGCAAACAGCACAGGGTGATAGGCGGAACCATCACCGATACGCCAGCCAAGCGGATCAGGGAGGTGAGTGACGAAAAGTCGGAACTCTCTAGGGACGCGAAAAAAGCGAGAACCCAGGGTTCTTACAGGGACGCTGCGGCAGGCTTTAGGATGGCGATCATCCCGGCAACATATCCGGAGGCGCGATTCGAAGCCGAGGACAACGCAGCTCTTCAGGATCTTTTATTCAGTGGGATGTTGGCGGCTTCGGACCCACTCCCACTGATAAACATGGGTAGTATGACGGCGGGCGCACTGAATGTGGTTTGTGCGAACGAGGCATCGGTGGGCTGGCTGAAGGGCCTGACTGGTTCGTCAGTCAGCAACCACAAAATAAAGGTGGTTGCAGCAAACGACCTTCCAAAGCCGGTCAAAATGGCATGGAAGTCGCGACATACTGCTGCAACCAACATACAGCAGGTACTGAAGCTTCTGCAGAGGCTCAACCCGGGGCTGAGAACGGCAGAATGGCGGGTGATCGACACTCTGGTCGAGAGCACCCACGTTCGCCGCATCATCCTAGTGGATAAGGTCTCTGCGGAGGTCATAAAGGCCTCTAACTACATCCTTCCGACGGGAATCGACTACAGCCACTTTAAGTTGCTGGAGGAGTCGATCTCCAAAGAAGAACAGGCGAAGGCTGAGGAGGCGAAGGCTGAGGAGGCGAAGGCGACGGAGCTGCCATCTGCTGATGCCGAAATGCAGACGGCAGACGACAACCGCGATGGCGCAAATCACGTGCCGTCGGCTTCTGGAGCTAGTAGGGCTCAAGAGCGGCCCACATCAAGCGCCAAAGAACTGTGCAAGGAGATGGACGACCTCGACCTGGACGAGGACCGACTCCTGGCACAGTCTCCGGGATCTGTCGACAGTCACTAGGAAAGTGACTGTCCCACTACAACACAAAATGAACGGTTTAAGGTTAGTACAGATTAATTTACAACATAACAAGGCAGCGACAGCCCTTTTGGCTAGAGCGCTGAAAGGCAACAAATATGATATTGCCCTAATTCAAGAACCTTATATTTATAAAGGAGAAATAAAGGGTCTAGGTGGAACTGGTGGTACTATATGGTACCACAGGACTACAAATGATGCAAGAACATGCATATATATCAGAAATGGTATAGATGCATGGGTTTTACATAATTTCTGTTACAGGGATCTGACAGCAGTCAGGATCAATGGTGGGGGAGAGGCTGGCAACAAAGACACAATCTTTGCGTCAGTCTATCTTCCATATGAACACAAAAATCCCATCCCTAGTATACTACAAGGGTTAGTGGATCACGGCATCCGAAACAACAAGGAGGTAATCATCGGATGCGATGCAAATGCGCACCATGTGATCTGGGGCAGCTCAGACATCAACGAACGAGGGGAAAAAGTACTGGAATATCTGGTAAGTTCTCCTTTACAAATAATAAATAAAGGCAACAGTCCGACTTTCATCAATGCGAGAAGGGCTGAGGTTATAGATATCACTCTAGCCACAAACATGGCTAGCAGGGATATCACCAACTGGCAAGTATCTAATGAAATCTCATTATCTGATCATAGGTACATATGTTTTGAGTATAAAACTCCAAAGGTGATTGGGGTAGACATGCGAAGAAACCCCAAACACACAGACTGGATCCAATACAAAAAGGATCTAAAGATCTTCCTGGGAGATCCAAAATGCAAACTCAACTCGATAATCGATATTGAATTTGAAGCGGACAAGATAACTGAATCAGTCATAAAAGCATGGACAATAAACTGTCCAGAAAAGGAAATAAAACCCAAAAAGGTGCCATGGTGGAATAAGGAACTAGAGATGCTACGTCGCAAGACAAGGACTATCTTTAACAAAGCCAAGGCACAAGGAGACTTCAGGGAATATTCCAAAATGCTCACTGAATATCACAAGGCCGTACGGAAATATAAGAGAAAGTCATGGAGAACACACTGTGACCAAATAAGTTCTCTTCCAGAAGGCATGAGATTAGCTAAAGCCCTGGCAATAGCCAAGGAGAACCCACTTACGAGTGTGAGAGACGGAAATGGGAAGCTCACGGAATCAGGAAAAGAAACACTACATGTAATGATGAGTGAACATTTTCCTGGATCAGAAATAATTGCGGAAGTACCACAAAATCAAATAGAAATTGATGGTACTGAAGGCTCGAAAACAAATAAGGCAGCATGGAACTCTGCAAGGAAAATAGTAGATGGGAACAAACTACAATGGGCCATAAGCGGTTTTAAACCATATAAATCACCAGGCCCTGATGGTATCTATCCCGCACTATTACAACAAGGCATGAACATACTAATCCCCCACCTCGTGAGATTATACCGAGCATGCAGATGCGTAGAGATGTTGCGTCCTTGGCAGTATTTTACCGTCTCTACCATGGTGAATGTTCTGATGAGCTCTTCCAACTAATCCCACCCTCCCCTTTCCTACACAGGACAACGCGTGCAGGGCTTAGGTGTCACTCGCATACGGTACAGAATATTCCATCAAGAACCAAGCGGTTCGGTGAGTCTTTTCTCTGCCGTACCATTAAGTCCTGGAATTCCTTGCCGGCGCACGTGTTTCCTTCTTCCTACAGTCCCGGGTCCTTTAAGCGGGGCGTGAAAAAGCATCTGATGAGGCCGTCAAGCTGAGCGCCACCATTGTAGCACTGAACGTGTTTGCAATGGTGACCCTCTTTCATGGGACTTTGCCTTCAGCTTAACATCAGGCGAGGTGAAGTCAAATTGACGTGCCATAGATAAAAAAAAAAAAAAAAAAAAAAAAGCCTAAACTAGTATTTCATAGGAACTACAAGGTAACAATTCCTACCAGACAGGAATGGAAACAAGGTCTCAGAACCAATCAAGGTAATAGACAAATCTGGTATACCGATGGCTCTAAGACACTAGATGGCACAGGAGCAGGTGTACACGCGGAAAATTGCGACATCAGCGTCAGTCTCGGCAGATACGCCTCCGTATTCCAAACGGAGGTGTACGCTATTATTGAATGCGCTCAGGAGATTATAAATAGAAAAACTCATGGAAAGGAAATTTATATTCTCAGTGACAGCCAAGCAGCTATTAAAGCGCTAAGCTCTCCAAAGGTACATTCAGAAATAACACTGAATTGCATAAGAAGCCTAAACAAGGTTGGAAGAGCCAACAGATTAAGGCTCGTCTGGGTCCCCGGTCATGAGGGGATTGAAGGAAATGAAAAAGCAGACCATCTAGCCAGACAGGGATCTGCTAAAATACCTACAGGTCCCGAACCATTCGTTGGACTCCCCGTAGCCACATTCAAAAGGGCTATTCTAGAGCAGGCCAAAAAGAGGCAGCTTAAGGAATGGAGGACCAAACCAGGCCTAACACATTCGAAGGAATTCTTAAGCAATGAATTGGGAAGGCTGAGCGAGAAAATAATTAATCTCAGCAGGGACAGAATCCGGAAAATAATAGGAGCGTTTACTGGCCACTACTGCACAAAATACACTTTGAGCAAGATTGGTATCATAAATGAAGAAACATGCAGACACTGCAAGGAGGACGTGGAAACGATGAAGCACATACTGTGCGAGTGCCACGCCTTAGGAAGACATCGAATGGATCTACTCGGGAGGGGATACCCCAAACCAGAGGATTACATGCACCTGCGATTAAGAGGAGTGGCCACCCTGATAGAGAGGGCTATCCCTCCTCTAACCTAGGAGCCAGGATGGGGTCGACACAAAGGATCCAATAGGGTCGAAGTGTCCGCGAAAGCTCCAGAGCACGCACCCCAATAACATAAGATAAGATAAGATAAGATAGGAAGATAGAAAATATTCGCATTACAGAATAAAGCACCCTATTTCAGAACGTTGTTTTTGTCAACTGCTATTTCGTCGGTTTTGCTGCAAAGTCTAATATTTATCACCTGTCTGTGTGCTGACGGTCACTCGACGACCTATCCCAAGAGATGAAGCCCACGCACAGCCAAAACTATGTGCATCACTTAGTCAGTTAGGTACCTACCTACCTATTAACTGAACGAATCTTGATGACAATATTATTAAGTACGTAGTTTGAGATGTTTCGTCATGACATCCAGCGGGGGCTTGTGTGAACTTAGCATTTAATTATTTTTCGAAATAGTAATTAAAACATCTGTGAGTTACAGAATGGTATGTAAGTACCTACTCGTAGAATGCCTCACGGATGCCTCGTGGAATTCTAATTAAGTTTCAATTTCTAGCATCTTTGACCAACTTTTTTGTCTCATTCATTTGACTGAGTAGGAGAGAAAGAGTACATACATCTTCTACAGCTTAATTTTTGACATCTTACCTACCTCCTCTGCCGAAGCCGGTTAGGGAGGTTATGTCAGAATCGAATCAACTAAAACGCACGCCATCTTTGGGTCTTTAGTTGCCGAAGGTGAGATAGTACCCAACATATCTCTCGCACCCCGGCAGTTCAGTGGCTCTCTCTTTCGAGATGACCCCCTTCTGGTGTAGGGAACACGGTGTCCCCGTCCAGCCATCGGGTATGGGCAGGCGAATTTTGCACGGCCTGCTTCTGCTAGGTGCTCTGACAGGCGGCTCAGTACTTAAGACTGTTAATTAGTTTATAATATATCACCAGTTTTATAGCTTTTGAAATTGAATTGAGAACTTGTTCCTTTTTAATGTCAAATGTCACAAATTTATACCTAATCTTTATGTGTAATAAGCGTCGACCGGCACCATTTAACTTACAAACAAACATAAAAGGTTCTCTTAAATGAAGATGATTATGGGAAAAACATAGCATGACCTTTATCTCATAGATACATTTTACTTGCTCATTATGAAATAAGTTCTACGAGTAATTGAAAGGAATGTCCCATAGCCCCATGTGAACATTGTCTATTCGATAGTGTGATGAGTGACGACAGACAAACACACGATTGTTGATATTCCCAGAGCGGCGGCCGCGGGCGGTGCGTCACTTGAAATGATATGTGACACGGCAGGACGAACACGGTAAACATTGTTTAGAACATTTACACAACAGTGTTATAACACACACCGATAACATTAGATACGTACAATACTATCTAAACTTTTTCTAAGAATTGATATACCTATAGGTAGGTACCTACTGAAATAGGTAAAAACATTTGGTGAGAGAATACGTCTTTCATTGGTTCTAAAGTTATTGATAGGGCCATGGTCAAGACCATCTTATCTGCTAGGATCTATTTCGAATTTCGAACCAGTACAACATTTTCTTAATGGCACGTGCTCAGTGCACCTATTAAAAACAAAATAGGCTCTAGGGCTGACGCCTAGAGCTTTTGGGGTTTGGCCTCAGAGCAATAAATCGAAGTGTAGTGGCGTCTCCAGTTGGTTCATTGCTCCGAGGGTTTGCCCACCGTTAAATAACCGATGTAGGTAGGTACACTACGGACTCATCAAAAACTATGTCAAAAAGTTTTTTTGTTTAAAATCGATTTAAAAATTATTTAGTCCTCTAGTAATAGGTGTTAAATTGTTCTGTTTTGTACGCTTTTATGTGGTTTTATGACGGTTTTATAACGTTTTATGTTATTAACCACAAACTTAAATACCTATGCCTGTAATATACAAGTATGAAGTGTTTGAAATGCAAATATATGAACAATATTCATCTGAGGAATTGAAAATAACAATGCAAGAATAGGCATATTGCGCAGCATACTTCGGAGGGACGAATTGAAAAATCTCCCTCCCAGCAAGAGGGTGAAGTGCGACGAAGGGATGGGTGATGCAATTTTGCAGTGCATTTTATAGATATGTAACCATCAAAGAACAGAGGGTGACTTTTTACTATTTTTAGCCACGCGGTAATAATTCTTTAGAACTTGAGTCTTTTTATTTCAGCTTGGCATTGTAAGTACCTACTCCCAAGAAACCACCCAAAAACTGTAGTGATGGTTACACATTTGAAAAAGTTTTTTGAAGAATGTTTCGAACCTCTGTCTTCGAGGTTCCAGAGCACTGTTTAGATCGCCATGCCTGCGAGTAATTGCTATTGCACAGCGAAATTAGTTTTGCCATCTTGTGCTAGTAGTGTTCACTAAGAAATTACTGTGGAGTTTAACTCGTGTTCTCATTTTTGTTACCCAATTAATGCATCTGTCGCGAACAGTCGCCGGCTGCCGAGTATCAGTATGCGTGCACCGAACACTTGTAGCTTGTGTAGACGACGAAAATTTGGCAGACGCCCAAACGCTACATTTTAACAACTCGTGCAGACAATGCTGGGTTACTATGAGGTAACGACAACATGCCGCGAATATTAACATACTTAACATAATTTATGAAAAAAGTTTTTAAATGTTTACGACACCTAGATTTTGCAATGCACTAGTATTATTATTTTTGCGACTAGAAGCATGCATAGGTGATATTTAAAGATAGGTAAAATAGCGTATAAATAGTTATAAGTCCTGTGAGTTAATGACCTACGGTGCCCAAACGTTTAAAATTGTGGAGCGGGCTGTGGAGCGAACTATGCTTGGAGTTTCTTTAAAGGAGAAAATTCGAAATGAGGTCATCTGACAAAGAACTAAAATCACCTAAATAGTTTGCACAGAATAAGTTAGCTGCTGTAGTAATGGGCTGGCCACAACTGTCTAAGGACCGATGGCCGTAAGAGCATCGCGAGAAGGTAAACGAAAGGTGGGACGCCCCCAGCCAGATGGACTGACGGCATGAAAAACGTGGATGTGGTGAACTGGATAAGGAAGGTTGAGGATTGGGAGCAATGGTACATAATGGGAGAGGCCTATATACGCTAATTGATTGATTGATTAGAAGCAAAAGCAGGTTAGAAGCAATTTTCCAGATAGATCTTCTTTTTAAATAAAATTCTAAGAGGTTCGTGTGTCTAAAGCAATATTTCTCAAGCATTTTTTAATATTTGAATAACCAAATACGTATAAAAAAAAAAAAAAAATAATACGTATAGGTAGGTATTATATGACACATCAAAATACACTATTCAAATATCAGGAATATAGGTACCTATTAAACACGGCATTGAATATTTATGAGTAATCCAACAGATTTCCCACAAAATACTTTATAGTGAAACAGGAGCTTCTACTTCCAAATCGAGTAGGTAATAACTGTCATCAAGATTTCTAACACATCGAGTACCTAATTACACCACTAATTGGTAAATCTACACCTCCCTATTACTTTACACGTAAGTATAAGTATCGATGAATCGATAAGGACTTGTATCGAATAAATGAATAATTGGATAGTACCTAGTTTGTGATTTCTTTAATACCACTTAGGTAGCAGACAAGACCTAATGGAAAATGGTTACCGTGGACTAGGTATGGACGTTTGCAACACCAAGAGCGCCACATTCATGCTATTATAGATAAGAGGGGGGGAATGAGGAAAGGGCAAAGGTTAAGAGAGTCTCTGGCCGTCAGTACAGAAGACAAAGGTGTTCTTGGTCTTCCCACTGAACACGCAAAACCTTTCCAGTGAGCTCTGGCTATCTTATTCACCGCCGGAAACAGAACACAAGGTTATTATTAGGTGCGGTACCTATTCTGTAAGGCGGAGGTCCTTCCACAGACAGACTGCTCATTTAGGAAGGGAGATACTATCTTGTCCTACCTCCGCCTTACTTATACCTAAGTATTCGTAACCATGCGCGCACTTCACAGCACTAAGTGTTTTGTGAGGTAACTTTTGGTTTAATACGACACGTTTGCGAATCGTGACCGTGGAAACAAAACGAGCTTTGTATTTTAATAAATTAAAGTAACGATTTGCCGAGGACGTTGCATCAGTAGCACTAGCATGAACTCCTATCGAATTTGTAATGTAAAGGTTTCGAGAGAACGGAGCATGTGAGTGGCAGTCAGCCTCTTGTGAACCTGTGTGCGTGTGTAGCCCGCCAATCGCAATGCTCCGTTCTGTCGAAACCTTTATATTACGAATTCGATAGTATTTCGTGCTAAGGCTACAGCTTGCGTTAGTCGATGTGATGTACTCGAGTCGACTTCAAACAATTTCGTCTGATGCACAACTGTGCACTCGAGACAAGAGCACTGCCTCTGATTAAACTCCGGCGTCGAGCGGGTTTTGCTTTATTTGTTCACAGTTTCATTAAAATCCTCAAAGCTACTTTGAATAACTGTAGAATCTTCCTACTGACTGCTGAGAGCTTGAAATATTTTAGTGCACTTTATGTGCATCTAGATTTAGTTTAATAAATAATATAATTTATTCAATTTCCTCACATACACTTCCCGAATGTCATTTTGATTTACGTCATGCCATGAAGTCAATGGTTGTGGTATCAAGTGTTTTGAATTTAAGGTCTAGTTAAGTACTTAAACAATTCGGTTTGGTCCTATTAGGAAATTAGAAAATAATAGATAATATTTTTTCTTTACAACAATTTTTTTAACAGAATTGAAGAAAGACTCACAATGAATACGATAAATAACCACCAGAAATCCCTCCAAAAATATATGCCGGCATAAAAATTGTCTGAATAAGCAACTCACCACCATCAGTGTCTCTTCGTGTCACAGATTGTTAAAGGAGGTTATAACCTCCTTTAACTATTCTGTGCTTTTTCTCCTACATAAATACAAGGGTATAATAGCGGCTGCATGAACTTCTGATCCCGTTCCCGCTGCTCCAAAAATACTTAGAGATCAAGGAATAAATAAGAAGTTTTCGAGTTGCACGTAGCAGCATATTTTGTGATTCATTTTCATTTGTATAAATGGGTTAGGTACTAAATTTTAAATGGTCTAACTACATTATTAAATAGTTTTGCTGGTTTCTGTACACACTACACTTGTAATTCCATTAATTACATGAGTTCCTATCTAAGAGCGCCTATTAACTGGAATATCATTACAAAGTTTTAATGTACATTAACATGGAGTAAGTATTTACCTAGGGCGTTAATTTGGCATTAGAGTGGCAGCCACGTTGGATTATTCATTAGCAGATTTGCACTAAAACCATCTCAGTGTTTCTCAAATACAGTAATAAAGATCCTAAAAGAGTTAAAATGCAAAGTCACTAACTAGTTCTATGCGTTCTGTCTATCTTATTCTTTTAGTCTGAGATTTGTAAATAGTGTAATTACCTACGAATATAAAATTTATCCCCACTCAATACAGTGCTATTACAATAAACAGTAAGTAGGTAGATACTTCGTGTTTATAGTGCTGAACATTACACGAAGTACCTACTCTCAATTTTGTGCATTACGCAAAGTATGAAATCAAAATTCTAAATTAATAATACAAAGTCAAATCGAATTAGTAGAACACGTACGAATTGTGATGTGAACATTAGCTATGGGCTGTGGCGTCACATATTTTTGTTAGGATTGTTATGCTTATGCATAATAACAGTATGCAGGATTCGTGGAACACATGAGTTTGTAAGTAATCTTACAAACTAATCTCAAGTGTTGCATTAGGTATGCTTAGGAATGTTATGCAAAAGTATGCTTAAGACCTCCTTGGTCAAGAATATATCAAGATCCTTAGCGGATGAAACGTAAGTTAAAAACAATGTAAGCCTAATTGGCAGTTTACCAACATCGTGTCACTTAATGCCGCAGTACATTACGTGAATATACTTAATTACAATATAATTAATCCAGCGTTACAAGGTATTATTGCAATTAAAGTGTAAATAAATCAAAATATTAACTTTCTTAACTAAGATTTAAGCGAAGAAATTAACTTTCTAAGCTCAGAAACACTCGTAAGTTTCTGCGAGTACAAGCATAGAAAGTTTGCAATAATTTACAACTAGCTTCACTACTAAAACGATTTACATAATAAAGTATTAAAACTGGTTTATAATTCTGTAATTTAGTTTATTTCCATTCAAGAAGTAAGCATATATATACTTAACTAAAAGGATTCTTGGATATTTATAAAGGCTTTTATGCCATGTTTTGCTTTGAAACTTCTGCTATTTCAACTTTTCCTGTTATGAATAAAACTTGAATACTACTTAACGTATTAAACTCGAAAGCATAACTTTAATGAAAAGGTTTTCAAGCTCGTAGTAATAAGTAAATAAACAGTTTATCATTTTGAAACAAAAGCCGTACTATCAAGTGACTATTCAAGATCCTACCATAGATAGCAGGTAAGTGTATACTTGGTACAATGGTACAATTATTGGCAAAGTTTGACTACCGCTGTTCGCAGACGGCTGAACGACTCTCTTCTAGAGAAAAGTTATACTTCATTACATCTTGACGATCACTCAGCGGCGATGTTGCCTTTGCATTTTCATTAAAGTTAAGATATATACCTAATCTCTGTAATACTACTACTTCTGTGATTTAAATTTAAACGAATTGGGAGATTTCAGACATTTTGTACGTAGTATTTTTTTTATATAAATGGTAGGTACAGGAACAGACTTCAGATCACAACTAAAATTCTTCAATCTACTTATCAACACTTTAGTTGACTTTAGTGCTAGTAGGTACGCTTACTACTACCCAAACACTACACATAGGTACCTACTACCCAAAGACTCTTTCATATTTTTCGGACATTTTTTTCATATATGACTTGTAAGATTGTATACACGGTCAAGGAAATATGTACTTATATACCTGTGTCTAGGCAACATTAAATTTCCCAATTAAGTAATTCCTTCCAACAAACTTTTTGTAAATATAGCTATTAGATATATTTATCGTAGAAGTATAGATATGTATCTCTGCATCACCCTAATGTTGACTATCAGATAATGTCCGTGGCATTAGGTAAATCCGCCTTTCTACAAATTACTGTGCATAAAGTTTTTAAAAAAATAAAAGAAGTATATTGCACTTAATGACTAATGTAAAAACTAGTTTTAACCTAACCGCAAAGTACTAAGTAACAAAGCTTCAAAGGATTTCTAGATAAAGAGACAACTAAACTCGATTCAATAGTAAGTACTTAGCTTCTTTGGCGTAACTAAAGATTGATGATGCGCCGTGTCTAAGTAAAAGGAGCTTTGAACAAAGGCTACAGATAATCACGATTGAATCCATCACCGTGAAGTATCTTATATATTTTGTTACTAAACGTACACCGTAAGTAACTGACTTAGGTAAGGTAGGTATGTTAGTAGATACAGTTAGATATTCTGCGGGTAAGCTACCTAGCTACTAACTTACAATGTGTGACAGTAGATATATTTTTACAGTAGGTAAGTAAATGGTTTTCTTTTTGTAGTGCTTGTCTTGAGCTTTTGGTGGTACTCTCCGTTAATTGGTAGTGATTGTGTGGCTTAGCACTTAATTAATTTCCTTGCGATTTACACCGCATAGCAAGGACTTGGGTCAATTATTTTCAAAATTTATGTAACTGCAACATTTTCGGTCAGGAATTTATTTTCGGCAGACCCATTTTTTACAAAGTGCCCGATTGGCGGCAATAGGCTCGCGCCGCGCAATTTTTGCTGTTTAATAGGTAGGTACACTTCTGCCCATCCCTTCGGGGATTAAGGGTGTGAGCATATTATGTTTGTATGTATGTATGTAATAATGAGATCCATTAGTGGGGTGACAGAAGAATGAGCTTTATCTCTTAATATCTAGTTTTACTATAAACAATGTAATAAACCTTGTCATGAATCTTTGTAGGCGTCATTGGAAAACGTTGACCCGGCCAACGTTTAACGCCCTGCCTCGGTGCGTCGTCTCCCTAGGGATAAAAGTCTTTGCACCCTCCCCATTTTTTGTGACGGAGAGAGACCGTTATGAAGTACTCTCATTACTATTTCTCTCCTTAGAGGATACAAGCAATAAAATATCTATACTCTACACATATATAAGCCATACAACATTTCTTTGTTGCATTTTTGAAGAATATTTTTATTCGTAATGTTAAAGTCGGGTAAGAATTGTGGTAATGTTTTTGTAATAAAATGAGACAATTTACTAGTAATAACTCAAAATGAGAAAGAGCTTATTTCGTGTAAAATAAAATTTAAGTAACTACCTAGATCAAATTTAAATCGGAAAAAGTGAATGCTCGACGAGACTCGAACCTGCGAGACCTCTTACAATGCGACCTCTAACCGCCGAGCCACGATGATGACGTATAGGAGAATTTAGAATACTTCAGATGTGGCTTTATGGCTCTGCGGTCACAGCATTTCCACTGTAAGGGAAAGATCGCAGGTTCAGTCCCGTCGAAGATTTGAAACACAGTTACCATACTAATTGCTTTAATAATCTCTTAACAGGTACCTAAACGTTCTTTTTTAATTTCAATCCTAAAGTCGAGTCCTATGTATAAGTACATATTATTTACGTTATGTTTAGTACAAGGTATTCACTATTGGTGACAAATCTATGTAGTAAACGCGTAATGATTACTTGTTAACGTAACCCGTGGGAGCATGCAGCTCCAGAGTCACTCGAAAAAAAAACTAAGTATCTAAAAGAAACCTTTCTGGACTTTCTGAACACAATACTTGACAATAGAACATCATCTATATACTTAAATAAAAATGAATCGCGAAATATGTTGCTAAGCGCAAAACACGAAGACAGCTGGACCAATTCGAGTAATTCTATTTTTATTTATTCCTTGAACTCTACGAAAAGTTTTTATGGAAGGGCGAGAGCGGGACCAGAAGTCCACGACGGCGGACCCGCCGGCAACAGCTAGTATCACAATAAAATGCAAGTTAAAACTGCAAGTTAATTTTTTCAGCAACGTGTAAGTAGTGTAAGTACCTCTCTAAAAGACCTTTCCGTTTTCAGCGGGAATTCCGGATTTCATATTTAAATGTCATGCAAACAAAGCCCTGTGAAATATTATTCAGCATTCTAATTTGTTTAATTCATGTAAATCTCACTCGCCATTGAAATGCAAAGAGAATTTTACAACTTTTAGCAATCCTGGGCCGGTTTACTTAAATTTGGAGGACAGAGGTTTTTTCCTCCCTTACACCCACTTTTGATTGGCTTGTCTTGACTTTTATACAAGCAAACTCAATAGCAAAAGAAGGGTCAGGGTCTTATCAAGGGCCAGACTGGATACCAGACGTTAGCTTTACTGTTAGACCCATATTCTAGCGACAATTGTGACATTGTACGTATGTGTAATGGTGACCCTCTTTCCTGAAACATTGCGTTCAGCTTGCCATCAGGCGAGGTGAACTCATATTAACTTGTCCTTTTTATATAAAAAAAATCCAATTTATAACTATTAGGTACTTACTGATGAAAAACAACTTCTTTAATCTGTCAATATAAATCGAGATTCAGAACTGAGTCTGGAATACGGACCTTATACGGACGGCTTGGTCTCATACACCAAATACTTACTATAAAAAGCGACTAATTAAGCTTAATCAGGGGGGCGAGCAGTCGTACCTGCTGCTAATACGTTAAGTACCTACCTTCCACTCCTACCAGTAGTCTTTCAACCAATTAATTAGTTATTTACCGTAGTAAATTACACTTATCCATCACCACGAAGGCACGATTTATCCTTCGTGTTTTATTACTTTCTTTTGTTTTCTAATTCTAAATGGATAGCTATGATCTTCCCGGTCTATAACACGAACGTACCTACACAAAATTCCATTTGTTGCTTGCTCACGAGTTCTAATGAAGGTTCCTCGGAACTTGCCAGATTTAAAAAGAAAATAAGGTTCAGTAGTTAACCTACGTAGAACTTTTTCTAAGTAGGTTAACTACTGAATCTTATTTTTTTCTGTAATAATTGAGGTTAGAAACTTTCTTATTGTGTTCATTAAATGTATGCTAGTAAAGTGATTGGTATCCTGGAATCTTGCCTAAAACAGAAGTTGGACAATAATGCATGTATCTAAATAAATATAATATACATATGCATATATACTTCAATAATATACGAGTAGAATACGTATACATATGTACACATACATAAATACATATATACCGATATATGGAAAGATCTTATGAATGTTATTCTGCGGTATGTAGAGAAGGCGTACTCGGTCTTTGAAAGTCGAAAGCGATTTGGGGACACCTGTGTTCTAGATGAAGCGCATTCCAAAGGAGAATAGATTGTACAGAGAAAGAATTGTCGATATTATTTTCTGTGAAATCACATTACCCACAGTATTCCAACTATCCTTCCTTTACCCTTTCGTATGTCATTAAAAAGTATAACATAATATATTCCGTAAGTAAATACATATCTGTCGATCATCACATAAACATAGATAGATAAACAGATAAGTTTTATTGTGGGATTATATCTCTTAGTAAGATCTATTGGAGCGATAACTCTTCGGTAAAATGTTTGGGTGTTCAGCAGTGGAACGGGTCAGTGACGTATTGATATATTGGCCTGTCGTATTGTCGCTTCTGTACGTCAATCAAAACACTAGTTGAAGACATACGAGCTTTTGTATATTTATTCTTGCCGAACATTGATTTATGCAGGTACCTGTTTCTTTATGATAGCTTCGATTACGTTAACAGACTTTATATAAATACAGATTCGTCAATGCCTTCTACCTATAGTAATACTATTCTCAAAACGAGGCCTAGATGGTCCCACACTAGGGGAAGAGGGTCATCTCAACAGAGATGTCCCCGGGTCTGCCGGGGTGCGAGAGATATGTCTTGTATAATCTCACTTCCGGCAATCAAGGACCCATGGACGGCGTGCGTTTTGGTCGGCTCGAGTCCGACATAATCGCCTCCACCGGTTTTGGCGGCGGTGGTAATCGTGGGGATTTTGCGCACGATAAAAAAGAGAGTCACAAAATAACTAATTCTCAAAATGGTAATTTCTCTCAAAATAAATTCTGAATGACTTAAAGCCTATTTCTTTTAATGATAGGTACATATTTAGGTGTAACAATCCTCTGCTATCTCTTTCTTTAATCGTCATTAGAAGAAGAAAGAAACTAACAATATACCCATAAACATAATTAGTGAACTTAAATTGGTTTAGTTAGTACCTATTCGTAACAAATATTGAACGGCAATCAACGCTGGCTTTGAGTAACGACATGAAAGAGAAACAAATTAAACGATCGCATGATACAGTCGTAATAGAGGCAATCAGTTTGTTCAAACAAGCTAATGATTGTTGCGTGCCGACCAAAATATTGTTTTTTGTTATATACCTAAAGGTATGATTGCAAAGTCAATGACATACGACATCAGTAGCCTTAGCACGAGATACTATCGAATTCGTAATGTAAAGGTATCGACAGAACGGAGCATTGCGATTGGCGGGCTGCACACGCACACAGTTTCACAAGACGCAGACTACCAATCACCATGCTCCATTCTCTCGAATCCTTTACATTACCTTTACCTTAACATACGTCCACTGCAGCGGTAAGCAGACAATTGAACGATACTAATTTAATATGTCAGGAAACCACCTTTAGATATAATATTTCCAATCATCAATACCCAAACATACCGCTAAACTCCGTCATACATCAATACGACATACAGGGCATTACAGTGGAATGAAGGCTGACAGCGTCCCCTGTACTCATCTGTCTGACGTGACAGCGGCAGCCACTCCAATCTGCGATACGCACTCAAGTGCGTCATGTCTCGACACTCGCTGATATGGATGACGCGATGCGCGACAGCTACCCACAAAAACTTCAACTTCGCAACGTTCAAATAAATTGCTTCATAGAATTACTTGCCTATAAGCAAAAGTTATCCTTAGATAAACAAAGTGTGTGAGCAATCTTTACACAAAATCTAGGCGTATGGTACGAGAAAATAGTATCCATGGGGATTTTGCGCAAAAAAAAAACGAGAACTTTGACAGAAATAGATATCGCAGTGACGTTATTGTCTCTATACTTCACTGCCTGAGGAGATTGTTTCTCTTTTTACTTCAGTAATATAAACTCTATGTCTATAAGTATCTGCAATTATTACACTTTTTGTTCATTATATTACTAAAAGTGCAATACTCATATTAGGTTTATTATTTACTTATTATGAACTGTTTTATACGAGTAGAATCGGCGATATCTAATATTAGACTTGTGTCTGATACTCCTTCGACTAAACTAATTACTTACTGTAGGTATTGATAATGAATTCGCATTTATTTGGTTGTCATCAAGCCTTTTAACTATTTATGATGTGAGGAAGTTCTCATATTACGAGTATACCTATTTGCCTGGTGTCATGAGGTCATGACTAAGGTTCGACTACCTAATTTTACCACTACGATAACAATTTAGTTTAGCTCGAAAGGTTAATACGTGTGTATGTAACCATAGACATTAATATTCCTAGCGTAAATAGACGTACAAACTCCTTCATTAACACGCTACCGAATTTAAAATGTCAGTGGCTTCGAGTTGTGACTTGTAGAAATATTAATTAATGTTACTGCAATATGCCTACACTAAATACACTAATATACTATTTCTGTCAAAGTTGATAATGGTTTATAAAAAATTGTTTCACGGTTCGTATATTCTGTCTCTCTCTCTCAGGCCTAGGTTTTGGCTAAAGTTACGTATGGCACTCGCACACCATGTTCCTGTAAGGATAATAAAATTTGCTGATTACCATAAAACGTTCTAAATGCGAAATCAGTGCCCGCATGACACAACTCTAACTTTTTATATTTGCTTCTCTGCAATAAATAGTTTTCTAAGATAGGTAAGCAAATTGAATGTGTAAATTTTTCATTTAACTTTGGTCGGCAACTTCAGATGCATATTTCATGTAGCTCCACTACAGTTAGAAGAAAATCATAATGGAATTTAACTATGACATCACTATATACAATATTGTATACAAAGTCATTGTGGTAATATGGTCAGGTCTAAAAGAAACTTTGACTAAGTTACGAACAATTTGTAAATTATGACTAAGTAGAGCATAAAGTTATTAGTAATATTAAGAGGGACAAAGTGTACAGATGACTTAATATATTTTAAACAAGTTGTACTTTGTACCAAGTGTGTACTTTTTTATATAAACCTATTAATATATCTGAAATAACCGGTTGTCATATTGAAATTCATTTGACATTTTAAATTCGGTAACACGGTAATGAGGCTTTTGATTTTTGGCACCATCATCGTAAAAACCACATCGCAACACAGTCGAGTCAAGGTTTTATGTGTAAGATGGTGGAATGATTTTTGACATACGCATATTATTAGGAAAGTGGCATTTAGCTGTGAATTATGATGATTCCAAAACTGCATAAAAGCCTATAGTGAATTCTCCACTACTTCACTAGAGTATAACTATCACTTTGACTTGTCTATGCTAGACTTTGACTGTGACTAAATAACGAAAATGCTACAGGATATAGGTAGGTACTTATGTGGTATTAACATAATAGATAAGTAGGTATATCAAATTACTTAACACTGACAAACACTAAAGCATTGAGCCAATTTGTTTGCAATGGTGACCCTCTTTCATGGGACTTTGCCTTCAGCTTAACATCAGGCGAGGTGAAGTCAAATTGACGTGCCATAGATAAAAAAAAAAAAAAAAAAAAAAATTTGAAGAAGAAGAAGTAGACGAGATTGTTACTCTATTTACGCTAGTAATAACAACTTTATGGAATACTGTTCAAATCAAACGAGCGTGACACAATAGCTAGTAAGTATATTAGCTCCTAACTTTCCCGTTTCAATGTCAAAACAATTTAGCTAAGCTAAATATTCGTGAGGCGTGTCATAAAGAATTAGATTTGATATGAATTATTATAATGATAAATGTTTCACAAATAAAATAATATATCACCTTCAATCTGTAATCCATCCAAGCAAATTGTATCATGTTTTGCTGTAGTACTGACACGATGTAATGAAATTTTATAATTAATATACTAACTGTTCCAATCGATTTAGATCGGAAAAAGTGAATGCTCCGACGGGACTCGAACCGGCGAGCAGTCAAGTACAGAAGGAATACTCTAACTGTTGAGCTACGGCTAATAAAAAATATTTTTGCTTCATTTAGCTTTACTAAAATGATGGAGAGTGATTATCGCTAGTTAAGTATATTTTTTATGCCAATATGTGGTGTACCAGCAGTACCAGTGGTTTCCGGCATCGGGAGTGTTTCAAATGCTCAAGACATGGTCCGTAGCTCATCGGTTAGAGCGTTCTCCCTGTAAACGATTATTCGCGGGTTCGAGCCCCGTCGGAAGATTCACTTTTTTCGATCTAAATTGATACTGATACACTTCTTCTTCTTCTTCGTGTCAGTGGCAACAATAAATAAAAGTTAGATGCGCCCAGCCCAAAACTTGGCGACACCAACTGCACCTTCTGTCACTTCGTTCAGGTCGGCGACAGTGCAGGTGTGAGGGCAAAGCGGGCACGTCAGGAGGTGGTCCATCGACTGCACTGGTGCTCCACATTCACAGCCAACACTGTCCGCATTTAGGTAACCCCATTTTACCAGGTTCGCTTTACAGCAGCCGACCTGAGACCTCAACCTATTAAGGGACTTCCAGGTGGACCACTTCAGTTTATGCCCGAGCGGTAGACTCTCAGCGGGCTGGATGTTGTCTAGAGGGGGTGCACATTCCGCGAGCCACCTCTGGCGCCGAACGCTATCAGGTTCGCCCACCACAGCTGCAGTACACCGCAGAAAGCTTTTTCTGCTTTTAAGGCGGGAGCTGGGTATGGTGTGTTGGAAGAGTGGATGCCGTGCGTCTATCTCCTGTTTTTTCCTCTCAACTGATACACTGTCTAAGTATAATATTTACATACACTTCTATGAATAGAAAGTTTTGGGACCTGAATTTGATGAATAGACAATAGCACTGATTGTGTAGATGCCTTTTGTCCTATCTTTCAAAGAGAAATGCTTTCCAAATATTGAAATTCTGACAAGAATCACATCTAACAGATCTATTTATATCTATCTTATAATACAGCATCGACTTAACTTACAATACAGGTGCTAATATCAGTTAATATTATTATACGATATGATTTCCACTTGATTTGCATCTATTGGTTTGCTTATTGCAAAATCGTACCTACCTACAATAAAAAGCCATAGATATTAATATTACTAGCGAAAATAGATCCACAGACATTACCGTGCGTCATTCATTACCGCGTTACCGACTTCAAAATGTCAGTGGCAGTGACACACTTTAATGTAGAAATATTGACGTTACACTGCAATATACCTACTTAAGTATAGTTCTGTCAAAGTTATCAACTTGGTTTAAAAAAAAGACATTTCACGGTTCGTATATTCTGTCTCTTTCTCACTCCTAGAGTTATGTGTAAAGATACGTATGTCATTCGCACACTAAGGATAACTTTTTATAAAACACAGAATATCTTTTTTTTTCAAAGAGCAATCAAAACCGTGTTCATTGAATCGTTTCGCCGATATAAGGCTTCGTCCTATCAGCACAAACCACTTAAACCGCAAAACAGATCCGCAAATCGCCAAGAGGATCAGTTAATCGACTGCTTCGGGTGTAGATGGAGATTAAAAATCACTTCGCTTGCTCCTTGCCGAAACCCTCTATGAAAGATGAAAAGGGGGAATATATTTTGCGGTGCGAGAAAAGGGCTCGTACGAATCGATTTTAAATTTCACCGCTTAGTTAATTAACATTGTAAGACGTGTCTAAAATTAAAGTGGCAATCTCAATGTCTGGTCTAGGTGGTGAATTAATTATTTCACCACGGGGTGAATTAATTAATTCTGGAGCATTCATTAGGTTAACGTTTGTAGTAAATTGAAACTGGGTAAATGCAATATAGACCTGAATCGATAAATGGTTCTTGTTATAATATCAGTTATTTGGACCGGGATCTGTTTTGAAATTGGTGAAATTCTTGTCAAATAACAAACCTTTACAAAACTTTTTTCTATTTTTTCGAAGTGGTTTTGCTACCCATAAATTTGTCGATAAATGAAAGGAGCCAATTTTCGAAAGCGTTACTTACAAAATCGTGAAAACTAGCTAAAAATAGTGTTAGACGACCTCATAAAAAAGGATCAAGATAAAATGAATGAGATAGGTGAACTAAAGGTTAACAAAAGGTAGAGGATAATGGATGAGGTGAATGAACCGAAGGTTATCATGCGAAAAACATTCGCCAGTCACTGAAATAGAATACGTTTTATATTCGAACCAAAACATTGCAGTGTTATAGTTTGATCATACAACAGTCACTTCAGCGATAATCAAGGTAAGCCATAATATGAAGAGAAAGGGTAAGAAACTAAACTAACTATAAACTAAACTAACCTAACCTAACCTAAATAGTTGCCTGGACTCCTACCAAAGTTTTCGGATTCACCATGGTGGAATTTGAATTGATGAAACCGTATTTTATTTCTAGTTGTCCAATCTAAGAACGTCCCTAGATGTCACACAAACACTGTGATAATATTTTTTTTTAATTATTAAATTACAGCAGTGCTTTAGATATTCTTTTTCAATATTTTATTTGCTGTGCATAACCGTATCTATACTCATATCGCACAGCTGCATCGTTGCAGAGTTCGATGTACGAATGAACTTTTGATTGACGCCCAAACGCTAAAAATATATCTCCTCACTAAAGTCATAAAACCTAAGCTCTATCTATTTGTATAAAGATCGGGATCATTTTGGTTAAGACCTCACGTACTGTTTATGGTTTGAACCTCATAAAGTAAACGTTCGATAACACCGATAGCCACACCATGTAGGAGACGATGGCATTGTGTAGGTATACAAATATTATGCAAATGTGCAGATTTTCTATTCATACTTTTTACAAGCTATTGTTTTGTTTGACGTTCATATGTCGGTAGTTATACGTTCGATTATTGAATTGATTGTGATGCGATATTATCTTTATCATTTTATTGATGTACAAAATGTTAGTGACTCAAAGAGTCAGATGGTAGTCGCTTCGCGGAAAAAATGGAAACGCAGCTAGACTAGAAAAAGTGAACCTTGGACTCCGAAGCGATTAGGATTACCGTTAGGATGATGATGATAAAGAAATGTTTAGTGTATGTGATTTTATAGATTTTTGTTTTACCTACCTACAAATGAATTGCAACCTTGAGCCTAATTATTACTTACGTAAGTAAATATATATGGTCAGTACTGCTCTAACTAAATAAATTTTTATTCTCGAAGGGGTAGGCAGAGGTGTTATCTACTCTATCCAAAAATCTCTCTATCCAAATTTGTTCTATCCAAAAACACCTTCGTACATTAAACTCTATTGTACTCAGATGGCTAAAAAGTAAACAAAAGTAAACCACTTCCCTTTATCCATTATTTTATGAAGCTTTCTCCATAAAAACAGTACCCTAATGGATCGAAATAACGCAATAAACAGGAATGTAATCACAATTTTCCCTCGTCATGGCAAACGCGTGTTATCTACTCTATCCAAAAATCTCTCTATCCAAATTTGTTCTATCCAAAAACACCTTCGTACATTAAACTCTATTGTACTCAGATGGCTAAAAAGTAAACAAAAGTAAACCACTTCCCTTTATCCATTATTTTATGAAGCTTTCTCCATAAAAACAGTACCCTAATGGATCGAAATAACGCAATAAACAGGAATGTAATCACAATTTTCCCTCGTCATGGCAAACAGAGGGGTCGCGTATGTTCATCCATGCGCCTGTTGTTGGCAGGTCGCTGTAATCTCGGTCGGCTTACTCGAAGCACGCGTCGCTCGATTGATAGCAGGTTTTAACCCTAATACTGGGTATAAAAATGCGACTGTCATTTGGACAACTCGACGTAATAATTAATAGCTCTGGATTTTGTTGAGCCATAACCTTATTATTATGGTAGCCACACATAATTATAACACGTACCTTCAAGTATAACTACGCTAGTCTACGCTTGTGCAAATGCACGGTATTGAAATTTGTACAAGTTTCTTCTTACACACGTTATATGTTGGTGCTAGTGTACATTTGCGCAAGCATATTGTAACGTGTGGGCTTCCGTTATACTTACTTTGATGTAGATACATTATACATAATGCAAATAATTATATGCATGAATACTATTTGCATTGGTCAGTGTGTTTTCACAGTCTAAAACCGATACCTAACACTAGCTAGTATGTTAAATATTATGTGCTTAAACGATGCTTACCATGGGTCCATATGACGCTTTGTAGATTGTACTCGAATATTGACTTATTATTCATTATTGTCTTTTTCTTCTTTTGCCTCTAAAGTTACTATATTGGGGCACGGGGTTCGTCTTTTGCTTCAAACAATTTTTATTTGCATATTGGTTATCAAGTTAGTCACTGTCGACTAAAATGTCGCTCCGAGTTAATAGTAAGAATCAAAGAATCAAAGAATCAATTTCATTTATTCAGTTTAGGCACATAAAGAGCACTTATGAATGTCAAAGTTTTACAATAATTATGTACCTACATTTGTCAAAAATATTATAATTCATAATAAATTAGGATACTTAGTAAATAAATCATTAGAAAATGATTCTTTCGCTGGTTCGGTAGTTAAATCTCCTGAGAAGAGACCAGCAAGAAACTCAGGTAGATTATCGTTATTCTTTTTAATATTTAGTTGTTTATTTATAATAACTGGGTGCAAGAGCAAGAGATTATTATGCCCACGCATTTTTATCATCAAGATATTCGTCTACTTTATAATAGCTTTTTTTAATTAAAAATTTTTTCAATTCTATTTTAAACTTATCAAGTGGCAGGTCAGCCAAATCCTGAGGAATTTTATTATATATTTTTATACATTTGCCCACAAACGAATTACTGACTTTATGAAGCCTTAGTTTCGGTATCGCCAGTTTATTTTTATTTCGCGTATTCAAGTTGTGAAAGTCTGATTTTTTTTGGAAGAGGTCTAGGTTCTTCCTTACATATAAGGCGTTGTCGTAAATATATTGTGAGGCAACTGTTAAAATATTAATTTCTTTAAACAGTTCTTTCAGCGAGTCACGGGGTCCGAGGCAATAGATTGCTCGTATAGCTCGTTTCTGTAATATAAATATAGTTGCAATATCGGCAGCTGAGCCCCACAGCAGCAGACCATATGACATAACGCTATGAAAGTAACTGAAATAAACTAATCGTGCCGTTTTCTCGTCAGTTAGTGACCTTATCTTTCTAACCGCATAGGCAGCTGAGCTAAGTCTTCCTGCTAAGGCTGTGATATGAGAACCCCATTGTAGTTTATTATCTAGTGTGATGCCAAGAAAAACTGTGGTATTGACTATTTCCACAGTTTCATTATTCATTATAATGTTTGAGTCTATATGTCTTACATTTGGCATCGTAAATTTTACACATTTTGTTTTTTTGGCATTAAGTAGCAGGTTATTACTCGTGAACCAATGCAATATTACAGAAAGGGTATTATTCACATCGTCAAGTATTACTTTTTGTCTGTCAGTTTTAAAAATTAATGAAGTGTCATCAGCAAATAATACTATTTCACAAAGATTTTCAATGAAGTATGGAAGGTCGTTTACATATATCAGGAACAAAAGGGGTCCTAATATCGAGCCTTGGGGTACTCCCATGACTAGCGGGGCGCCAGAAGAATCGGTGCCATTAACGTTTACTTTTTGTACTCTGCCAGTGAGGTAAGACCTAAGTAAGCTAAGTGAGCTATTCGAGACACCATAATAATCTAACTTTAATAACAAGGTCTCATGATCAACACAATCGAAAGCCTTTGATAAGTCACAAAAAATACCAATGGCATCCTGCTTCTCCTCCCATGCATCAAATATGTGTTTAACTAGTGCGACTCCTGCATCTGTTGTATTTTTGCCTTTAGTAAAACCAAACTGTTTTTTATGAAGTAAATCATTGGCTGCAAAATGTGAAAGCAGTTGATTAAATATTATTTTTTCAAAAATTTTACTTAGCGCTGGTAATATAGAGATGGGACGAAAATTGGATGGGTCACTTTTGTCCCCTGCTTTGAATAACGGAATGATTTTACTGTACTTCATAAGATTTGGAAATTGTTTTTCATCTATACATTTATTGAATATGAATGCAAGGTAGGGCGCAATAGTGGGCATTATTGAATTTATTATATTGGTTGAAATGCCCCAGAGATCTTCAGTCTTTTTTATATTTAATTGTTTAAATGTTTTAAGTATTGTTTCAGTGTCTATATACTGAAAATTAAAGATTACATTACATTTAGGAACACAAGATTTAAGAAGGGAATCGGCTACGTTTTGCGACGAATTTAATTCACTCGTAGTAGTAATTGCAATATTTGTGAAAAAAGATTCAAAGGCATGGGCCACTGCAGAATCAGTGGTAATGTATTGATCATCTATTTTTAAGTCGAAGGATCGATCACGTGACCTTGTTTTACAGGTTTCTTTGTTAATGACATTCCATGTAGCCTTAATTTTATTATCAGATTTTTCTATTGTAGCCCGTATATGATTAGATTTGGCGATTAAACATACTTTCTTGAATAATTTCGAGTATATCTTAATATTTTCAATTACCTGTGGCTCACTAGTAGATGCCTTTATATCGTATAATTCATATAATTTCTTCCTACTTTTGTATATTCCAGGTGTAGCCCAATCACTAAATTTAATTTTAAATTGATTTACATTTATTGTTTTTTTGGTGAAAATATTGTTAAATTCACTTTTGATTACTCCGAACAAATCTCTGTAGAGATCATTCGGATGATCGTTATTATTCATCTCTAGAAGAGGTATTTTATCTTTAATGTTTCCTTTAAAATGTTTTAATCGATATGTCGTGATTGGTCTATATACAATATTTGTTGTTAATGGAATATGTTGGTGCTCAAATCTAGCTAGCTGACCTGTATGATCTGATTTAATGAAATTTATTATAGATTTCTCGTTTACATCACCGTCAGAAAAAATGTTATCTAAGCAGGTAGCTGATGTGGCTGTTTTGCGAGTTGGTTCTCTAAAGAGATTTTGTAAGTTAAAAGATTTAAAGAGATTAAGGAACCTTAACGCGTTCTGGGAGTTTTCCAAGATATTAATGTTAAAATCGCCACATACAACTACCATCTTTTTACACTTACATACCTTTTTTAAGGTTTCTTCCATAATAGATTCAAACTGGTGGTAATCGCCAGAAGGAGATCTGTAGACGCTAATAATAATAAATTGCTCAAGCTCTGCACATGCTAACTCAATATTTCGCTCACTTGAGAGTGCTACTATGTCTTTTCTTTCTTTGGATTTTATTTTTTCATTAATTAAAATGAGTGACCCACCTCTAATAGCAGAATCTCTAGTAAACGAACTAACAACTCTGTAATTATCAATACTAATTATCATTTCGTGTTTTTTTAGCCAGTGTTCAGTTACACAAAGTACATGAATATTTCTTTCAGTATTTGATACAATCAAGTAATATACCTACAAGCATTCCACAATCACGTGATAAAAGATAATCGCTTATCTACGGTCACAAACAACAGAACATGCAAATGTATCGACGCCCCAGTAATTATATACCCGCAGCAAACACTTGACCTAACAGTTATTGATTACACATTCATTGATGGATACTAGTATGTTGTATAATACAGATTGACAAGTTGAAATCGTTGAAATTTGTCGGCCTAGTTACCCCTCGATTTCAGCTAGAAACAAGTTAGATACAAAACTTGTTAAAGACTTTTCTACATTAAAAGCAGTCACAAGTCACTGCCACGACAATTTAAATTCAGTAACGCTGTTTTTGGTCTAACATACGCAAGTAATATTAATGTAGTCTATGGCTAACCTAACCCATCGACGAATTTCATTAAGAAAAATTGGTGAACGTGTATACTGGAACCTCATTGGTGACATCAGACGTAAATGAATTTAAAAACTCAAAACAAGCGCAACAATAACGAGTGTTGACCATGAAAACAACTCTCGATTCGACCCCAACCTATCCTTATCCGTATGACAAATAAGGTAGGGTAGGTGCGCCGCCCGTGAGTCAACGTCCTCGTACAACACACCAAAGCTTTTCGGCTTTAACCATACGGTTCAAAACTCGAAAATAGAATATGCAGAAATGATCTAAAAATAGCCAGCAGCTAGTTCAATAGCAGGATCGAAATAGCTAAGAATCTGACGCAGGCAGGAACTGCCAGAGCCATTGATGCATGCGCGAATCCTGTTACTAAAATAGAACTAAAGGGAGCTTGATAATGTTGTTGTAAAATTGTATATAAAGACAGAACTAGACTGGTTTCGATACAGGAAATAAATACGTAGACAAAGGACTGTATCAGGACTCGGGCGCCCGTCAGATATGGATGCGCACCCGACGACCTTGTGCGTGCGTCGGTCGGCGCGCCGTCGTCGGCTTTACGTAAGAGCAATAGTCCAACAACTAACTCAACTAACTGGACTAACGACGCGCGATACGCGGAATACTAAGACACCCGGCGCCTACGCCGGCTCCAAGGCGCCGAGACTAGCGCCAACTGTCCATACAAACATGTCAAGCATGCGCAAACATGTCATTGTATGCCAGAGAAACCGCAACAGTTAAAAACAAAGTAATATCCAATTAAACTCTACATTCAATACAAATGCTGAGCCTTGTACGAGTGTGTCAGATGAGTAGTGTCATCGTTCGAAAAGTATGGAACTCATAAAAACTTATTGTTATAGCGTATGCTTACATTTGAAAACAATTCTCGATGCCTCCAATGCCGCGGTGATACGTACACACGAATCGTGAGGCTTACTCTAAGATTACAATTGCTGATACGAAATTCACCCCGTAAACAATAAAGTCTAATCGATTTTGTATTACGAAGCAACAAACTGAATTTGATCCAAAATTGCTAGAAACAAGATCCACATTACGGTGACGTAGCACAAGATACAATATCAGATAAAGAAAATACACCTTCAGGCACTTTAATCCTACGATACAGGATTATTTTTAACCCTCAGCTTCTTCAGAAGGGTCCTTAGTTAACGCTGCTGACAAGATGCATTGACTAGATTACAAACACAATCTGAGTATGAATCTAACGTAGCCAGGCGCCTGTATACACAGTTTTATTTTAGAAAGTGAATGAATTTATTGTCCTATCGAGCCGTATCTTATTTTTACTCACGAGACTTTCAATATCGCAGTACCACAATGGCCAATCACACCGTTGAAATACTTACTCAATAAATACAGTGCTACACGCAAACAATTACCATCCAATTTGTTTTCGCAAACCGATACCGTTCAAGTTTTACTTGATATGTGTAGATATTATCTAACTTAATAGGCAAGACAAGACGAATTGATAAATGAGTGGTGTTTTTAGACAAGGTTATCAAATAACATCAATCTTTTAGAAGTAGGTAATCGAGAAAACTTGCTTTAGGATTACTGATTATGAAACATTTCTGAAAGTAAAAAAATATTACATATGAAAGGTACTGTAAACCTTTAACACACTTTTAAATGTTCCTTTGTTTCATAATCGTATGAAAAGAAAAGTGTTTACGTTACAAACGAACAATAAAACTGGAATGGCAGTTAAAAGGCTAAAAGAATTCTCATTCACAGGGAACATTTCCTTGCAAAATGCAACGGAGCATTCGCCGAGTCATCACTCAGTTTTACAGCCGTCGGTAGTGAGGAGAAATGCTTCAAGATTTATACTTGTGAAAGTGCGATGTGGAGACTCTCCCTTGTTTGACTCAAGAAAACTTTATGCCGAGAAGTGCTGAAACTTGTTCATGTCTTGAGAAGCTTAGCAGTTAAGTATGAGTGTTGTGGGCGTTATGACGCCAAAGCATATCACCAAAATGATATTTTCTCACTAAGCTCATCTTAAACTCACTTAAATATTATCATGTGGTGATTCGTTTTAACGGGTGTTTATTTAGCAGGAATACGTGCCTACACCATTATTAAAAATGCCCTGAACAAACAGAGGCTGGTTTAATGAGTTGTTTGATACGTGCAGTTCATAATAGGTAATTATTTTCTATTTCATTTTTGTTTCGTTCGACGACCTGAACCAAAAATATTCTAGAGTAACAATTTTTTCAAAATCACAAATACTTTTTAAAGAAGCGTGTGTAATACTGTAAAGTATAAAACGGGCTTAATGAGGCATGTGAAGTGTACACTGTTAAAAATAACTGGTACCAAAATACGTAATTAGGGCACAGTTCACGTATTAAAGCCTGAAGGCTGTGTGACTTGCTCCATGCTAATTAGTCTTCCGGATATTGAAAATGGGGTGCTGTTCGTTGGCTGGTGAAATCCTAAAAACAGGAGCTAACCTACGTTGGTGTAAGCATTTACTCATTAGTAACTTTGGGAGGGTCCGTCAAACGTTCACTGGACGATTAGTCGATTATCCAATGACTTGGAGTTTAAACCATAGACTAGTCACCTACAGATAATTAATCAAAATGCATAAATAAGGGAGGGAGGGTTAGAATGATGGGGTGGGATGTCTTCCAATTTCGAATTCATTAGTTAATAGGTTCTAGCCACGAACGACACGATTTGTTTTTAAATCAAGTTCAAAATAAGAAGGTTCATATTTGCGTCAAATTATTTTTTTAATTTTAAGTAATTTTAAGAGTGGTAGACGTAGGTCAAGTTCTGAAATAAATCCGTCACGACACCTCCGAGCCTGTAGGTATCTGGGGTATACGCTCGGACTGCCACATAGCTTCCACATAGTTGTTCTTGTGTGTTGTTTGACTTTTAATTAGGGGTCTAAATGCACGACGTAACGACTGTCATAGATGTTCGTATGATAACCGGAACCAGACTTAAAATGCTCTTCAAAGTACATCCAAACTGGTGGAAATAGCCATATTCATATATACAAATAATTGTGATGCTACCGGTTAAAAATAAGTTACTTCTAAGATTTAATTACATAAAACAGAGTGATTCCACATTACTGTAGCCTGTGTACCTTATGCAATAACCCTTCTAATGTAAGGGGACAACAGTGTCAATAATTAAGTTAAATTCATAATGTGTGGAAGCGACGAGCGAGGGTGCGTGAACTAGGACGACGCGGCGCTAGGGTTAACGAGATGAGCGGTCACGCACGGCTGGCCGACAGAGATAGCGCCCTTTGCCCTCAGCAATACATTACAACACTTTGTAATGTCTACGAAAATGTCACTTCGGTAGAAAATATTTTTTTTTCGCAATACATTCCATTTCACCAGCTTATTTTTGCGGCTTATAAATTTTATATTAAATAATAGGGCCATTATATGATAATAAAATAAGAAAAATAAAGTTACCTGGCACCAGTATAAAGTAATGTAAGACATTTAAAAAAAAATAATCTACATCACTACCCATCACCCCCAGTAGTGATCTGTGTCATCATTGCAAATGTTTATCAGCTGATAACACTACAGCTCTACGGCTTTACCTATGTCTATTAACTTATTTAACCGTAAAACAATTACTACAATAGGACGTCTGTAATATCAACACACTGTTAGTAGCTCATATTCACAAGAAGAATGATCCCCTATCAACACAGATAACAGAAAAGAAAGATCATAAAGAGTTCTTATTTTCAGTTGAAACGATCCCTTTGTGTGAGTTTCGTTTACAAAGGAGAGGTCAAGCAACTTTGAGAAAGATGTTTTCTTTTGGCTTAACCTTTTGTACGCTTGCAAATATTTAAAATTAAAAAGTCATTGAGAACCAGAACAATGCTTCGCTCAATCGTTTTTTATTAGGTTCGATTTTCAATAAATATTGAAAGTGTAGACTACATACGATATCATGTTCGAAATTTAAAACTAGTTTACAATCTAACTACTTGGAACATTATTCGTGTAATAGTTAGATCATCAGGCAGTTTAAATTGTTAGATAATGGAATTAACAATACTACTAGGACGAAAATATACGTACTATTATGATGTACTAAAGTTCTAAACCACATTGTTTGTTATATAAAAGTAGATTTTATAAATAAGTGAAACTTAAAGGGTATTCCCGGTTCAACTAGGAGGCTCCTTCAACTACCCACTGGGAAAGTACCAAAACTCAAGTAATTATATAAAATGCAAATATATAATAAGTATTTTAACATTTCAAATTACAATGACCATTAAGCATAAAAACCAAATAACAAAAGAGCTATCACCCTACCTATAAAAAGGCCCTTTGATGGCCTTCTTGTGGAAGTTTATAGGTTTATTTTTGTTTTATTGATTCTCAGAAAAGCTATGAAGTCTATGGCAAGCGATGATACCATAGTGCAAATGATACTTAGGTTCTTTTTCATTGCAGTATCCGATCATTCTTCTTTTTAAGTATGAGGCTCACATTTTAAAAACAAAACGATCATAACTATTTATGTATCAAAGGGTCTCAATAGGTTAGGTCTGAGCGGACTCGTCCACCCCTATCTGTAGTTAATAATAGTTTTACATACATAAACATAATAGATAACTTCATAAGAATTTATTTATCCTGTATATATTTAAGTAGATACTATTTACTCGTAGCATGTCCAGACTCTATTTGACAAATAAATTCAATACTAGTTGACGGAGGCTTCAAAGATAGACATAGGTTTGAGATAGGTCCGTATTCGTATTCACTATAAATGTATTCTTTCATTCGAATACGCTATGAATACATAACAGATGACTTGTAGACTGCATGACGATGTGCAAAAAGATCTGAACATACTTGAATGTGTGATAAAATAAATGATTATGCGATAATGACGAAGGTATTCAAGGATTCTGACAATGATAAAGTGTTACGATACAGAGTGATCCTTTTATAACACTGATAGGATCCTATTTTCTTCCTTTTATTCTATTATATTTAATTCTGTGATATACAGGCCTATGGTCTGCCTGCGGCTGATATATTGATTATATTGTAAGTGGATTTTTTTAAATATCAAATATTGATAGTATAAGTGCATGTTTGGTGATGTTTTATTCGTTACCGAAAATATCGTGGGTTGGACTTATGAATTTAGAGTAGTGTTGTGAATAATTGACGTGAATACAATTTTATAAATTTATAAATTAGAAGTTCTGAAGAATATACTGTCGTACGCAAGTTGTGATCGCTTTTATGTCCTTTGTTTTTTAAAGGACGTTGTGTCAAATTGGTTCACTGCACTGCACACTTACACCAAAACTATTTTGATGATATTATTCATCTACTTCGATATTTGAGTAACCTGTGCCTAAACCCAGTCCTACATTATACTTTTTGATAGCTTTATCTGATTCATTGATAACTGGTTTTAGTCATAATTCATAGAAATATTTGTTAACCCACCTACGAAGAATTGGCAGAAGGTTATTTGAATTTAGCTAGGTATGTGGCTATTTTCAAAGCTGTCGAATGTTCTCCATGTATTAATTTCTGGCGCCTCGTCTACGATGTTTTTTTTCGCGTGTGGAAATCTTCATTTATAGTGCAACCTTCCTGAAACCTCAAGCGAATCAAAAGGTTAATTATTGTATTTACCATAAGGTCGCGTTAATACTCGGATTTCGTTAACCGGAGATCATGTAAAGCAAAAGTTTAAAAGTGAATAAATCGTTTGTTGAAATGTACTTTATGTACCTAATGCAATACTGATTTTACTATACTATTGTACAACCATGGTACCTACAACCCATCTGTAAAACACAATTTGTTATGTATTTACTTCGACTCTTAAGTCTACTTACAAATTGAGACGAAAATAACAAGTTTTGGTAGTCAACGTGAGTACAATAAATCGTGTAAACTGACGAAATATCATTTGAAACCTTAAATTTATCAAACGATTCAAATGCCTACTTCAATAAGTATCCATACGATATAGGAAGTAAACCGACAATATATCTTAATGCTGTAAAGTAGTTAAATTTGAAATCATCCAGTCTTCCTGTTACTTTTCATTATGTTTATTTATTTGTACCTATATATGTATAGCCGGGAATCGGATCTTGACTGCAATTCCTCAAAACATTACTTTTTAACTGATGCTGAACAGAGTTAAACATAATTTAATCTCCAGAGAGAGAAAACGAGACATTACATAGTTTTTATGAAGTTTTTAAAACTTTGTTGAGTGGTCTTAGGAAAGTAAAAAACAACAAGAAAATTGCACGAGACATGAAATATTTCAGTAAAGCATGCTTGTGAAACAGCTTTAGGAAACAGCTAGTCTAATACTTATTTATAAATAGGTATATCACCACTTAACACACCATATTCAGCTTTCATTGCCAACCAATTTAAAAAAGGTTTGAACTCTTCTTATCATAAATTTTATTTTCATGTTACTACCTAGGAACTCAAAGTTCTATTATATTCCGACATTATTTCGAATGTAGCCTGTTTGGAGCCATGTCTGCGTAAACATGTGATCCAAACGACGTGTAATATCACGTCATTGAACTCAAACTTTTGTACTTTTACTCTCATTATGCTTTTCTAACACACAAACATGTGAAACAAATGCGATTGTACAGGAAAAGACATTTTCACCACAGCAGCTCAAACAAGTGAGTTTTGCTGCGTAAAAACAGTGTGCAAAATGCGATTTTGCTCACTCAGTGAGACAAAGTAGCTTTTTAATTATTTTTTTTTAATTTTCAATAAAGAGTGCCAACCATAGATTCAAAAAGAATTGTTCCGCGAATAACTTTCGAATTACATACACTGCACTCTGTCTCTTGGCCGTCCATAAAAAAGTTCGAGTGACAAACACAAGTATTTAGAAGGTTTTTTTTTAATTTCACGTCAAAGGTCCTATTTCGAAATTCTAAATTTGAAAGATATTTGTGAAAGAATAACCATGTATTTTATTTACATTATTTAATAATTATGTAATGTTATTGAATACCAAAATAAGTAATGCATGAGTATTTATAATGATTACTATTATCAACATTTGAATGAAAAATAAAATGTCACGTACGCTGTTTCTGAACACACCTTAAAAGTTATTTTTTAAAGGTATAAAATTTAACTTTTAAAATTCAACTTTAAATTTGCAGAACAGCAATAAGTAATTAGATTAATTATTAACTTTTAAAATTTTCAGCATTATTTTAATTAATAATAGGTGTTCTGTTCTGTTAATAAGTGTTGCATTATCTTCTAAGTAATATTTCTTATGTGTTCTCGCTGCTGAAGTGAAAAGTAATGTGTGCCACACGAGAGCAAAATTATTTGCATCTCGTGCATTTGAATCCCTCACTACGCTCAGGATTCTACATTAGAATCACTCGCTACGCTCGTGATTCAATCCTAGAATCCCTCGCTTGCTCAGGATTCAAAATCTGCACTCGCAGCAAAATACAGTTTTGCTCTCTTGTTGCACAAATAACTATTTAACTTCCAAGGAAAATGTCCTACCGATCGCCATCTGGCAAAATTGTTTGTTATAACACCAAATTGAAGAAAGATTTATGATTTCTGCGACCAGTTTGATATTCTTGAATTTATTCATTTATGCTCCGAGAACCAGTTCTAATTTAAAGATTGAGTATGCAGAAAATATATGCACACGTTGATATTGACACACATACTCCTACGAAAAATAAACGAGCAAAATATCCCGTTGTACGGCTATTGACTTCTTCCTAAGCAAATAACATAAAATATTTACTTAGAATTAATAATTTCCAAGTATCGAAATTTTGCGGTTTTTAAAGATGCTAAAATTCACACGCCGATTCTTCGACAATGAATCACTGAGCATGATTTAAGATGCATTATGCATAGTTCGTTTTTAGGCGGTCTGGCATTCCAATCGTATTACCTAGAATATGATTTGATTTATGTATGTATTAATCTCTGGGTACATTAACAACTTCAAAGGACAAACGTCTGTAGCTTAGTGGTTAAGAAGTCTTACAATCGAGAGGTTCTAGGTTCGAATCTTGGTCATTACAAAACAGATGTGAACCCACTCCTAACAGCCCTCACACAAGTTACTGAGCTTAGCTGGAGGGGTTAGAGAAAATGTTAGTAATTTCGGTGTAGTTCGGTGTAGTTCGGTGTAGTAGTAAGTGTTAATATTCTTTTCACCACAGCAGCTCAAACAAGTGAGTTTTGCTGCGTAAAAACAGTGTGCAAAATGCGATTTTGCTCACTCAGTGAGACAAAGTAGCTTTTTAATTATTTTTTTTTAATTTTCAATAAAGAGTGCCAACCATAGATTCAAAAAGAATTGTTCCGCGAATAACTTTCGAACTACATACACTGCACTCTGTCTCTTGGCCGTCCATAAAAAAGTTCGAGTGACAAACACAAGTATTTTGAAGGTTTTTTTTTTAATTTATGGCACGTCAAAGGTCCTATTTCGAAATTCTAAATTTGAAAGATATTTGTAAAAGAATAACCATGTATTTTATTTTTACATTATTAAATAATTATGTAATGTTATTGAATACCAAAATAAGTAATGCATAAGTATTTTTAATGATTACTATTATCAACATTTGAAAAATAAAATGTCACGTACGCTGTTTCTGAACACACCTTAAAAATAACGGGTATAAAATTTAAATTTTAACTTTCAACTTTAACAATAATAACAGCAATAAGTAATTAGATTAATTATTAACTTTTAAAATTTTCAGCATTATTTTAATTAATAATAGGTGTTCTGTTCTGTTAATAAGTGTTGCGTTATCTTCTAAGTAATATTTCTTATGTGTTCTCGCTGCTGAAGTGAAATAGTTATTTGTGCAACAAGAGAGCAAAACTGTTTTTTGCTGCGAGTGCTTATTTTGAATCCTGAGCAAGCGAGGGATTCTAGGATTGAATCACGAGCGTAGCGAGTGATTCTACTGTAGAATCCTGAGCGTAGTGAGGGATTCAAATGCACGAGATGCAAATAATTTTGCTCTCGTGTGGCACACATTACTTTTCACATCAGCAGCGAGAACACATAAGAAATATTACTTAGAAGATAATGCAACACTTATTAACAGAACAGAACACCTATTATTAATTAAAATAATGCTGAAAATTTTAAAAGTTAATAATTATTAATAAGTAAATTAGATTAATTAATCTAATTTACTTATTGCTGTTCTGCAAATTTAAAGTTGAAACTTAAAAGTTAAATTTTATACCCGTTATTTTTAAGGTGTGTTCAGAAACAGCGTACGTGACATTTTATTTTTCAAATGTTGATAATAGTAATCATTATAAATACTTATGCATTACTTATTTTGGTATTCAATAACATTACATAATTATTAAATAATGTAAATAAAATACATGGTTATTCTTTTACAAATATCTTTCAAATTTAGAATTTCGAAATAGGACCTTTGACGTGCCATAAATTAAAAAAAAACCTTCAAAATACTTGTGTTTGTCACTCGAACTTTTTTATGGACGGCCAAGAGACAGAGTGCAGTGTATGTAGGTCGAAAGTTATTCGCAGAACAATTCTTTTTGAATCTATGGTTGGCACTCTTTATTGAAAATAAAAAAAAAATAATTAAAAAGCTACTTTGTCTCACTGAGTGAGCAAAATCGCATTTTGCACACTGTTTTTACGCAGCAAAACTCACTTGTTTGAGCTGCTGTGGTGAAAAGTAATGTGTGCCACACGAGAGCAAAATTATTTGCATCTCGTGCATTTGAATCCCTCACTACGCTCAGGATTCTACAGTAGAATCACTCGCTACGCTCGTGATTCAATCCTAGAATCCCTCGCTTGCTCAGGATTCAAAATCAGCACTCGCAGCAAAAAACAGTTTTGCTCTCTTGTTGCACAAATAACTATTTCCTAAAGGAATTGGACTAACAGCACAGAATAAATGATATAACTGTTAACAGTTCTTGTAGATAAATTAGCTTGGACCATCATATTTATTTTATTTATATAGGTGATACCTTCTGTGGTAAATTATTGTATCCCTTCCATTTATATACTGTATTTATTTTTGGTAATTTTTAAATTCTACTACCAATCTGCACTCCATTCAAGTGCTCCTGCCATACCGTTATAGGCCGGAGAGGGCGATCATTATATTATTTTGAAATTTTAAGTCTTCGATATAAAAAAATAATTATCGACACGCCTTTTGTCGTCAAACTAGACCTACTCCCACCGCCTAGTTTAAATAGTTATGTATTATAACCACGTTCAACTAGTCAACTCTGTGGCATATAAAACAGCCCATTATCATTCGACCTACATACAAAGTCGCGAATTATTTAGCAGGCGTAGAAGCACTGAGTGGGGTGCGAAGTTCGCCCTTATCAATAGTTGATGATTAGCTGATTGAGTTGGTAGAATCGTGGCATTCGTGGCCGGAACGAATTTGCACATGGCGCGTGACAAATTAGACTTGATTTATGCAAGTGGGACTGAAGTTTTACTGATATGTTTGTGTAATGTGTACTAGTTTGCTCATTACGGAATGTATTCTAGTTCATGAACTGGTGTATTCTTTCTACGGTCGCCCGATCATTCGAAATTCATTGTAGTTCCAGCTTTTGAAAAGTTTTTTTGCGTGCTGTTTGTAGCTTTACTTTCTTGTAATAGGTTTCATTTGCAGTTTATTTGTTACAAGTAAACAATCATAGTGACAAATAAATTGTTATCAATGTCATCAATAAATAATGACAAGATAATAATTGACTATCTAATCGTGCCAAATGATTAAAAAAACATTTAAACATTAATTCTCATCAACTTTCTTAATATTAGTGACTTATATATTTACAATTAACAATATACCGAAAGCTAATATTTTTTACCATTTAACCTTCTCAGTAAACTTAATTATTAAAGCATGTTCCATTTCATAAATGTTTGTTCGAAGTTTAAATAAAACAAACTTTACTAAGTAGTACGCATATTAGGACAGGCCATCAATAAAATAACTTCGGTTCACTATCTCCAGGCATCTCTGTGTCGCCACTAAACGTTTGTATCGTTAACGCAATTATGTCATCGACATGAAAATGAGAGTTTTCATTTAAAACCTCAGTGACCTTTCATAAACGAGGTTTAATGTGGCGACAGTTTTGTCAGCCTTGCCGCAGGGAAGTAACGTGTAGGGTTGCTCCAAATGCAAATAATACACTAAAATAATTAACATATTTCGCCAACAAAATCATCGTTATCATCATAATCATTATCGAAAAATTCAAATAAAAATATTTTGAATGAATCGTGCCATGCATCCTAGTGCCCATAGACGCGTGCCTACTTTGCCTTTAGGATAATCCGCCACTCAATCACACCAATCAATCAAAAAAAAACAGCTGAATGGATCTAAACGGAATTTGGCACAGAGATAGATTATACTGTCTTGAACACAACCAGAATCCAGAGAACAGATTCCTGTTGCTCGTGGCAGCGTAATTTGTATTTCACGCAGGTAAATCCGTGGGTACCGCTAGTATATAGTACATAATAAATTATAGGACGTTTTATAATTAAGGGCACTTACAATTTATAAACAGTAATTAGAAAATCAATTTCATTTTCTTGGAGTTCCTCAAGGGACGTTCGCAGACGACTGTAATAATAATATGATACTCGTTATTGTGCAATAAAAACTGGCAATTAAAGTGCAAATTTTAAACTAAGGCACTATTATTAACAGGAATAAATCCTACATAATAAATTAAAACTTTTTTTAGAATGACTATCTTGTACTATTAATAAAAATGATATCCACAACCTCCCACGCAATATTTTTGAGAATTTTGTTATAGCAGAAGATTAGACAACCCTACAAGGGTTGTTAATGTTGTAAGTTCGACCAACTGACTCACACCTGATCACCTTGCTTCTGACGTAATATAACATATTGATCTCTTGTTCTTAAAATTACACACGGTAGGACGCACTTCACTAACGATAATAATCTGATTAGATGCTGATAGGTAGTGTAGATCGCATTACTATCTATACGATGCAGATTTCCTGACTACCACAACTATAAAAGTTTTTTTAATAGTAAGAAGTCAACATACAAACACGTAGCCAACATTATGGTAAGCAATAATTTCTATAATGCTATAGCAATATCAGGGGATGTAGAAAAGACGAAATCTAGCGAGTTGTGGTACACACGGTTTGACTGTAATAAGCAATTGGCGAGTATCTGTGCATCCTAAGTAATAATATAAATCTGATAGATGGTATAATCGATAGTACACATCCACACAATGAACACTGACACATGAATTGCAGACGAAAGAGAAAACAAGTACTTATAAAAAACACTAATAACTTTTTGTAATTACATTTATTATTCTTGCAGTCTTAATTTGATATAATTATACATACTGATTTAGCTATTATTAAACCCGATGCATGTAATTAGATGAAATTATAACTGGATGTACTTATAACTGTATGTAAACGTTTTGAAAGAAATCATCGCTCAAATTCATTCAATAGAACACTCAATACTGAATTGATCTGAAGTAGCAACCAGAGATTGCCTTTAATATGTCTAGTTCGTAATAGTTTGTTAAACACATGGTACCATAAAATTGACGATGACATCAAAATGGCTCATATTACTGTGACCACCAACTAAGGAATTCATCGGACCCATCGTGCATCACATTTCAAAACAGATACCGCTCACTCGCCGCTTCATTTTGTTTTATCTTCGAGTTCAGAGTCAGTAAAAAATGAAAGAAAAAATTTGAATGAATTTAAAGACTTACTATAAGCTAACACAATTTTTATTGAATGGGGAACGTCTGAAACTCCCTTAACCAAATCTGCGATGGTTCTAATTAAAGTTATTAAAAAAATGAACGCACATGCTGTCCAAACGTTCGCTTTTTTGTACCAAATTCTCGATATGTTTTTGCACAAAAACCACAAAGTCAGTGAGTTCAAACGAAACCATTAAAATACTCGTACCAATGCGTCCTCAAGTGGGCAACACTTCTGGGAATGCAACTACCTGCTTTTTATAGCGGAGATAAGGGCTACACAAATATGCGCAACCCGACCCGATTCGATTATTGATCAGTGCACACTATGAACAGTTACCAGTAATAGAATTTAACGACCTTTCGAAATCGATAGGATTATACTGTATGGAAGTGACCCAGAATCCCGATGGAACGGAATGACGTACAAACAAACATAAATGCACATTCACCGCCATATGGTGCAATGCAACCGACACTGTTATTGGTAAACGCCAAAATTATAGTCATTCATTTACGAGTATATTCATTGACAGCAGTTCTAGCACGAGTTCGACTAATATAGTAGTAATTTTAAAAATTAGCTGTAATATTAGAGGCATTTAGCACAACTATTTTTAAATAACACATAATTATCTCATAGCTACAGGCTTAGGCCATAGTAATAGTTAGTTTATTAGTAATAGTTAGTTTATTAGTTAGTTAGTTAGTAATAGTACTATCACTTGGTTGAAGGCTTCAGGGAATATTTTTGGTACGATTCAAAGTTGAGAGAAATGTATCAAATTAAACATTTCTAATCCTATACCTCTCAAGGAAAGAGAAGAAGTGAAGGCCAAGAAGAACGCTTATGGCACAAATAAAGGAAAAGATTCGTATCGCGCTATCAGGAGGTTAAACCATTTTGATGAAGAGAGTGGTGATTACTATACTGACAAGAGGTGCTCTCTTAAGTTTAGGTCTGAGAGAGTGCCTATATAAAGTTTGAAAATATTGTTACAAACATTCAAAATTATATACCTAGAAATATATGTATTTATAAATTATATAAAACATATTTCTTTGATACAGAAATTTTGTGATTGAGAGTCCTTTCAACTGTCGCCAGTGTATCCAACAGTCGCCAGTGTATCCAACAAATGACATGATAATTATTCAAGTATGAAGAAAGCCGTTAAGCTGTCAGTACTCAACACGCTGTGTGACTAAATATGTTGTGGACAACGTCACAAATATGTGGTATGAAAATGTTGAAGAGCATGAAGCACAAGCCACAAAAGCTGAAAGTACAGTCGCGGGAGAAATTGTCGCGACTGATTCAATTGTTTGCGCCGACGCGCACTTTGTCGGCTCAGAGGTTGGTAGTAATGTACGCGATACGGAGTCAGTGAGCTTCACAAAAGGAGGAATGGGATGTCTTTATAACCTTACCAGCGTAACTGATATGTGCAGCTGAGAACAATGTTCTCGAAATGTTGAACAAAAGTTTTAGAGTACAGTTATGGAAAGTGTTAATATGTGATTGGTCTCACGACACTATTTATCGTATAGGGACGTGTTACACATTCCGGTTTCAAAATGCGTGTATACTATTGTCTATTGCTGGAAGATGTAACAGATATTTACGTGTCAAATATTAAGTTTAGAGCCGATGAATTTCAGTTACATTATAATTGTCATTTATTTGAAAATAATAACGTAGTAACGTAATTTATGGACACTGTACAAAAAAACTAGGATCATCGTGGTTCATAGATACAAACATTAACATTCTTATTTACATCAGGCAAAAGGAAAAACTATTGAAAGTAAAATTGTAGCGAGTGTGTGTTTGAAGTAGTTTTAAATTTACCGGACCATTCTATTCTTATTGTAATAGTCTTATTCAATACCTCGACACTCAATCTATTCAACCATAGGTATAATTGATTGATATTTGATAAACGTGCAACTAACACAGGTTTTACTCATCTTTATCGATGACTTACCTTGATTATCCAAATTAGTCATCGTTACTCAATTTACCAGATTGAAACATTGTGGCAAGCACGTACCTGGAACAAAGATCAAAAAGTCACACAATGTCGACTCACAGAAGGCAAGTGGGCAAAGTTTAGTCACAGTCGGGCACAATAAAAGCCTGAATAAGATGGTTCTTCTGGGACAGTAAGCCTTAATAAATATAAAATATCTTAGGGTGGCGACTGGTTGTAGCCGTTGTTAGTCGGGTGGTCGGGGACTAGATCAGATGACAGATGAGACAGATTTATTGCGTTGCGTTGGATTTTTTGTACAAAATCGTGACTTCCGTAGGGCGTTGACCCCGCTACTGGCTCCTGTAGGAAGGCGAGATAACTCGCAACGCCGCACCGCCGTGAGATTGTTTGTACTCTCGATGTGTATCTTATTTCCTTTTTAGGTCTTTTGTTAATCAGTAATGTTTATGGCAGTTAATGACGACATAAAACAACACAAAAATGGATCGGTTACAATTGTTTTAGTAACAGTAATCTTAATCTTGTCATCAAGACTTTTTTTGGAATAATAAAAATATACTTAATCAGGAACTTTCAGTTCACAATTGTTATGCCAGTGAGTAATTATCGTGTCGTTAAATTTACATATGGCAATAACTTTGGGACTATACGAGCGGATCAAAGAGACGTGTAAAACCAGAACACGCCAGTTTTTTGCAATAACTCATAAGAAATAATGACCAGGCAATCGTTATAAATTAAATTAAAACAAATCCCGTCACTTTTTGACAGTGTCTGATGACCGAGATGGTATCCAGACCGTCATACATAATACTTAAGTTATTATCCTTGAAATATATAAGAATATTGACTCTGCTGCCAATTTTGGAAAGCTTTACGTAATATAAACTTCATTGTCCTTCAGTTTCTTGGAAAGTAAACTCGAAAGTCATTATTTCAAATATTAAATTAAGACCTCTTCGCAATGACTATTCTATTCTATTTTAGAGTATCTATTAGACAAGCTGTTTAGCACCAAAACAACTGGACTTCGGATGGATATTTGTTATAGGGGAGAGGTAAAGGACGAAGACACCGAATTCAAATGACTTTTACTACGAACTATAAATGCAAACACAAACCGATATAAATGCGATATTCTTTAGTCATGCGGTCCATGCGTTTGCACTTTTTGATGTGAAGGCATGAAGTCACTCTTTTCTAACGATTGTGTAAATTTGATTGAATATTGTTGTTTTAAATTGTCTGAATCAAATATTTTTAAAACTATTCGTTGTAAGAAAATTATATTTTCGCAGTTCATTATAACTGGTTATTTTCCGAGAATAATAATATAAGTAATCATTGATCACTATTGCAATATTATTACGTCCCTATAGGTACCACCAATAGAAGTCTTTCCTATTTATAGATATTTTATTATTCATATAATTGTATAGCTTAGAGCGAACTTATCCAATTTAAATTGGTCGTATTATCTTAAATGTTTTACAACGTTTACATTGAGTTCGGGAGTAATAGAAACTACATAAACAAGCTCTAAAATCAACCACAGCTTGCCGAAGAACCTCGTTACACAGTCGATGATAGACTTATTATCGAATCTAATTATAGATTCACTTTAAAGTGTAGTTGTTTCTAAGTCAGATTGAAATTTATTTCATTTCGAGGTAAAATTCAAATATTGCTATTTTAGATATTCCAGTTACACAACGCGATCTAAATTCAAAGAAATCATAGCTTTACTAGTGTAGATATATTTATCTACATTCTAGACCTCATGTTCACAGTGGATTAAATCGTAACCTCGAAAAATATACCCCTGTAAGTAGCGAATCCGAACAAAGAATAATAAGATATAATATTTATATCATCACTACATAGTATAAAATAAAGTCGCGTTCTCTATCCCTAGGTATATCCCTAGGTTCTTATGTCCTTATGTATGCTTAAATCATTAAAACTACGCAACGGATTTTGATGCGGTTTTTTTAATAGATAGAGTGAGTGAAAAGGTTTATATGTATATGTCGCAGTAAGAATCGTTTACGTATAAGTATGTTCCGGCATATAATTATATCCCCGGGGATATAACTATATTACGGCTATAACTATCTTACTGCGACATATATAACATCATGGTACATTCAACTGATGCGGAGCAGAAGTGAAAAATGTTACAAAAACGGGGTGACGTAGACCAAGTTGCGCGGGACAGCTAGTAAGTAAGATATTTTATATTCGGATTTGATTCGATTATCGTTGTCGTTCTGATTGAACCCACACAAGTTCATACACATACTTAAAACCATTATTTATGCCATCTACAGATATTTTCTGAGTGTTTTGGTACTTATATAGGGAGGTATAAAATGAACATGTTCATAAATATAATAAAATATTGCATCCGTTTATTACGCCCCCGTTATTATTTAAATTGGAATTGTTTTTTGTTTTTCTTTTAAAAATATTGACTACTAAAATTATTCAAATTCCCTCTTGCCCTCCAAGCTAAGCTCAATGGTTTGTGTTAGGAGTGAGTTCATGTCTGTAGTGTAATGGCCAGGATTCAAACCCGAGACCTGTTGATCGTAAGGTCGAGTTCTTAAGGGCCCAGATCGTGAAAATCACCGAAAAGAGTGTTACGATTTTTCATATTTAACTTATTTAGATATGATTGATATCAATGATAATTTGTATATATTACAATCAAAGACCAAAATATATGTTAGTCTTATATTAAATCCTTAAAACCTAATAATTGCTATATAATAAACGTCAACAAACGCACAAAATTTGACAAAAATGCAAAAACATGCCTTCGTATTCTTCAAATATTACCCAATAAATCAACACAAATTGATAAAAAGAAACACTTTTTGAACACTGAAGAAACCAATACTTAAACCTATGTACTTTTTTTTGTACCTTTACAAACAAAGACTTCCTCTTTTAAAGCCCTAAAATCTAGATATGTTCTACGTAAATTCTCCATAGAAAAATGTATGAAAAATCACGCGCATCCCGATATTATGATTTAGTAACCCGCATCGCTACTGATCGGCAGTACGCTTTTATGGTTCAAGGTGACACCACGCGTGTCGGATGCGCCAGCAATATTACGTGTTGTGAATTTGTGTTTTTTGTGAAAAACTGTAAGTATAACATTTTTATAACTAATTCACTTTTAGTAAGTAGGAAGTACCGATATAATGAATGTCTGGAAGAAAACCATGATGGAACTAGATATAAATCGTAAATAAAGCAAAATTATTTAGATACCTATTTTGTTGAATAGGTTATTTTATGAACCTTGTAAAGTAGATATCAATTCAGGCTTGAAACAATCAAAGCCCTGCCCACTTTATTTTCTCGAGATAGGAACTGGCGGGGTATGCGTATGACTGGGTATGACTTTCAATCATCTTCTAGGTCTCTGCACGACATAGGTACATAGATTTTTCAACATGATACAGCCAATATCATAAGCGTAGTCGGTAATCGAGGGTTTTTTTCGCAGGACCTTGCTAGTTGCTACATAATACCTAGTAATCTGTGGACTGATAGATTTGAGTGCCATGCCAGGAAAAAGAAAATTTAGTACGCATTACAAAAATATGCAAGTCAAAAGATCTCGGAATAAAATGTAAGTTCCTCCCTACTTATTTATTTATTTGCCTACTTCACTAAGTCTTGTCCCAAATATCTAGAAAAAAATTACGAGATTTGTGAGTGTCCTGTAAAAATTCTAGTTTTATTTGTGTGATTATCATGTCTAAGTAGGTATTAATAATAATAAATTTTATTACATTACTATTCGTTTTCATGTACATCATAATATTGTCTAGATTGTGAAAGTAGGTATGTTTCCTATCTGAAATAGCACGGGCGCGCGGCTTTGTCGACATACTTACCGCCAAAGACGCGACGCGCCTGGGGTCTGGCTTAGGGTTGTACAAAAATTACGAAATAAATAAAAAGTGGATAATATTGATGAATAATATTTCCAGTGTGGAAAATAAAGAAAACATTCAGGCCGAGAGCAACACTGCTACGCGCTGTATAGAGGTAAGTTGTTATACGTAATTCTTGTAGACTTGTTACATAAATAAACAAACTACTTAGTGATGGGCGAAGACAAAATCTCGTATAGATTTTTTTCTTGCAATTTTTATTATTTTCATTAGGAGACAAACACCTTAGTACCTAAATAGTTCTCAATTACCTACTTCCTCAAAAAAAAATTCACGGTCAAATCCCGTAGTTTACCAGAATCAAGAATTTTTTTTTGTAAAATATTACCTTTCACGCGACTGCCTAAAAAAGAAGTATACCTATTACGTACAGGGTGAACGTATGTATGTACGTATAATAAGTAATATTTCTCTGTGGCACGATAAGTTCAAAATTATTGAACCGATTTTGATGATTTTAGTATCATTAGAATTGTCTTCTAAGTCCGAGTGACAGGACATAGGTGACGTCATAAAAAACCAATACCTATTGCGTAATTGTACGGATTCTTTTGCACTTTTATAATTTGTCTTCATCAGTTATGACATATAAATAAATAAACATAATAAAAATTTTAAAATCCGACAGAATAAAAAATGAATTGAACTACTCAAGTAACAAAAATATTTAATAAAAATAAACACCATTGTAATATTATAGCGTATTTCGTGGCCTATTTCCAAAGGAATATTTAGCTAGTCAGGAATATCTTCGAGCCTGTGACGATTTCAATGGGTCTCAACTGTGAATTCAATTTATTACAATGGTGAATTATGTTAGATAAAAATGATATGACGTTATCCCGTAAAATTATTGTCCTAAACCGACTTTACGAACAACCAGTTTTTTATTATGTTTATTTATATAAAACGTTCAAGATTTTGATCTAGTGTTGTGTTTCAAAGATTAGGGATTTCTTAACTATGTTTGAAGAAATTTGACCCATTCTTTTCATTTTTTTTTTGAACAATCAATCCATGATCTTTCTTTACAGGAACTTGTTATTGAACATGGTCAAGAGGGAAAGGTGGATGAACTGGAAGTTGGGCGTAGAGTAGCAGATGTTTCTTTTTTTTTTAAAGCTCTTCAGGCCATAGGGGAACACGGTCCAATGGATTGTAAGTTAAGTTACCTCAGTATAATAGGTGAAGTAAAAGTTGGTCTGGACTCAAAACTCACCATGAAATGTAGTATGTGTAATATGAAATTTACTGTATGTTTGGTTGAAAAGAAAGAAGATAGCATGGAAGTGAATCATCAAATAGTATCTGGTATAATATCATCTGGTGGGAGCTACTCTCAGTTAAAAACATTAACTGCCGCAGTAGCCCTACCAATCATGTCACCTTCATTATACAATGAAATTAATAATACGGTTTGCGATTGGTGGGAAAAGACAGCAGCACATTCCATGGCAGAAGCTGTCAAGGAAGAAGCAGAGTACGCAGTGTCTATAGGTAGTGTTGATAAAAATGGTACACCATTAATATCTGTTGCTGTTGACGGTTGTTGGAGCAAGAGATCTTATGGTAAGAATTTTTCCGCCTTATCCGGTGCAGCTGCGATAATTGGCATTAAAACTAATAAAGTATTGTTTTTTGGAGTTAAAAATAAATACTGCGTAGTCTGTGCACGAGCCGCAAAGAACAATAGTCAGCCCCCGGAACACCATTGTTTCAAGAATTATTCAGGATCATCTACCGCGATGGAATCGACCATAATAGTTGAGGGGTTTAAACGTTCCGTTGTTGATCACGGTGTAATTTATAATAAATTTGTAGCAGACGGCGATTCCAGTACTTATAAAAAAATATTAGATTCGCGTCCGTACGATAATTTAATAGTAGAGAAAATTGAATGCAAAAATCATCTTTTACGAAACTACTGCAATAGCTTGGAGAAACTGTCGAAAGACTCTAAGTATCCTTGCGAATTACGGAAATTCATAAAAGAAAGGTATTTGCGTTTAAGAACGGGTGTAAAATGCGCGATTAAATATTGGGGGGATCAAAATCAGTCACTCGAAGAAAAAATAAAAAATCTTAGTGAAGATATCCTAAATGGTCCACAACACGTATTTGGTAATCACCAACATTGCAAGGAGTATTTCTGTAGACCTGATACTCGTCGAATAGAACCTGTTGGGTTACTTCCAGCAATTGTTGGATGCGGATTAATGGACGCGGTAGAAATTTTAAGTAAAAGACTGTCATATCATTCTAGAAGTTTAATTCATAATTGCACAAGTAATATAGTTGAAAGTTTTAACGGAGTAATTGCCAAATTAGTTGGGGGTAAGCGTGTAAATTATTCTTCCCGTGGTTCTTATGCGGGCCGATGCGCAGCTGCTGTTGTGTCTTTTCGAAACAAACAGTCGAAAATGTTATTTTCTAAAATGTTTTTGAAGTTAACAAATATGTATTGAATGTGTGTAACTTACACATGTTAAGTAATAAATGAATACATAAACTAAGGTTTTACATAACAAATGATCCTACTAGGTCAAAGATAACAATGAAAATCGTCATAATATTGTTACAGCCTCTGACTCCTTTCCCTATTTGAAGAATAAAGTACAATAGTCAGTCGTGGCCAATTCGCCTCACTTATCACAGTATTGATACAACTTTATCTAGCTGCTAACTTCATTCTAATACACGATCATTTATTTTACATACATATGTTCACGCAGAGGTGTATTGACACCCACTTTTCACCAAACCATTGCATTTGGTCCCACGGGAGTGAGCCTATTGCCGTATTCCGGGCACTATTTTTGACTCAAGCATCTGAGGCTGGGACTAGACAGTATTTATCTGTCTAATGTCAAACAGCCGTATCCTTTAGTCACCTTGTACAAAACCGCATGGGCCGAAATGGGGTGGCCCAAAATCTACTCTGCCTGGAACTGCACGGCCTGATTTCGTGCGGATACGATAATATGCCTATTACAGTCATTAAGGAAAACATTGACCTTGATTACCTACACAAATAATACGTTTTTTTTCGATTAAAGTGAATAAAATAATAACTCAATGTAATATCTCATTCAAAACTATCATTTTTTTTCATAGTTTAACTTTTTACACTATAGAAACAAGCTAGCAGAGCTGAGCTGTCAGCTACTGGGTTTGCCGCCAGCCAACTTGGGCGGGCTGGAGGCGGTATGGCGGTGGCTATTTTAAATATAATTGCAGACTCCGCTATACCATGTCCGCTGCGTTTGTTGTAACAACTATGGACACAGATCTGCAATAAACTTTTTTTTATATTTCACAAGCTTCACATATTCTACTCTATCATTAATATTTTATACAGAAGCTGAGGGGAGGGACAAAAAACATAATGTGCGCATGTAAACATCGTCAGCTTTATATTATTTGTACATGTGTTTTATTATTTATTATTTGTATTATAATTTTTCATCATTCTCTGAGCCTATTCCCAACTCAGTTGGGGTCGGCTTTCTAGTTTAACTAAGATGCAGCTGAACTTTGATCATTTCTGTGAAGCGACTGCCATCGGACTTCCACAACCCAATTGGCGATATCGAAGTTCTGTAGTTAGGCTAGTCGGACTTTTGAGGGCTCCAATTACCCGTAATGACTGCCATAGACGTTTGTATGGCAACCGGGACCGACGGCTTAACGTGCTCTCCGAGGCATTAATATTATTGTATTAAAATTTCTTATTTGTATGTTTTGTATATCTGGGTGACTCTCTACACAACATTGTGCTAACCTCAGGACCAGAATTACGTCATTTCATAAAAGCACACAGCATCCCCCCAACACAGGCATACGCAAGAAGAACAATCAGTCAGTATGGAGTTGATGCTATGGTTACTTTGGCAGATATTATAAAATCCAGGATTATTTGGATGATAAACAAGCCTGGAAATGAGCTGTTCACTCCACTTGCTACTCAGCTAAATTTTGTATCTAGACTAAGTAAACTATTTGTAAATAGACCAAAAAAAAAGAAAGCCCGCTGAGTTTCTTGCCGGAGTCTTCTCAGGTCGGGGCCGCGTTTCGAACCGGTCGGTGGTCCAATTGCATTTGATAAAATATTGTTGATATTGACGTTTTGTAAGTTCCGTTTACTGGTCTATGCAGAATAAATGATTTTTGATTTTGATTTTGATACCATTTGGATTCCAGCCTAACAGACCTTACTAAATCAAAAAGGCAACAAATAAAAAATCAACGCGGTAGGTGTTGATGCCTCAAGAGGAACTTTCTTCAGTGAAACTATATGCCTACCGTACTAAGTACATTTAATAAGATTATTCCATATGTCTGTCTTTTATATGTCATGTCATAAAATGATAGGTCGTCTGTATCTGTTTCTCTGTATGTTTTTAAAAGCTAACTCCTTTATCTTTCTAGCTTGATAGTCAATTATATTTTAACTTGTTTTTATGGGTCCAATGACTATTTATTCCTCATCACCTATCTGTCCACAAAGCCATCAATCTAATTTCTGTTATTCCTTATTCAAACGCTTCTTGCCCACATTACGAACATAGATATTTTTGAATAGAATTTAATCGAAATGAATTATTACAAATATCTGCAATGTAAGTGAACGAAGCTGGCAGATACAGCTATCAACCGTTCTGTTATTTATAGGTATAATTATCGGCTATATAATGTTACAGATATCCAGGACATGTGTCCCACTATTAAGACGATAAGTTAACCCGCCGGCGCCATGTGCAGTCATTTATTCTCAGCTATTATTGTATAACAAAACTGTCCGTCTACACGATACGAAAATAAAATTGGAATATGAATCGTCTCTGAAATGCCTGTAATTTGAATAAGACGAGACAGGTTCTCGGAATAAACTATATATTAAAAACATAGAATTACATACATAGAACACTTACACTAGAATATAAGTTATGATTTTTTATTATTATTTTACGTTGGGCATGCGGAGGCAGATTCAAATGATAGGTAGTATATAAATATATTATGTTTGAATTTTAACAGCAATCTAGGTATAACTCAAAAGTTAATTTGGTAATAGCATCTCTTTAAAATTGAATTAGAAGGTTTCTACGTGATCCGCATTATGCGAGTGATGCTTCTGGAGTTGCAAACGTCCATAGGCCAAGATGACAACTTTTCAACAGGTGGGCCGCGTGCTTGTCTGCCATCTATATGGGGTCGAGATCTATCTATTTAAAAAGTTGAACTACAACTTCTGCAGTCCATTGCATCTCGACTCTAAATAGTTACTTACAGGCTCGTGATCCAACTCAGTAGTTAGACCACTGCTCAGCACCGATTTATTTGACTGAATCATATCCAACGCTCTGCTCTCGTAAGTGAATAATTCAGTGCTTTTATTGATTTATTTTACAATATTTTTATTGTCCACTTACATTATCTCCGACGCTTTCTTTCATCGATGACTTTGCATGACATTAAGAATTTGTCGGCAGTCGGACAAGTGTTGAATAATTCATCGCTTAAGAAGTGTTTCTCAATCTTTTATGAGGATAATGTACCACTGGTTGTCACTAAAGATTGTGTGACGTAAACTTTTGTTAAAGTGATGTTTACTTTGAACAATGCTGTATGTACCTACGGCCAGTTGCACAGATTCGAAATTTAAAAATCCGAATGAAAACTGAAAAAATAAAAAAAAAAATGGTATAATTTAATCAAACTTTAAAGCCCAAAGCACTTTCGGTAACCAAGTCAAGTTACCGAAAATGAAAATGACAATTTTTCAAGAAAGTCTACCAGAACCACATTAGCCACGCCAGTAAATTAGTTTCCGTATATCCACAACTACCTATGACGTCAGGTAGTCTATTAGGACTGACAGGCTATAGAGATATGTAGACAGCCTGCCACTTAACCTTGCTAATTCTGACAGCTATGTTGATATACGTATGTACATACAATGCTTTATAAATAAGTGTAAGTGTTATTGTCTTATGCAAACTGAGTAATCTTGTGTATTATTATAAAATTACACTGACCTTCACCTAAGCCATCCCTGAATCATAACAAAACATTGATAGTAATAACGTATTATTACGAGTTGTATCTTGAACTGAATGTTCATATTGAGTACTTTATTGTCTGACTGCTTACAATTGATTTCTAGCCGATATGATTAAAAGATACGACACCTTTCTTTGCAGTTCCAATAGACTTGAAATCCTGTACCAATACACATATTTTTTCATCTTCCAGTCTGCCTGCAATTCTGGGTTCATCAAGAAGGGTATGAAAAATCACCAAAAGAGACCGTTAAGCTGGCGCTAGAACTTTAGCTTTATTGGTATGTATCTTAATGAAATTCCACCTGTGGAGTTTTCAGATGTTTTCAGAAGTGAGGTCATATTGACTCGCTCTACATAAAAAATATTTACTCAGATACCGCGTACAAGTCGTGCCGATACAAATAAACCCCATTGGCACTTATACCCCAAATGTTAAGAACCTTTGGATTGGAGCGTAGATTGAATTAAAAGGTTGTATCAAAGTACCGACATGATGCCTGTGCTCTATTTGCATATCAGATATATTCCAGCACTGCCAGCTAGATATCGATACATTTGTTTAGATTACAAGAGGAAGATACTACTTACGTTTATAACAAGTATGATGTACATATTTTGAAAACTCTACCTGAAGCAATATTTAATTAAGATAATTAGTATTACTGCAATCATTAGAACACAAACTTAGGTAGTAATAAACATAAAAACTATTCTAGTAGTAGACTTCACTATCACTACATAGTATAAAATAAAATCGCGTTTTCTGTCCCTATTTTTCTTGTCCCTTTGTATGCTTATATCTTTAGAACTACGCAACGGATTTTGATACGCTTTGTTTCAATAGATAGAATGGTTGAAGAGGAAGGTTTATATGTATATAACATCATGCTACGACTAACAGGTGCGGATCAGGAATGAAAAATGTTGCAAAAACGGGGTGACGCAGACGAAGTCGCGCGGGTCAGCTAGTCTATAATAGTTTTGTACTGTAGTCTGTAGTTAGATCAGATGTTGGATTGGGAGGGATATGCTCATCAATAAATTTAAAAAATGTAATTAAAAATACTTATGCCGATTAGCTTATTATAAAAGCCGGGATTATTTGAATTATAAACAAGCCCGGAAATGAGCAGTTCACTCAACTTGCTACTTAAGCAAAAAAAAAAAGAAAAGCCCGCTGAGTTTCTTGCCGAAGTCTTCTAAGGTTTTAGCCTACTGTTTCCACGCTAGCCCTACGGTTTGATACAAGGTTTTATTTTGAATTTTTCTTCTCTCGCAGTGATATCGTCTGCATTTTCCGTTAGTGGCCAATCCCCTAGCAATAGTCAGATATTAAGTATTAGCTGTTTATGAATGGGTGCTTCGTATTAAGTGTACGGTTTATACATACGGAAGCCGAATACGATAAATGTTATGTTAACTTAACGGTAGCCATCATAACATGTGTATTGTCGCCAAGAGTCACGACAACACCGTTCAATCAACTTTAACCATCTGATAGAACTTAATGTACCTACATAAATATTTATATCTGCCTGCATAAATTTACTTGCAAATACGTGTCTTCTATCTAATCTAATCTAAGTCTATGCATCTGAGTATACCTAGCATAAACCGCGACAGTACAATAACTGAATTCGGTGGGGCGGTATTCGCGGGGATTACCTCGTGGGAAAAAGTTAAAAACATGAAACACAAGTTGATGTTCCGCCCAGAGGACACAGACCGCCATTGGCAATGCTATTGAGCTTAAAATGATGGTCCCTAAGATGACGGCCTTAATACGTATAGATGCTCTTTTCATGTTCCCTATAGTATAGGAGTACGTGTTTGGAATCTCAGTTTTTTTATGCGTAAGTCGTCAGATTGCTGCACCACGCCTGATTGTAAGCAGTGGCGTAGTCCAGAACATGGTGGCTGCCGTTACAGGTGCCGTCCCTGCAACGGTGGTCCCCACCCTGACGGCCTTGACAGTTGCTTTTCACGCCCCGCTTGAAAGATCCGAGACTGTGGGATGAAGGAAACACTTGTGCGGGCAGAGCCATTCCAGGACTTAATGGTGCGACTTAGAGAGTCGCCGAACCGCTTGGTTCTTGATGGAATTGATTGGTATTAATAGATGTAGATAGGTACTGTATTATAGGTAGTAATGTAGGTACTTTATAACGATATTATCAATTCAATCAATCAATTAGTCTATCGCAGTCACTGCTGGACTTTGACCTACTGTTTAGTTTTCACACTGGCCTGACATGTGAGATTAGTATAGGATTTTATTTCGAAATAAATACATAAATATTCTAGGACAATCTACACAACGCCACGTAGACCCATAGTAAGGTTAACCAGCTTGTGTTATGGGTTCTAGAATGCGGATAAACATACTTGGATTTTTTTTGTAAATTCATACATATTACAGTCTGCGTTTAATGTTCCTCACTTCTAAGCCACCCTTCCAGATGGGGTGGTAAATATTCTTTCTCCGCCACCACACGGATGATCCTATTATCAATTACGTAAATCAAGGAAGTAGGTAATCACTTTAATATCGTTGTGAAAATGAATAAGGAAATGATTATTGTTTCACTACTTTAGACACATTAATAGTTGTTTTACATCAAATCACGTTTCATAACTCAATAAATTAACTATTAAATGTTAAGATTAAAACACGTAACTATATTCAACGGGAACAGTTGCCCTGTAGGCCAAAGTTCCTATAGGTAATATGCCGGTATATTTGGGCTATCGAATGGTAACAGAACTAGAATTTGTTCCGTATTATTTTCAGAATAAATGATGGTTGAAACCAAACCTCCAGCCAGCGGGATTTTTTTTTGTTATGAATTTGATCACGCTGAAATGTAGTTCTATAATTAGGGCTATGCTATGTGAACACATAAAAGCCAAAACAGACATGGGTTTCATTCATGAAATACAGAAAATACACGTCAGAATAAAAATTAAAAAAAAAAAAGTAATCTCCATTCAGCGTAAAAAAAATTATTTAAGTTGAAAACAATATTGAAATGCAAATCATTAATTAGTGCTAATCATATAAATCATATAAATAATATAAATCATAAAAATTATAACATTAAATTACATTTTTACCGCCACTGCGCCACTGCCGTTTAACTGACCATATTATATTATTATATTATAAAGTTGTAGTCTGCTATAATACAAAAGCAAGTTTGAAAAGTGTTAGTAAAGGAATAGCACTAATTAATGATTTGCATTTCAATATTGTTTTCGACTTAAATAAATTTTTTTCCGCTGAATGGAGATTACTTTTTTTTTTTAATTTTTATTCTAACGTGTATTTTCTGTATTTCATGAATGAAACCCATGTCTGTTTTGGCTTTTATGTGTTCACATAGCATAGCCCTAATTATAGAACTACATTTCAGCGTGATCAAATTCATAACAAAAAAAATCCCGCTGGCTGGAGGTTTGGTTTCAACCATCATTTATTCTGAAAATAATACGGAACAAATTCTAGTTCTATTACCATTCGATAGCCCAAATATACCGGCATATTACCTATAGGAACTTAGGCCTACGGGGCAACTGTTCCCGTTGAATATAGTTACGTGATTAAAACGGCAATAAGATAAACGGCACTGATATTGGCGCCCAACGAGCGAGAAATAGTAATCGAGCCTTCTTAGTAATGGCAATAGAAATAGAAATAGCCATAGAAATAGCAATTCGAGTAAGCGAACGTCATTTTATTATTACAATCTCGAAAGCGGTTAACCGATCCGGATTTGAGATTAATTAATAAGATTACAATAAACTATGTGCTCAAGTATAATTTTATCTGGAAGTACCTACCTATATACAATTAATTAGAAATCTATTGTTAGCACAAATATGAAAATATAATCCAAAAATGATAGTATACCTATACTATCATTTTGAAGAGGAAAGATTTAAATTCTTGTATAAACTCAAAAACTTAACAGATTTCCCTAAATTAAATATAGGCTACTTTTATCCTGACATTCTCATGGGATCAGGGACTCACGCGGGTGACACCACGGCTAGTTAAAAATTAAAATAAAATTATACATGTCCGGCGCGAGCCTATTAATAAAAAAAACAATATTCTTAAACAGGGGACTGTTTGTAAGCTGCTGGATGTAAGTCACTCCAGCACTAAATACTTTTTTCTGCAATCGTGCGAAATATCGCCTTCCGCGCCGGTGCCGGTTGGAGAGGTTACGTCGGCCTCGAACTGACTAAAACGCTTGCCGTCTTTGGGTCTTTAGTTGCGGGAGGTGAGATAGTAACCAACATATCCCTCACACAGCAGCAGACCCGGGGCCGTCTCTTTCGAGATGACTCCCGTCGGGTGTAGGGACCACGGTGTCCCCGTCCAGCCCCCGGGTGGATAAGGAGGTGCACTTTGCGAGCACTAAATACTTATATTATTTAACCGATGGATTATTTGATCCATGGCCCAATGTTTCAAATAGCTACATGTTCCGACTTCCATACCACCGATCAGGGTAGGGAAATCAGATGACAATGACTCTCTTAGAAGACGTAAAGTACAAGCTTAAGTAAGCGACCCATTGCATGTAACCAGGAATAACAATTAAGAAAATAAGGAAACGTATATTGTAAGGAGTTCAAAAAAGTATTAAAAAGTATGTTACGACCATCAATTCGTTTCGGTTCAGATTCACATTATGCATTCAACGTGCGTCGATATTATATCATTTTAAGGCGTACACGAATACTAATGGACTCAGTAAAATGTATTCTTATACACGTCATTTCTTAAAATTGTGCGCTTATATCAATTTGTTGGGACGTGACTAGAATGAATATCTAATAACTGGGTTCGGCGTGTGCCACTGTTCTCCCCTGATGTCGGAAATAATATACCTAATAGATACGTGTACGGTGCTGTACTTCCTAAAAGTATAAATATATAATATATATGTATAATATGTTTGAATGAAGTTTTATAGGCAACTGTGGCACAGCCCTATCTAGACCCAAATTAATCACAGCATAGGTAAGTTAAAGTTAGTTAAGCCGGAGTATAAATACAGGTTAATTTAAATTAAGTTATGGGGCCTAAAAAGGCCACTAACGACGAATCGTATCCGCATTGAAATACGAAGCGGATTTAATTTCGTAAAATGGTCACACACAGCGCAATTCGCGGCGCGATTCGTTTTTGACAATTCGCCTTTTTGACAAGTTTCTATACAAAATCGTAAAATGGCTCACCAAATACGAATCGCCTAAATGGCAAATGGCAGTATTGAAAGACGCAACTCCCACATTGCGTCTAACAATTCGTCGATCGTTGTGACTTGTTTTGCTTGACTCAATTGATTGAAATTAAATAGATATAGCTTAAATATGGCTGATATATTTCTTTAAGACAATTTATCGCAACATGCAATAGCCCAAGACGACTTCACTCACCAAAACGGACACTATACTTCATCGTAACGTATTTAGTGTTCCTTGTTATTACTTACAGAATTATGAACATGAACAAAGTAATGAAATACGAAAAAAATATCTCAATTGAATTGAATTATTTTTTTATTTTAGCGTCATCTAGCGATTAATCATGAAACTCATATCACTTGCTCATAAATTGACACTCGTTGACAAAGCACAGTTTATTACCAGTTAATTAAATATTATGCTAAAATATATATTTATGGTATAAAATAGTTCTTAAAGTCTATTTTTTGATATAATATGAATAAATTCTTATCTACACGCTTTTATAAGTCTTTATAAGTATTATTAAAATAACCGGAAAGTTACCGGTGTATTGTTAAACGGTGTATTTTTAAACTTGCAACATTTCATCTTAATCCGAATCCTCCGACGAACCGCATTGTAGAAGAATCGTCGTTAATGTGTTTCATTTTATGACAGCCGACGAATCGTAAAGCGTTTCGTCGGACGAACTGGAAGACGCACTGCAATCCGATTCGTCTCATGAAATGGCCTTTTTAGGCCCCAAGGTTTCCAGAATACGAATAAACAAACATACTTACTACTTTTATTTATATACTCTAATAGTTTTGTTTATTTATATGTATATATACCCACATATTATGTACGAGTATATCACTGTACTAAAATTTTACTAATAATGACCATCAGTAAAATTTTAGTACTAGTAGGTACTGGAAAGAAAGTAGGAATAACGGGAGTAAGTTCCGCTCTCTTTCTCGCTCTATTAAATAAATATTCCACGTGATGGTAAAGGATAGAGTGACTGCCCTTATATCAACCCCTATATATCTTTGTAATAAACCCACTGGAAGAGATGCCGTTCCGTCACCGGGGACCAAATGGCCAATTTTATGAAATGAATATACAATAATTATATTTAAAAAGGAAGTGACAACAAAGTTGACTGACAATTAGCATCTGATATCGACAATTCAAGTTTTAACCTCGGTCGCCCTCTGACTTTTTAAAGTTCAAGTAAAATTAAACATTACTGGCTCGATTGGTGAAGGAAAACGTCGTCGTGAGAAAGGAAACGCAATCTGAAAGCACAGTAGATGTATTATATGTATATTTATGTCCTGTGTAAGTTATTTAACTAGTTAAGTTTACAACGAACACACCTCGTTGTAGTGTTGAACAACTTTTTTTTCGTCTATCGTGGCTAACGTCTATCTTTCGTCTATAACGTGGGACTTTGAATTGATTTCGAAATTCAAACTTGACACAATATTGCACTGATATAAATCCACTAGCTAAACCGAAAAGATTAACGAGAATGTCAGTAATATAATAAATAGCCCACATTACATGTTTCTACGAGTGTTACCACAGATTACCTAATAGGTAAGTACTGCCACTACACCACTATTGTAGTAACACAGGCATTTATTATTACCGGTATACCTCGCTCTCTCTGTAAGTAACTCTTTAAAGAAAGTTTATATTTTAGAGAATACCATAAATTTTCTCTTTTTACTTTTATTGTATTTTGTAAATAAATATGTTCTCAAATATTAACCTTACCATCCCTATGTAATAACTTGATGTATGAAATGTTATTTTCTAGTATTATTTCAATGCTCAATGCTGAATAACTAGGTATTGGTTTCAACTAAGTACGTACTTTGTCTGATTTGTAAAACAAGACATTGTAACTTAACGACTGCACACTCTGGCCGTGAGTTTTTATTGGCTGTCTCTTTTTTACAGGCTCTTTATTGCAATAAAAATAGACGAAGAAGTGTGCCACTGTGATGACGTATTGTTTGGGACTCTTTTTTCTTCACCTAGCCTCCCTTTTTGAGCCATTGTGCGTGCAGAGTTACCGGCTAACGCAGCCTAACTCCGCACAGAAACGCAGAAGCTTACTGGGGCCTTCACAGGCTTCGCGGAGCGACCTCACTGTGCCGAGGATTTGTGATCGTTGGGGGGCTACTGCCTCGCATTCCATTATTACGTGGACGACCGTTTCCTCGGCAACGAAGCAACCCTTGCAGAGGGGACTATCGGTTACACCGATGGTGTACAGGTGTTATTAAGTTCTTTTCATTTATTAAGCTCATATGAACCAGGTTCGTATCAGTCAACTTAATAAATAATTTTTAATTTATTAGTATTAATAGTATAAAACTAGTAATAATTATTGCCTATAGCAACACTGGTTACTATGATAACTATATCCTTTAGAAAAGCGTACCCTGTATTCAAAGACATAATACTTACTTAAGTATTTTTTATCTCAAACGGGATCATTACAAATATAACGGTGAAAGGCAGTAAAATTGTATACACTGCTTTAAACAGGGATGAAAATAAAAATGCTCCTTTGGCAGCGAGGAAATTCAATTATCTGTAACATAGTTACTGGTTGAAGCGCTCGGTGGAGTATTGTCCTGTATAAACGGAAAAGTTAGCGGCCGGGACACGCCCAAGGGATGGGAGCAATTGTTTGCATGCAACCCAAAGTCCGTCCTGGATAATTTTATTAAATATATACATATAACAAACGAGTGTATGCCCCGAATGAAAAGAGATATATAAACGTATCTGCTATTTGGAGATATTCGTGGGAACAAAGATTTATAGGTGGTATACGCGCTAATCTAAAAACACGCATATCGATTTATCGATTGAGTTTGAACAGTGTCCTTAGCACGAAAACCTATAAAATTCGTAATGTAAAGGTATCGAGAGAACGGAGCATTACGATTAGCGGGCTTCACACACACACATTTAAAGTAGGTAGACTATGATTAGTGGATGTGAGCTCCTTCGCCGCCATTACCTGCATACTAAGCTATCCTCAAAAAACCAAAAGAGTACTAGAGTATAAAGAGTACCTACTTATATTTTGTAACGTAATTGGGGTCAAGTTATATACCGGTAATTATACAACCACGCTTGCAGTAATGCATGGTGCGCCACTAAAAGTAATTGTAACAGGATATTGTAACGGAGCTCGTCGAGACGAACCGTCGTGTCTATCCAGCTCGGCTCTAACCACAAACATAAAGGCGAACCAACCACTTTCGCGAATCGTGGACCGGCTTTTAGCAAAAATTTGATCAGTGAAAGTCAAACGCGAGCAGCGTACCTACGATACTTTATGGAGATCCGTGAATACATTAATTTAATTGATAGTCTCTATAGATAAAATATTGTCGTGTAATAAAGATATAGCATCAACTTTAAAATATTTATGCTCGGTTGAAAGCGTTTCTGGTAGCAAGGGTGGCGTAGTGGATAACTGAACGCCTCGCAAATAGACTGCATCAAATTCGTATTCTTTTTTACCACAGAGACACACACGGCCCACCTGATGGACATCGGTTACCATGACACGTGCAACACTCGTGCTGCTGGCCGTAGAGAATGCCCTTCTTGAAGAACCCCATGTTGTAAAATAGCTTGGGTTAGATTAAGTTTTATTTATTAAGTATATTTAAGTAAGTAAGAAGTGTAGATACATAATATTATTCAGGTGCGTTGAAATACCACTGAGGTTTGTACAAATGCCACACAAACTCACACAACCTACATCAAGCGAAATAATACATTCATTATACAAGAAATATAATTGGTTGATTATACATACCTACATTATTATATTATACTAAGATTGATATAGGTATTACATATATTGTATAATTGAAACACATATAATGAACAAAGCTAACAAATAACATACCAATCGAATTGAGAACTTCCTCCTAATAGAAGTCGGTTAAAAATAATACGTGACATTCTTCACTATAGGCGAAACAATCTATCAAAACGTCAGTCAGGACCGCTGTATACCGTGGTCATGCTTATCAGAATCGCATCAAATTACAAGGCTCGAAATAATTGCACAAAAACGACTTTACCCCTCTGGTACATAATTATATAATAACACAGGAACACATGAAAACATATAAAAAAACAAGGTAACATAATTACGATTAAAATTTCATCAGAATATCTAGTTCAATTAGCCTCCCATGGACATTCATAGAATGAAATAGAATATAATGTTCAAGTTCAACTTCTTTTTAAGGTGGTTTCTTCTGCAGCAGAATCGCCGCAATTTCGCCAATGTCAGGTAAGTGGTGAATGTCACATAAAATTATAAAAGACGAGACGCTAATGTCAAGCTTTTCAATCAAAAAATCAACCAGAGCCACGTTAGCCAGTACATTTGTTTCCATGTGTCTGCCCCCACAGGGTCAGGTACTTAGTCGTTCTGTTCAGAAGGTGTGGTTGGATTTTAAGGGGTTATAGAATATTCAATCTTTGAGATTGACGTCGTTCACGCATGTGATAACCATCAAATCCCATATAATGAACATTACATTCTAGTTATTCCATTCTAGATAACGACGACCAACGAATTGCCACTAGTGCGTCTAACGTCCAACCTTACTTATGTAGTCTCTATGTGCAACAAAATACAATTTATTAAGTTCTTTATCAGCAGGCAAGTACATTAAGCTAAGTACGTAATACTCACAATCTTCTTCAAAATAATACATCGCATACCTGTCACGCATGTCTAGGTTCAATCAGCTTTAAATAACCTAATAGCAATTTTTTGTCGGTTCGTTGATTCTCCTCAACATAAATTAATGGTCTCGCGCGTGATCACTCCCCTTTCTTTCTTTAATGTCGTCATTTAATTAACAAAAGTAAAATTTATATTTCGTTCCGGCCGCTTCAGCAGGCCACGCGATATTTCACTGGAACGATAACTGTAGACTTAACAACGGTAATTTATGTTCACATATCTGAAAGGACGGTTCGGTTGACTTATCAGATCGCAGAAAGATTGAGAGCGATTATGTTTTCACTTTATTTTATGCAATAAAGATGAAGATTCACTGAGAGCGATCGCATGTAACGATTGATTGCATAATTCTATTTCGATCACTTCTCTATTTTTTGCCGACTCGCGGTGAAAACTCTATTCATGATGTTCAATGTTTTTCGTAATACATTGCAGTAATAATTTCAATAGAATCCTGTGTCAGTGTCTATCACAATTTGCATGTTTTATTTTTATTAATAAATCCTATTGTGCTTATATTTTCAATTGACATTTATTCGTATAAGCATAGACTCAACTAATGATGACTAATCATTACGATATTGCACTGGTAATCGCACAAAGATTGCAAAATATGAAAGTTGGTAAATTAGTATTGTTTGTTTATTAATCACGCAAAAATGGTATGATGAATTTGGTTGATTTAGGGCACTGGTAGACAGGCATAGGATTTGTACTCAAAGAGTTTATATTCCTGACGTAAATAGAGGAACAATCTCGATATTACCGCGCGTTTTCGAAATTAAAATGTTAGTGGCAGTGATTTGTGGCTTTTAGTATAGAGAAATTGCCGTCACTGCAATATATATTTCTGTCAAAGTTGATAACGGTTTATTTAAAAAACGTTTCACGATCCATATAGTCACTTTCTCATGCCTAGGTCTTGTATAAAGATACGCATGTCACTGTGGATTTCCTATAGGTAGTTACTTAGCTTTTTTAAATATTAAATATTCAAGTTCTAGATATGAATTCTATACCAATAAAATCGTCTGTTGTAGTAAAGCTTTAACACGCGAAAATACTTATTTGCAAAATTTGTAGTCGACTGGAGGTAGCACTCATCTGGTTGCAAGCATTCATAAGCCCAGCAGCCCATAACCGCTTAAAATAACAAGCACCGGGACGTTCGCAGAGATATTAATTAGAATAAAAAAGTAATTTATGAAATCAAAATCCGCCCGCATGTAGGCACCTAACTCCGCCTACAAACTAATTGAGTAAATTTGTTTTGGTCGACGGTTGATAAATATCACAAATATTTTGTGTATCACTTTATTTTATTGCAACGTTCAACGTAAGCTCTTTGATATTTTACTCTCTTGCTGCTTTCAATATTCTATGCGTATGATTTATATCTTTTTTCTGTATCAATCAATTTATTAGCTTATCGTAGTCCACTTCCAGAAGTGAACTCTTCGTTGCAGTTTCGTTTTCCTATTTTCTTCTTTCCTTTGGTTAAATGACTTATGCCGCGTCTATATTTACGTAACATTTTGCCGTGACCGTGTCAGAAGTGCGTGTCCGTCACGTAGGTATTCAGCTGCGTGATAGTTGAGTTTAAATGAAACCATCAATCGACTGGTGGCCGTGTCAGCGCAACTCTAGTTTGTGTGTCCATGTGCCACAAGTTGTTACGTCTACACTCAATGTTTTGATTTGATGTCACAAATCTGGCCTCACCTTTAGGCTATCGAAGGACTATAGATCTTAAATTATCCAGAACCTTTTGGACCCCATGTACATTTTGGGACGATTCCTACAATCATTACTATAGCCTTTACGATACACTTTTGCCATTTTATAACACACTTTCCAACTTACTATACCTTGATAAAATGAAGATTGCGAACCCACTTCCAATATACTAAGTGGACGTATACTGCTGTAGGCATGTCGTTCAGATATGGAGTCAATTTGCAGTAATGCGGCGGGCAGGTTCAAGTTACTTTTTATATCAACGAGGTCATTGACTCAGGCTAAACAACCTGGTATTATTACATTGTGCCGATGCACCGGGAACTATCGACCTTCGTTACGATTAGGTATTGTTTCGACTGACTGGATTCCGTATTCTGTACTTCATCGAATGATATTTCCGTAATCGGATGGTCGAAAAAAAAATGCTAAGACATCTACACATCGCCATGGTAAGCATAGTCTTATTAGCTTTTATTAGCTTATTATTTGGTTCTAGAATGCCGATAAACATACGTAGTTCGACTTTTCTTTGTAATACATACATAATGCAAAAAAAAAAAAAAAATGCACTGTTGCACTGAGCGAGAATCGTACACGCGCCTCCTGCGTAGCAGTCGCTTTCACTACTGTCGTCGAAAATATATCCGAAGAACATCTTTTGCATGTCAGAAATCTGAAGGCTTTAACAAGGACAATTTAAAAACCGTGATATCCCAGGAATTCTGTAATGAAACTAGAAATGGTCCTACTGATATATAACCAGTTCCAAGGATCTACTAGAAGGAAAAATCCCCATGGTCCCATAGTAAAATCAAATAGCTCAATGTAACTACTGAGAAGAAAACATTCCAGTAGTTATAATGGAACTAGACAATAATACTAATGGGATTTAGCCAGCACCTTTAAACTACATAATGGAGCAGGACAATGTTATGGAACTACTGGAATCTCTCCTTAAAACTATAAAATACCTACATAGGTACCTTATCTTATCTTATCTTATGTTATTGGGGTGCGTGCTCTGGAGCTTTCGCGGACACTTCGACCCTATTGGATCCTTTGTGCCGACCCCATCCTGGCTCCTAGGTTAGAGGAGGGATAGCCCTCTCTATCAGGGTGGCCACTCCTCTTAATCGCAGGTGCATGTAATCCTCTGGTTTGGGGTATCCCCTCCCGAGTAGATCCATTCGATGTCTTCCTAAGGCGTGGCACTCGCACAGTATGTGCTTCATCGTTTCCACGTCCTCCTTGCAGTGTCTGCATGTTTCTTCATTTATGATACCAATCTTGCTCAAAGTGTATTTTGTGCAGTAGTGGCCAGTAAACGCTCCTATTATTTTCCGGATTCTGTCCCTGCTGAGATTAATTATTTTCTCGCTCAGCCTTCCCAATTCATTGCTTAAGAATTCCTTCGAATGTGTTAGGCCTGGTTTGGTCCTCCATTCCTTAAGTTGCCTCTTTTTGGCCTGCTCTAGAATAGCCCTTTTGAATGTGGCTACGGGGAGTCCAACGAATGGTTCGGGACCTGTAGGTATTTTAGCAGATCCCTGTCTGGCTAGATGGTCTGCTTTTTCATTTCCTTCAATCCCCTCATGACCGGGGACCCAGACGAGCCTTAATCTGTTGGCTCTTCCAACCTTGTTTAGGCTTCTTATGCAATTCAGTGTTATTTCTGAATGTACCTTTGGAGAGCTTAGCGCTTTAATGGCTGCTTGGCTGTCACTGAGAATATAAATTTCCTTTCCATGAGTTTTTCTATTTATAATCTCCTGAGCGCATTCAATAATAGCGTACACCTCCGTTTGGAATACGGAGGCGTATCTGCCGAGACTGACGCTGATGTCGCAATTTTTCGCGTGTACACCTGCTCCTGTGCCATCTAGTGTCTTAGAGCCATCGGTATACCAGATTTGTCTATTACCTTGATCGGTTCTGAGACCTTGTTTCCATTCCTGTCTGGTAGGAATTGTTACCTTGTAGTTCCTATGAAATACTAGTTTAGGCTGTTTTTTGTCAGACCTCATTTCTAGTAGATCCCGAAGATCAGGTGTTATCTCCATTTTTGTGTAACTCATTGGTATGCTGGTAATATGTCCTGCATCCTTAAGTCTTTTGAGAGCTTTAATAGCCTCCATTTGTACAATTGAATGCAGCGGTAGCATATTTAATAGTCGTTCCACCGCTGCTGTCGGTGTTGTTATAAATGCACCCGTTATAGACATGCAGGCTATCCGTTGGATTTTGCTGAGCGTTTCCCTGCATGTTACTTTCGTGGTCCTTGGCCACCACACTATACTTCCTAGGTACCTACTTACTTATAGAAATTTCACCGATTCACTGAAAAGTCTGATAATATATTTTTATCTCAATACATTCGGGCCCAAAATTGGTTTGAATAAAGCCGAAATTATCCTTAGTAGGCAAGGGTAAGTACGTATCTATCAAATGATAAAAAACTACTCCAGAACCTAGTAAGTTAAGTACCTCGTAAATTTCCGCGTATTTACCCTACGTGTGCGTGCCTTGAGATCGGTGTTACGAGGACTCAAATGAACTTGTCTGAATATTAAATACATGTAAAAGTCACTAACAGACACAGACACGTTAATTATACGAACTTGGAAAAGTCGTTCAAACTTGCGGTCAAGCGTTTTTGAGTAAGAAAACTAGAGCTTACTGTGTACTGTATTTCTCGTATGTAGATTGGATCGGTGGAGCAACTAAAGATACCTCGAGTAGAAACACACGAACAGGCGAAACACGTGTCGAAGTTTGTTTTTCGAACTCGCGGAATATTGCATCCTACGACATCATATTTGAAAGTATTTTAACTTGCTTTTAGGGATGCGGTTTAGCAATCCTTTCTATGACAATTAGTGATTTTTTGTTATTGCTATCGTTGGAACAGTTGAAACATGGGTGTGATTTAACCTCTCTCAATAATTTATATTGTCTTTTACTGTGTGTGTTTCGCGAAAGTAAAGTCGCGAAATTGGGCTAAAAATTTCAGATTCGTATGACACATTATGCATTAGTATTCATTTTTTGATGCGTGATTATAAAACCTATTGCCGTTTACAGAATCGTAAAATATTGTTTGGTTGTAGAGTAATTCCTTTTTTAGAAGATAGTAGGACATCACTCGCCCTTGATCCCATTTTTTTGACAGTTTGTTGACAGGTTAAACATAACCAATATAACATAAGAATCCACGAGAAGTTAGCGGCATAGTAGAAAAACTATGCTCTGGTATGTACTCGTAGCGGTTTTGCTTTTTGTGACTTAATAAAGGCCAGCCTAGTGCTAACGTAGCATACAGGTTCTATCTGAACATACGTGCAGCCTTTTGCTAACTGCTAACTAGGTTATCCCGCGGCAGTATCCTTATCGTAAGTACATTGTCTGCATCTTAGCTGCCCTCATTACGATAATGGATCCTGCGAGTACCTATTAACTATGTTATATATAGTTGCTGTGCGTCCACTTTGGTTAAGCAATCATACCGAACTATTGCTATGCATTATAGCAATTATTGATACGTTTCCAATACGAGATACATATTAAATGGAACGGAATATATCCACTTAGTTATAATGGGTTTAAAGATGTATTTCATCGCTACTTCGTAGTTATAATGCGTTAGTGATTTTTTTTGTTATATTTCTAAAAACACATTGTAGTCATTTATTATTAATGAACGATTATTTTTTTTCGAAATAACTATACCTATATATCAAAATAATATTATTATAGATTTTAATTTCAACAAATAGCAGCCTCCTTGGTTGTATACCACTGATGACTTCGGTGTACGCTGGTGGATTCGGACAGGGGCAGATTGGTGAGACGTGTGAAGTCATAGAAAGAGGCGCTAGAGAATGGGTTTCTGCAGCTAAATGCGGCGAAGACCAAGTACTTGGCACTTAACTCTATACAGATTCTACACCTGTCCATCTAAGTAATGACTTGGTCGATCGGTAGGTACTCTACGCGGCTGCTGAAATTGACTACGACTTCAAGGCACGCATTGTCGCTGCATGGGCCAAGTGGCGCGAGGTAACTGGTGTCTTTGTCATACCAAAAAGCCTGCCAAGCAGAAGGGGCAGTTCTATAATACCATCATTAGACCTGTCCTCGTACACAGCTGTGAAGCATAGCCTTTACTCGATTGACACAAGTAGGAACTGGTGTCGCGGAGATGAATATGCTGGGTGGATGTGTGGAGTCACCTTGACTCCACAGCCCGGACTGCTCGATCGCGTGAGGAACTCATCGTTTCTAGGGTAGCCTCCATGTCAATGATATTACAGAATAAATGCAGAAGAGGCGCCTTTGCTTGTGCGGCTCGTGAAGTATGTAAGGATAGAGCAAAATGGCAGGCTTGTCTCTGCCTACTACTACTACTGATTTAATTCATTTATGGTACATAGTAATTCCAATTATATTTTGAACAATAGCTAATAATAGAAGTGACTAATACCTTACTGACCGCGGTTTTATTTAGGTTGCAGTACAACACATCGAATGCGTTCACTTCGTACATTTTACCTCTACAATGCACGCTTATCTTGTTCGATTCGTAGATATCTGCACTTAGTACGGTGCCTTTATCGATGCTGATAAATACAGCGATAAAGCGATATTATGTTCTGTTTTGGGTACGTATATGTTGAATGTTTTATGTGTAGGTAGTAGTAGATCGTAACTAGGTACTCCAATTTGCTCCAAACTGTTCTACTGTAAATCACACTACAATAATACGTCTGATACTATTAACTGGTACGCTTAACTGGTAGTGCTTGTGCCGCTAAGCACTTAATTAGTTTCCTTGCGATTTACACCGCATAGCAAGGAATCGAAAACAGAAGAGTCAAGATGATGGGTCATCTGATGAGACACGACTTGTTTATAACAAAGATCATAGAAGGGAAAGTAGAAGAAAAGAGAGGAAGAGGCAGGCCAAGAGGAACATTTATGGCACAGATAAAAGAGAGGAGTGGCGATTACTCCACTGACAAGAGCATAGCTCTTAAGTTTAGAGAGAGAGAGCAATTAATTTCCAACTTTATTTAGCTGCAACATTTTCAGTTAGAAATTTGTTTTCGGCATACCCATTTTTGTTTCAAAGTGCCCGATTGGCGGCAAAAGGCTCGCCCCTATTACGTGGGACCCAAAATCATAGTTGGCGAAATGTGGGTGTATAATTCGGAGAGGGGGAAATTTAATGACATGCATCAAAATTGATCCAAACGTAGAACAGCAAAACCAACTTATTGTGATACGGTGAAATAGTCATTGTCACTGTCAAATGGAACCCTCTTTTTATAGCTGTTGGATAAAAAATAAACTACTTTCCTACAAGAACATTTCATAATATTTCCAAGCGAAATTTTGTAATAATTAAACGTAACGTAAACAGTCTTGACAAACATTTCAATTCTGATCGATTTATCCGTTACGTATTACAATCCTTAGTATACATTCTCTACTACCATCCTAAAGAACAGTTTGAGAAAATGGTAAAAAATAAAAGCGTCGAAAATTACGTTTACTATACGAACATCGCGTGCGTGATTTCGCAGAACCGTTCCTTAAATATCCAGGACGGAACAAGTATTCGGGCGGCTTCTCGTGTTGCGTCCTCGGCGGCGTCCTTTGGACCACGCTTGGAATGTTAACCATAACCTTATTAGGCTACATAATAACCTAGCGCGTCTGCGTCTTCTCAATCTTCGATTGTTCGACCCAGTTTGGAAACCGCGGACATTTCTGTTTATACATAGTCTTGTTTTTTCTTAATGACAACAATCTCCACAGCTTCTTCATAGTGTGTTGCCTTTGTGAGCGGCTTATCATCTATTATACCGGTTTTTGTGCGAAGGTATACGTAGTACATAATTTGTTTGATGAATTTAGTGATAAGAAGTTTTAAGTAGGATTAAAACCAAATTCAGTTTGACAATAGAATTTAAAAAACAGGGACGAGACTGCTCGCGAATTATAATTAACGGAGGTAGGACACGACGGTATCTCCCGTCCGAAATGAGCTGTCCAACTGGGGAAGTAACTCCGCCCTACAGAAGACCGCGGTCATAATAACCATCGTGTTGTGTTCCTGCCGGTAAGTAGGGTAGCCAGAGCTCACTATACCCCTCCTTCCCCTCCCCTTCCTAGCCTCCCACCCCTTCCCAGCTCTCCCCCTTTCCCTTCAGGGTGGGCAGCGCGTGTGTGACACCCTTAGTGTTGCACACGTTCATAGGCCACGGTGGCCGCTTTCCATCAGGTGGGCCGTGTGCTTGTCTGCCATCTACGTAGTATAAAAAAAAATAAATAATAATAATTTGCTGAAACATAAATTACGGGAATTAACGTTGTTGTTTAACATGAAACGCGAAACTTTAAAAGTTAGTAATTAAGACCTGTGCAGCACCTTGCAACATTATAACAAGTGTAACACTTGTTAATCAGTGCCATGACATTTTAAATAAAATTAAGCTCGAGCGCGCAGCACGTAAACAATTTAGGGCCTGAGCCTAAAATACCTGGCTGCCCTGTCGCAAGTCGGCGAAGCTCGTCGGCCGCCAGCGCCATATAAGGAGGCCGTACGTCGAGGCCGGCCGCCGCAGCCCTCTCCTGGCACCTCGCCCACTGAACCGAGGACCATAAGCGGCGGTAGCTTAGTGGTTAAGGAGTCGGCCTTACGATCGAGAGGTCCCGGGTTCGAATCCTGGCCATTACACTACCGACGTGAACCCACTCCTAACACAAGTCTTTGAGCTTAGCTGGAGGGGTTAAAGGAAATATTAGTAACATCGGTTGCTAATATTCTTTTATAAACAAAAAAAAAAAAAAGACTGCGAACCGCGAGGACTTGAGGGATGTCCTCCTCAACAACAATAGCTTTATTATAATTTGTTAACCTTTAAACTTCCACGTGATCTAAGAACCCATAATTTTAACTTTATTGCAACGGGTCAAGATACAATCTCGGTCATAATTGTAGGGCAGGAAGTTAATAGGAAGTTAATGTTAAGTTTGTTTTATCTGCGAATATTGGTACCCAACTGTTTATATTTCATACATCTTAGTAGGTTATATAAATCTTGAGAAAAAGTTTCGTATCTGCCATCGGCACTGATTCGTATCATTTAGGTTAGTACTTATTCGTATAATATTGGTCTGAGAGATGATATGGAATGCGACAACTTGAAGAGATAAGACACGATGAGAAAACCAGACCAAATACTAAATATAGCGACTAAAGGCTAGTCTTCGGTTTCCAGGTCACTCTCTTTTAATCTAATGTCAACTTGGTAGCTGGTATACATTGAGTGCTAATACCGGTAAGTGGCAATTGCACATGAGTTGGTATTCTCTTTATTTTAATGTCATCATAAAGACGATAGTTACGGCTTAGTATTCCATCTATATACTTTTTCAGTATTCTATCTGGTTCAAATTCAAATTGTTTATAATTAGGTACTAAGTGTACATTGGTATTTCAAAATGTATTTTGACGCTTAAGACGTAGCGCCATTTTCAGGCATTGTAATATTGAGGGTTACAGATTAAATAAATTATCTATTTTCATTATATATTTTTATCAGAAGTTTTAAGTACATGATGTACTTAAAGCTTCTGATAAAAATAAAAACGAAGGAAAAAAGACGCTAGGTTAATAAATAAGTAGGTTCATCCAAAATTAAATATAATAAATAATAATAAGTCGTGAAATGTCAAGTTGGTTTAATGTCATAATGTAGAGGTGAAATGGCTCTCGCTTGTTTAGAAGTTTCTTTGTTCTTGTAAGCCAAACGGTGTGTTGTATCCTAGACTATGTTTGTGTAGAATATAAAAAGAAATATGAATGTTTAAAGTTAAATAATTTCAGACAGTTGGTTCACGGATGCTGCATACATCAACTTGTTTGTGGACAGTGGAAATAATAAAACAGATAAGTATAATTTAGCCGCATATGTCCAAGAACTCCACGCATTTGAGTACCTATTACAAACAGAGCTAAGTATGTGGTTAGACATGTTAGACATGTTCCTGTTAGGCGTTTAATATAATATTTTACAAGGAATATCTATGTCCACACACTTAAACATGTTAAACAGTCTGGTGCATACGAGTAATTTGTGTTATCTATAACGCACTAATTTTCAGAAACTACGGGGCTGTATTGAAAACACATTTTTGTGTCCGTTTATCGAGGAAGGTTATCGACCATATAACATCACCCCACTACCCAAGAGAGCGGACCTGTAATTATATATGTTTAAAAAATCCGACATATTCCCATATTTATTGGAATATTAATGAGATTAGAACCACGGCAGCCAAACGTATGCCACGGGCGAAGCCAAACGCATGAGCAGAACCAGCTAGTTGTATATAAAGTGAATAAATAATTAATTTGTTAAAGATAAAAGATTCGTAGACAATAAATATTTGAGCTTAGTTAAAGGGCGCAACGGCATACCAGCTATGAAACAAAACGAACTCATTTAAATGTTTTAGAGGAATCATTTAAATCGAGTTCGTTTGGGCATTGTTCGTTTCACGTCCAATTTTCGTTTTAAAACGCACAATGTTTCACTGATTGGTCGGTCCCAAAAATATGATCTACAGTAACTGACAATGTAAAAGACGTAACAACAGAAAAAATGAGAATTTTGGTGTCGACCTTATACCACATAGTCGTACTCTTAAGTAAAATATGAATTCATTATCCGAAAAGGTTTGCAGCCATCAGTTTTAAGACTTTTAAGGTAACCAAAATATCAAAATATTTTGATCCTCCTAATTCAAAATATTTCGATATTTTATGATTATAAGAGGTATACGAACACTTGGGCCCAAAAGTTGACAGCGGGACCGGAGTGATTTATAAATCCTTTGTGATTTCTTGTAGGTAGGTACGCTTCGTTGCCCTATGAACTTAACCGAGGCTTTTTATCAAGAGAGAGTATGTGTATGGTTTATGGGAAGGAACAATTTCAAATATCATCTGAAAGTTAATCATTTTTTTTACCAAATTGTAAAATTACGTAGTCCTTATTTGTGTTAAAAAGACTAAAATATTTGTTGAACTTTATTTGAATAACTTTCGTTGCTACCAGTACATACACACGGAAGATCTCTGAACGCCTTAGATAGTATCGCTTTCTTAACCTAGATCTCAGATCTGAAGACGATCTTGACTTAGCTAATAAACGTTCAAGCGGTTTTATGTGACGGGTCAATTGATCAGATGTGGTTGTTGCCATTTCAGCTGCGTTAAGCTTGTTCTGTCAACCTAGATCTAATAAGGGGTTATAAATCAACAGAGCTAATCATTCTATCCGAAGAGAGACAGAGACGGGGAATAAGGACGCGGTACGGGAGGGAGGGTGACAAATAGCTTTAGCAGATTTGGTAATTGCAAGTTTAAATAAATGGAGCCCCCTTGATGTATGTGATCAGATTAGCGTGCAAACATCTTGACTATATGTCGAATGTAGGTAATACGGTTATAGAAATTTATTGTTTCCTGTGTTAGACAAGTTCTAACTGTGGATAAATATAAATTATTATTAATGATTTTGTATTATTTACCTGGGAACTGGCGAAAAATGTAGCCTACATACCTACCTACACTTAAATTAGCGATTGAGTCTGATCTGAGTTCTGATTCTGTGATACAGACATTTTGTCGTTCAACTTCTATCATTAGGTATGTATGTCAATTTTGGCGATACTTAATTCATTTTCCATCATCATCCAATATATTGAGGTAATTTTCCCTAAACTTGCCATTTAGATTTACGTGGTTTTAGAAATTAAGCGACGATTTGCACAGACGGAATCGTGAACAAAACTATACAAAATGCATTAAATTCAAAAATGGAATGTGTTTCGAGAATGAAACTTGTGATTCTACCCGCTCTCAAAAACGAAATTAACTTAAAAGCCAATATAAAAATGGCTCAAAATATTAAAAACAACGCTTATCAAAATAATTTAGTCTGAAGTGAATTTCATCATTCATGGACCCAGACGCTCCCAGCGAGTATTAAAAAAATAAAAATGTATTTTTTATTGTTATGTTTCATATAGCTGTTGAGTTGTTGAGTGTATTGGCACATAAAAGGCTTATCCGGTTTGTACGAAACGGCAAGTTTACTATAGGCTGGTTCGCGATATCTTTATCTAGATTACCGTATGTAGTTATTGTAAAGTGTAAACAATTCGTCGAAAGATTACAACATTCACAGACATTATCTGTGGTGAGTGTATTGACAAATAATAACGAATGAACAGGAGCATTGAATTATCCTGTAGTATTAAGAGAGGATTATTATTTTTCAGTCTTATTTTCAAATTAAGAAACAGTCATATTTTTACTTGTAAACCTACTTAGATTGGAATTTTAATTTTAACTTATCGCAGTTCACTGCTGGTCATAACCTTCCAATGTTGGGAGGCTTCGGTCTACTGTTTCCACGTTGTCAAACAGGTTGGTGGGTATTATTTTGAATTTTCCAATCTCTCAAAGTGATATCGTCTGCGTTTTCTGTTCGTAGCCTCTTACGATACGCTTCAGATGAGATGGGATAGTGAGTATACTTTTTCTGTCATGACAGCTTCAGATGCGACCGGCATTAACGCAAGGATGATGATTATTAGAAAGGAAAACGGAATTTTCATTATCTACTTAGGTGCTTATAGGTACTTGGTACATAAAATTAGAATTAATTCTGTCCATCTTTTAATTTTGTCAGAGAATCACGTAAAATAGAAAACAATTTGCTATGGGTGCAAGAAGAATAATGGCTAAATGTCGAAATACTTTTAGGCTAATGAAATTTCGAAGCTAAGGTTCCAATTTTATTCAAACCGATGAACTTTTACAGACATTTTGTCTCGGATAACCTTAAAAAACGGCTATATTTCAGTGTAAGTCTTTACGCAATACATTTTTGTCTCGTATTTCGTATAAAGTTATTTTGCATTCTATTTACAATTCACTGTGACACTCGTGAGAAATTGGAATACAAATTCTAAACTCGTATTGCATTTATTTCTAAACGAACAGTAGAATACAAAATGGCGCTGCATATTTAGTACCTCATGTGTACCTAAACTTTTAAAGAATTAAAGGTCTACTACTAGAATGTCTGTGACTGACAAACATATATAGTAATTTCTATCACAATATTTAAAAAAAATACATTTACAGACATCTTAACACTAAACACGTCACGCTTTAGTGGAAATCACACATCATCATTCCCTGAACCTTTTTTCCCAACTCAGTTGGGGTCGGCTTTCCAGTCTAACTGTGATGCGGCTGAACTTCGATATTTTCCGTGAAGCGACTGCCATCTGACCTCCACAACCAATGGTCTAATGACCAATGGCGATATCGAAGTTCCAAGTTAGGCTGGTTGGACTTTTGAGGGCTCCAACTACCCGTAACGACTGCCATAGATGTTTGTATGGCAACCGGGACCGACGGCTTAACGTGCTCTCCGAGGCACTTATAAACCTGCGATAAATACACACATAACTTCGAAAAGTATCGAAAAGTCATTGGTGTGTGCCATGGTAAACCTGGGATCGAACTCGAGACCTCGTCTCAGCAGTCCATTACCCATACCACTAGGCTACCGCGGCTTTTTTTTAGTGGAAATCACACATTTCTTTATAAGTCAATGCCTACCTCGTCCAGTATTATACCTATATTAGTTTTGAGAACATTGAATCAAGAAATGAAACGTGTTTTAACAGAAAAGAAACAAACAGATTGCCACAATAAACGGAGTATTCCTCCGCATAAAGTTTTTATTTTGATCGTAAAAGTTTTACTTCAAACCGTAACTAGTTCCTTGTTCTGTAACACACGAATAAACCTCAATAGACGTTACAGGTCAAGAAAAATGTTACGATTTCGTACAGGGCAGGTACATTGTAAAAAGTATGCCTAAATAGTCTCAGCTTGAAGGCTATCGAAACCTGCTTGGAAATAAAATCGGTAAGCGTTAGTTTTCACAAATTTTCTCACAATTTTATTTCCGAAAGAACTTTCTGTAGAGTGAACCTAGAGATAAAATATATCGAACTCTTGATTCGATAACCGATCTCTTATTTAGTTCTTTTAATCGATTTCCTATTTTATTTTATCATCGCCATGTGGATATTGCATTGATATCAAAATGTACGCTTGTCTTTTGATGAATATATCAATTAAGAGCTTCATGTTTAGATTCCAACGTAAATTGAATTGATGCAATTAACAGTTGTTTGTAAAAAGTTACACAAAGAGTACCAAATCAGGATGTCGCCGATACGTCATTGGATACATAAAGGTAAGTTGTACAGATAAACGCGATGATTCGCAGAATGGTGAGTCATGTAGCAACCATGAGAGTTGTACCTAGACGGACACTGAACTGACTACCACAATGTATGAGGTCCGATGTGACCTTATTTACAAATGATTCATGACGCCTATAGACTTCTCCATACGATGCGCCTTATATCTAAAACCGGATTAACATGGTTTCAGGATAAACTTCTTCTCCTGTCAAATCCACGGTTGATGAATTTGTTTCACGGTAACACCGCTCCTTACGGAGAGGGTCCGAGCGTAGGTTTCGCTCTTCGAGAAGGCTCTACGTCCACACCTTTATAATTTTCTTGTAATAATGTCCCTTTATTAGATAGGATAAACTTCTTAGAATGATGATAAGTAATGTCCCGTTAAGGGAAATACTCCTACATCGCTTCGAGATTACCTTTTTTACGATTCTTACAATAATTAATTATCAAATATTTTTTTATTACAGAGAGAGAGAGACCAGTCTTCTGTGGGATCAAAAATACAGAACCATAATAATAAATACTACTTTTGAAACTTTGAACTAATAAATTTTTAATTACAATATATCATACCAATATTTTCTTAAAATATTATAATGTTGGTAGTGCCTTTTGTTTAATAAAATACTCTGGAAAGAGTTACAATTTAGGGCTCTACAATGACACACTTCTACGATGTTTTTTGTGTCTTATGTTATGCCTGTCACAAAGTAAAAAATATTGGATTTTTTTACAGACATTCAATGAACCTTTTTTAAATCATACTAATTAGACATTTGTAGATTTATTATTACTAATTACGTATTTCTCTATTGATTTATAAATAAGTTGATTGCCGATAATCGCGGACATGACATTTTTATCACTATAAAAGTCGTGAAAGTTTTTAAACATTTGCATAAAATAATAATCAATATCTTGACAAGATAATCTTAGCAGTACCACAGATAAAATAATATATTACAGACTTAAGCAAAAACTTATATTGAAATGTCCACTAATGGTACCTCATATTTATTATTACTTACCAACACGATGTTTCCTTTACCGGTTGTCATGACCACCGTTTCTGTTTAGAAATAGATCAACCAGTTTTATAAGCCATTCACACATGAAGAAAAAGTAGAGAGACGTTTCTGTCTGAAGTCTGTATAAAGGAGATTTAATTAGATATAAAGTAGAATAGAACAGACAGGTTTGATACCCGCTAAATGCAATAAATTCTATGCAAGAATATGACTATTTACATTGATTGTAGAGGTCAGATGGCAGTCGCTTCACAGAAAATATCAAAGTTTAGCCGCATCTTAGAGAGTTGGGAAAAGGCTCTGAGAATTATGAAGTAGGATAAAATATAAACTATTTTGTGTAATATTTCGACTCAAACTTAAAACAAGATACGCGCTAAAAACATAACCCACTCCTAGGCAGTTGGGTAAAAACAGAATCTGGCAATTTCTTTGACTCAAAAAAGTTATATACATGGCTACTAAGTAGGTATTTGGTAATCTGCAACTATAGGCTCACCAATGCACGCACCTAAAATTCCAAACCTTGTACTATTTTCTTTGCGTAGATATTATTTATCGATACTGCACGTATTTAACAGTGTACATACACCACCTAAACACTAGCTCAACTTAATATATTCTAATTACATAAGTTACATAACTAATGTGCATAATTCCAACTTGAAATAGAACTAAACGTGACCACGCGCGTTTCCTAGTACCGCGCATGAGTTAAGAAATGTGAAAATAATGTTGGAATAGTCGACAACCTTGCACCCTGGTTGATGGATCAATACACCCTTGAACTTTGTATCGCATGAACCTAAAGCAGGTTGAGAATACGGTTTATTACATACGAAGTTACCGGCTTTTAGTTGTAGCTTTAGATCATATTATACTAAGTACTAAAGTAAGTGTTAGAAACACATTACGTAAGCCAGAGAATGGGTAGGTGAGGTCTTAAGCTTGATTTAACTTAATAAATGTTTAGAGAGAATGATAGCAATAGAGATAATAATATTTATTTGAATTATAGGCTATTATATTATTTATTTATTATTTATCTTAACGAAATTGTCAATACCATTCAATGGGTTTTGTCGCCAACGTTTTTAACACGGTACCAGTGAAATTCGATAACGAGGAATTCTTTAAGGTTAAAAATAGCATTCTTTCTTTACTATTAAACTTTGTCTCTCACTTAAAAAGAGATTATACAGATACTATACTTTAAAAATGTAAAATCGCAACTAAAAACCTTCTTTGCGGCTTTTGAATTCGGTAAGTTAAATTCAGTTTAAATTCAGATCGTTAGTATAGAGTGTTCTCTCGGGATCTCCCTGCTGTACGTCGGACTGACAGCATCATTCCTTTATAATCATACTTCTTCTTCTTCTTCTTAAGATGGCTTCTTGTGCAAGCAGATTCGCCGCAATTATTTCGCCAGTGTCAAGTGGTAGGTAAATGTAATACAAACTACCGAGACGCCAATGTCAAATTTTTCAAGAAAAACTTCCAGAGCCACCATAGCCACGCCAGTGTTTCCGTGTGTCCGTCCCCCCACGAGATCAGGTAGTCGATCAGGATGTGTGGTTGGATTTTACGGGGCTTTATAATTATAACAATGACAGGCTGATGTGCGATAGAGAAAACGCTCTACAAAATCAAAGTAAACCGATATTTGTAGGACTATCACTCTTTTGCGCGACGACGACGTGCCATGTCAAAAGCTGGAACTGTATGCGCCGAAGATCCACCAAGGGCGTTACACTCTTGCTGCCTACCCTGTAGAAACCTTTTAATGCCCTTCTTGAAGAACCCTATGTTGTAGTCGCTTTAGAAAACTCTTATTACCGCGTTACCTAATTTAAAATGTCAGTGGCAGTGAATAATGACTTTTAGTATAGATGTATACATTGACTTCAATATCAATTTCTGTCAAAGTTGATAATGGTTCATAACAATCGTTTCACGGCTCATATACTCTGTCACTTTATCACGCCAAGTTTTAGGTAAATTATGTCACTCGCAAACGCAAACGTTGTTCCTCTAATGATAACTCTATGATATACTATACACATAGGTACCGTGACAGGTAAAGTGACCGTAAACTATTTCGCTTTTCCATTCCATACAGTCTGAGAACGTCGAATATAATCATATGTATGGTTTTCTAGAAATGCTTACAATGAAACGTGACTTTATTAGAAATTTAAATAAGTATGTAGGCATTTCTAATATAACAATGTAAGTATGTATTGATTGTATAACAACCAGGGATATTATGTTAGATAAGGATGTATACAACAACTTGATTATATAATACTATTCTCACTGTCTTTCGTTTAGCTATCGTGCAAGTCTGCCATGAATTAATGAGTGAAAAAGAAACCTTTGATACTTATCCCTTTTGTACGTCTTGGCAATATTCTCGAGAAATCTCAAGAATTGGACAGCCCTGTCAACATTCATAAGAATAAAAACATTCATAAAAAAGAAGAGATCTACAAAAAACAAGAGAACAACAAAGAAAAGAAGACAAATACTAAAGAAAAGAAGAAAACTACATTCATAAAAAAAGAAACCACGTTTAAAACACATTATTGAATTGTAGCACAGTATCGCCAGTATTCCAATAAAAAATTAAACAGAGTATAAATATTTCTTCATTAGATCAGATATAATCGCGCCAGAGGTCAACAACCAAGTTAGGTCAAGTTTAATCGTAGCTTAATGTGAAGTAGTGCCGATTTATCCACATCCATCTACCGTGGACCCAATCCAACTGTCACCGACAAGTTTGCGATTAGTACAACTTGTTGTAAATGATTACCGTTAGGATTCGTACACACTCATATCTTTTAAGTTTTTAATTTCTCTCCGCAATTCTAGGCAAGTGAGTCATCGTTAGTAAGTTTACTTATTCCAAAGTTAAGGTTTTATAAGAATTAATAAAAAAAAATTGCAGAAATCGATACTCGAACTGTAATTATTTTTTTTTTAGATTATATATGTACACCGTATATGTATATTCTATGGTATTTATAATTTGAACGATACAAATCCTAATAAATTCGTAAGCTAAGCTAAATTGTTACGTAGCGTCGGTTCAGCTCGTTGGTATACCGGGTGGGGTTTAAAACCGCAACCTCACAGTTGCCTTAGCCATTAGCACAACGGAAATGTTAGTCAATATGTCAAGAAACGTCAATAACTAGGCCTCTACACTAATTTAACAGAGCTAACTTAAGATAAGGTTTAACCCTGATTTATCAACCAGACGAGAGGGTAACATGTTAATCCACCACGCTGTGGTTAGACACAGCTTGAATGCTGTCAAAGGCCTTCAAGAACTTCAGAAAATTTATTCAGATTTCACCATTAAGCAAGTGATTAACTTATTACTACTAATTACTAATTTATAATAATTATTTACGTCCATGAACGCTGAAAAGAGGTATGAAACGTGCATCACAACGATACGAGACGTCTTGGCAAGAAAATTGTTATTTAAAAAAAAAATAATATAATATATAAAATATTAATTAAGTATCAAGGGTTAATAATTGAAGATAATAATATATAAGCTTTATTGACCTTAACCTAATTTTAAGAGAATAACAACGTCGTCGGTGACATTTGGACCGAATGGATCCTTCGTTTATATAGACTTAGAACTGCGTAAAACCTGCTTGCATAAGTTATTACTATAAGTAAACTGTTAATGCTGATAACAGATGTAATCGTTCAACGTGATCAGTTGCCAGTTCATCACGCACTACGCAACCAACCAAACCAATGCTTATCAACCCTTATCATAGCTAACAATTTATGATGTAGACATTGTATAATCTATGATATAAATAATATTCTATCTATAGATAAATTCTAACGATCATTTACCTTATCACTCCCCGAAGGAGTAAACAGAGAAGTGAGTATTATATACGTTCAATTTTTAAGTTATGAATATAGATTAGAGCCTTGTTTTTTTCTAGTGCGGAAATCCCCGCGAATACCCCTCGCCGAAGTCAGCATGTCAGACTCGAACCGCCCAAAGCCGCACGGCCGTCTTGGGCCACCAGTTGCCGAGGGTGAGGTAGCCTCTGGCATATCCCTACCGCCTCGGCTGACCCAGGGACAGCGAAGCCCTCTCGAGTGGAAGGCAGCCACTCGTAATAAGCATAATTGCCATCACCGGGCACTTTTTCCAGACCTCATCTCACCTTATCTCTATTTCACCAGACTCTAAGAATTTTCCATTAGAAAAACCGTATTTAAATTTGTATGACTCGCGAATCGGACCTGAGACTTGCCGCTGGGCTACTGGGACAGTCGCTAACACGTCAATTTTGCTAAAAATTAATGCGCAGACAGAACGAGGCCCTGAATTACAATCAATATCGTAGTTATCAACAGGATAATATATTAATTTTGCATGTAAGTATGTTATCTTGATAAGTAAAGCAATTATTCTGTTTTACGCTCACCTGTTTATCTACGATGTCAAGTAGATAAACGTGGGTAGTTATTTTAATTTTATAAATATAATTAGTATTAAAGGTGTAAGAATTTTGTAGTCTATCTAGAAAATCAGTAACAGTAAAACAAATATTACAACCATTACACCTAGATTTTATATAATGCTACAACTCCTAGGCCTTACGACAGAGGCTGCAACCTCTACGTTAGCTTCGATGAGGTAAAGCTTGAAGGTTTCCGTACGAAAAAATACCAACGAAAAAAGTAACGGCGCAGTCTGTAAAATGATTAAATTGATTGTGCCATTTATATAGATTTATAATTATTTGAATGGGTTTATATCGCGTGTGTCAGTGGTTCCACGAGAAGCTATGGAGACAAGGACTCACCTGTGTGGGGAGCACAGTCTCCCTGCCCAGGGGTATCGACATTTTGCTAGCGGCGCCGGCCGCACCCCGGCGCCCGCTCGCGCGCCACCATCCACCGACCCGCCACAAGGGCCGCGCACCCGCCCGCCGTCGGTCCCTCCGACGCCGAGCACAAACAAGAAAAACACTTTCCCGACAAAGCGATTTTCCACCAGTTTATCAAATTCCAGCACCGCAGCTCTTTCTTTCCGAGTCGATTACACACGTCACCATCAAATCCTCATTCAGAAGTTACAGGCTCACTTATAAAAATAAAAATATTTCGATGCATATGTATAATCAGAACACGGCAGTGTTAAAAAGCGCGTTTTATTCGACAGCAGACTAGCGCCTACCCCGTCAGGCGCGAGTGTGCGACTGGCGCGCCGCTACCGGCCGTCGCGCGCATCGTCCTCGAATACGGCTCACCCCGCGCCCGAAGCCCGAACGCCTAGGACTTCGCGCGCCGATCGGCTCCGTACGCGAGTGTATGGGGTCGCGGCACAGCCTCCTTCATCTCAGTCGGTATCGGTACGCACAGAATCCTTACGGGTACGGGTGGTCACATGGACACGTGCGGCGAACACGGGCGTAGTGCGGTTATCGAGCGCGAGTACACATGCGCACTGTTCGCTACTATCACCGCCGTGGCTCATGGCTCATTCATTTCGTCTGTACGGGTCTCACTTCGAATAGCGCACACCTGAGCAAATATTATGGTTCTTGGACTACAATAGCTCCGTTGTTTTGAAACGTTCAATTACAGGAGCAACGCAGGCAATAGTAGCGGTTATTTCTTTGATTTTAAAATTTTAATTAAAACGGAGATAAATTGCAATTACACTCGAGGTGTAATTTATGCGGTTGAATAATGCACGTGGCTCTATTATTTTTTAAACTAGGTGCGATCTAGTTCAATGTATCTGTCTATGTAAAATATGTTTTACATAGAGGCAGAAATATCTGAAAGAGTCTTAGGAAAAGGTGGCTGGGGTGGAGTGAATGCGGAAAGCTGAGATCGGGAGCATTGGGGCCTAATAGGAGAGGTCAATATCCAGCGTTGATTGATTGATTGAGACAGAAAGACCTTTTAACTTATCGAGAGTAGGTACATAGTAAGACCGTTTATAATATTTAACAAAAATATAAAATACCCATAACAGAAAAAAAAAACAATGCCGAATCTCATTTCGCCATCTTTAAAGCTTTATCTTGTTACTGAGTGAGGCCGCCACTATACTTGCAATAGTGTCAAATCGTGCTAATTTAGCACTATTTTACATATAGGATTTTTATTTAATAATTTAGGCATGAAAAATACTCAATAAATGAGAGTGCAATTTGATAATAATTATTGAATAATATAAATATTCTAGGTCAATCTACACAACGCTACCTAAGACCCATGGTTAACATAGCTTGCCCAGCTTGTGTAAGTTTCGGGTTCTAGAATGCGGATAAATATACTTGCATTTTTTGTACTTACATACATATTATATATATAAACACCCAGACCAATGCAAATATTCATACTCATGCTCACAAATATTTGCATTGAGCGGGGATCGAACCCGCGCCTCCTGCGTAACAGCCGTATTCACTACCGCCACGCAACGGAGGTCATTGATCATCTTCTTCTGAGCAGAATAGTAAAGTAAATTTATTTTTCCGAATTTCATGAGAGTTTGAAAACGTCTTTTTACCACTAATCATGAAAGTGCTAGGGTCAATTCAAATGCGGCGGATGGTAATATCCTAAATGATGTAAATTTTCTGAAGGGTGTACAATGTAAGGAGCGGATAAGCGTAGGCGCAGCTCGAGGCTGTATAGGTAATCGGCAGTTCGCCCACTTTTCCTTTCTACTACGTTCACTGTTCCAGATTACGTCATTATTTATATTAGATATCCATTTAAATGGCTCCTCGCAGCCTAGCCCGTTGTAGGAAGTAGATAAGTGACTTTTAAATGTTTTAAATAAGTATATAGTATAATCATAACATAACATAAACTTACACCTATATCCCCGTAGGGATAGGCAGAGGTGGCGAGCCTATTGCCATTAACCGGGCACTTATAAACCTGCGATAAATACTTACACACATAAGTTCGAAAAGCATCGAAAGGTCATTGGTGTGGGCCATGGTAAAACTGGCATCGAACCCGAGACCTCATTTCAGCAGTTCATTACCCATACCACTAGTCTACTGCGGTAAAGTACAATCTATATAAATATATATTTATGTAAAAGAATGTCGTTACATTATTAAATAACTCTAGAACGGTTGTGCCGATTTGGCTAAAAGTAGGTGAAGAGATAGTTGGATACTTATAGGCCTACGTTAAATAGAACGTGCAGCGACAACGGGATCATGAAAAGTTTAGGAATTGTACTGAAGTTGCAGCAGCGTAAATCGGCAGCAGAAATACATGCGGAAATCTGAATAGAAGGTGCAGCGGGTATGGGGCCAATTGGTTTGTACAGTGTGCTCCAAAAGTTACATACATAGATCCTTTAGTTCCTTTACAGTGGGCTGTATAAAAACGTATAAAAAGGTGTATCAAATGCTTATAGTCGGATTTTTAATTAGACGATATTTAGCACTATTTTAGATATATAATTTGTATGTAATAATTTAGGCATGAATAATACTCAATATGAGAGTGCAATTTGATAATAATTATTGAAATAAATAAATATTCTAGGACAATCTACACAACGCCACTTAGACCCATGATAAGCATAGTTTAACTAACTTGTATTATGGGTTCTAGAATGCGGATAAACATACTTAGATACTTCTTTTTATAAATACATACATATTATATATAGAAAAACACAGACCAATGCCTTTTTGACTCTACACTAGTATCAGTACTAAAGAGGTTTTAGGCCTCTCCCTCTCAACTTTAAATTCCGCGAGAGTGCCGTAGGTCAAATTCATAAAAGTAAGTACTACGACGACGTAAGTAACACGAAGTTACCCTAGCTGGTACGAATGTAAGGTATTGAATTACAAAATATTTTATAACATATGGGACCGAGTGGATGATATGTTTACAAATTCTAGTGGCAATAACGTTCTCCGAATTTACTTCTAAGAAATTGAGTTGTGTTGAAACCATAGCTAACTACAATAGCTTAAATACAGCAACGCGTTCCGAATTCAAAATGTCAAATGAATGTAAATAATTTTTTTATATGACAGCCGGTACTTTTCTTATAAAGTTGAAAAGTTTAAAAGAAATCGTATTTCGGTTTATATAGGTACTGTGTCACTTTTTCACACCTAGGTTTTGTGTAAAGATAATTATGTATGTCACTCGCACACCTTGAAACCATGGTAGATAGTAACTCGTCCTAATTGAGCAGCTCAACTGAGGAACTACCTCCGCCCTACAGAATACCACGTCTAATAATAACCTTGTGTTATTTTCCGCTGGGTAGCCAGAGCTCACTGGAAAGGTTTTGTGTTGTTAGTTGGAAGACCGAAAGCTGTTAAATTGACACTGCTATGTGATGGTATAAAACACTGCTTAATCTTCTGCACTGACAGTACAGAGATTCTTTTATCCTTCAACAATTCCCCAATTCAGGCATACAAATAATTACACTAAGTGGGAATTGAACCCGCGCCTTCTTCCTACCAGAGGCTGTTAATAAAACTACTTAAGTATATATCAATATTGTATTCTAATGTTTTACAACTTTGTCATTGACTGTACCTACCTGCAAACTAGTAGCAGTATGGGGTCACAATATTACTAGTGGGCTTGTTAACCTCTCAACTAAGCTAAATTGCTTGATTTAGGAGTGTATTCACATCGGTGATGTTCCTACGAATCTACAACCTCTCGAACTTAATTGCAAGTCTTAACCTTAAATATTTAGCATGTTGCCACAGCACAGCTTAAAATTGAACTCGATTAAATCGCTGCTACAGCAACCTAAGAAATGCTGATTGACTTCGGGATGACAATCTAAATATATTATTTTAATATTGCCAATTGACAGTAGAGTCCAGATGGCAGTCGCTTCACGGAAAATATCGAAGTTCAACCAAACGGCCGAAGCAAACAGTTAGACTGGAAAAAGTGAACCCCGAACTCTGAAGGTGACAGCCTCGGATGGACCTGTTTGAACTATTATGTCACTATTGGGGATGCTGAATATCGTGGGAAGTAGAAAAACGTAGTGCGGTAATATATTCTAGAACCTATGGAAACGAACAAGGCGAGATGGTTATCACTCGAAAGCTTTCACTTCTGTGTAACTAAGACATCATACCAAGAGATAAGCATAGTATTCTAGTAGTAAACAAACCTGTACCTATTCATTCAGAAGTAGATTACTATACTTAGTTACTTACATAACATACCCACAAGATAATCTCTGATACGAACATCCATAAGTAGGTAGATACCAACAGCTCAATTATTAATATGTCGTAATTAAAATAAATGTCTTTCCAAATTTGACATAGGTACTTATAAAGTGTTCAAAGCAGTGTTAGGTACGGTACTTACGTGTTAGAATATTCTCAATTGCGCAATAGCTTTAATTAGAAACAAAATACAGCAAATTTCAATACTTGCATAATGAACTCAGCCAAAATTAATACAGTAACATCTCATATTACCTGAACTCCTTGTAAATTCCCTTCGTACATAGTCCATCTTCCATATGTATTCATTATTAATCACAACATACACTCTGAAAGTACACTAGTTTTGCACCACACGAACGGAATAAATATATATAGGTATAATAAGCAACACCTATGTCTTGAACACGGCACGAATGCAAACTCACTACTGTGTTTCACTAGCTGGTGGCACTATGCCTTTGCTAAGTGACACCGTAGCCTCGACAAACATTATTTACTGCTTGATTAGCACAATGTGCGCAAATCATTCGACGTCTGGAACGGCGCTCTCATTGAAATTGAAATTGATTGTTCGTTCGAGAGACGCGTTCATTGATGTGATTGAGTAGAATGGATGAAATGGACCTTGTGAGGTTGTTTATTACTATTAAGAGCCTATATTTGCAATGGTACACAATTCTAGTTATGTTATCAATGATGCTAAGGATATATGTGTTATTGCCGCTCACAAATGTTAACTGGCCAACTTTTTATTTTTAACTGATTTCAAAAAGGAATATCTCAATACGATCGGAATTTTGTATGTTTTTAACACGATTACAACGCGAATTACCTACCATTTTTGTGATTCTTGTATTGTTAGAAAGAAGATACTGCAAGGGCGGTTCCTTTTCCAGGGAATCGGGATCTGATACTAGGAAAATCGAGGTAAACTTTCAAAATGTAGCCCTAAATACTGTTTGTGGTGCCTTAACATAATGAGCTAATTATAAAAATAAGAGGTAACGACGCTACTAAGGGGGCAAAATATGTAATAATAAATTATGTACTTCGTAATTTTCAAAGCAAGAAGTAAGTACCTACTTGATTAATACCTGCCTTTTTTAGTCACAATTTCACTACCAAGGAAGTAAAATAGGATTGATATTTATGTGCATCTCTCTCAACTGAAAGAAATTCAACCTCAATTGAGATAGAAAATGACTCGGAAGATAAGTGGAGACGACATTCCACACACAAATTATTATAGTACTTGGTTAAAGGTTTTTTATAACATTGGGTACCCGTTGAAAAATGTCGTAATTCTAGAATATTTTAAGATCGCAGATAAAGCCCATGCTAATAACATACGAGTATCAAGCAATTATTAGGTGATATTATTTCAACTACCTCTAATGGAACTGGTTTGGTATATAATTTGCAATTCAGGTAAGATTATTCTGAGTCTCAAATCTATTAAGAATGTATTAAACAAATTCTTCGATTTAGGTATGTACTTATCAAAGTATTTCGTATCCAGATCAACGCCAATCCTCGTTGCATCTAAAACCAGGAAAGGGGTTTTAGATGCAACGAGGACACAGGACAACACGTGCTGGGCTTAGGTGTCACTCAGATACGGTACAGAATATTCCATCAACAACCAAGCGGTTCGGTGTCTTTCCTCTGCCACACCATTAAGTCCTGGAATTCCTTGCCGACGCACGTGTTTCCTTCTTCCTACAGTCCCGGGTCGTTTAAGCGGGGCGTGGAAAAGCATCTGATGAGGCCGTCAAGCTGAGCGCCACCTCTTTCATGAGACTTTGCCTTCAGCTTAACATCAGGCGAGGTGAAGTAGCAGATTACAGCTCCCCCCCCCCTCTCTATCATACATCAGGGAAATCACCTTGTATCTCTTTTTCTAAATTATTCTTTTTTTTTAGTGAGCCTCCAAAACTTTCCACGCTACACTCACGGTAATTCTGTCATACACTTAGACTGACGTTGGAACGTCCCCGCCATTACTTTTCGCTCAAGTGTAGCAGGCAAAACAATGTACCAATAAATAATAAAACGCTTTACTGAGAATTACTGAGGTACTTTATTACTAGATATTATAACGACGAAGAATAGCTCATACATATTGTTTCAATATTTATCGGTTGCTGCGCCGGGTCAGTCGCAGATCTCTTTCAATCTCGTACTGGCGGACATCCGCTCGTTCCAAGAAATCACGCCGCTCCAAATAACTGAAATCAAAAAAATTGTATTCAGAACTAAAATATTTATCAACATCATTTAGCGCCATCTGTTATGGAGTAGAAAAATCAATTAGACCGAAAATTTCAGGAATATTTTAAGAGCTTTGACTCCTTACGTAAGATGGTCAGTAATACCTAAATCCAGTCAGCGTTTTTTCGTGGTCCTACTAATTTGTCCTGCTAGTAGGACCACGAGGGAGACCTACTTCTGTCTGTCCTATTTTTGATTATTAAAGAAGTAAGCAAACAATAGCGAATATTTATACCACCTGTGTATTATATTATGAACAAAAGACAAAACCTAATAAACAAAACTGACAGCCTCATCTATTTTTTTCTAAAAAGTGGCCTACTGATATTTCGCCGTGATAATGAGTTTGAGATTAAAAATTAGAGTGAATAACTGAACATTTATGGTATTGCTAAAGTGTAGTAAAATTGATTGAAGTAAGACAACAATTTTTTGTAACATAAAATAAATTTTCAATTTTCAATCACTGAATAATAAAGTTTCAAGAAGTACTGACCCATTTCTGCCTTTATTATGACTCTGGATCTCTTCTTCAATGCCCTCCTCTTGCTTATACGTAGACCAGTCAAGCTTAGATTTCTCAAGAATCGACAATTTGTTCTTTTTGTTCAACTGTCCTAAGACATTGGAGAGGCCACCCGCAACGCCTGGCTGACTGCGGGACGGTGTTACTACTTTGCTACCTGAAAAAATATATTACATTAATAGTGTATTTAGGAGTTTATGTGATTGCCCTATCGTGATATTCCTTTCCTCATTCTTTACCCAACTCAGCAGACCAAACTGAAATGCCTGTCTCTCTGTTTACGAACTGTCTAACTATGAAATGGCTGAACTTCGATATTTCTCATGAAACGACTGTCATCAGACATCTACAATCCACTGGTGATATATATCGATATGTTCGTGAAAATTTATTAATTTAGTTGGTTGAAATTTCAACCATCAAAGTACTTCTATAGAATCACTTACTTTTCCTTATTGTTGCTCATTGTATTTTAAGAATCTACCCGATCTTTTTTAAAATTTTAAAAGTCTTATATAAATACTTACTCGTTGCTGGGCTATCCGCTACTTTTATTTTTTCTTTAATTTTATTATTTTCTACCACAATAGTTTCGCCGGCAAATTCGAAAATCCTTTGTTCCCTCGCTTTATCGTCATTAGGTGTGACCGACGCCTTTACTGCGGTCTCTTTAACTACAGGTTTGGATGTCTCAATTACAGAAGTACTTTGTTCAGCGGTGGACTTGGGTTTGGTGTCAGTTCCTTCCAGAAACTTCGCCCACAAGTCATCCTCCTTTTTCTTATCTTCTTCAGGATTTGCCGGTACTTCAATTTCTTGTTTTTCTGGAGAGTCTGGTTCGATATCATGAGTACCATTTCTAGTCTTACGTTTTTTCTTAACCGTACTCTCTTTTGCTAGTTTTCGTTTCTTTATTTTCTGGTCTAATTCTTTTTCGTACTGCTGGTCCACCTCTTCGTTAGCAGATTCCTCTTCTGACACTTTCTCAGGTTCACCCGGCACGTAATCTTCATCACTCTCGCTTCCAGATGACATCTACAATATCATATAGATGATAATATTAATATTCATATGCTACGTACACAACACATCATCACTACATAGTATAAAATAAAGTCGCGTTCTCTGTCCCTATTTTTCTTGTCCCTTTGTATGCTTAAATCTTCAAAACTATGCAACGGATTTTGATGCGGATGATGTTTTAATAGATAGAATGGTTAAAGAGGAAGGTTTATATGTATATAACTTCATGCTACAACAAACAGGTGCGGAGCAGGAATGAAAAATGTTGCAAAAACGGGGTGACGCAGACGAAGTTGCGCGGGTCATATATATATTACTAATATATATGCCACATAGAGCACCTATACTTTACACAAAAAAGATAGTTAGGATAGGCTGAATGCGAAATGCGGAACAAAATTACTGATAGAGTATTCTTACCTTAGTTGAAAAATAAATCTAAGTGCGTATCCTTATTCTTCTTTCAATCAGCTTATTAAACTACGATGGGCCGATTTGTTGATTTCTGTAAAGAAAAAGCAAATGGCAAGTAAGTACAAACTTTTTCTGTCATGTGGACGGTGTAACATTTTGATAAATTTTGTTTGCTCAATGTGCAACTATCTTGCTTGCATTTTCACAGGCAGTTATGAACGCCCTTAGTATTCATATGAGTGGGCAAGCAGCACATGCTATCAGGTGGACCAGTCTGTGACGTAGCTCTACAATCACGTGGAGAGTTTGTACTCCCCGTATGGTACCCTTCTAACCTAATCTAGGGACCGTGCGTTTTTTGATGACGTTTCGGGTTACAGTTAAAAACAGGGGTATAGTTGAATCATCTGACTGCGTCTTGGGTGTCTACATCAAGGAATTACATTCACTTAATACCATCGTCAAAATTACTTTATTGTCCTAACTATTTAATTGGAACGAGCGGCCTAGGCGTCCAATTATATGAAAATGTTATGCAGATGGATGCGATTTACGGTATTTCTTGGCACTCACGTAGGTACTAATTAGAGTAACAGAAACAATATTACCACGTGCTAAAAGATGCCCTGTTCTCTTTCATTCACACTTCACTGGCAAGCGTGGATTATTTGTTTGCGTTTAACATTTCTCTTTGACGGGCATGTTATACGCTCCATGCCGGCATGTCTATTCGAAATGATCTGGTTATTCTAGGAATTTCAATACAACAAATCAGAAATGTTCTATTATGATACCCATACCTTCAAGCCAACCTCATCTGCAAGAGTTACACCTGCTGACTGACGGGTGAGGCCCTGGCGCAGGCTTTTCACTCGACAGTCGTAAGATGACAGTCATTCTCATAAATGCCTGATAAGCCTAACAAAATGTGTAGACGGGGTAAGAGGTCCTTTGGTCACTTCTTCGGAATCTCGGGTGTGAAAGGTGCACCCGGGAATAGCGCTGAGGTGATAATGATGATGGGATTAGACTATAACGTATTACTTCATCAATGGAGGCAATGACGCCGCGGACCAGTTGGTAAGAAGGGGTGTTTGATATAGTAGTGATGGGACCAGACTTAGCTTACCTACGCTCCATTGTAAACAAACAAACGAAGGACCAGCACAACCATAACTGGACAAACTTAGACGAGTGCAGACAAGCTGGTGGAAGCACTCCCTACGCTCCAAACGGCAATTACGTATTGCGACAGCCACCATCACAGGGCATGGCTCCTTTAATAAACACCTTTCAGTTCTAGGTATCACAGATACCCTTCTTTGCAGAGCTTGCATAATGGAGGAGGAAACAGCGGCCCGTGAGCTTCTACACTGTCAGTTACACGTCTAAATGTTACAGCTCACAGTTACCAGCAAGGTGAGCAGACTGTTAGCGCACTTCGAAGAGCTGGGGTGGTTAGAATTAATTACCCACCCCTACGCGCCAAAAGCGTGGCGTGATGTGGAGTTGCGGAAATCGGTCCGCCATACCTTACCACACGATGCCATACCATTCATCAATGGCAGTCATCGTTACAGTGCCCGTAGCACGAAATACTATAGAATTCGTAATTTAAACGTATCGAGAGAACGGAGCATTACGATTGGCGGGCTTCGCACACACCCTGGTTCAAAGTGGGCAGGCTGACAATCGCAATCTTCCATTCACTCGATACCTTTACATTACGAATTCGATTGTGTTTCGTGCTAAGGGCCCAGGTCATTGGAGCCCTAAAAAACCAACAACTGATCTAACTGTAATACTTAATAATAATAATAAATAAACATTGAGTTCAGGCTATGTATTATATAAAATATAAGACATAAAAATTATATTATATTACAATACAAAACAGCTTTAAACAGGTTTCTTACTTCTATTTCTATTTTTAACATTAGATACTTCATAAAAGTTACTTCCTGTCTTAGTTCGTTTTTGAGCTCTTTCAATAGCCCTTCTTTGTTTAGCTGTTAGTTTTTTCTCACCACCTGCTTTGTGTTTCTTACTACCATGTTCTACATCCTCAACGGTAAACTCTCCACTTGCTGCTTCAAGCCTTTTGCGCTTAAGCTCCTTCACAGTCTCTGCATCATTTGTTAAATAATCTTCCACATCACTACATTTATTCTCATCTTCACTATAGAAGTCACTAATATCTGAAGAATCAGGATCTTCATCAGCATTTTCCTCATTAATACTCTTGGATTCATCATTTTCTGCCCCCTCATCGTCAATTCCTTCAAGTTCCTTTGGAATATTTACTTTTTCAAGAGGTTTTACATCATCATCATTATCAAACTGTAAACCAACTCTAATTTTTGCAAAATCTTGTGCAACTATCAACTTATTAATGTAAATAGGTTTGTCAGATTTATTTTTGTCTTTATCAGAATCTGACTTAGTGTCATCAACTGTACTATCTCCCTTATCATTTTCTGTGCCTGCTTCAGGTTCTTTGGGCAGTTCTTCCTGTTGTTTTGATAGTGGAATTTCAAAGCCTTCAGGAGCTACATAGAATGGAAGCTTTCCTCTTTGCCAATCATTAAGAACCATTCTAGCAACTTGACTAACATCTGGCTCACCCTTTTTTAACAATTTACCTGTGCGGGCAGCAAGTTTTTCTAGGAACTCTGTTGCAGTGTCCCATGCATCAACTTTGTATGTTTTAACTAAATACTCTTTACGGACTCTTTTGATCACTTCTTCTATATAGTCTTCAGGATTTTGAACTAATTCTACTCTTACCACACCTTTCAGAACTTTTTCTGTGTCTGTCTCTGCTGATGGATATACAATACCAGGGCAATCAATGAGAAATATTCTTCTCATTAAAGTAATATATTGCCATACTTTGGTCTCACCAGCAATTGGAGCTACTTTGCAAACCTTTTTGGACCTCAGGGTATTGACAACAGATGATTTACCAACATTGGGATATCCAATCAATCCAACACTAATTTGTTTTTTATCAATATGTAACTTCGCAAACTGACGCAATAGATTAATCAAAGAGCCTTTACCGAAAGGATGTGTCATGGAAGCGTGAAAAGCTATTGTTGGATATTCGGCACTAAGAATCGCTACCCAGCGTTGTGTCACCCAGTTTGGTACTAAATCCACTTTATTCAAAATAAATATAAGATGTTTATGTCTCTTTTCTTCTCTGAGAAATTTTTCTACATAAGGACACCTAGTACCCATAGGGTCTCTGGCATCCAATACTTGTAAAAGCACATCAGATGAATCAATGACTTTATATAACTCATTCCATATTCTTCTACTCATTCCAGCACCAAAGACCCAATCTCTTTGTCCTTCTTTAACACCAGTATCTTCACGCACTCTGTCTATGTCTTTACTTTCATCATAATTCTCAGTATTCTCTTCAACGGCTTTGGATAGAGTTTGAAGATCACCAAACTTTAAATTAACTCGCTTTCGTTGTTTCTTAGGGCCAAATGTTTTGTCAAAGCCCTCTGTATCCAACAAATGCACTCTGGCATTTTTAGCCTTTTCGTTCAGTAGTGTGATTGGTAAATTAGTAGGTTTCATAATAACTTGATAAGGGTTCTTCACAGCAGCCCCAAATTCATCTTGAAATTTTTGAAGTGCATTTTGTGAAATAACACGAGAGTTTCCAAACCACTTTTGGTTAGGTTCGACACGAGCTTGGGTGCCTGAAGGCAACCAACCTTGAAAAGGAGCTGGGGTTAAAATTTTACCAGTCTTATCTCGCTTTGCCTTAAAATTTCTGTACATCTGAAGCCTTTTGATAGTTCCTTTAGTTCTTGGCTTAGCAACACCTTTTAACCCTTCCACTGGACGGTCTGGGTTCATGGAATGTGCTCCTTTATTGAACCCTTGTTTCCGGGGCGCCCCAGGGGCAGAGCGGACTTTTCCCATCGTGGTTAGTTAATATACCACTGATAATGGAAAATAATAAATAAATTTATAATAATCACGAGATGCGAGCAAAATTTTAGGTTATCAACCGTAATCAATAGCACTCGCGGAAAACTACGCTACTGTCAAAATATTACATCAACAACTTCAGGTCAATAGAATAACAGATATATTATTCATACTTACATTAATTGTCGCACTGAATCATGTCCACAATTAACTGATAACAATGTGAAACTATTACTTGGGTGACGATGAACTTTTCGGCTTGCGTTGAACAGAATTTTTTGAACTTTTATATTATTCACTACTGTATGTAAGAAGACCGACCGCAACTAACTTCACATCGCATCATAAAACATTATTTATTAAGCGAAATGAATACAGGTCTTTTAAGGCATAATATAAAGATAAACCAATGAATGCATATTATATAGTGCTGATAGTATGTAATAGCATGGAATGAATGGTCGGTAGAAGTGTAATGAATATACCCATAACAAGTACCAGTAACATAATATGCATTCAAAAAATCATATTATGTTACTGACGGCTCTCGTAACATGTTACTGAATAACAACGAAATAACAATTAAGCCGTAGGTAGCTATACCCGCACGTTCTGACTAACTTGTCTATGTTTTGATACGTAACGTATAACTAGTTACGGAGAACATCTTGTTCAAAGAATATCTATGATCCATGTCTACTACATTGTTATTAGTAATTTGGAGGAACGGGATGTGATGTTCCTCCAACACAAAGGGAGGATCCTCCGACCAGGCAAGGTGATCGCGCCTGGCGGGCCGCAGCCCTTAACGGTTGTCGTTGGGTTGTTGTATATATACTGTACTAGCGAGAGAACTTCATTTTCGCGATGCAGGATCGTTGTGACGTCGTAGTTACGTATCGTAGTAGTTACTCGTGCTGTCGCTGGATGGCGCTGGGTACATGTGGTATCGCCACATCACTCCCCTCCAAGATCGGAGGTTGATTGTGTTGAGTCAGCTGTCTTCTTAGCTCTCTTGAGGCGAGGCGAATCCTCGGTGAGTTGAGGTGAGTCCTCGGCAGTGTCGGGGCGAATGCTGCGTAGACGGGAGAGGTGTTCTCTTCGTGGACCGTAAGTGCAGTGTACTGTGCGCCTTAGATGCAGGCGTGGCCGAAGGTAACCAGGCTGCAGCGGTCGCTGCATGCTATGGTAGCCTTGTAATGGCCGAAGTGCTGGATGGCGAAGACGCTCATGCGGAAGAAGTGAATTGGATGGTGGCGATGAGAATGCTGCTGTTATTGCTCAGCGAAGGTTACGTGTTTGGATCACGTCGGGGTCACCAATTTGGAGGAACGGGATGTGATGTTCCTCCAACACAAAGGGAGGATCCTCCGACCAGGCAAGGTGATCGCGCCTGGCGGGCCGCAGCCCTTAACGGTTGTCGTTGGGTTGTTGTATATATACTGTACTAGCGAGAGAACTTCATTTTCGCGATGCAGGATCGTTGTGACGTCGTAGTTACGTATCGTAGTAGTTACTCGTGCTGTCGCTGGATGGCGCTGGGTACATGTGGTATCGCCACAGTAACATGCAATAACAAGATAACACTCTCGCATTGAGATTTATTTTTGTGTGAGTTGCAACAGTGTTGCGGGAGGCAAGCAAAAGGTAGCTGTTGCCGTTCCATTCGATTCACTGGGCGAGAACGGGATAGAAGTATGTGTAATATGTGTGTAAAGATATTTAAGTATGTGTAAGCAAGATAACTACTGTTTTGGCAGAGGAGTCGAATTGTTTGCTTTACATTGCTCTCTTTGTATGAACACTATGCACTTCGATTGTAGAAGTGTTCAATGAAAAACAATACGGTGTATGCGTAAATCTTGTAACATCTAAACAGAAACTGACCAAAACCAGTTTAAGTTGGACTGCTCCGCGCGCGTCGCGCTAAGCTCGCGCCTAAAGTTTATTGTATATTGTTTATTTACGAATTTTATGTTTTTTTTTGTGATATGTAAATAGTATTTAGTGGTGTAAGTGCAAATAGTCTTTAGTGTAAGTGTAAATATGCACTTAAATGTAAATATGTAAATACTTGAATTTATAAATCATCATGTAGATAATATATAATTCATAAAAAAAAAGTCTATAAAAAATAATAATAATATTTATATTTAATAATCGTATGCGTAACCTCGGCTGATAAATATTAAAAGCAGAATAAAATTATGGGTATTATATTGTTACAACGTATTCGCTATAACAAGAAGTACGTATCGAACATAGAACGATCTACATTCGTAGTAACTAATTAGCATTCCTCTCGGTTGTTATTTCGTTGTTACTGGGTAACATAATACCGTAACATAATATCATCAAAGTAATATATTCAATAACATGAATATGAAAATCATAACCTAATATACCATCTCTAATGGTCGGTAGGTTGACAAAAATCCGCCTAAGTTTTGTATGGTAGGCAGATTTTTAAGTTGCGATGCGGTCTAACCTGGCCCAACTGATGAACACCTAGCTTTACTATCCTAAATAATCCTGTCTAATTGTGTATAATCTGCGCCCAAATGTCAATGATTGTCATTATTGTCTGTCAAGTGTCAAGCTAAAACGAAGTAGTCAAAATGTCACCATTTAATTTCGATGAATACGAAAAGTGTATTTTTTTATCTAACAAATATCACAACTTCTGTTAAAATTTATAGTGACAACTCATTTTCAACATATTATTCAAAAACTTATTGTATTCATATAATACTAACCTAGTCGTACGTGAAACCAGCTTACATTGTGTTGTGTTATAAAAATATTTTCGAAAACAAAAACTACCCCGATGCCTGTGAGCTTTGATCACCGAAAGACAACATGTATGACATGTTGTCTGAGTTTCGAGTGTCAGAATTTGATTCCTTCGTAGACATATTCAAGTTGACTCCTGGTGATCCATTGGATACTTTTGGTGAGATGTGGTACCCCGTGTTCCTGTGGTCTTTATTTTCATCAGTATTCGTACATACTTGTGCGGCTCTTGTCGCGTTTGGAACTTTAAGGAAGCACAAATACGGAAAGTTCTTTCCTGTATTGTTGATTGTGATGGGTGTAGTGAGCCCTGTGACATCAGGAGTAGCCACTAGTGCTGCCGTCGCTTTTATATATCGCGCTGCTAACTTATCTATGCCACCTATACATGCCATGATTTGGGGCATTGGACAAACACTACTAGGAGCTGGTATGGGTTTCACAAGAATATTGGCTACTTTGTAATGACAATATCTACTTTAGTTAATACATATGAAAAAATGTATTAACAGGGTATATCGAAAATGTAAATCAAATAAATTCTGAGTCAATTAATATAGATTATTGTAATAGGAATATAATGTAAGAATAGGTGCTGGATGTGGATGCATTGTTTCCCTGTGAAAGTAAAGACATATTATTGTGTACTCCTAAATACTAAAATTCACCAGATACCTTTTATATCTATTGTAAATACATATTATTTGTATGTAGTCCTATGTAATACACAAAGTGCTTAATTTTTTTAAATTCCAATTAGTGTTAATGTAAATAAATAATTGTAATTGTATTCATTAATTGTAATTGTATACTATAAAATATAATGACTGATGTTTAACAAAATCATAGAGCTAGATTAGTTTTTTCTATTTAAATATGCAGTCATTATGTGGTTCAGTCTAACATCCTTTCTATATTCAAATTGCTATAAGTAGGTGTTGGCTTTCAGAATCAAGTACCTAGGTAGATTAAGTAATTCTGAAATATATCAGATTCAATATAACAATGGAAAACTTCAGTGCCTCATAGCATATTATTTAGGTATCAGTCACACTAGAAGCAATTCAGAGATTATGCATTGTATTCTGAAGTAATTATAGCTATAAAAACTTAAGTAATAGTTGACAGTCCACTTTTTGTGCTGAGAACTCTGGAAAAATCTTATTGTACTTTCAGGGTTCAGAGTTAATATTTTATTATGGTGATCATTGTTGATCAATTTGGTCTACTAAAACTACTAAATTTATTTGTATCCTAGTGGGGTTATTTGGATAACATTGCAAGTTGTAATTAATTTAGCAATTTGATTTATCTTGCTAGGATGAAGCATTCCATGTATAAATTCTACCATTATTTAAATAAAAATTGGTCAGAACCAATTAACTAATGGTCACACTGAATATGATGGCCTGATTTAGAATCTGCTTCTTACAGGCGATTATTATGAGTCGGGCATTCTAAATTATATATTAGAACAAGACAGAGATGTTTTAGTGTGGGTGCCACTTATTCTTACATCTCTGGAGATCATCTGATGGAGATGGAGAGAAACAGAGACAGAGGACAAGTTAAAGGGCAGTAAAATTTAATTCTGTCATGTATTACCAATTTCTTTGCTCATGATTCGTATTAATATAAAACAATGCCCACCGATTTGAAAATTTACTTATTCTTATTTAATGCATGTAAAATTGTGTACAGCTGTGAAATATTATTGTGCACAAATATAGAAAAGGATTTATTTAGACAATTTTATGTAATTTTTTTTTCAATACAATTAATTTATAGTGCAATTCAACATCTAATTTTGTACTTACTTGTATCTGTTATAGTACTTTTTAATGTGTTACATTACATGTTAATAAATTTTTCATTACCTATGATAAATGTCTACTATTTTGCAATATGAACTGGAAACTTATCTATTCTCTTTAAATAGGGTATTTTATGTTATAATTTGATTATTTATTTATTCTGTAATTGACATAATATATTTTTTTAATAATGAGAAATCCATGTGATGTTAAAATTAAATGATGTATTTAATAGCAATATTATGTTGACATAGTTGGTAATTCATGTTAAGGTACTTTCTTGCAGATGTCATGATTATTAGTGATTTATTTTAAGAAAGGGTGTGTGAATCATTGGAACATCAGATCACTGAGCTAGAACATATAAAGACTTAGCCTTGGTTAAAAATTAAAACTAAAATAGATCATTTTGTATGGTACATACATTTTGTTTAGAACTTCTCAAGTCATTGTAGTAAAATTGTATATTTTCTCCTTCAATAAAATGCCATGGTACTAAAACTGTACATTCAAGTGCAAAATATGTAACAAATGCAAAGCTAGTGTGATTAATGATTATAATTGTGAATACATGTAATGTAGAGAAACATTGGAAAACTGTCTTTTTCCACATTTTAATATATTAATCCAAAGAAAAATAAACTTTTTGGATATTCTATCTTCTTTTAATCATATACCTATCTATTATTCAGTTAAATATTGAACTTATTTGTGGACTTATTTTATTGGAATAAAAATGAAACACTGTTTTATTAATAAATACACGTTATATTATTGCAAATTATTATTAGTTAAACAAGTATTCGTTCAACAGATCATATCCATTTCAGTGACATTCAACAGATATATTACAATAAATTCTGAATCAACATGATTAATACTTAGTAATGCATTTTATAGAGAAGATAATAAGTCTGATAGAGCAACCTTCATGGATGTTAAAAACAAAAAGTATTTAATACTATTTAATATACAGCCCATTAGAAAATGCCCGCTTGGCGGCAACAGGCTCATAGATTATTATATGGGACCGAAAATCACATTTCATAACAACATACATGCAATAGTGATAAAACTTCATAATATTAGTGTTACAATATGTGAAGGCTGTTCTATACTATATCCCTGTAATATTATATTTTTTATAGTGAAACAGTAGACCAAAATCTTATATTGTTCCACTGTGTCCATATTTAGAGTAGTTTATACTGGTTCTGTGGTACAAAGAACTGTCATCATCTTCCTCATGACTAGCTTCACGAATTTCTTCTAGTGTGAGAGGCAGAACAAACTCTTGATTTGTTAATGTGTCCTGGAATTAAAACAAAAATATATATATTGTGTATCTATTAGGAATAATAATGTATTTACATAATTCATGTGCCTATTGTGCCTACTATCACTTAGTATTACAATTCATGCATGAGTGGTAACTAAGAATTGTCATACTAATTACTATAATGCTATTATTATGATCATAATATAATGCTTACCTCATGAATGTCAACTCTACTCAGCCTATCAACACTCTCTTGTAAAGACTTCGTCTCAGATGTGGCATCTTGTAAAGCTAATTTCAGCTCCACAATTTCCTTTCTCGAATTTGACAGCAATCTTTCTGTAGTAGCTAGCTTATCTTTCATCATATCTTTATCTGATTCTAATTTAGACTTAGCATTTATAAGGCTTTTAATCCTATTTTCATAAAGTTTTAACTCTGAGTCTACATCACCCATATTTTTAACTGTATTTGAATGATCTGACTGTAAATTATTACACATTTGCTTCAAATATGAAATATTTTGTTCAAGAATTACTTTTTCCTCAGACATTAGCTTGATTTCACTTTCCAATGAATTTATTTTACATGTCATAGCTGCCATACGAGATGCCTGGGTTTCAATTAAATTTTCTTTATCTATTAATTTCTCTTCTAAACTCTGGATCTTTGTTACATATGTTTGTAGTTGTACCGATTTAGAAGCTGACTCGCTTTCTAATGAATGATTGGTATTTTCTAAAATATTGGCCTCCACAGACAGACTAGCAAAATGTTCTAACATATCAGATCTCTCAGCCTCTTTATGTGATAATAATTCTTCAATCCTCCTAATTTCAGCAACATAATGTTGCAATTGCTGTTTTAAACTATCTACCTCTTTTCTAGATTTATCATATTCAATCCTTGTAAGTTTCAAGGTGCCATTAGCATCTGCTAAACTGTTTTGTAAATGTTTATTTTCGATTATGGCAGAATCTAGCTGCTGAGTGAGTCTTAAAATTTCACCATTCAAGAAACCAATTTGAGTTTCATGATCTGCTAATTTATGTTCAGTGACTTTGCTCATATTCAATTTCCTCTTCAGATCTGAATTTTCATTTTCTAGCTTACTCAAATCATAAGCCTGAGATTTTAACTTTTGTTCAAGCATGCTTATGTTCTCAGTCTTATTGTCCAGCTCTATCACTAGTTTATCTCTTTCTTGATCGACTTTCCTAATATTGTCAATCAAATTGGATTTTTCATTCCGTAAAGTTACAATTTCAGATTGCAGTTCTTTACATTTTCTTTCTAAAGAATCAATTGTGTCTTTAGATAGACTCAACTTCTTTTGAGCACTTAACAATTCATTTTGTAGCTCATTACTACTTCTTTCTGTTTCTATTTGAATATTTTTCATTTGACTTGCCAGAGTTTTCTCTCTTATAACATCAGACTGCATTTTCTTTATTTGATCTCTTAAAAACTCACATTCCCCTTTTAGGTGTTCTTTAGAAGCTTTTCCATTTCTGCTTGTCATTTTGTATGAGCAATTTTCTTCCTCCAAATGTTCAATTTCTTTTTGTTTAAATATTAGATCCCTTTTTAATTTTTCTGATAACTCTAATGTTTCTTTATACCTTTGATTGTACTCATGTTTATCTTTCTTTAGTAACTGTATTTCATTTGATAATTCATTTATTTTATCTTTAAGCTTTTGTACATCATTTTTGTGATAATCACCTCTGTCATACAGTCTTCCAGAGTTAAGGTTTTTGCACTGACTCAATTGCTGGCTTAGAGCAATGTTCTCTTTTGATAATTCTGAATTTTCTAAATTGAGTTGACTTATCACATCTTTATAATTTTGTTTATTATTCTCCTGAAAATAGGTAGATTTTGCTTTCAAATCATCATTTTCTTTCCTTAACATTAAAATCTTTTGTTCACTATCACATAGTCTAACATGTAAGTCTCTTACAAATGCATTTTCATTAGCAGTTTTTAATGACGGACTATCCTTATCTTTGCATTTAGACATGTGCATGTTAAAACTATTCATTATTTCAGTCATTTTCTCCTGAACATTTTTCATGTGTGTTTCATTCTTTTTTCTCTCATCTGCTAATAGTATCTCTAGTTCAGATTTTGTGGGATATTTTAATTTTTCTCTGCCAGTATCATCACTGCTCATTTTTTTGCTCATGTGTGATAAAGTTAAAATTTTATCTTGCAAACTTTTATTCAACTCCACCAGATCTTTGATCTCCTTATGTAAAGCCTCATTTTCTTTTAATGCGGTAGTCAATGAATCCTGTAGCTCATTTGTTTGTGATGAGTATACTTTTGATGCCCTGCTGGTAAGCTGTTTCTCTAATTCTGAATTTTGCATAGTCAATCCTTCAATCCTGGTTTGCAGAAACTGCACTTCACCGGTCATTACAGCTAACCTCTTGTTGCAGTCTTCTTCAACTTTAAGGGCTAAAGAATCAACTTTCTGAATTTCTTCCTGTAACTTTTTATTTTTATCTGCAAGATCAAGAGCTCTGAGCATGGCTTCATGTTGTTTTCCTAAACCATTCTCTATCTCTATCTTTAAACTATCATTAGCTGCTTCCAACTGATGTATTTCTTTCAGCAGCTTCTGAACTCTTTCACTGGAGCTTACATTGCAGCAGTCTTTACTTATAGCTGTTAGAGGTCTACCACCCTCTAACAACATGTTCAGTCTGATGATTTCATCATCTCTGTGTTCAATTTGAGTCTTTAACAACACTATTTCATCACAATAGGCTTCATTCTTTTCTTCCAATGTGTGGATTTTATTTGTGAGTTCTGGTAAATCCTTTTCATTTGATGGCTTTTTTCTTTCCATACAAACACATATTTTATTCATATTATTACCTTCCCAATCTTTCTTTTTTATTTTATTTCGTGAGCTTAAAGTTTCGGCGCACAATCCTCGAAGGCTTAGTTCTCTAACCTCGTGTTGTAATTTACTAATAATGGTATCCTTTTTTATTATTTCTTCAGATAATGACTTAATTTTTCGTCTAGATTCTTTGTTAATTCTTAAATTTTCTTCCCTTAATTTCATGATATCTCTATGTAGACGATTGTTTTCTTGTATTAATTTTGCGTTATCACACTTATAAGGCTCTGCTTCCATCATTAGAGAATCGCGCTGCATCAATGCTTCTTTGGACAAGTCCATGTAATGTTGTAGACTGCGAGTGGTTTGTAAAAGATCTGCTAGAACACATTCTACTAACGGCACCGATTCTATCGGTAAGGAATTATTATAACCGAGATCTTCAAGTTTGCGCTTTAGAGTAAAGTATGGGTCTCCCATTTCGTTCAAAATTCTAAAGTAAAACTATTTTATACTAGATTATATTGCAGGGAAACGTACATTTTACATATATATGTGGATGTTTCCTATTTATTGTAAATAAATCCAACGTTCCTGGATCCAAACAATTTTCTGTTTGTTTTTTGTATCTATTGTCAATAAATATTGTCGTCTGTCTTGTCAAATGTCAAACCAAACAAACATCCAACCGTCAACGTTTTCCGGTATTTTTAAACGAGAAAGCCTATTCTATTTAACTACATAACAAATAAGAACATAATAAAAGTAAATAAATGGGTATACGAGGTAAAATATTAGTGCTTAATATTCCTTCCTTCGCTTTATATAGACTACAATTTTATCTTACAATGTTTCTTCAACACACTATTATAATTCTTAATCCTCATATTCTCGAACGAAAACATAGAGGTTTGAATCAATGGTGCATCGATGTCAGTAGCTGTCACTATTGTCACTGTCAGAACTGTTATGTCAGCCACCTATTGACATTTCTATTATTTCGTGAAGTTTCTTGCGTTTTATTGTTATTTTGTATACACAGTATTTGGTAAATTTATTTACTCGGTTATCCTTGAATGAATTAGCAATATTGTGTAAATATTTAATACATCTAGGAAAAAATACATGTGGCATGTAAATAAATTGTACCTTACAAGATGAATCCGTATAAAGATATAGAGGAAAATTCTTTCGCCTCTTCACCTCATTTAGCCTATGAAGACATTGCAACGAAACTGCTGAAAGATCGTTATTTTCTATCAGCATTGGAGCTACATACGGAACTCGTAGAGAGTGGCAAAGAATTACCGCAGTTAAGAGAATTTTTCTCAAATCCTGGTAATTTTGAACAACATGTATCCAGGCCATCGGAATTCTCTTCGATGCGTAAGTTTGTTTGTTTAATATACAATTTTTTTAATTTAGTTTATGTAACAATACCTATCTACTTTAAGTATATAATACTTTTACTATGGGACCTTCAAAAGTAAAATATCTTCTGTGATCTAGATTAGCAGATAATTACATTCCGATAAACTGTAAAAAATATATTTTGAATAGTGAATGATAGGATCCATGTTATTCTTAAATTGTCCTTAATTAGAGAATAGAACCATATTGATAGAGCTTGCAGGACTCGCAACAAATATGAGCATACAGCTCATATTTGTTGCGAGTCCTGTTTGTCGCGAGTTCAGCGTCTTGTGTCATTTTGTAGGGTACTAATGCTAACTGAGTTTCTATTATGGAACTTGAATTCTTCAATTTGGAGAGTTTGAGTGCTTTAAAACATTTTTAGTTTTATTATCTTTTTTTATAAAATAATGGATTGTGTATTATATATTGTATATTGTAATGTGTGTGTGTGAAGTGCGTAGAAGACATTTAAGAATCTTATTGTAGAGAATCTATTCCAAACTTAAATTATGAACATCTATAGATCGCACTCCGAGTCAAGCCACTCTTGATTCATTGGATACTGCACGGTACTCCGAAGACGGTGGAGGTGACCGTGGTGGAAGCGGGGGTGATGTAGCTGTACTTGAATTTGAGCTTCGAAAAGCTAGAGAAACAATCAATTCATTGAGGGCAAACCTGACTCAATTTGCAGGTAATTATTTAGGTTTTTAATATTATTGGTTTTTAAAATGTAATATTGTACCTTTAGGAACAAACTGCAAGTATTGGTATTTATTGAAGTTTATTTCAAAAACACTTGTTGATTTTATTCATGCCCAACTAATAAAGTTAATACTATGAGAAAGACCTTTTTTTAAAGCATTTCAAAACAGCTAAGATTTATGATAAAAATATATCTAAAGAAAATAAGAATATTTAATGCTAATCTTGTAAAAGTGGAAACCTGTAGTCTGTTTTGTTCCTAAAGGTACAGTATTTTGAAAGGAAAAAGTTGCATCCAAGTAGTCTATTTTTTATAATATAAGTATAAAATTAGAGCTAAACCTAAATAATGTATATGTGGATTCTATAACCAATCACACAATCTAGTCAAACTATGATTGCTTTGGGTTTGATAGCATTGTGTAAATCAATCAATTATTCAATCAATTAGCCTATTCCACTGCTGGACATATGTCTCCCCCAATTCACATTCCGCATCAAGTCTACCCCAGCTGCCTTTTACAGATCGTCATAGTAGAACCGTGCAGAATGAAGTAGAATATTTATAGATTTAACCACCAAAATAGAAGCACACATTGAATTTTAAATTCCAGATGGGGACTCCACATTAGATAAGAATACCAAAGATGTATTTGATCAGCGGTCCTTAAAGCCACACGAGAAACGAGCACTTAATTTCCTTATAAATGAGTATTTATTACTCCAAGACTACAAGCTGACTTCCATTACATTCTCTGATGAAAATCCAGATCAGGTATGTCAAATATTATTTTCTCTATCCACAGGAACAGGGCATACCCTGATGCATAAAAAGCAACAGCAAAATCCCTCTTTGATGCACAAGTGAGTAAAACGAATTCGAGTTTTGAATCATTACATTTTGAGATTGTTACTTAGAGATTATTTTGAGATTAGATAATTGGACTTGACAAAAAACTAAATTGGGATTTATATTTTATTTTTCGAACTAGCAACATTCGTATTAGCTTGGCATTCATATGTGACACTTCCATGGTCCGCGCGGTGTGCGGAGCACGCAACTTCTCATGACGTGTTACACACCGCTATACACACAAACTACGTTACGAATTCGTCTGCAGATATCCCAATCTCAATTTAATTTTTGCATCTATTGGATAAAAGTACTAATATTTTTATTAATATATTCGTACTTACATATTACAATAATGTGTAGGTCACGTTCTGGTGTAGCAATAGATCGTTTAACTACGGCGCAGGGTTTAATTCCCGCTTAGTGCAAACATTTATATGTATATTTTGATTGGTGTGGGCGTTTGTACATTTCATATGTATGTATTTACCAAAAAAAGTAGTTAAATTTGTTTCACTTGGTATCCTATACTTTTCCTATCGGCGGATTTATATTTGTGTAGTCATATCGCGTGTTTTGACCAAAACGTGAAGCGTAGACACAAGTTACTGACAATCACGACGGCGGCCGGCCCCAATCTAGTGTTCCACGTCCCGTGCACACGTTCCGCGAAACCCGCTGCCTTTCGTCCTTCGTTCCCCGCAGACCATGGTATTACCGATAGGGAAACAAAAGAGGAGAATGGGCGGGTAAATGTTTACAAAATCAGTCTTGTTCAATTTTGATTTCATCATTCCACAATTGACATCTGAACCTAGATATTAGACTGACAACCTAAAAACTATATAGCTAGGATATACTGAATGTTGATGTGGCATCATATACGGGATGTTTGGGAAACGATCCCGAAGCCTAGGGCCCCTGGCAGTACTCCTGGTACACTACATGTTGGCATAAAAAATACGATTTGGTAATTTATTTCTTTTACCCGACTGCGCGACGCAAAGGAGGGTATTGTGTTTATCAGTCTATGTATGTATGTATGTATGTATGTATGTATGTATGTATGTATGTACGTTTGTTTCTATGTGGCGTTCTAGAGACCAAACGCGTAGGCCGATTTTGATCATTCTTACGTCAATCGATTCGTCTTAACCTTGCGAGTGTCACTAAAGACATGACAGTAATCAAAATTCACCACAGCGACAACCAGACGCCATATTGTCAAAATGAAAAAAAAAGTCGATGAACTATGTCAAGTGGGGTGTCGTTGAATAGGTAATTTTAAATCATATTTAGGTTTCTTTTACAATTTTTCATTTTAAATAATAGTTTAGGATATATAACGATTTAAAGTTGCTTAACAAAACATTCATTCTTGCTAATTTTCTTACTTATTGATTTAAGTTTAGTATAAACGATATACAAATAAAAATATTTTTGGTAAAAAAAAATAACTTTTCAATGAATCGTAACTAAAAAGTATAAAATAAAAAAATAATTTAAAGAAAAACAAAAAACCCGACTGCGTAAACTAAAAAGAATGAAACAAGCCCAGTAGTTTGATATTCATACAATACTCACAGTCGGGGCCCATTCAAATTTTACCAATTAAATCTTCCAACGGGCCCCGACTGTGAGTATTGTATGAATATCAAACTACTGGGCTTGTTTCATTCTTTTTAGTTTACGCAGTCGGGTTTTTTGTTTTTCTTTAAATTATTTTTTTATACCGTTTAACTAGCGTTATTCACCTTCCATCGTGTTAGCCGAATGAAACAATAATTTCATAATAACACATTAACTCGCAATATGACGCTATTTGACTTTTTTTTTTGTAATGATGTTATTTTATGAAATCATCGTTTCTTTTGGCTTTACTGAAACGATGAACAGAAAATAAAGCGAATTAAACGTATTAAAAAGTAAAAAAATAATACCATATCTTAATTTTTATGCCATAATTTATGCGACTCGTTTGTGTTTTAATTTTTGAAATAAAACTACGTATATCTTAGTTGATTATTAATTCAAAACAAAAAGACGCATCTGCTCTTTAGATAAGTTATGAAAAGGTGACCTGTGCAAGGATATTATACCAACCTACTTATAGAATGTATAAATATGTAAAAATTTCATATACGAAATACAATAGTAGGTACTTGCAATGCATGGATTTAAAAATTTAAATACACCAAATAGGAATCTATAATAATAATATATCCTTTGTACACCAAGGATGAAATAATACAACACAGGAAAAAAATTGCACACGGTAGGGAAATACAATTGGCGGCCTTATCGCTCTCTGGCAATCTCTCACAGAAAACCTTAGGATGGAGAGAGAACGTAGGAGAAAAATGTTTCTGGGCAGTTTGGTGGACAATATCCGTATGAATACTTAATCGTTATTAAAGCCCATTGAACATTAGAACAACTGTAACTCTCCTTGGTGTTTTTTGTTTTTTTTTTGTTTGTGTTTTTGGTGTACAACAAAAACTTAAGTATCTATCTTAAAGAATTGAATCCTCAAATTTCAGATATTTAAGAGCGATTCATCCATAGTGCCAATCCATCGCTGTTAACAGAATATAGTAAAAAAAAATATAGGCGATGAATGGTAAAACGACCCGCGCCCGACCTGCACACGTGCTATGTAAGAATCGTGCTTTAATAAGCATTCAATCTGTATTTTGAATGTGGAAATTTTACAATTCGGTAGGTAGTTTAGGTACCGCAGATACCTCATTCAACATCCAGAAATTTGTAGAATGATATTGACTTTTTCTGATATGAAAGCAGTTTGATCTGCTTTAAAAGGCACGCAGCGCGACCGCTCTGTAATCCCATCCCTCTTTCCTTGGGAACATACATCCCCAGACAAAATATCCGCTTGACGGCTCGGTCACTGTAGCATGATTCCGAACATCAATGATTTGCGTAGTATGGATGTTAATATAATGTGTGTTTCTTGTCTTGTCTTCCGTACCGTACGTACGTATACATGATCACTAGAATAAGTACCTCGAATTTTCTGGTTATCATTCTCTGTGGTGATAACGAAAACGCCGTATACTTCTTCCTTAAGGTATGATTCTATAACCGACCGCATACGACAGCTGCGACGCATGCTGCAGGTACAACGTACACTGAAATATACTTAAATATAATAATAGTATTTATTGTTTCAATTCCTTGCGGCTTCTCAATAAGGCCCTTTACTTACATCGAGTATTATCAAGCAATGTATGTGAAAAAATGTAAATTAACGTGTAGCGGGACGGGCATGCTTTTATTTCTATGGAATATGTGCGGGTAGTTGACATGTCGAGCATTAGGTACTTGTTAAACTTTGATACGGATAAATAAACGGCACCATTATCAAATACATAATCTATATCACGATATGCTGTATCTAATGCTGCAGTCTGCTGTCGCCTACAGAATCATACCTTTACGTAATCTATACTTCAATCTATTTCAGGAGTTTGAAGACTGGGATGATGTAGGCCTCAACATGCCAAGACCTGCAGGACTGGTGTCTTTATTTCGAGGAAACACAACGACTTTGAGTGTGTCGAAGACAGATGCGACAACTGAGACAGATTGGTCACATAAGGAGATGGAGTGCCAAACTGATTTCGAAGAGAGCAATGTTTGTGTCAGTTGCCAGACTACGTTGGAACACGAGACGGATTGGAGTCATGAGGTTGGTATTCGGTTTACTTTTTCTATATTTTTATTGTTATCTTTGTGGCATGGCGGTAGTGATCGCGACTGCTATGCTTGAGGCATGAGGCGCGTGTTCGCTTCTCGCTCGGTGCAAATATTTGTTCGCATGAATATGAATATTTTTGGTCTGGTTATTTCGATGGATAATTTGGAAGAAAAAACGTATCTAAGTATGTTTATCCGCATTCAAGAACTCATAACACAAGCTAGTTAAGCTATGCTTACCACGAGTCTAGGTGGCATTGTGTAGATTGTCCTAGAATATTTATTTATTTTATTTAATCTCCCTGTTTAATGCTAAACGATTCATTTTACGTTGATATATCAACTGTTTGATATCAATATTTCAATCGATATGTCTTAAGTGCAAATTGAAAAGTTAACTCATAGGTTCGATCATAAATCTAATAATCGGTACACAGAAGTAGTTCTATGCTTCTATCATATTAGCATATTTAGCATAGCATAGTTATGAGAATTTTTACAAGAAATAGAGGGTTTTACTTGTTGTTTTGCAGATGCTAATCCAAGCAGAAGAAATCGAATTATTAAAACAAAAAATAATAGCATTAGAGACGGAAAAAATGAACTTTCAAAAACTTTATGATGCGGCCATTGTCAGTTTAAATTCTCTCACAAGTCCAACATCAGAGGCCAAAGGACTCGATATTCAGATTCCAGAGGAAAAGTTGTCGTCTATACAAGCGACCGTAGTACAGAGCTTGGACATCAACCCCATAACGAGTACTGCAACAGAAAATCACTATGGAAGTGGAAATTCGACACATAGTGCGACTCCAGAGCAGTTTGAAATGATCGACAGTGAGAAGAATAGTGCGATGTAAGTGTATTTTTTATTAACAGTGTGATTGGAAGCAAAGGGTGTACAGCAGCCTTTTTCCGTGTGCAAATGTGGTTATGATGACTGATTAAAACCGCAAGCCGTTTTTTATGTTCAGAGTTCTGTAAAATTGCCTAAGACATTACTCCTTGTACTTTGGCTGACGCATGGTCATCTCCGGTTTCGTGATGGCCACCTCATGTGGTGTGGAGAAGGCCACCAACATCTTTAACTGCTGAACGACAATTTAGGTTCGGGCGCAAATTCTCCTCTCAGGGTTGGGTAGGCAGGCAGACAGCAATCGTTCCTAGAAAAACCAACATACCAGTTAAAAACGAAAAGGTGACAACAGGCTACAAAGTGTAAACTTAGGAGGCAACTGGAAAATGCTATATGAATGTAATGATGGTTATAATATTAATGGGAGTAAGACTACCTATCGGTTTGTGCATACGTAGTTAATGCACCATGTCGCTTATTTGTACAGGTGTAAATTTGTTGCGAGAGATATGTCGTGTAGCGAGAGATATGTCTTGTATAATCTCACCTCCGACAATCAAAGAACCCATAAACGACATGTGTTTTAGTCGGTTCGAGACCGACATAATCACCTTCACCGCCTTGTTAGAGGTGGTATCCGTGAGGATTTTGCGCACAGTAAAAAGGTGTAAATTTGTTCAGTTGTTTAAGTAAACAAACAAAAAATATACCTACTTTTAGCACTCAATTAGAATTAGTTGACTACATATAATATCAACCTTCGAAATGTAAACAAACTCATGTCATTCAAGACAGTATCTTTGCTGAATAAATTTTGTTAGTCCACTATCTAAATAAATTTAGTTAGTCCACTTTATGTAACACAATAAGATAATGTAAACATATTATTTATCTCGTTGGTTTTTAATAAAAATGTGGCTAAAGCTATCAATTGGTTTAGACAAATCAATTATTAAAATATTCGTATGTAGTGTGTTAGTTAAGTCAATCCACTTGTTTCTTGTAATTATACCACCAAAGAAGCATATTATGTCAAAGTATTTCCGCATTCTAGAACTATGAGTTCACACATTTACGTTAATTTGTCCTTACTTTGAAGTTTATAATGTCGTCGAATGTCCACGTGGATGTCGGTTATCGCGTATTTTGGTCATATACCTGATTCTGCTCAACCGTTTGCCATCAAAGTTCAAACACACGTAAAATTTTAAATCTGACCAAGACAAATTAATTGCTTCAAAATTCGCTTTATAGTTTTTGCGTCTACTGCGGGTAAACAGAAAAACAATCAATAATACAAAAAATGTATTGAGAATCGTTAATATAACATACATAACCTAAATACAGACACTTCAATGTACAGACACCGTAGACCACTTCGCAATTAATATAATATAGATTGTAAAATTTGCAGCACACGTAAAGGCTCTAACATAAGTTCATTCGATGCTGGTGTCTTAGATCAGAGCGCACGGGGATCTCCCTTACGTGGGGGAAGTGTGACCACTCTAGATGAGACACTCAGTATGAATGATGCCAGCGAGTGGACTCGAGTGCACTATGAATACAATACTATAGATACCAATAGTAAAGAAATGTGGATTGATAGGTAAGATAAAACTTAAGTTAACAAGTTATGAAAAGTGTTTGGTTGACAGCTGTTTAACTATCCTAACGATAGCAAAATATCACTAATTGTCATAGAAAGGAATGCCAAACTGCACCTCCAAACCAAGTAAAAAGACGTTAAACTGCGGGTTTCCCTCCCTCCCTGTTTTCTTGTAATGGAGTGCCGCCATGTAACGCCTACTTCAATACCTTAATTTAATGTTATACATCACTTTATCATAAGCGAATACCTCTCAGGGCCATAGACAAGTAGTAATTTTTTTTGTAGAATGTAATAGAATAGATTGATCAATGTATGGGACTGATATTCTTTCACGCCTGTCATAAATGTCATAAACGTCAAAATACGTATCAATCCCATGCATAGAATTTAATATTCTATTTCATTCTACAAAACCACTACCATCGAATTGCTACCCCAGGTCTCATCTCACCAGAGCTAACGATAAATTGAGATAAAACATTGAAACATCGGCTAACCCGATTTCTGTTACATATTTATACCTCATCCCTAAAGCATTTCACTCAAATTACATTTAAACAAAGTACACGACCTAAAAGATTATGCGTCTGTATGTTTCACGCTAGTAATATGTCTATGGTTTCGCTATAAATCTGTCACATTGAAACAACTTCGTTATCATATTACTAATTAGGTACAAGTAATTCATGTATTTTAAATATTTTTCAGTGCAATACCGAACAATCTTAAAGTGTCAGTTTTGAACTGGTGCTACGAAACGCTAAATTTAAACGAACCGCTCACGAACGACCTCCTAGCTGAGCTGATCAGTAGCGACAAACCTATCACATTACCTGGCCTGTTAACACTCGTCGCAGATACCTTGCCTAGGGTAAGTCAAGTAATTCAACAATTATGCTATAGCAGTCCACTGCTGTTTCTACGCTGTACATGATTTTATTTCGACATTACCATCTCCTACCCTAACAGCAGTTTTTCTCTTCAAAATAAATTTTATGACGTGATTGGGGTCTATATATGTACCGGTAACTACCTATACCGTCCGATGATCTATTCTAAACTGTCCACTGTAAGGCTGCGTTTCCACTGAAGCGGAGTGGAGCGATGCGGAGAAATATTAACCAATAGCATTGCATAAAACTCTGCTCCTGCAGCTAAGCGGAGTTTTTTAAGCAATCCTATTGGTTAATCTTTCTCCTCTACGCCCCGCTCCGCGTCAATGGAAACGCAGCCTAAGCGGTTATGTTGTACAGATTTTGCCGCACACGCTAGTGGCGCGACGGGGCGAAGCGGCGGCATTACTCGCGTCAACTGCTGCATTACTAGCTCCGGGAGACGCTCGTCGAGCTCGCGCCCTACACGCCCTGCTCACTCTCGTCAAGAAGCCTGACCGAGCCGACACCAGGGCCATCTGCGAGGGTAAGCTCACCTTCTACTGGATATAAACTGCTTTTGATGCGTGAGTAGCTTAGTGGTTAAATATTCTGCCTTATGAAGGAAAGGGCCCGGGTTCAAATCCTGACCAATACACTATCTACTTGAGCTTGGGTTGCACTATCTATTCCATGTTTATCTGAAGGATTTAGGGGAAATACTTGAGTAATTTTGAGTGAAAACAGTACTGACGGTATAGAATTTAAAATAGAGAAATATTTATAATTTGTCATATTTTAAATTAAAAAAAAAACCTTCACTGCAAGGTGCCATGTCACAAAAGACATACTGGCCCTATAGAATTTTAAAACCAACTACCATTCAAACTATCACATTTTCCAGCTTACTCCTCAAGTCAAGCGTGCCTAACAATTTCCATTGCCCTAACTTCCCTAACGCATGCACCTGCTTCCGTTTGCAATCACTTCCGTAACGCATATGGTTTCATATAGTTTCGGACTCCGTATTCGGTACAAATTAAAAAAAAAATCTCAAAACCACAATCACAAATCACGACACAACAAATACCACGAAAAAGTAAATCCAAGCGTTGTTGTGTCAGGGGACCTACATCTAGTAAGACACTCCTATGTGTTTTCGAAAGGAAAAATTCATCACATTATGTGAGAGTTAAAAAAAAAAATTTAATCCGTCATTTTATCATCTTGCACCGAATTTCACCAAACATAGTTATAGTCCCTCATGACTGAATCACCTTTTAAAATAAAAATACATTGAAATCGGTTCTGACAGACACGCACACACACAGACAAGTCAAAATTTACGTCTGGGGTTAAAAACAACACCGTATCACAATTATATTATCTTTTGTTACAGCAACCTGTTTAGTAGTAAAATGGGGAGGGAGCGGCGAAGTACTCTCCTCAATAGCAGAATTACTAGCGTCTAGGTCAATCGAACGGCGGATATTAGCCAGCCAAGTATGCATGGCCATCGCTCCCTACGTACCTATTGAACTATGCACATCATTACTACTTAGTCTCGTAGTACTTATGTGCGAATCGAATGAATTAGAAATAAGGTCGTTAGGTTTGAAGTCGGCCTGTTTGATATGTCCGGTGGCAGAACACAAGTATGGCCAATTAGAGAATCTAATGTTCACCTTTCTCAAAGATCCGGTGGAAAAATGTGTGAAGGATACTGTTAATATATTTGTACCGGTGTTGGCGAGGAATGCTATGATTGCAGGTAAGTTTTTTAAATTGTGTCACTACATCCGCATTCTCATCCTCTATCTGTAATTGTATGGGCTCACCTGTACCTGCTAATTGAAGATTCCTCTCAGGGTTGAAAGTTCAGTGTCGATCGCTCCCATAAAAGTCAAACGACTATGAGTAATTGGATTCCGTGAGCTCAGAGATTGAGCCCCGAATGCAATCGGTATTAACTAAGATAATAAAGATGTTACGTCTGATACTTCTTCTTGATAGTGCTTGTGCGGCTAAGCACGTAATTAATGCCTTTGCTATTTACACCGTATAGCAAGAAAACATTTGACGGTTCATATACTCTGTCACTTTTTCACGTCTAGGTTTTGTGTAAAGATACGTATGTTACTCTCACACTTTGTTCTCCTAAGGATAACTTATAAGATACAAATAGTAGCGACATTTAACTTTTCCTTTGTGTCTTTCAGGGAAATTCTCAACTGATTTATGCAGGAAAATAATGATAAATTTGAACAAAGCAAACGGTGATAACGAATGGAAGACTGTTCTGTTATATTTAGAAGTGCTACGAGTGTTAGTGTTAGCCAAACTGGCCTATATAATTAATGTACAAATAGTTAGGGATACTACTCTCACCAACTGTGATATGCAACTTATAAATTTACAAGAAGTGCCGTTGGAAGAACAGGAGTATTTCATAGATCTACAGAGTTACGTCACGGATAACTTCGATGCGAAGATCTTGTTGGCCGCTATGAATAATTTAATTAAAGAAAAGCCTGATGTCAGATGGACGGAGTTGTCTTGGTTTATTAGCACGTAAGTATTAATAGTCCGGTCATTTTAGACATAAAAATAGTGATCAAATAAAGAAAATTCCGACAGAGCCAAATTTTCGTAGAGACCTTAGGTTTACCACAAGGAATAAAGTGTCAAAAGTCCCCATCAATCCCATGTGAGCTTAGAGACTTATTCGGGGCTCAAGGTCAAAATTTTGGGTCTTTTGGATTTTTCTCGAAAACAGTAAGTTTTATCGAAAAAGTACCTTCGAGAAAGTTGTAGATCTTAAAATTCTCTATAAAAATGGTCCCTTTGATTTTTCTCTAGGACCCACTATTTCCCAGATATTGCGCTTGTAAGAATCACGTTCTACATAATATGCACACACTTCCACACCACCTGTGAGGTAGTGTACTCGGTGCGTTTTTTTTAACGTGGTATACCCGGTAGGCCTAATTCACGAACCTTTATGACGTTATTTTCAGGAACAATAATTATTTAATAGTATGAAGATTATTGATATGGGTTACTGAGTTTAACTGTCGTTCTAACTTTTTTTCATTACTTTAATCTGACTCATACTCTTCATATTCAACTTCAACAATCATGTTTTCTTCGATTTCTTCTTGTTATTCTTCTTCTCCTTCCTGTTGATAAACGGTTAGAAATTGTTCAAATGAAGATGAATCAGTTGTCTCTTCATCAAAATCACACAAATCTTCCTCTCTTGTATTTAATTGAACATTTTAGCTAGAGACACCTTGGCAATTGGTACAGCTGGAGAACATTGCAACTCTACTTTTTTACAGCCACATTTGGCACTACAACCTTTCTTGCAATTGCAAAAAATAGTGTTAAGAAGTTTTTCTGGAGCAGGGGGCAGTAAAGTTTGAATCGGTTCCAAAGTATTATTTATCAATTTCCAATCCCAGTCTTCAGGGTTCAGTTCATTGCCTTGCCATGTCTGAACTTGATAGAATACTCGAAACAAATGTTGAGTAGCAGATGCCGATGTTGTAGGAAGACAAGATAGCTGTACTTGCTTTTTGTTTCGTCTATTTTTTACTAATGTTAAATATCTGTACGTATCTATAGAATCAATTTTTTTTTGATTGAATGCGCAAAAGTATTTACAGAAATTAATTCTTCACCTCAAATACTAATTACTAAAAGAACTCGGTTTCTTCTTGCGGTTTATGGAGCTTCAATAAAAATTGATTGCATAGATACGTACAAGTTTTCGATAAAACTTACCGTTTTCGAGAAAAATCTAAAAGACCCAAAATTTTGACCTTGAGCCCCGAATAAGTCTCTAAGCTCACATGGGATTGATGGGGACTTTTGACACTTTATTCCTTATGGTAAACCTAAGGTCCCTACGAAAATTTGGCTTTGTCGGAATTTTCTTTATTTCAATTGTCTAAAATGACCGGACTATAATTATTCTTACCATTTAGGTCGCAGACGACGCACCTAGGAAATTGGGAAACTGCGTTGGTAAATTTTATGAGTTAACACAGACTTATCTAATTGAGTATAATACAATACAATTTTAAAGCAATGAGTATTATTGAGTAAACTTAATATTTCAAATCAATTTAGATCGCGAAAAGTGGATGCTCCAACGGGACTCGAACCAGCAATATTTCCTCTCTCCCCTACTCTAACCGCTGAGTCACGAAGCCACGTCTTGAGCAGTCGAAATTCTGCTATACAACCATCTTGGGGCTTAAGCGGCTTTTATATGAGTTACGAACGACGAAGTTTGGCTTGACTTGAGAATCTTAGTGAAGCTCCATACACATATCTAAGTAGTATCAGTATTTGGTTTTATAGAATTTTTATTGCTGGCAGTACACACAGTTTTCCACAACCTATAAATGCTGTTCAGAATGTTCTAAAAAGTTATAGATAGTCTCCTAACCATAACAGTTAAGGTACTCTTACAATCCTTGCCCAAAAATACACACTGTATAGATTTTTATTTTTTTAACTGTTATTAAAATGGTTTCTTTTTGTTACAGAGTGAAACGAATATTAGAAGTGGTAATAAACAGCAAAGTATTAAATCACTCAGCTATATACGAACTTCTAATCTCTCTATTCAATAGTTATGTCGATAATTTCGGCATACATTTCACGTCATGTATACTAAAACCATTATTCACGGATACAATAGCGGAATTGGAACACAAAATGGAGAAACTACACACAGTGAACGCAGATAGCACGATAGTGGTCGGTGTATATTTGGTTACTATATTACCTGCGCTCAACGACAAGACTCAGCATGGAGATTTTTTGCAAAAGTAAGTCTCATCTCATTCTCTGAACCTTTTCCCAACCAAGTTGAGATCGGCTATCCAGTTTAACTGTGATGCGGCTGAACTTCGATATTTTGCGTGAAGCGACTGCCATCTGACCTCCGCAACCAATGGTCCAATGATCAATGGCGATATCGAAGTTCCGAATTGACTTGTTGGACTTTTGAGGGCTCCAACTACCCGTAACGTGCCATAGATTGTGATTTAAACCGCATAGCAAGGAATCGAGTCAAAATTTTTTTCCGAATTTATATAGCTGCAACATTTTCGATTAGGAAATTATTTTCAGTCTACCCATTTTTTTACTAAGTGCCCGATTGGCGGTAATAGGTAATAGGGATGGGAGGGCTGAAGATTAAAAGAGTATCTGTACTGCCAGTGCAGAAGACAAAAGGAAAGTTTCTCGGTCTTCCCACTGACAACACAAAACCTCTCCAGGGAACTCTGACTATCCTACTTACCGCCGGTAACATAACACAAGGTTATTATTAGCCGCGGTATTCTGTATGGCAGAGGTACTTCCCCAGTCAGACTGCCCAATTAGGACGAGAAATACCGTCATGTCCTATCTCCTCATCTGTCGCCTTAGTATATTTGCGATTATTTTATCTAATTACCGCGGTAGCCTAGTGGTATGGGTAATGGACTGCTGAGATAAGGTCTCGGGCTCGATCCCAGGTTTTATCATGGCACATACCAATAACTTTTCGATGCTTTTCGAAGTTATGTGTGTATTTATCGCAGGTTTATAAATGCCCGGTTAATGGCAATAGGCTCGCCACCTATTACATGGCACCTAAAAAATCTTAAACTGGGTACTAGCACCTCTGCCTACCCTTTAGGGGATATAGGCGTGAGTTTACGTATGTATGTATATATTTTATCTAATCCGTAGTTCGGATAATTAAAATTTGTGGCAACAGGGAGACCTATTTCAAGTTTGCTGATTCGAGGTCCCCATTCTAGAACTCGTTTGCTCAACTGGTAGATATCTACTTAAACGATATAATATATTTCTAGATGGATAATGTACAGCAGTCTTCGAGGAGTACCAGTCAAAATTTTCTCAGTACCATTGAAGTGGGTGGCGGAGCATAAGCATGAAGATATCGACTTCTATTTGCAACATCTTCGAGAATGTAAGTTTCTTTTTACACATTTTTTTTTATACTACGTAGGTGGCAGACAAGCACACGACCCACCTGATGGAAAGCGGCCACCGTGGCCTATGAACGTGTGCAACACTAAGGGTGTCACACACACGCTGCCCACCCTGAAGGGAAAGGGGAGAGCTGGGAAGGGGTGGGGAGGCTAGGAAGGGGAGGGGAAGGAGGGGTATAGTGAGTTCTGGCTACCCTACTTACCGGCGGGAACACTACACGATCGTTATTATGACCGCGGTCTTCTGTAGGGCGGAGGTACTTCCCCAGTTGGACAGCTCATTTCGGACGGGAGATACCGTCGTGTCCTACCTCCGTCAAAACATACAACGACATTCAACAGTGCTATCTGGCACCCAGACCCAAAGTACAGTGGGCTCCAAAAGATCTTGGATACCTCAGCCTAAGTCTAATTTAACTAAAAGTAACTTAGATTGCGTTGATAAAATAAACTAGATTGAGGTTTTGTTTCTAACTCAAGTACTCATTCAAGTAGTATCCTAAACTTAATTACATTAACACAAAGAACGATTATTCAATAGCTTTTAAGACTAGGATTTTTGTAGTGGCATCACTACCAAACAGTATTTCTAGTTTTATTTTTGTTTCGAGTTATGTACTTACTTATGAGTTATGTTATATACGTTATATTGAAATACTAGAAACCAATTCAAATAAGTATTTATGATTACAATATGTGCACTGAGTTCCCACCTATTGTGGAACAATTAGTAAGCTTTTGTAGACTTAAATAAAGTATCTCTACATAGTATAAAACAAAGTTGCGTTTTCTGACCCTATATGTCCCTTTGTATGCTTAAATCTTTAAAACTATGCAACGGATTTTGATGCGGTTTGTTTTAATAGATAGAATGGTTAAAGAGGAAGGTTTATATGTATATAACATCATGCTACAACAAACAGGTGCGGAGCAGGAATGAAAAATGTTGCGAAAACGGGGTGACACAGACGAAATTGCGCGGGTCAGCTAGTACATAATAATATTCTAATGGAATCTTTAATAGAATTCTGTATTAATTATAGTTGCAGCCAGTAGTTGTGAAAGTTCAAGCGGTAGTACGATAAGAGTGTACATAGCAAATCTCATCACCGAGCTACTCAACGCAACGGAATTGAGCGAGCGATGTATCGAGAGACAAATGTTGCCGGCTGTTATGGCGCTATTGCACGATGAAGATTCGTATGTATACCTTTTTTATATTTACTTTTAAACTTTCGCGTGGCATGATAATTATATGGTTGGCGAAACCCGGATATTACTGAACACGGCTAGTGCAACCTGGCCGAAACGTCAAGCAACTCAAAAGGTAAATTATAGTATTTACCATATGAGGTAGGACACGGCGGTATCTCCCGTCCGAAATGAGCTGTCCAACTGGGGAAGTACCTCCGCCCTACAGAAGACCGCGGTCATAATAACCATCGTGTTGTGTTCCCGCCGGTAAGTAGGGTAGCCAGAGCTCACTATACCCCTCCTTCCCCTTCCCTTCCTAGCCTCCCCACCCCTTCCCAACTCTCCCCCTTTCCCTTCAGTGTGGGCAGCGCGTGTGTGGCACCCTTAGTGTTGCACACGTTCATAGGCCACGGTGGCCGCTTTCCATCAGGTGGGCCGTGTGCTTGTCTGCCACCTACGTAGTATAAAAAAAAAAAAAACTGACCACGGCTAGTGCTACCTGGCTGAAACGTCAAGCGAATCAAAAGGTAAATTATAGTATTTACCATATGATCGCGTTTATACTCGGGTTTCGCTAACCTTTTTTTCAGTGTGGAAATTTCCAGGAATACCAACCGATTAGCATATATCTCTTAGTAATTAGATTAGATTACCAAAAGCAGCCATGTATCTCTTTACTTCTCCCGGACTGCTCCCGTCTCGAAATTTGCCGTAGGTAGCAGGGTCTTTCTTGCGAGAGAGAGAGGCTTTGCCGTCTTCGTTTCCCAGGGTGCATCGCGTCTAGGTTCCAAACAATGCACTCTTGTTTCTCATCATCATCATCATCATGATCCTTCCGTTACTCCCGGTTGCATCCAAAGCTGTCACTACGGAGTCCGTGGTACCGTTTGTTTAAACTTCGATATTTTCCGTGAAGTGACTACGGTATAGCCGATATCGAAGTACTGCAGCTAGACCAGTTGTTGAACTTTAGCTCCAACTAATCGTAACGACTGTCGTAGATGTTCGTATGATACTTAACGTTCTCTCGAAAGCACAACCAGATCTGTGCAGATATCCATATTCATGCATACAAATATTTGCACTGAGCTGGGATCAAACCCGCGCCTCATGCGTAGCATTCGCATTCACTACCGCCACACCAGTGACGGTCATCTCCCTGTTTCTACTTACCCTAATGAGAAAGAGGCGTAGTTTTATCTGACTCTACCCTTATCTAACTAACCCTTATTTCAAGGTCCGTTCGCGCCTTATGCGCAGCATTCGCATTCACTATCGCCACGCCATCCATAGACGCTCGTCGGCCTGTTTCTAATGAGAAAGAGGCGTAGTTTTATCTGACTCTACCCTTATCTAACTAACCCTTATTTCAAGGTCCGTTCGCGCCTTATGCGCAGCATTCGCATTCACTATCGCCACGCCATCCATAGACGCTCGTCGGCCTGTTTCTAATGAGAAAGAGGCGTAGTTTTATCTGACTCTACCCTTATCTAACTAACCCTTATTTCAAGGTCCGTTCGCGAGGTAGCCATAACGTCTTGGGGTAGCGTCACCCGCACCTGCCTGCTCCGCGGGTTGGACTGCGAGGCGCAGTGCTGGGCGCCCGTGGACGACCTGGTGGCGGGCGCCGCGCCGCTCACGGCTCGGGAGGCCGCCAGGACTGCCGAGGCGCTGGCGGTCTTGGTACTGCCCACGGTCGACAGCCATGCCGTCTCGGAGAAAGGTTTGTATTACTGTAGCCTTAGCACGAAATACTATCGAATTCGTAATCACTATCACTATCACTATCACTACATAGTATAAAATAAAGTCGCGTTTTCTGTCCCTATTTTTCTTGTCCTTTTGTATGCTTAAATCTTTAGAACTACGCAACGGATTTTGATGCGGTTTGTTTCAATAGATAGAATGGTTAAAGAGGAAGGTTTATATGTATATAACATCATGCTACGACTAACAGGTGCGGAGCAGGAATGAAAAATGTTGCAAAAAAGGGGTGACGCAGACGAAGTTGCGCGGGTCAGCTAGTGTAATATAAGAGCTAATATGTTGGTTCCAGCCGTGTCCCTGCTGTGCGCGTTGTGCCACCGCGTGTCCGCGTCGGGCGAGTGTCTGGCCGCGCTCACGCCGGGCTTGCAGCTCGCCGTACACCACTGCCGTCACCACCCGGCCCTGTTGCCGGCACTTAGGTATACTTACAGTCCAAAATACAATCCGCTGCCCTGCGCAAAGGGCAATCCCGCGTAACTGGGGGCTAGACGGGAATATGTGGTACCTAGAAGGGATCATCTAGAAAGAAATGGCCCCGTGTCTGCCGGGATGCACATTAAATGTCACGATATACCGGTTGATTTTATAGTGGTTTTGGAAAAAAAGATTTTGGCCACAATTTCGATAGTAAATCGTAAGGAAGTCCTAATTTGGCGAAACAAATTTTTTTTTTTACACTTCCCATACATTTTTCTGTTCACCTGTACATTATTGCCATACATAAAGTAATTTTTTTTTTCTTTCAAAATTAAAACTTCCAGTCGATTTTAGAAACAAAATATTCTTTTTCCAAAACCACTATAAAATCACCGTGTATATAGAGGACTAAGGTACATTAAATTTATATTTGGAGACACTGAAGTTAAGAGAACTGTACACAGGACGAATGCCAACAGTATATTGATTAAGATCACTAAGTAAGGACTTTCATGACGTCAGGATCTAGTTAATAATTAGTAAGCTCGAACGCCTCCTCTCTGTGTTTGCTTTAGGTTATAATAGCCCGGGCAAGTGGACCTGAAAAATTTGCCTGGACATCTAGACAAAATGACATTCTATTGATAGAATCGCTGCGAACCGCTATCAATGGGTTACTTGACACTGGCATTTCAATAATAAAAATATGTGAAATAAAATATTTCAAGTCACAATTATTCAAATTTCATTTAATTTAGTTATATCACAGATTTGTCAATCTCATATTAAGCGATTCTGTTGAGCGTTTTCGCCAATAGAATGTCACTTTGTCTAGAGCCTCTATTGCATTTACAACACCTCTGTGTTTGCTCTATGGATATATCCATTTTCCAATTTATCTTTTCTAGAAAACTCGAAGAAGGCGTGCAGAATCCAACATTAGGTCAATACAAAGCGGCGATAGAAGCTCTCATCCACAACGTGGCAGGTACAATGCTGAGTAATGACGTCATTCGAGAGCCAGTCCCCCGCCCCGCGACCAACCTTCAAACTGCCCAAGAAGTCGGTAGAAGAGTCACACAGATATTCCAACAGTCAAAAACTAATATGAATCTACAAAACATATTCAAGAAGAAAACTTAGCGTACATAATACAACAAAAGTGCAAGGTAAACGCAAATTATGTAAATAAATAATATTTATATTGAAATGGAAGCTTGGACGACTTATTATGGTAAGAAAATGAATACTTATGTTCTACGGAATACGGTCCAATTTTGAATTTTACTCGACGGATTTACTTGCGACTGTACAGTTTCAAAACCTAGTATGAGACAGTGTACAAATTTAGCAAATTTTATTGCTGTTTATACATTTCGTCATTTTTTACAGCTGCCTTTGTTAGATTTTACGCATATAAAAGTCTTTATTTCTTTTTAAATATTTGTACAGTGACTGGTGCTTTACACTGGACTGTAATTGATTGATTAATTGATTGGTGCTTTACCATATAAGATGCTTAACGGCAAAAGGCAAAGACCCATTTCTCCTAGCAGATTACCTAATAGATTTTTAAAAGTCGTGCCCTGGGCTATAGAGTGAGTTATTGGAATTTCTTCGATGGATAAAATTAACAATGACGTCATCGGATTAAGAACTGAAGTCAGCTCGTAGCATAAGTAAGCTGAAGGGGCAGAGAGCAGGCCACATCTGTCGAAGGAACGATGGCCGTTGGGCAAAGAGTCCTAGAGAGGAGACCCCGAGAAGGTCTAAAGAGACTTCGAGAGGTTCGCGAAGTTTCGTGAGCAATATCGCATATTGGGAGAGATTCATGTTCAGCAGTGAACTATAAGAGGCTAATTGATTGAGGTTTTGAAACAGTACAGCCGATTTAATTTTAATAATAAGAAGTCCTGGTTTCTAACGGCGATTAGCATAGTCTCAGAGTAAGATTCCAAATCTATTCGAGATGATGTTATTTTATGAATAAAGCTTTAGCATTGCGCATATTTTTTTAAAATGAGAATAGTATCAGGGTGGCTCAAGCCTCGTGATCAATAGAACTATATCTATACCATGCCATAAACAAGTATAATGTATTTTAATATAAAATTATGAAATTTTATAATCGAAATCCATACAAGAAAGTTATAGATCTTATTATGTTTAGCGCTTAAGTTTGATGTTAGACATTCCTGATGATATTATTTCATTATCTTTAATTTAATAAGTACTTAATTAGTTATATATAGTAATTTATTTAGTGTAGGATAGTACAAATTAGTGCAATATACAAATTGTTATTATATCAACTTCTTTTTATCTAATTTACAAAGTACTTAAATAACATTTGTTTCTAAAATCTATAATAATTAGAAAACTGATATTATTCCTATACCACTCAATGGAGGAATTATAGTTATTCGCAGATTTTTTTGAATGTACTCGCCATATTGATTAATTACACCCGCCCGTGCTTAGGTTATCATTGTTCATCGATAAAATATTATGAAGAAATAAAATATGAGTTATTCCGGATGTAAATGAAATATCACACGTAGTAGTAGTAGTAGTAGGACACGACGGTAAGTCCCGTCCGAAATGAGCTGTCCAACTGGGGAAGTACCTCCGCCCTACAGAAGACCGCGGTCATAATAACCATCGTGTTGTGTTCCCGCCGGTAAGTAGGGTAGCCAGAGCTCACTATACCCCTCCTTCCCCTCCCCTTCCTAGCCTCCCCACCCCTCCCCCTTTCCCTTCAGAGTGGGCAGCGCGTGTGTGACACGCTTAGTGTTGCACACGTATATAGGCCACGGTGACCGCTTTCCATCAGGTGGGCCGTGTGCTTGTCTGCCACCTACGTGGTATAAAAAAAAAATCAGTTAGGTTTTACTGCTCTAATTGATATTAACAATAGCTACTAGGAATTTCCACTATAAGTCCATTTGATTAGGTACTTGAATAAACGTAAACAATCTTGGTGTGTATTTTTAATATGTTCTGTAGAAAAACTTAGTAAAATACTTTTCTGCTTTGAAACGCATTTTAAAGACTAATACCTGTATTGAACCACTAGTTAGTCTAGTTTATTTGTTTAACAAGTGTTTTTATAAAGTTGCCGCAAGATTGTTTACATTTATTTAAGTACCTAAACAAATGGAGTGTAGTTGTGGAGTGGGAGCTGCTCTATTTGTCACATCCTATAGATCTTTGACTACGAGATTGGTATAATATAAATTGGTTAATTGGTGCCTCTCGACCGTTGCTTAACCACCTAAGAGAGCTATACACGCTTTCTGCGTAGTCACTACATTTGCATGATGTTTGCCGGTAACTAAACACACACCTCTTATGAATATTTGTATATGTATATACTGTTTAATATGTCTACAAGTCGCAAAACTTTTTCAAATTTCGCATTATAAGTGGTCCAATCGCTCGGGCTGTTACTTATGAGTAACAGGAGTTCCCGGCAAATATTTTAACAGTCAGTCGCGAGTCAAACAATTCGATGATAATATGATTTATTTTGGATAAGACAATAACAAATAATCGCGTACTGTGCATAAAGATTACATTTTGTGGCGCGTTTGGGGTCAAGATATGTGCCGGTAATCATATGATGATAACTTCGGCTTTGAACTGTACACCGATTCTATTAATTTTCCACCATCGTAATACCGCTGAAATTACAAAAAATGAATTTTACACTTTACGTTTAAAGTCTAAAATCGAATCACATCATATATTAAAGAATAAATGAAATTGAACTCTTTTTTATTGAATTTTGAACTTTACGCTTATTTTGATGAATATGAGATTCAATCGCAACAATGAGTAGAACTGAAGGCCTGAATGATTACGATTATATTCTTAACTGAAGTCATATATGATTTCGGGGACTACCTAGATCACCTGTCCTGTAACTGATTAGTATTTTATTTGCCATATTTACCTCCAGGCTCAAAGCCCTTGTTTGTTAAAATTGTTTACTCATTTTCGGTTATTTGTTTTCTAATCAAACAAGTCCATAAATTTTGGTTGTTATTTTATATATAGGTCATTTTAAACACAATTTACGTGTTTTTTTATAATTCTATATTAACAAGTTTTAGTTCGTGAGGGACTATGTCGACCCAATTGTCCTCCTCCCAGGAGTGGTAGCCGTACCTTTAAACTGTCTCGTTGCATGGTATTAACCCGGGTATTAACGCGATCTTATGGTTTCATTCATTCATTTTTAGAAATCGCGGATCCAAGGCAATACATCTATTTTTACAAATTAAAGATCTAACCACAGAACGAAGAAAAAATAGTAGAAATGCGGCACGATAGTTTCAGTAGCGAAACCAATGTCGCCAAACACACATACAACCGTTAATAATACCGTGCATTACTAGTAATAATTGCTTTGATTGGTCTTATTTATCTTTGTTATACATTAAAAGTATTTATGGCGTTTATACTTTGAATCGAACAACCTTGAATATTTACGAAAAAGTTTAGACGTATTTTTACAAAAAGGTTCATATTGTCGAATTCATCCGTTGTTGCGTAAATACGCACAGCAATGACGCGCGTGCGCCACCTACTTAACACTTCCACTTGTTTTATGTTTTCTATGGATCTAACTCATGTGATAATTTGTTTGAGTTAATTATACTTTCATGATATGTAATATCTATGTAAATGAAATACTCTATATATTACAGCATTGTATATAATATCTTATTTTAACCTCCTACAGTGTAGCTGTAATGGTTAAATGTACTATTATTATTATTAGAGCTACATACTCGATTAGTAGCTAATCCACGAATCTCAAGCAAAGAAATGTACTTATTAGGCACTAGTGTAGAATCTATGGTCGGCATAAAATAGTTATTATTTAGACTGTTAATACAGTGCTTGTGATCATATCATTTCAATTGGCACACAAACATAATTGGAGGTTGTGTTAATATTGTGAAATATATAAATTTTATTTTATAAAATTGGCTTTTTATTAAAATTTTATTTTTTACCTTATGCCTGCAATGGATTCTGATAGTGAACGCGACTGCTACACAGGAGGCGAGGGTTCGTTCCCCGGTCTGTGCTAATATTTAAATGCATGAATATGACTATTTGCACTGGTCGGTTATGCTTCGGAGAGCACATTGAACCGTTGAGCCCGGTTGTCATACGAACAGGTAGTTGGACCCCTAAAAAGTTCGTCAGATGGAAAATATCGAAGTTCAACCGCAACGCAGTTACACTGGACAAAAGCGAACCCCAGACTTCGAGGTGACAGCTTCGGATGCGACCGGGATTAACGGAAGGATGATGATGATGATCCTGGTGGGAATTCAATACCAAGTTTAACAAAAACATAGAAATACCTAGCTTTATGGGTATAGTAAAATGATTTAGGTACATTATAGGTAGTAATAGGAAGTAGGTAGGTACCTGTTAACTGCATAATAGATACAAATAATTAATCATGCATGAGCATGACATCATCTCTCACATATATAATAATTCAATTACCTACTTACTTAACAAGTTTTTGAACGAGATTCAAGAACTTGTTAAGTAACCTTGGACAATATGCACTCGCCAAGTTGGTCTAAATAAACAACATATAAAATTCTCGTTGTTGCACGTTTTGAATTCCCAGATTATAATAATCATAGGTAAGTAGATATCATCCGCATTAGGTGCAAAATATTCATAGTACTTACATGTACATATTTATTACTATATCTGGTCTAACAGGAAGTTAGGTACTATATATTGACGATAGTCGGCTGACGAGTGACCAAAGGGTGATAAGGACAGTTGACAGGAAAATCCTGCTGTAAGATACTGACTATGTACTTAGTTAAAGTACGGTTTCCTTTGTCGCTCACATCCTTTTGCGATACAACCGTTGATATTATCGAAAGACTTCATCAGGCAGCAAAGAATTTTGTCGTCCATATGTCTTCAGCTATAAGAGCTTCTCTTGCTCACGGCGATGGTGAGATGCACGAGCACGTGGGCTGCCATTTCTGTGAGCACGTAATGATCGAGAAGGAGGCGGCAGAGCGGATTCGGTGGAGATCCTGGACCCGCACAGCCAGCGACGAGCGATGGCGACTCGGGCGTCGCCTCGTTGCGTCGGTGGTCGCCGAATTACCTCCGTTCTCCATGAGCGCAGGCTTGGGGGTGACAGGTGGAGATGCCTGCCCACCCAAATACCCTCGCTGAAATGGATACCCCCCTCCATGGGTATTTCCGCAAGGGGCTTTATCGTAGCGTAGGTACTTATTTCTACGGTAACAGATAGGTACTTGAATAAGTATTCCGATTGCCTGTAGTTGATTTTAGTTGTCTCATTTCATATAATGAACACAATATTGGTCTGTACGTGTAGGTACCTACCTATACATGCGTCAATGTTTATAATTCTCGCAACATAGTTTATAATAGCTTGTCAATGTCTAGATAACTACTCTGAACTGGCTTGTTCCAAACATCACATATATATATATATATATATATATATATATATATATATTTTCAAAAAACTTATGAAAATGCAATATTTGGTTAAAAACTGAAGAAAAATGCGTAGTACATTGTTGCCGATTACCAAGCTTGAAAAATTGCGGCGAATCCATTGCAACTTGCAAGGACTACTAAATACCTAGACGCGGTTTTTAAGTGCTATGTGTATACGAAACTGTATACCATTATTTATTTTTACGAGATAATTAGTAAATAAAAAAACATATAAATGCGAGTTTTTAAATAAATAAATCTTTTATATGCTATATTTACATGTAAAATTTCAAAAATCCGACACCACATTTCAAACCCATGCGGGAAAATTGTTGTAGATTCACAGATCACTTTAGTTTTTTACAGACAGCTGTTTTACTACAGTAGGTATAAGGTGTATTATATATCATAAGAAAACAACATCATTTTAACAATGCTTTATATTAAATATAGTATAAACTTGTACTCGATATAATGTACTCAATAAGAATATTATGCCGAAATAATATCACTGAAGTAACATTTTCTTTTTATTCTTTCTTCTTCCTCGGGCGCATGCAACAGACAGAGCTTGTATCTAACATGTTGTAGTCGGCGTCACCCTTGGCGCGAGACTCCATGAACTTGGCGTGGGTCTCTGGTGACAAGTAGTACGCTTTCACAGCCGGGAAGACCTTCATAGCTTCGATATAAGTTACCTGATAACAGAAGTCTTATTTATATTTTTTAGACACTTTATATTGATCGAGGCCTCAATATAATGCAATGAAGAATTAAAATTTTTGCCTGTTTCCATAGTGCACGTTTACGATTACTTATGTAATAAAATTTCATTTCATGTACACAATATTCAAGTTACTGAAAAAGAAATTGCTAAAAAATTAATTTATTATAAAAAGCAAGTATTTTGAATTGGGCAAGTAGTCATACATTTTGACGCTTATTTCTCGTTATTTTTGGCGGGAAAATCGAAGCTCTTCGATAATATTTTTACTATTCAGTTTCATTAAATAATAAAAAAAAAGAATAAAATCAATGCTCACCAATGCTGGATATTTGCTCTTCTCAATTGCAAACTCCGGTTTGCCAAAGATTGGTAGAGCCTCAAAACGCTCCAAGAATGGCCACAATGTATAGTCCACTAAACCAGGGCTGTCTCCATTCAAAAACTTAGTACCGCGGCTCTCAATCTCTTTTTGAAGAATTTCCAGACCCTTATGGTAGGTCTCTACCATAGTTGGAGTGAGAGCAAGAGAGTTAAATGCAGCAGTGTAGTATGCAGATTGAACCTGAAATTAGACGTTTTTTTATTTCAAAAGACCTTATGGATTACCTGGGGTGTTATCATGAAACGTCCAACACTTCAGTTCGCACAAAGCGATTTTCGTTCGCAATTACCGTCGTCGTAACACTTCGGTTTTCTTACGATAGGGCCGAACCACACAATGTGTTCCATGGGAGTGATTGAATGTTTTGGATATCGCACAAGGTCTTGTTCGTTTGAAAAGATAGAGATAGAGTTAGACCTGGTTTTACTTCATGGTACGGTATGGTTGTTTTGGCAGATCATAAATGATTTCCAAAAATGTCGGAATTTCAAAGTCCCAACTAAATTATAATTTTGTGATCTTTCGAAATGATTTCAACTTTAAATTTATACCATAATAAGACGAGAGAAAAATTGACCCTCAAATGACTGGTAAATAAAGTTGGGTAAAAAGTTCCGAGACTTTTGACCTTTTATCCACATCTCCTCATCTTTTAAATTTAATGTTATTTTTATAGCTTGGTTATGAAAATTAGCTGTTACCGTTTGTTACTTTAGCATTTATGGATACATTATTATGTAGCAGTAAAACGAGGTAAATCAAAACTAGGTATGTATTGTCATTGTTGAGTTGTTCAAGTATGTATTCGTCTTTATAAATCGATAGTTTGTGGTATGCTGTTTATTGTTATTTACGATCAAACATTTAATGATATTGAGGTTTACGTCAGTTTTGCACTCATAACTAGTGATCAATTTTATGGACGTTTTTTCAATAAACTCCCACTTATTATTATAAAATAAGCAATATATCAAATACAAGTTTAACGTGAATTATCATCATTCATTTCAGCCATAGGACGGAAATTGCTCAACATAGGGCCTCTTCAATCGACCCCCAATCAGATCGGTTGGAAGTGGTATGCATCCAACGGGTACCCTCAGCTAAAAGGAGTTTTTCCGAATTAAAATTAATAAAAAATATTTAGAGAGTAAAATGGGCCAGGAAAGACTTTCAGCTTTGGCATCTATTGAGGCAAATATTGCATCTAATCTGAACTACGAGACAGTTATTAAAGAGTTTAGTGAAGTTAAAAGTAGAAAATTTCTGTTTCTTTAATTATGTAATAAAATTAGTTTTGCATTTTTATAAAAAATATGTTTGAGTAATTTTTTCTCTTAATCAAATTAATAATCCCACATTACATATCTCTCACGTCATTCATCATTGCAAGAGATGTCTTGTACAGTCTCACCTCCGGCAATCAAGGACCCAGCATAGACGGCGTGCGTTTAAATCGGTTCGAGTCCGACATATCTACCGATTTTGGCGGAGGTGGTATTCGCGGGAGTTTTTGCGCACGCAAAAAAAGCTTTATCTGCGTACTGCGTACTGGTAAACGAGTCTGACATGGTGAAGTTTTTGTACAAACATTTCAGTGATTCAATGTAGTCTATATGGAGTGTGGAGAGATGATTTTTTTTATACAACAATATTTTTATATATTTTATAAAGTCGCAGACAAGCACGCGGCCCACCTGATGGTAAGAATATTTTTGAGATTGTGAATATATCTTTAAAATTGCTTCCCTAGGAACCCACGTAAAAAAAAACAATTAGACCAATATCGAGGGATACAGTTTGCTATTGCGATATTAGCTTTGCTACTAATTGAGTGTCTCTTTCAGATTTCTCCGTTCACCATTCCAGGGGAGCACTCTTTAACTTGCTAATTTATACTCTAAGATTATAACCTATTGTACTTACCCCAGCAAAACCTTCAACAATCATCTTGTCTTGAGCTCGGCGCAGAGGGTCATTGGATTGCAAGGGCACCTCAGGGTACTTCTCATCCAAATACACATTAATTATGTTGCTGTCAAATATTGCTTTGTTTTGTTCATATTCAAGAGCAGGTACAGTGCCTGTATTGATTAAAAACAAAAATAAATCATGTGTTGCACTTCATCTTCGGGTTGTTAGACTAGTTTCATAAATTAAAAATGTCCAACTAGTAATAAAGTCCAATAATAAAAAAGGTCCAATACCAATAATATACAAAAATAAGAATTTCCAATATGAGTAATGTAAAATCACTACATAGTATAAAATAAAGTCGCGTTTTCTGTCCCTATTTTTCTTGTCCCGTTGTATGCTTAAATCTTTAGAACTATGCAACGGATTTTGATGCGGTTTGTTTCAATAGATAGAATGGTTAAAGAGGATGGTTTATATGTATATAACATCATGCTACGACTAACAGGTGCGGAGCAGGAATGAAAAATGTTGCAAAAACGGGGTGACGCAGACGAAGTCGCGCGGGTCAGCTAGTATAATAAAAATGTCTAATTTTAATTATGCCCAAAAATAAAAAGTCCTATATGAATACATAATGTACAATAGAATAATGTACAAAAATTAGTAGGGAGGGTGGAGGGGTTTAAAGGGTCACTAAGAAAAATACAGAATAATTTGGATGAAGAAGAAAGTGACTCTCTGATATTCAATATTGGGGGTCATGTCCCTTGCGACCTCTTCCTTCAGACCGCACCTGATCAAACTTTTCTAAAAGATTGTTTTATAAAACAGCACAGCATGATAAGCACATATGGAAATAGTTACCTACACTAGTATTACACATACATAGGTAAATATCAATTGGCATTTCAGTATTACTCTGATGATAAGATAAAATAAACAGTGATATTTACTTTTGTACAGATACAAAATATACTAAATACTTATCATCACTACTATTTAAACTAGTAGAACAGTGTCACAATGACAATGCAAGTTAAAATTTATGTGAGAGCTGTAAACTTTTGACTACCGAGTATCAATATACTTATTAAATACAAGCTGATGCGCATGGCTCCATCTGTGTTTATATTAATTATAAAACTCTAACTTTGGTCATATCATTCTACTCATCTAATCTGATCTACGAACTAAAAAACTTACAGTAGTTTTAAGTCTGATCAAGGTTTTCCTAATAAAAAAAACTGATTTGAAATTCATTCAGTACTTCTTGCATTGCAATTAGATTAAAATTATCTTTAGAAGTGTATTTAACATAACACAAGTATTTTTTTTATATCTTCAATGTGTAGACACAACAAATTTACAATTTTATACGAGAACAAGGTTAGGTTAAGCTTCCTTTTCTCAGGCTCCTTTGTAGTTTTTTCTATATATTATTTTCTGAGTGGTTTAAGTTCTGCTTTTAAATTAAACAAGTTCTTCTTCTGTCGAGTCGACAGCATTTCCATTTGCCATCATGGTGTAGTAATTTGTTTCACAGCAGTGCTGCTGCTCACAGAGAGGGCCCAAGCATAGATTTCACTTTTCCAGAAGGTTTATTACATCCCCTTCCAAGTAATTTAAGCACTATACGAACTATTTCAGAAAATTTTATCAATGTAGGTATTTGAGGAAAAGTGATCAAATATCTCAACTGTAAAATAATTATTTGTACCTGTTGTGTTTTACTTTCTGCCTTTATTAACTGTATATTATTTATAGTTTTATTTGATTATTAATTTGTACATAATAAGTAGATATATTAATTATGGTTTAAGTGTTTCGAATGATTGTATGAATTTATTTTCCTCATTTAATGTATTTATAAGATTACTAATGGAATAAATTTAGCCTGTTTTTGGTTGAAATCAAAATTTTACCTTTGGGACTGAAGTTGTATATCCACTCCGGCTTATGATCCAAGTTGATAAAAACTGTATCATACTGCAAATTTTTCGCGTTCAAAACAAGGACGGTTCTCTCAGCATATGGACAGAACCTCATGGCAAATAAGCGTAGCTTCCCGCCATATTCCGGTAAGGAATCCCCTTTTGAAATCATAAAATTTGGTTATTCATAAGCAGTCAGTAAAGTCTGTAATCATTTTAAATTCCAGATATAGAACTTACCGGTCTGTAAATGCTTTTCAGACATTTTACGCACTATTTTATTTCCAAGTTCTTATGAGTTCAACAAAATAGTAATGCAGTATAAATGCAAATTAATGCTGCGAGCTATATATCAGCAAAACAGTTATTTTATTGAATGAGTACTTTCAGCACTTGACTCAGTTGCGGAAAAATCCGGTTTCCCAACCAAGATCTCTGAATCTGAACTGAATGGTAGGCTTGTTGAAAAAATATCGATACATCGATATATCGATATTATTTTTTCAATACATCGATATTTTTGAGCGATATTTAATTCTTCGATACATCGATGTATCGATATTAAATTCCAGGTATCGAAAAGGTATAAAAAACGATATTTATTATGATATAAAAGTCCTGAAAAGAAAGCTTTTCAACTAAAACTTTTAGGCAACGTATGCTTTTATATAGAATGCCTGCTGTTACACCGGCAATGTTTGAAATAAATAGGTACATTTACGTTTGTATTTGCGGAAGGCTTCGCGGAAATTCTATTTCTAAATCGTTATAAAGACATTAATTTGAGCTTACTTCTAACCTAATCTATCCAAGTCAAATTACGCTATGTGGACACTGCGCCTTAATTTGGATACATATAAATTAGAAGGCGAAGGTGGAAACAAAGCTCCTGCGTTAGCCTTCGTGGTTGTTTTTTTTGTAACCACCATTTATTTATATTAATGCCCGCTGAGTTTCTTGCCGGAGTCTTCTCAGGCCGGGGCCGCGATTCGAACAGATGGTCCATTTGCTCACTTATTTATAAAATGCCTACTGTTGATATTGACAAATTTTGTAATGCCGTTTAATGTTCTAAACAGAATAAATGTTTTTTGAATTTTGAATTATGTTTCTTGATAACATTTCATATTTCAATTGCTGGCTGCGCAATGGGCATTCTATTAGGCAGGCTTAGACATTTATAGAAAACCGGTTTATACACATTGCCGGTAATGTTTATGTATATAAAAACAAATAAGTATTCATAGTGCCATTATTCTCTGGCAAATCATAGCGATATATCGATATATCGATATTTTTTTATAAAAATATCAATATCGATATTGATATATTTTTTTTATATCGATACAATATATATCGATACTTTTTTGCACTTCCAACATCCCTACTGAATGGAACTGAATGACTTGACTATTGACTGACACTACTGACAGAAACAGAAAAACCGACGAAGGAGACAGTTGACAGAACCACAGAGTATTTAACCGAGCAAAAGAGTTTCCTCTATGATCGTTTAGCATTGTCGTTTATACTTTGTCTAATATAGGATGATAATTTTGACAGGTCTAAGTAGGGTACCCCATACAGTACAATCGTAAATGAATCCATTCGATATTCGATTTTCGTTCCCGTAGAATATGGTATCGATGTTACATAAATAGTAAAACATTTATTTCTTATTATTTTATGTACTTAGGGTATTATAATTTTATAAATATTTGTTTACTTAAGGTGACACTTCATTAGTGCGGCGCGGCATTACCTAATCGCACTTTACTGCAAATATAGATTGATAATTGCTACAGTTACTGCCATTTATAGTAAAATATTTATGTTTTATATTATATCTAGTTAATTCTATTACCAAAATTGTAGTAGATAAAACTTAAACATAATATTATTTTCATAAATTAATAGATTATGTTCGATTTATTGGATTCGTTTGTCTACAGTCAATTATGCTGTATTCTTGCAAGGCACTACTCTACGATAAGTGGGCGGTACTTGTCTATGAATTACGATAATTTTTGAGGTATTACTTTGTTTATAAAAATACGTTACTTCATAGACGTGAACTGTCAAAATTATCACCCTAAATTAGACAGAGTATAGTCATAAAATTATACATCAATGAGTGTCAATGAGTCATAAATTATAAAATCCTGTTTAAGCTAAGGGCACCAATAGATAACACTTTAAGGACAAATCAAACTTTACACAAAAAAAAACTAACATTTTTTATCTTAGACCTAACCTAACAGGTTAGCCGATTTTATTTTATTTTTTGTTTGATCACTGACTGAGTGAGTGAACGGGTCTTAAAATGATTATAGCTTTTCTGATGAAAATCTGTCTTAGCCAACGCCGCTGCCAGAAAGTTGCTGATTACCAACTTCTTCACAAGTCACACAATATGGATTTGAAATGAAATGTGAAAAAACTTGACTAGGTAGTAGGAATGCACTATAAATGCACTTTAACATTTAATATTGTTCAGATATTAGGTAGCAGATGCCATTCCGAAATATAATGAACCATGCTTCAGAGATGCCGTTATGCATCTTTCAGGCATACCTAAATGAAATATTTACTTTTCTGAAAATAAAGGTTTTCTCAAAAGTGATATTTTTGGGTGTCATGAATTTTGGCACTATAATAAGAGATAACACCATTTAAAACTGCTGTAAAATCTAGTCAAAATAGGCAATTATCTAACTATCTAACATTTGTTTTTAATTCTTACGTCTGATACTCTCCAAGACTCTCTTGGTAGTGCTTTTGCGGCTAAGCACGTAATTAATTTCCTTGCGATTTACACGGCATAGTAAGGAATTTTTTTTGAAGGGTAAATTTATTTTTTCCAAATTTCGGGTAGATTTTATTTTCGGCATATTAATTTCTTTTTATACAAAGTGCCCATGAGCTAGGCATGAGGTACCTATGTATGTATGTATGTTTTAAATCTGCCTGTCATCTCGGCACTTTCCTAATATCTATACGTTGAGCCACTGGTCACGGGTGGTGGTACACTACCAACTAGTAATCGAGCTGGCTTAGGCCCCAAATATGCTGCTAAGTATGATTCTTACCCTACCTACCATGATACACCTATCTATAACCTATTTATTTACGACGCCTTATCTATACAGTACAGTTAGGCATTATAATTTTGATTACATAGGTAGTTGTGTGTACAATAGGTATTATGATAATGCAGCCATTTTTCACACGATTCCAAATAAAAAGATTCGATTACGTACTTAATGCGTCATTCTTTTTATCACCCAACTTATTGATACTGGGTATTTATATATAAAAGCTACGACTTTAGAGGTATTAGTCCAAAATATTAAGCACCCAAGTGTAGTAGACGTAGAACTCAGCTGCGTCATACTTTCAAGTCAGCCTTGCCATACATAATTAATTGGGCAACGCACAAAACATAGTCATAACATAACACACAAGTAAGGTATAATAGTTTGCTGTCAAAAATTATTTTGTTAATAATGTTATTATCAGTGACAAGTTTTACTTTGAAATTGTTTGTTTCGTCATTTCAAGGAATTCGAGCAGTGGGCCAAGTTTTAGGATACATATTATCAAGTAATATGACGGCGCTCAAGGTCAACTTTAACACTAAACATCTGATGAAAGGTTAGTTATATAGCATTTTATAGAGTTGAAGAGATTGTTTGTTTGTTTGAACCACAGAACAATGAGTATTTATATATTTATTCCGTGGTTTGGAAGCGCCAATCTCAGGAACTACTGATTCGAATTGAAAAAATATTTTTGTGTTGAATAGTCCATTTGTCGATAGATTCCCGTACAATATTGGAAAATTTATAAGTAAATAATTTAATGGAGCCACGGGTAAAGCCGGGGCGGGTCAACTTGTATACTAATAAAAATTGCATAGGTACTGTCTGAAACCTATTTAGAAAATCGAGATTTATATCCACAGTCTACACTGTACAATCAATCATGGTGTAATGTGCATGTAGTACCTATGTGGCCTAGATGTCGCTGTTGCTTGGGTATTGGTTACTCTAACTAAAGTTACTAGATATATAAGTTACCAGATATCCTCGCTCAATATCGTTATTATTGACTTTGAAAGATAAATGGCAGGAATCAATAACATAATTATCTAAGTAGGTATTTATAACACTGATAATGATACGAACGAACGAACACACGTTGGAACAACTGATTACGATACGATTATTATTGTTTATATCGATTGCACAGCTATAAATAAATCGAGGATTATCAACCTACTGGACGTGTTGAGCTAGATCTGTTAGTTTAGTCATACCTAAAAATGAAAGTTCTTTGAAGCATACAAGCACACATGATGTAGGAATGCTTTTAATTGGGTTAGAGATGGATTATTCTGTTTCGAAACGACTTTTAAAACGTAGTACGGTAGGTACGGTTGGTTAATCCGAATAAAGAGCCGTCATTGACTGCCTATGGATTATTGACCATCGTTGCACGACTCCATTGGTCCGGAGCCACCGTAACTTTTGATGTGGCTGCAAAAGGCAGGATCTAGGTATACTATAGTATTAAGCAGACGTTATCTAAGTAGGTACCTATCTGTACAAAAAAGTAAGTAATTGTTGTTTGTATCGAAATGTGTTGCTTGTAATCAGACAGTCATAATGATTTGCAATAATTGTTAAGTATATTTTTCTACAACGTGTTACTGTCTGAACACGTTTATTATACGTTTATTAAATTTAAAAAATCGGCATCATAAATGCAAATATCATAACGAAGATTCATTATATCTAGTTAATATACAATTCGAATGTTTCGATGTTCATCGAAACATTTACATTTAAAATGTTAAATTCTATTCAAGGTACTTCTGGTTAAAGAATCGTTAGTAACAGTAAGAATAACAGATGGCCGTTGGAGCCGAAAGGTTGTCGAATGGAGACCACATACTGGTAGACGAGGCGTAGGATGGCCCCTGCGAGATGGACCGACGTAATAGTCAAAGTCGCAGGTACCCGTTGGATGCAGTCAGTTCTGCACGGTCGGATTGGAGGTCGATTGGGGAAATGATGATGATGATGATGATGATTAATAACAGCGGAAAAGGGGTCATTTAGGGCTGGGGTTTTATAGAGGCAATTTTGTCGGCAAGGTGCGGGTAATTTCGTCGGTTCTTGTCGTGTCGCTGTTGGCCTTGATCAGTGCCATACTTAACAAGTTTAGCAAGTATTTGTATCGTCAAACGCACAGTGAATCCATGTAATGCTAAAAAGTTGTAGGTACCTACCTAATTTCGTTCGTTCGTAATTAGAATTTTGCGTACTATCAACAGGATTGCATCTTATTTCATAGCGATGCAGTGATGCTCAGACCAATTTAGATTGTGTCAAATAAATTGAAACTTGGAACTTAGGTATACTTAACTAGCTGACCCGCGCAACTTCGTCTGCCTCACCCCGTTTTTGCAATATTTTTAATTTCTGCTCCGCACCATGATGTTTAGGCATACATATAAACATCCCTTTTCAATCACTTAACAGCATCAAAATCCGTTGCGTAGCTTGAAAGATTTAAGCATACATAGGGATATAGAAACTTTGTTTTATACTATGTAGTTTTTTTATTTTTTATACTACGTAGGTGGCAGACAAGCACACGGCCCACCTGCTGGAAAGCAGCCACCGTGGCCTATGAATGTGTGCAACACTAAGGGTGTCACACACGCACTGCCCACTCTGAAGGGAAAGGGGGAGAGCTGGGAAGGGGTGGAGAGGCTAGGAAGGGGAGGGGAAGGAGGGTACAGTGAGCTCTGGCTACCCTACTTACTGGCGGGAACACAACACGATTTAGTGATTATCTAGATAATATAAACTGCTTTTCAGGTGATCCTTTGCCCCCCTTCAATGGAAAACTGCGGCTTTTCAACATGCGGTACTGTCCATTCGCTGAGCGCGCCGCCTTGGTCCTCCTCGCCAAGAATATCGACCATGAGGTCATCAACGTGGACCTTGTGGACAAACCGGAGTGGCTTGCTTCCAAAAGTCCTCTTAGTAAGTCAGATTTACATGAAACTGCAATGCTCATATATTGCAGTATAATTTTTTTTTATTGTGCGTATAATCCCCAGGGATACCGATGGATGTTATTATGTCGGAATCGAACGAAACGCACGTGATCGAAGGGTCTTTAATTGCCGGACATGAGATATACAAGACGTATTCGTCGCTCCCCGGCAGACTCGGCGTCCATTCTACCTTAATCATAATAATATTGCTGCTGCAAGACCTAGGGGTTTACCTGTCACATTGATTTCATTTTATAAAGTTGCCATAAAGTAACTACGTAAGTCCTAATGTACTTCTTGACATGTTTCAGCAAAGGTACCTGCTTTAGAGATCTCAGACGGGGTATCAATTTACGAAAGTTTGGTCATTGTGGAATACTTAGATGACGCCTACCCACAGAGACCTATGTTACCCAAGGACCCCCTGCAAAAAGCTATCGACAAGGTGCTAGTCGAAGCCTGCTCACCACTGGTAAGCTTATTTGCTGTGTCTGGACTAACTATTAGGTAATATTAATAATAAATTCCACACCAGCGCTATCTAGACTCAAAGTGAGCATAGCTTAGGTACAGAGGTGAAGAGTGAAATTTTTTAAAAGGGAAGCTGGTGAAGAATTTTTGACCTCTTATAGAGCTACCATAGTGTAGGTAAATTGCATTATTCTTTGCAGAGCAAGCCGGCAGGAATGGAATCGTTTTATGCGAACCCCTCGACACTGATAGTTTAACTAGTTTGTTTTATGGAATCTAGAATGCTGACTTTTTACGTACATATTCAATTAAGTATATGCAGTACCTACTTCGATATCGCGAAGAGGTTGTGGGGTCCCGATGGAAGCTATCGAAGTTCAACCGCGAAGCAGTTAGACCGGAAAAAGCGGATCCCGAGTTATAAGGTGACAGCTTCAGATACGACCGGGACCAGATTGATGATGATGATGATGATTTCATTAAGTTTAGCATAGGGTTTTGCTCCGCTGTACCCCTGGTTTATACCATCGGTGGTAGAACGGGTAAAATTGGTATGCTCCATAGTTCCCCTCAGGGGTAGAGTGGAGAAAATGTATATGATCCAACATTCCCCTCCTGACTTCTTCTATTAAGGTGTATACACACATATTTGGATCGACAAGTCCATCGATAGGTGGAGAGAGAAAAGAAATTGAAAAAATAGAGGGAAAAGAAAATGAATTTATTCAAAATCTAATTTGAATTAATAATTAATAACCACCGGTGGCATAAACCAGGGGTACATCGGAGCAAAACCCTTAGCATATAGAGTTAGCTGAGACGCTGAGACTTCTACTTTATACACCCTTCTAAAGTCCTACAAAATTCTCAACTGTAAACGGATGTGTGTACCTTACTTACCTATTTTTTGTATTTTTTCTAGCGTACACAAATAAAATCTTCTAAAAATTAAGTATCATTTCTTTTGTATTTTCTAGATAATATCCTTGATTTTCAAACTGGTAAAGGCACCAGGTCAGATTACTAGTGATGTTGTAGCAGGCTACCATCAAGCATTGGACTTACTGCAAAGTGAACTTCAGAAGAGGGGCACCAAGTTCCTAGATGGAGCGGAGCCTGGTTATGCCGACTATATGCTCTGGCCCTGGTTCGAAAGACTGAGTGCCCACGATGAAAAGGAGGCACAAATTGACGAGAAAAAATACAAACCACTGGTTAGTACCGTTTAAACACAAAATACATTGAAATATTGAAATACAAAATATGTTGTTATTATTCGATATGGTTAACCTTCGATATTACTCTCTTTTTACCTGTATAGTTTAATCACTATGGCGAGGGTCTGAAGCAGGTCGTTCCATTCGCAACTCGTCCAAATAGCTACTTGTCCCATTCGCAACTCGTCCAAATAGCTACTTGTCCCATTCGCAACTCGTCCAAATAGCTACTTGTCCCATGCGCAACTCGTCCAAATAGCTACTTGTCCCATTCGCAACTCGTCCAAACAGCTACTTGTCTCATTCGCAACTCGTCCAAATAGGTACTTGTCCCATTCACTACTCGTCCAAATAGTTATTTGTCCCATTCGCAACTCGTCCAAATAGCTACTTGTCCCATTCGCAACTCGTCCAAATAGCATTCGTAACTTGTCTCATTCTCAAATCGTCCCGTTCGCGTCCCGTTTAAAATTATGCCATAAAAAGTCAAACTTTCACCAAGACACAAGTTCTAAACATATTTGATACAAAACGCTTCTCAAAAACTTTATTATGTTATTGACAAATCTTCAACCTTAATTAATCTCATACTTAATTATGTTACCTATATGAAACGAGACAATTACTTGTTTTAAACATATAGGTATTAGCTTGTCTCTAACAAATTGCAAGCAAATTTAGGTTTTTTTTAATAATGGCACGTCAATTTGACTTCACCTCGCCAGATGTTAAGCTGAAGTGCTACAATGGTGGCGCTCAGCTTGACGGCCTCATCAGATGCTTTTTCACGCCCCGCTTAAAGGACCCGGGACTGTAAGACCCTTGTTAAACCTTGGTAAAAACGGCTCTGTAGCAGAAGGACAGATTCGCAAAACCCCGGAATAGCAAAATCCCAGATTAGCAGAAGGACAGATTAGCATAAAGGCAGAAGTACAGGCGCACACAGTAATCGTAATGAAAAGAAAAAATGAATAACAGTGAATTTTCTTGTAAATTAGATATGTTGTTTTCAAATGCTTTCTGTATTGGTTCCAAGTTTTTACATGCTTCTTCCCTGCACAGGTGTGACATTTTATCTGTGGTATTGCGTTGAAAGTCACAAATGCAAGAATAGTTCGTTTCTCTTATTATTTCGTTTCATATAAATAGAACATATCCTAACTCTATAGGTATGACAATTAAAAGTGTCCATATAGAAAGAGGTGACAAATTAGTAACAATGTTGATGTTAACGGAAATGTATGTAATCCGTCATTGTATACAATTCCTATGAAATGTATGTAATTCCTAAAATCGCACGGAAATGTGTGAAATATTATACTTACACATTACACATTTCCTAGGAAATCTATACATTTCCTAAATAGAATCCTTCGAAAATGTAAGATATTGGTGGGTACGCGGGGACAGCGGGACGAGGGGGAGGGTATTGCTTCGCCTGATTAGGATTGCAGCGTCTGTTCAAAAATTTGATTTTATAAGAATAAAAATAAGTTGATTTTGTGATACTTTAAAAGTTAATACATAGTTGATTTTAGAAGTTTTAATTAGTAAGATAATATGACCATATTATTATTATTTTACGGTATGACTGTTACCCCATTGTCTCAATAAGTGATATTATAAAAAAATAGCCGCGGTAGCCTAGTGGTATGGGTAATGGACTGCTGAGACGAGGTCTCGGGTTCGATCCCAGGTTTACCATGGCACACACCAATGACTGCGATGCTTTTCGAAGCTATGTGTGTATTTATCGCAGGTTTATAAATGCCCGGTTAATGGCAATAGGCTCGCCACCTACATTGGGACCTAAATATAAACTGGCGAAATGTGGGTGCTAGCACCTCTGCCTACCCCTTCGGTTTTTTACATTTCCTAAATAGTATCGGAATTGTACACATTTCCTAGGATTTGTATACAATTCCTTAATTTCATACCTTTCCGGTAACATTGACAAGATTTATATTTGTTACGGACGCGACGGTACATTTTCTGCCTTTATGCAAGTCTGTCCTATTGCGAATCTGGGATTTTGCTATTCTGGGATTTTGCGTATCTGTCCTTCTGCTACTAACCCGTAAAAACGAGTGGTTAGGTGCTGATCCGATATGGTTATTGATGAATCCTCAGACGGAGAAGACAGCTGAAGGAAAACGATGCAAAATTTTCAAAACTTTGAAGCTATGGCCTATTCATTTAAATTAATCTGCAACTTATCTGCTCATACCTTCCTATTAGATGCCCTATTTTCAAATACTATTCATTATAAATTTCAGGTGGATTATATCGCGAACATGTGGGAAGATCCAGTAGTGAAACGGTATTCAGTGCCCAAAGAAGTATTCAAATCTTTCTATTTAGACTACGGCCAGAACAAGAAACCTGATTATGATCGACTTCTTGAGGTGTAATCAATGAATAATATTATGTTGAAACTAGCCGACAAAAAGATGACCTCGTATTTGCAACATTTTCCATTCCTTCTCTACACCTTTTGGCCACAGCATGATGGTATATACATATAAACCATCCTCATCAGTACCGTGTTAAAATCCGTCACGTACCACTTTTAGGTATATCTTAAAACATAAACAGGAACGGACAGACCCCGGGAAGAAACTTTGTTTTATACTTTAGAGATATGAACAATAAATTGTTATTAACTGGTAACTACTTAGCGTAATATTTATTTTATACCCAAGTTTCTTCAATGTTCCTTCTTTCCCTTTTTTTTTCATCATCATCATCATCATCATCATCATTTCAGCCACAAGACGTCCAATGCTGAACATAGGCGTCCCCCATCGACCTCCAATCCGACCGGTTGGAGGCGGTCTGCATCCATAGGTACCCGCGACTTTGACTGTCGTTCGTCCACCTCGCAGGAGGCCGTCCCGCGCTTAGTCTACCGGTACGCGGTCTCCATTCATTTTTTTTTATCCTCTCATATTTATAAGACCTGGAGGAAGTTTCTTTGGTTCTATCTATATATGGACGTCGTCAGTACGCACTGTTTTCTTCCATATTCTTTGAGCTTTCCCTTCTGCCTAAGCCATATGGAAGCGGTATGACAGAGCCCATAAACGTAACCACGTAATTACAGGTGTGCCTTGCCTAGCCGGGCGGCAGAAGGACTTATCTTCTGCCGCACCAGAGACGGGCTTGCCGCCCAGTAGCGGCGGGCGACTCGCACGGCGATGGCGGAAGATGATGTTCCCGCCATTGTCGATATGCGATGATGACGGACACCGTGGTGGTTTAGTGGGTAGTCTGGCCCCCGGTAGATGCCAGGAGTCCCACACAAAGTTCGCCCCCCTGCCCCCATGATGGGGGGTGAGCGAAATGTGTAAATGCATTCCACCACGTAAAACATAAAAACCTAGTAGTAGTAGTAAAGGTAGCCTAGTGGTATGGGTAATGGACTGCTGAGACGAGGTCTCGGGTTCGATCCCAGGTTTACCATGGCACACACCAATGACTTTTCGATGCTTTTCGAAGTTATGTGTGTATTTATAGCAGGTTTATAAGTGCCCGGTTCATGGCAATAGGCTCGCCACCATCATTATTAAAATAGGACATTTGGACCTAAATATAAACCGGCGAAATGTGGGTGCTAGCACCTCTGCCTACCCCTTCGGGGGTAAAGGCGTGATATTATAAAAAAAAAGTGTACTAGCAGAGACAACTCTTTTACAGTACGTTACAAGGATAAGCTAACTGCGGCCACAGGAGATCTACAAGTGGTTTGCCGCGTGACATCCATTGAATGTGTTCAAATATATTTTTTTTTGTAATTGGACGTAATTATGATACCACTATAGTTAATAACTATAAATATAATGATTTATAATGAAGCAATGTTTTTGTTCAGAAATATAAATAACACATAAATAAAATATAGAGGCGACGACGTATTGCCCTTGGTACACCAAGGGCAAAACACATGGTCCTGGTACATTTTTGAATAAGAAAATCAAGTTTTACTTAACTTACAGAAAAATTAAACTACCACTTCAAGAGTCATATCACAACAATAGTCTTCTGAATTGTATAACTCTGAGTTATACTCCCTGATGAGCCAAGCCCTTCAGTCTTTTCAGTTATCCACTTGTGTTCCACACATTGAGCATAAAAAGGAAGTGGCCACAGATGAACCAATATCAACCCGTGATTCTTCTGATAATAGATTTAATTTAGCAAAATAAATAGTATCAGAAATTAATTTCGATGCTATAGTCAGTTGCTTTTGGCCTATATCTCGCAATTGTAAGCCTATAGATCTACCCATCACCTCCCAATCCTCATTTTTCATTGCAATATCATTTAAAATAGGACTTTTACTTTCAAGTTTTTTAAACACTGTGATCTTTGATTTCTCTTTGCAATCTGTTCTTCTGATCGTATGTTCTTGTGACGCATTTGCCTCATAATCGCTATCATCAGTAGTATCCCCAGGTGTTTTCTGAAAAATTGGTATTGACATTAGGTACGTTTTATAGTGTCGGGTGTGTGTTGTGTATTGGTTATGAACTAAGCAGAAGGTAGTTAGATAAACTTAGATCATACCAAAAACATAAATGTGAAAAAGGAGAGCCAAATTCAATACAAAAATTACGTTTGGCTGTGGGCTTCGACGCAAAAGGATGGAGATTGTCATGAGTGTCAAGTTCTATCCAAATATGTATTTATAGGAAGTAAATAACACTATGAACAAGTATTAAAATCTTTTTCTTTCCTTTATTGGAAACCTATAGTAATTACTGTTATTTAAAAAATGTGGGATTTTAAAGTAGGTTACATTTGACTTAGCCAGTTTTCTTTAAGTAGGTAGGGTCAAGTGTCCAACAATGAAACACATAAAATTTATAACCTCATACATCTTTTATTTTTACTGGTAGAAGTATATTAATTTACAGGCATGTAGTCAATTTGATTGGTTATCGGATGTCATGTGTAGATTTTGTAAATAAAGTAGTTTGAATAGACAAAAAAATAAATACTAGGAAATGAGATTTGTATCATTGTGTCCATAGGGGCGTACACAATGAAACACCATATATTCAACAATGAAACATCTTTTAACTAAACTGTGTGTATATGATATTTTGTGTAATTTACTAGAGGTTTCACAAAAACAACTTGATTTCAATCACAAAAGGCTTTATTCTTAATTTTACTTAGTAATGGCAATGACTGGGTAACTACAATTAAAAAAATTTTTAGGCACTTCCATATCAGTCTTGGAATTATACAATGGCTGAGATCACTTTCATCTTCTTCTATCAATCTAACTATCACTTATCATCTAATAAATCACAGAATTAAAAAATCACAGGTATCAAAATGTCAACGACATAAATATAAAATATAACAAAATTTGTTACCATTTAATGGTAATAAAAATCTAACGCAACTTCATATTTGGTATCACACGAACAGGAAAGACATAAGTTGAGTTTCTGTATTTCGATCCATTTATTTGTGGTGGAGGAAGAATCATCTTTATCTCCTTCATGTCAATTTCAGAAAGATCAGGCTCCAGCGGCATATAAAATTTCATAAGATCTTTGACTTTCAGTCTCATAAATGAAACCCCGACTTTGTTTTTATTTATTAGTTCTGTTATTTGGGCAACATAATAGACTTTTAATTTTTTTGAATCCAACAAAACAAGCACATAATCACCTTCCTGAGGCAAGCGAGTAAGCTTTTTGAAATTTTCCGTTATCAAAGGGAAGCCATCCTCCTCTAGTTCTTCATTAAATTCACTAATATCAGACTCACCTTCTTCCATGTAAACTACTTCCTCGTCTTCCTCACTTGTTGTATCTGAGTCATACCTTACAATTTTGCATTTCTTTATTTCACCTTTGTCGTTCAGAACTTGCCGTTTAGTTGTCTTTGCCCTTAACTTTCTATCTTGTCTTTTCTGTCGTTCCTCAGCTATCCGATCTTTTTCCGGTGTGTCTGTCGCTACCATACTTTTACCGAGCTTTCTTGGTTTGCGCTTCCCAGTACGTGGACCAGCCTTTAATGGAGGCATAAATTCCTTAGGTGATTTGAAATGACTTTGTAAACCAGAAGTGCTTGCACTAGTTTCTTCTACATGATGAGTGGTCGCTCTAAACAGTGAAGTTGATTCTGGTTCATTAGACTTCGTCGGAATGCAAACATCATTCACACCACATGTGGCTTGGGCAGAAATTTCTCCCCACAGAAATTCCTCAGCTACAAGTATTGATGGACTTTCAGCACGTGTCACATCAGATAAGGGACTCTCAACCCGTGCCACAACAGATCCATCATTAGTGCGTTCAACCTCTGAAGAAGTTGGAGCAATATTCTCGCTAAGGTGAAGTTCATCAGGAGCGATAGCTGTAGAATGAGATAGCTCTGGTTGTTCTCTATCCGTCACCAATGACGGCATGAAGTCAATCTCTGTGAAAACGTCTGCGTCGTACGGAAAAATACCACATTTTTTGAAAGCAGATGCAATATTTTCCGGAGTCATTGCTTTTGCATATGCTGCACCCACACACTCGGCGACATTGTAAACAGTCATTTGCTTACCGGGATGTCTCATTAGCCAAGAATCCACAGCTTTATTGTAATACCCTTTAAAGGGTGCAAGCAAGCCCACATCAAGAGGCTGCATCTTTGCAGTCGTATGTGGATGCAGTGTAAGCACTGTTACTCCAGCTTGTTTAGCTAAATCCAGGGCTTCTATACTGAGGTGTGATTCGTGGTTATCCATGATTAGTAATGCTGGATTATCTGGACTTGCTGCGGTATGTTTGATAAAATGGGCCATTACTTTAACAAATAATTCCGCATTCATCCACCCCGTTGGAGTTGCTAGTCCAAGAGATCCTGCTGGAGCCCCATTTATCATGTAATCCTTATAATGTTTCCTTGGAAAAACAAGGACCGGAGGCAGTGCTTGTCCTGATGCACATACAATTGCACATGTTGTTACTAATGTACCGCGTTCTCCGCTGGTTATTTTACAAATGTTATATTTGCCTTTAGGCGCCATAACTTTTGCCGACTTTTGAACGGTTGTAGTGGCAGTTTCGTCTAAGTTGTAGATCCTACAACCGTTCCCAAAAGAAGGATGACGTTCTATGACATTCTTCAGATTTTTAAAGAAAGAGCGAACAGTTTCTACATTAAATGCGGTTGCACGTGCCATACTGCATGCTTCAGGTTTTTTCAATGTTAGATCTGGGTGTCTTGATTTATAAGACCGTAACCATTCGATCCCAGCCGTTTGATCTTTTTCCCAGCTATCAGGATGTTGGATATTATTAATCTTTGCCATTTGATAAGCAATACGCCGCACGTCCTTTGAGCTTAACCCGTAAAATTTTAATGCGCACTCTTCAATATACTCTTTAAGTGCCATTTCTTGTGCAACTGTAAACGTTTTGTTAACATCATAATTGGGAGTAAATCTTTTGCTTCGTAAAGATGCCTCATCATTCACATCCTTATATTTATTCACGTATCGGAACAGGGTAGCATAATGTACGTTACAGTCTTGTGCAGCTTTTCTCAAGCTCTTGCCTTGCCTATGCATTAGAACAGCACGAAGCATATTTTCCTGTGAATGATCACCTTTTTTTCTTCTTATAGCTTTAGTACGCGCCATCTTAAAATAAAAACAAATTTTAATAGGTGAGGTTAATAATAAACATTAAAAATATATGATCTAAATAAATATAGACATCTTATGATATATGGTACACAATGAAACAATATAGTACACAATGAAACAGTGTTTCATTGTGTACACTTTTCAACCGTTTCATTGTTGACTACCTAGGGTTTATCTAACTAACCTCTAATTTATTTTTACAAAATTGTAACTTTCAAACAAATGATATATGCCACGATAATCTACAAAACATGTCGGATGCTAAATAATCATAAGAAAAAGAAAATTTTCAACCATTAAATAATGAGAAATGTTTAAAGATTGCCAAAAATACTTACATTTTTGTCGGAGGAAGTAAAAATGCTCTGCAGACACGTCTTCTCTGGCGCGGTGCCGCCGCAAACTGCGATGAGGCAGTAGTTTCTAAAGAGTGTCCTTACGCGATATAATGCACAAACTGGCAACGTCGCGTTTCAGAAATATTGTTATGTTTTATTGTGTACCACTGTTTCATTGTGGGACATCTGACCCTACATCAGTAATTTTATACAGTTATTCAATATTTTTTTTTTATAATATTGTAATGGGAAGCGGGTTTCGGGATTGGAAGTAAACAACCTCGAGCGATTTTACACTTTATTCAAACCACCAACAGTCTTAAGCGTACACACAGTCAATTGTCTGAGGCACTCGTACACACTTAGAGGACTGCACTGCACCGCACTGTCTTCACGCACAGTCTCTAGAACGTCTACGTTCACTGAGCGTCTATAGTTCACAGCACATGCAGTTATTGCACATGCACCACTAGCACTTTCACTTGCACTTTATCAGCAATATTACATGCACTTTTCACTTTACTTCTTCTTCTTGTTCTCACTTCAATCACTGAGACTTAACTGCCCTTTTGGCGCTCTCGGTGCTCTTTATATACCATGAAGAATCTTCTGGAAATCCTAATTTCGCTAGTCTTTTCGATCGTCATTACGATCGTAATTTCGATTCTCTTTATTTACAATTATTCTAGTTCATTCCATTTGAGGAGTTCAATTTCAGAACTTGGGCTCATCTTCGAGAATATTCTATCACTTGCTAGAACTTTATAAATTTTAGGATTTAAATCAAGAATTCTCCACCTTACTTACCAAATAAATTTCTAGAAATATTAAAAATCACAAAAACCCATTTATGTACATGCGAGGCTCAAACCGTCAACATCTTGCACAGCAGCCCATCGATATACGCATTGGGCCATCGCGGTTGTCAAGTTTCAAGTCGAAATTATCAAATGCTTCAATCATTGACGGCTTACGTCATGAGTGGTGACATTCGTAACAATATCACCCCCTATATCCCCGAAGGGGTAGGCAGAGGTGCTAGAGGTGAAGAGTTATATAGGTATCTTTTTTTATTCTGATAGAAACTGACCAAGTCAAATATAAATAACAGCAATTATTGTCTACGTTAGAGGTTGTGAGTAAGGTATAGAAGGATCAAAAATGGCACCAAGTGGTACCCGAATGTAATATTACACTTGTCGCTGGCTAGCCAGTTCCTTTGCTTGCACTTGGCTTGACACGTTGCCGCCGCGTGCGTCGGCTAGATAACTCTACGGATGATGTATAGTCGAATTTAGCTAACTGACGTTTACTGTGTTGCAAATTTTTGATGAAATAATAAAATAGTGTTGTGACAAAGTAAATTATTATAATAGGTCTACGAAATTACCTAAATTTTCTTACAGATTCATAAGTTCGTCATTCCTATAATTTAATAGTTATTTCCATTATTTGTATTTGGTTTGAAAGTTGGTTTCAAGATTTTACAACTAAAATTTCGATATTATATGCCGATTGATAAATTAAATTCGCAAATGCTATCCATTTTGATGATAAATTTCGTATTAATTTTTTACAGCTGTTCATTTTCAAAAATGTAATTAAAGTTGCTGTTTGCTTATCGTTGTCTCATTCATACACAATAAAATCATAAAATATGGATTTGTTATTCCTAAAACACTGATTGTAATTACATAATAATTACTACAGATCAATATCAGAGCACTTTAATACAATTTTATTGTAAAATAGAAATAGTCCTTTTTTGTATAGTAAGAAAAGATTAATGAACCCTCATCATTCATTTCATATATTGTGTGAACGGGAACTGAATGAATCAGTTGCATCACTAATACTGAATATAGCACATTGATGTATAAGGGGGGGGGGGGGATGGGCCCTACCTACAAAACGCTGTTTTACTACGTTAGTGCTGTGCCTTCTACTATCGCAGAAGTGGTCGATTTACGTATACTAACACGATTGGGTTTACTTATCTTTTAACGTGTATTAACTTAACAAGACCGGTAACATGCTACACTCATGAGATAATATTATAATTCTTATTTTTATTATAATTTATAGATTTCTTACTATTCCAAATGACTTTTATTTTTTAATGAATCATACACGTAAACACAACAAAACACAACCGGGACCGAGATAAATGCAATATTCTCTTGTACTTCATGCATTTGCACTACTTACTAAGAAGTCATGCCGTCACTCACACAAAAACCGTTTTCCAGCTGCTCATTTCAATTTTCGAAATCAAATATCTTTAAAATTACATATTTATGTTAAGAAAATTCACTTTAACAGTTCTCCATAATCATTAAAGATAATAAATTTTAAATAAGCAGTCATCGGCCCATTGTTCGTCGATAAATCTTTTTCTTGAAGTACATCACTAGTATGCTAGTTGTAGTAAAAGACTAGAAAAATTTATGAATGACGGGGCGCAAAGCATTCATAGATTATGGTGACCTTGGCACGCTGTTCTTCCTTATACTAGTGCGTTAGGGCCGCCCTGTGATATAGCATCATTATTTGACAAAGTGATATTAGCTGTTGTCTAATTAAAAATCCAATTAAAGTAATGTGAAATATCTACCTCTGTTTTTAATGGATCCGTAGTATTAGGAGGTTGGGAATGATTGTATCGACCGATAGGATCGTATATATTGGCCAAAAAATTTAATTGTTGAAAATACCACAACGACGGTTCATAAACTTCGTCAGTACCGCTACGAAAAGATTCTTTAACCTGTAAACAAAGAATTACCTATACTTTGTAAAATGTAGCTTCAGTAGCTTGGGTCCTGTGACAGCTCTCAGTGAAATCACGCATTATGAAGTCTTGAATTTTGTAATAGTGAATGTAGTAGCTGTCCTCTCACACAGAACAGGTGGGAAACGTTGAGACAAATCCGGTATAAAGCATAGTCTTATAAGTCACAGAACTAATGGGATAAAAATTACCAGTAGTTCTGCCAACAGAACTACTCAACAGAACAGGTGGGAGTAGACGAACAAGATAAGCAAATACTTTGGATTCACTGATATAAATTAGTATCTACCTAATAAATATTTTGCTAGGTACTCATATTTTGAGCAAAAATCTTTAGCTTTTACAAATTTGTTTGGTCATTGACGCGTGTGTGGTGGACGAGAAAATAAAGTGACATTAGATGCCAATCTCATTTCTGCTTACCGATCTGATTTTAGAGATCGGTACAACTTTTAATAAATAATTATATTTATGGGTGAATAATTCACTTACCTTCTTTAGCTCTCTGAAATATGTCGTCCTCATATTTTCTAGTTTCTTCTTTAATGCGTTTACGGTAATTTCTACATCGAAATTTTCTTTGTATATTTTCGTAAGTACCTTATATGCGTTACTGCGTATAATTTTGTTGTTGTACATTTTATGCGATTTGTCCCATAAATAAGGGAAATCCGTATGATATGCTTCTAAAATATGTAACCACGCTTTGCGGTCTCTTGACATAGCCATTTTGATATAATAATATCCCCTGTAAGTGGCTGTAAGTAAGCTGACAGGACAGAATGGGGAAGAAAGAAACCTGCCTTTTTCGCCACAAGCGTCGCTCCTATCGTTTGACCCAAGAAATGTGACGTTAACTGTCAGATATCAAACAAAATATTGTTTACATTTTCGAAAACGCGCATTTTATGTAAAATTATGCCGCGTTGTGTAGTGATTGGGTTTAATAATATTGGCAATGTACGGAAACAACGTCACAAATATAATAATTATACTACTGCCACTGCCGCATGCGAAGTTACAAAAATTGCCAATGGCGTCGTACAATTTACGATTCGAAATTTAGGGTGACTGATTGTATTGATTTTGCTCATAATTTTGCTGGCCGACCCGACTGATTGTATTGATTTACTTACTCTGTGGTAGAGACAGAAAGTTGCCATAATTCACCGTTTAGGCACTGACGGAATTATACTCGCTGGACCATAGCGCTGGACTCTGGACTGGCTATCCTATATAAAATGACACCAATTTTTGTGCCGATTTGAAGCGCTATCATCGAGTGTAACTGAGATCTTCTTCTTCTTTTCTTAAAATGGCTTTTGCAGCAGAATAGCCGCAATTTTGCCAGTCTCTAGTAAATGTACCTAAACGTCTTATCACCTGAGATCTTCTTCTTCTTCTTTTCTTTAAATGGCTTCTGCAGCAGAATAGCTGCAATTTTGCCAGTCTCTAGTAAATGTAAACGTCTTATAAAATTAATGGCGAGACGCCAATGTCAAGTTTCAAGTTTTTACAAAGTCTTCGAGAGCCACGTTAGCCACGCCAGTAAATTCGTTTCCGTGTGTCCGCCCCCCACGAGATCAGGTAGTCGAACAGGACGTGTCTAAGCTGTTATGTCTAATATAAAAATATATAAACTCGAATTTACACCAAATATAGAAAATGCAGCACAGGAGCGTTTTATGACACTTTTCGCGTTCCCGCCAAAACTCCAGTTAGTATGCACACTGAAACGGAATATCTAGGGATGTGAATGGGCAGCATGTTTCCGTTGTGTCACGTTCGCATCATATACAATCTACCCCAACAGCCTCCGTGGCGTGGCAGTAGTGCACGCGACTGAGCTACGTACGCACGGGGCGCGGGTTCGATCCCCACTCAGTGCAAAAAAGTACAAAAAACTCAGTGGAAAAGGTACAGAGAATGATGTTTGTTCTTATTTTATGGGTAGGTAGGGTAATCCATCCAATCGTTAGCACTACTCCAATTATTGGCACTTAGAGTTTAGTACAAAAAAATTAGGAAACCATAGATTATTCAAGTTTAGTATGCCTTAAAAAATAAAATAGTATTATTGATATCTTCTGTGCCAATAATAGGATTTTGTATAGTCTTTCGGATTTAAGTATAAAATTGTTATTTAATACTATTCAATCACATAAAAATGATTATAAAAACAAAGATTAAAGCATTTTCTTTAATTCTATGATATGTTTTGTCTAGTAGCTTTTGTAAATAAGATTTTATGGTAGTTTCATTTTAGACCGACACGAAGTTCACCCTTAAAGTGCCAACAATTAGGTGGTTTACCCTACTTATTTATATACAATCAAGATATTGTAAGTTCACGAGCAGTACCGGTATAACGGGGTGAATAGGGATCCAAGGGTGAATAGGGATAAAATGGTCAATGAAATATTTTATATAATTTCTTTTACTGGATCTCAAATAAGCCTCTCATCAGATATTTGATCAAAGAATCAAAGAATCAAAAAATCAATTTCGTTTATTCAGTTTAGGCACATAAAGAGCACTTATGAATGTCAAAGTTTTACAATAATTATATACCTACATTTGTCAAAAAAAAAAAAAATATTATTATTTATAATAAATAAAATACTTAGTAAATAAATCATTTGAAAATTATTCTTTCGCTGGTTCGGTAGTTAAATCTCCTGAGAAGAGACCAGCAAGAAACTCAGGTAGATTATCGTTATCCTTTATTTTCGTTTTAATTAGTTCTGTTTGTTTATAATTATAATAAGTTATGGGTGCAAGAGCAAGAGATTATTATGACCATGCATTTTTATCATCAAGATATTCGTCTACTTTATAATAACTTTTTTTCATTAAACATGTTTTTACCTCTATTTTGAACTTATTAAGTGGCAGGTCAGCCAAATCCTGAGGAATTTTATTATATATTTTTATACATTTGCCCACAAACGAATTACTGACTTTATGTAGCCTTAGTTTTGGTATCGCAAGTTTATTTTTGTTACGCGTATTTAAATTGTGAACGACCGATTTTTTTGGAAGAGGTCTAGGTTCTTCCTTACATATAAGGCGTTGTCGTAAATGTATTGTGAGGCAAATGTTAAATGATGATTCTCTTATTACAACAAACTAGTCCAAAATTACGGTTGAAAGAAAATAACTACAGAATTTAGCTGACCATTTAATCCCTATTCACCCCGTTTTACTTCTCATAGTCATCAAACATTCCAAGGTGGAATGTGACACTTGTATGAGATCCATTCAGATTCATGACTATCACCTGTTCTCAATTTCATGAGGATGCTGCAAGTGCAAAAGGACCTCTACTATTTATTGGATGTTGCGTCCTTGGCAGTATTTTACCGTCTCTACCATGGTGAATGTTCTGATGAGCTCTTCCAACTAATCCCACCCTCCCCTTTCCTACACAGGACAACGCGTGCAGGGCTTAGGTGTCACTCGCATACGGTACAGAATATTCCATCAAGAACCAAGCGGTTCGGTGAGTCTTTTCTCTGCCGTACCATTAAGTCCTGGAATTCCTTGCCGGCGCACGTGTTTCCTTCTTCCTACAGTCGTGAAAAAGCATCTGATGAGGCCGTCAAGCTGAGCGCCGTCATTGTAGCACTGAACGTGTTTGCAATGGTGACCCTCTTTCATGGGACTTTGCCTTCAGCTTAACATCAGGCGAGGTGAAGTCAAATTGACGTGCCATAGATAAAAAAAAAAAAAAATATTATTATTTTCTTAAAAGCCTTGGAATTGAATTTAGAATTCGTTAAAATATTGTTCCTTTGTGAATCCAAATTATGATCAGGTGATAATTATTGTGAATTTATTCAATCTAAGCGCATTTGCATATTTTCCTTCAATAGAGAAGCAAAGTCTTCAATTTGTTCAGAACTGAATATTCTTATTGCAGTATCCCCTGCTCCAAGATTAAATCCCAGATGTTCGTCCGTATATGACTTCGGCATAGCATACAATTTGGTGCTATATAGTAGTTGTTTACTCGCAACACAGTTGAATAGGGAGCCGATTAGGTCCATTACAGCCAGGTACAAAACATTGAATTTACGTTATTGCTGCCCTTGAATAATTAGGTAGCAAGATAATAAGGTTGAACTATGTAGAGGCCTTTCTTGTGGGGGAGGATGGGAATCTTCAGATTCTATAGATACACTAACTGTGATGGATCCCTGTTTAGTAGAATCTGATGTGTTTTCCTGTCAGTACTTCGCCAGCAATTGTGACTGAAACGAGTCATGGATGGGAGCTAGCAACATGCTTTTGTCATAAAAGAATGTCAACCCAAATTAAAATAAAGATTAAAAAAATAGAAAACACTTCAGAATGAAATGTGTGGGTATATGGAGCTCCATTAAGACCTCAGGAGTCAGTAGAAGTCACCTTTAAGCCTATACACCTACTGATCGCCCATACACCTACTGAGCTTCATCTCGAGGTTGGAGTGTCAAAAATTTGCTACCATGAAAACCATAACAGTTATATCAAAGGGGGTGAACGATCATCATCAGAAAATGTAAAATCAATTCGTAATATTGTGTTACCTCAAGAGGTGAGATTCGACGGGCTACAGCATCTCTTATCCGGTTTGGAGATAGAGAGAGTCTCTAATCGTTAATACAGATCTGCCACTGACACATAGTTATTCTGATTAGTTGGCTGACGTGACGTACGTATGTGATTTATTTATTTATTATACACTTTAGTACACTTTAGCACTTTGGTGTACAACCAAGTAAAAATGCATAGTTAAAATCTATAACACTATGGAAGCAGTACAATGGGCAGCAGTATCGCTTTAAGCAATCTCTTCGAGACAACCTTTGGGTGGTAATTATGGTATGTAATTATGACTCCATGCAGCAGTCCAACATGAATAACATAGTTACCATACATACTATAAAAATATCTGTCCATAAAATAAACGAGAAGCAAACCCGCAACGTCTGGCTTAACAGTCAAAAGCTGTCGAAAATTATGTCATGCGTACTACCGCCACGCCATCTATTTAGGTCGTCAATTATTAATTTATTATCATACATTTGTTTTAATTGCTACCCACGACTCCACCCGCTTTAAATACTAGGTAACCCCCGTCTACTCCTCTAACCCCACTAACACTCCCCACCGCTTCCCAGCTCTCCCCCTTTCCCTTCAGGGTGGGCAGCGCGTGTGTGACACCCTTAGTGTTGCACACGTTTATAGGCCACGGTGGCCGCTTCCCATCAGGTGGGTCGCGTGCTTGTCTGCCACCTACGTAGTATATAAAAAAAAAACCATAGGAACATATTTCCAGGATAAAAAGAAAACTACCATTGTGCCAGAGTTCATTTAGATTAATTCAGCCGTTTTTTCATAATATGCGATGCGTCTGTGGCAGTGCCACACACTACCAAATAGGTATTTATTCATTCCATCTTCGCAATCTATTATAAAACTCATTATTATACTCAATAATAAAATTTCCCGGACTTGATAGATCCATAAGTACTTCAACGTAATATTATTCTATAAATAAATATCTATAAAGTAGATGCTTCTGTTGAATATTGCCGCTCAATGTTCATTTCACTAGGTACCTTGAACTTTAGGTAACTCTACCTATCTATTCTTATCTGTATGATATAGCTTATATTGCTGTCAAAATTACTCCAACACTTTACATGTTAACATCTGCGTCAATTTTCGCTATGCATAATATCATAGCTTCTTCATTCCAAGGGATTCGTGTAGCAGGAAAAGTGTTAGAATATGCATTGACAAGAAACCTGTCATCGACATTGGTCAAGTTCAAGGCCAAGATAAATTTTAACACGAAGCATCTGGCAAAAGGTTAATATTTTTATTCCTTCCTTGTTATTAAAACTTTTAGGCGCACTAGAAGTTTGGAATTTTTTGTGGTTGTTTATCCATAGTAAGTACAATATTTTGAAATACCTCTTATATTTTATTTATGTAAAGTAGGTAGTACCTACTTACCTATTTAGGTAGGTACGTAGATTTATACGTCATAGTAGCTATAAAAATGTAATGAAATATTATCTAAATCCTAGTGATTTATATATATGTGTACCTATTGTATATATTATATAAGTACGTGGTGTTAATGTTCTATAATAAATTAAGTACCTATTTGTTTTGTTGAAACCGCGGTCTCTCTTCCATTTTGCATAGTAGTCATCGTCCGTGAAACGAAACGTTCGATCATGACCATAGACTAAAGTATATAGGTTCTTTTTACCACAGAATACATATTTTGTATAGTACCTACTAGCGACCCGCCCCGGTTTCGCACGGGTGCAATGCTGATACTAAATACACTACAAACTGACGTAACTATATTCAACGGGAACAGTTGCCCTGTCGGCCCCAGCTAGCCAAAATGCATTCGTTCCGAATCTACATTCGTCATCGCTCTGAAAATGTATGGGAGGTGACATTTGTTGTCGGAATCGGACCACATGACATTTGTTCTATTTCTACCTACTTGTTGACTGTGGTTTAATCGAGGAGTACCTGTACCTACTGGGCCCTAATTGTACTCTTGTCAACCCAATGGTTTCGATAATAAAAAATGCCATTGAAGTTTAAACTATATTCCCATATTCTTAAAGTCCAAAATTAAATATATAAATGTTCATGACATTGTTTCATTCACTATACTTAATGCCATTGAATTTCAGACAGCGCGCAGCGTACTTAACAGTAATTTTATTCTAAAATCCAATGACATTTTTTGTAGTCTCAGTGTTTTCACAATATTCTACAATTAATAGAATTAGGGTTCTTATCAAGAAATGATCTTAACCTTAAATCAAGAGGAGGATTTAAGGGGGATTTTCACCCGCTGTTCTACATATAATATCTTAATAGTTAACTATATGTCTTTCAGGCGATCTATTACCACCCTACAATGGCAAGCTGCGGCTTTATAATATGCGCTACTGTCCTTTTGCCCAGCGCGCCGTTTTGGCGCTCAATGTCAAGAATATTGACTTTGAGGTCATCAATATAGACCTCAAGCAGAAACCCGAGTGGCTTGCCTCGAAGAGTGTCCTTAGTAAGTGAAAATTTGCAGAAGATTTTGTTATTTAAACTAACCATATGTACCTGTTTAGGTACATTTTTATGATCTTGTTTTTATCTTTGATGTACACTTCAGACTGCCTTCATTGTGATACCTACTCCTCTGTACCTAACTCAAAGGTTTGGGTAGAGAACTCATTGTGAGTTAAGCTCGCCTTTGCACATGATTCTTGCGAAAATGTCATATAATTATCTCTGTACTTTGTGTGTGCAATAAAGAATTACAGAATTACAGAACCATTAATTGTTTTAAACCCTTTGGTAGCCATGTTACTATGTGATGTGTTATCCTTATCACGTTAAGGCTCATTTCACACCGGGACGGCAGTTGTGAAATGGATTTGCTTCAAAATATTGCTACTGGTCAAATATCTCAATCATCTTGTACCTAACTAACTGCTAAAAAGTATGTTTTGTGATTCTCAGCGAAGGTGCCCGCTTTAGAGATAGCAGATGGGGTTTCTATTTATGAGAGTTTAGTTATTGTCGAATATCTAGAGGACGTTTACCCACAGAGGCCTCTATTTCCCAAGGATCCGGTGAAGAAAGCCTTTGATAAGATTATTGTCGAGATTTGTACTCCACCGGTAAGTTTATTCGTCGGATTTGGAAGCTATTTTCTTGAGCTCTGATCTTCCATCACGTAAGTTTAATACACATACTTAGTTGTTAGACGAGTAATAAATAATTTTGTGAATATTTCAATGAATATTTCTTCCTTCGATACTTACTGTTCTTCATCTTTGCCATATAGCAAGGATGACATAATATTTATCCATCCAAATTCTTGTCTTAAAACGTCTCAAATTATTCTCTCACTTCTACTCATTGCTTATATATATCTTTATTATTCCTAGATGCAACGGTTGATTTTCAAGTTACTAATAACGCCAGAAAAAGTGACTGATGATGTTGTAGCAGGTTACCATCAAGCCTTAAGTTTTCTGCAAAGTCAGCTTCAACAACGAGGCACCAAGTTCTTGGATGGTGGAGAACCTGGCTATGCTGATTATATGATTTGGCCTTGGTTAGAGAGATTTAGGACATTTGATGATAAAAGAATACAGATTGACGAGAAAGTACTGGTAGGTAGCTTACATCTTTATTTTTAAATTTGTCCAATCCAAACCAACGAGTTCCTGAAATGGTCAAAATCAAAACTACGGTTATAAATCAAACTTGTCACTGTTACCTCTCGTCACAGATTACCTAATAGTTGGCCCTCGTTTTCACCAAGACACCAAAACACAAGTTGTAGAAATGTTTGATAGTTACAAACAAAACGAATTTTTTGAAACTGTCTTCGACGAATGTTTTTTTATTGCCAGGTTGTAAATTTAATATTAATTAGGGGGATCTTTTATTATGTCTGTCTCTCCTACCTACTCTTATCACAAATGGGCGTTCCTCTCCGATGATTTTTAGTGCCCACTCTATTACATTATCACTCAACGGTCTCGAACTCAAACAATTCTTAGTTCAAATTGTACTTACCTATAGCCGACACGTTGGTTGTGTACAAGTTTAAAACCATTTGCGTGTAGGTACATACATTGGAATATGTGACATAAATATTACAACTTGTCAAATACATGTTTCATTAAATAACTATATTATCAACATAACATAACATAAACTCACGCACTATCCCCGAAGGGGTAGGCAGAGGTGCTAGCACCCACATTTTGCCAGTTTATGTTTAGGTCCCAATGTAATAGGTGGCGAGCCTATTGCCATTAACCGGGCACTTTTAAACCTGCGATAATATACACACATAACTTCGAAAAGCATCGGAAAGTCATTGGTGTGTGTCATGTTAAACCTGGGATCGACCGTTTATACAATCGCGTCGGTTTAGAGTGTTATTCACCCTATTCTTAAAGCATAACTGTTCATCTTTCTTTGTTTGATTCGTTTTGATCACATTTTTAGATAGACGGTTCTCCTTCGTTCCAAACTCGTTGTATATTAAAACCCAGAACTACACCATTTTTACTCTAAGAATTATTATAGTGTGATTTTATTTAACTTCTAGTTGGAGTACATCGCGAACATGTTGCAAGATCCAGTAGTAATAGAATATGCAGTACCGAAAGAAATATTTCAAAGTATTCATGAAGAATACACCCTTGGCAAGAATCCTAATTATGATCGACTTCTTGAAAAGTAATCACTACCTCATTTCAATTATATAAATATTAGATTTAAATTAAACTGATGTTGTGTTGTGAAACTTGTGAATAACTAAATAACATTAAAAATTGTTATTCAATTTTTTTTTGGCTCACTATTCAATATTGTTATTAAAATATTTTTTTGGCTTCCAGCATGTTGTAAAATATTATTAATTACATTATTTTTTTATATATTTACGGGTTGTGTCATTTCTACCCTTTAAAAACTCGCTTTTATTAGCTTCGTAGGTACGTAAGTACATAATATTATCTAAGTACTTATATTTATTTACAACGGAAGTATTGAACTTGATTTTGGAGCGAGTATAAACTTTTTACCTATAATCAAGAAAAATCATTTCCGTTGAGTAAACTTTTTACATTAGTCAACTCTAAAGAAACTCGAGTCATCATCATCAACAACTGGAGTTGTCGCGTCTCAACAACGAATCAGCAACTCTCAAATAGCATCGTCAAGATAACCGATTTTACAGGATCGGTGGAATTGGAGCTATTATCAAAGATAAGATTCCTACATAAAAGTTGGGAACATCTAAGTACATATAAAGACATTGTTCTCTAGCGCTATTACCTACCTATATTTAAACATAGCAATTGTGAATATTGAACTTAAGTTTGAAGCCTGGAATTCTTCACTTACAGCCATAGAATTTTGTGCTGGTCCTGTGCCTTTAGCAAGAAATACTGTGGAATTCGTGATGTAATTGAATGAATTCGTAAACGTTAAATGAATTCGTAATATATCGACAGAATGGAACATTGCAATTGGTGGGGTACACACGCACACCGGTTTACAAGAGGCAGTATGTGAATCCTATGCTGATAAAGAATTAAAAGAATGCAGAATTAAGTATGTTATGTTAGCTGCCACAGTTTATTTCAGTTAACGATTAGTGTCTACCCACTATAGATACCTATTACGCTATTTTTGAATGTGATCACAGATATTTCTTTTGTTATTATTACCAGTTGCCAGTCTCTATGCGTAATTGTGCGACGAACATCGCCCGAGTGTTGGACTGTGTTAAGTGGATCATTATTTTGTTTTTTATCAACCATTTTCACAATCGACTGATTTGTTTCATTTCCAGATTAGATCATAGGCATTAACGAGAAATATGTCGTCAAACTCTTCTACCAAGGCCAAAATTAACTCGAAACATCTAACGAAAGGTAAGTTTTACTGCCCCTCACAGCAATATGAGCACATAAAAATAATGAAAGGTAAGTTAAATTTCACCAAGAAGATTCAAGGAGATTATGTGTCCCTTATGAGCTAACAACTGGGTCCTATTTTCTATATTGTTTAGATACGTAATTAAATAAATAATTGATTAAGTGCCAAGTGCTATTAATAAGTATTTATAGTGAAATGTAAAACTCATTTCAAACTAAATACGTTTCAGGTGATCCATTGCCGCCCTTCAATGGCAAACTTCGACTTTACACTATGCGCTACTGTCCATTCGCTCAGCGTGTCATCTTTATGCTCCATATTAAGAATATCGAATATGAGATCGTCAACATAGATACCAGAGACAAACCCGAGTGGTACACAACTAAAAATCTCTTTTGTAAGTGGAAAAATCAAATTATATCTGGTGCTATTGCAATAAATAATATTATTATGTTAATCAAAAAGTTATCCATTTTCTGGGTATTTCCATAATAGGAGTTACCTCTGTAGTAAATGTTTTGAGACTTCGGCTTTATTTTTATAGGAATAAGCAAATATCTATCTAGGTATGAGTGTCCGATATTATACAGTACCGTCATTTGTTATTTCTCAGCAAAGGTGCCAACTTTAGAGATCGCAGAAGGGATATCAATTTGGGAAAGTTTGATCATAGTGGATTACTTAGAGGATGCCTTCCCACAGAAACATTTGTTGCCTAAAGATCCCGTGAAGAAAGCCTTAGAGAAAGTTCTTGTGGAAGCTTGTACACCATTGGTAAGTTTACTTGTCTTTTAATCTAACGCTATTAAGATACCCGATAAAGTACCTACTATAAGTTGCAAAGAGAATGTAGAATTAAAAAAATTCAAATATGTGTAGCTCAATCGACTAAGGTACCTAAGCGCTCCATCTAATTTAAAAATGTGTTTAAGCTTACGTATTTCTAGGTTCATTCGTTCATCGTAAAATTAGTGGCTTCACAAGAGCCGATCTCTGAAGAAATTGTAGCAGGCTACCACCGAGTATTAAACTTATTGCAAAGTCGACTCCAGCAACGAGGCACCAAGTTCCTAAACGGGGAGGAACCTGGTTACGCTGACTATATGATTTGGCCTTGGCTCGAGAGACTGGCCGCCTTGGAGGATAAACGAGCACAGATAGATGAGGCTAACAAAGAACTGGTAAGTAGCTGCTAAAACGATGAACCTTGTCCATCAATCCATGGGCCGAACGTTCCAGAAATAGATGTTCTCCCAAGATAGAAAATAGTTACGTTAGCACAGACGCCACTCATAACAATATCTACTGAATTTGAACATTCGAACTTCTACCATAATCTGTATTGAAAACTTGAAGGAAACTGGAAACAAGGTGAAGGGAAAGTACCCCAAAAATTTACTTAGCATATTTTAGCGTACATTATGTTTTATTTTCAGTTGGAGTTCATCACATACATGTCGAAAGATCCATTAGTTAAAGAATATGCAGTGCCTAAAGAGATGTTCAAATCATTTTATGGAGCCTACTCTCTCAAAAAGAAACCAGATTATGATCAACTTTATGAGGAATAATCATTTATTTGAATAAATTAAATTGGTTTATCAGCGGTTATCGAACGTTTTGTATTAAGCGACCGCGACCTAGCCTAGCCATAAACAAAAAATATATTAAAAATATAGCCTATATCCGTGTGTAACGGAGCTGAAAAAGAATTTTCACCACCTCATATCATCCGCAGGTTGTCGTAAGAGGCGATAAAATCATTTTTGGTAGATAATGCGAGAGTAGGAGAACTTGAAACAAAATCCTGAACCAACTTGTGTGACCAGCGTGGAAACAGTAGGCCATAGCCTCCCAACATTGGGAGAGTCCTATGTGCAGTAGTGGACTGCGATAAAGGTTAATTGGTTGATTCATTGAGTCTATAGGTTATAGGTATAGTCCTATACGTCTTTTAGTAAAATGTATAATAAAAGCCATATTTTATGTGTAGACAAGTGACATCTATTGGTAGAAAATGTAATTAAAAAGTTGCTAATTGAAGTTATAGATGGCGTATGCGCTCTATTATAAAAACGTTGCCAATATGTAAAGTATACAAAAAGAATTTCCATATTTCCATATAGTATAGTAAGCTATTTAGTTTTCAAAGATATGTTCCTGTGACGAGCACATCGTTCTAAACAAAATAAAGTTACTTGCTATGAATAGTTAAAATCAAATACAGTATCGCCATCTATTGTTCTGTATTGGATGCTAGGTGACCTTATTTTCATAATGGAGTGAGTCGAACCATAGTGATCATAGACTGGTAACAGTCTATGATGGAAACTGGAAACTTTCTTTTGAGTTTAACCGAGTTAGCTAGTTTGATAGGATCACGTTGGATCGAAGAATAACAATTTCATTGAGGTTTGAGATTTTTCAAACCTGAAGTTCAGTAAGAAATAATTTTTAATGGCGTAAAATAATCGATTAATTCTAGTAGCTCGATCATTATGGACATCCCTATAAACCGGCTTGTATGATGTTGTATTTATGTCTGAGTAGTTTCAATTATGTTTCATTCGCTTAGATAGCTTATTACTATTCGCAGTTAGTACCTACTTACTCACCTTAAGGAAAATATATATATCCTGTGATTTAATTTCAAGGCTGTATCACAGATTAATAGTTATGTACTACGTACAGATAAGACACTCTCTGAACAAAAACTGAATCGTAGGAGTTTGGGTGGCCATGCCATTAATCCGCTAGGGGCGCTAGTGAGCTACGTAAAGGGCAGCCCATGTTCATAATTTTTACTTATTATCGATATCTATGAAATAGTGATGTGTATGATGTCGATAGCTCAATGCATTTTTCGCTATTATTTATATTTTATTAGGTACCTACTAGGAACTGAATAAAACAAGCGTTAATTTTTATGAACTCTATATTTTCTACCTTTTTTGTACTTTTGGAATGCTAATTTCTGAATTTGATTGGAATTATCCAGTCTTGATTCACTTTGGACTGTCCCACTCAAAACGAGATTAATTCCACGACACCAATTAAAAATTTGCAGACGTGTTGTAAATTTAATAAATCTGTCTTTTATCAATTCTTTGTGAGTCGAACAGCCCAACCATTCCAAATCTCTACCTTTCAAAAATTCAGCTTTAATATTCTGAGATAGGCAAGTTTTGTCGGAATTCTGTTCCAAATATTTATTTATTATATTTATTAAATCAGAAAATGCTACAATATACCGTGTACTGGGATACTTCAGGTTCGTATGTTTTAACATTTTTCTTTCCCTAAAAGACGTTAAATCGTGGACGTTTGTTAATTCCTTGGTCGTCATTGTTTTCTTACATGCTAAGCATTTTAAATCTCTACACAACTTATTAATAATGTAGCCTGCTGTAAAACCTCTGGCATTACATTTAATTTTTTCTTTTATTACATTATGCTCAGCTACAGATTCTGAAGTTGTGGGTGGTATTGATATTGCAGCATTCCCTGTTACAATATTTTGGCTATTTATTATATCAGCATTAGTAATATTTTGATTTAACAATTCCTTTAAGTTTATGATTGTGGCCCCCACATCATCTTCGCAATTAGAATATGTTGAATGCATGCTTAACATACTGGTCATAACTAAAGATTTAAAAGAATTCTGGAATGTGTAAGGGTCTGGATTATTATATCTATAATTATGAGACCTAATTTTGCCAAAAAAGTTTTCCAACGGGTCCTGATTAAAATTTCTAGTATAATAGAATGAAACCCCTCTGGACAAAAGAGTTTCTCTAATTCTTAAATGGCTTTCTAATGTAGTGACCCAATTACATAAAGTAGGTACACTTTTAAATTTTTGTGTCCCATTATTATTTAAAACATATTTTGTGCTTTTCAGAATCCTAATGGCATCAGCCCAAAATGTTGCATGTGCTGATGACAATGTCACGGGGCCTCTTAACTTGCCAGGTGCTCGCCCTCCTCTTGATCCATTACAGCTATCAAATAATCTATCGAAGAATTCAACAGCATCTGCCGTATTTCCGATAGTCTTGCTGACCAAGCTTCCATCTGCATGTTGTCCTACAAATAGAATATTGAATAAGAATTATTATAAACTATTTGGGTATCGTAACGATTTACTGTAGTTAATTACTTATATTACTACATGTTCATAATTTAGAGTTGCAAGACCATATAAATGCAAAAAATTAACACACACACACACACACACACATATTCACGCCTTTATCCCCGGAGGGTTAGGCAGAGGTGATTAACACCTACATTCCACCACCTGTGCCCAGCAGTAGGGACATAAATGGGTTGCTATCAAAAATTGTAATATACTCACGAAATGTTCCTGTGTATCTAAGGGTGGCAGCAACCCGTTCACTCAACACCTTAGCACAATGACTAACTTTCATTTTTTTTATCTTTTCTGGTATGACATGTTCATCAGTCAGTTTGGGTAACATTCTAATATGGCCTATTTGACAATCATAATTGTAAATGTCAACTATATCTTGCCACTTGACAAGCTTATCCTCGAAAATCATGTCCTTGTTTAATAGATTGTTTCAAATGCCCTTCAATAAATGTGGTGGATCATATATGATGCTTAAAGTATTACCATCAATGGAAATAGTGTCATCTGAAAAATATATTAACAATGATATAATAAACACATTTCTAAAATATTAATGTAATAATAATATAGTTAATACTAATACAGTTGTTTATGAGTAATGTGCCCAAACATTATAGTATCACCACTTCAAAAGTGTGTAGATATATCACAACACACAATATTAATTTTTTAAGTCTGGGTTTTGGCTTTCAAAGTCTATTTTTTATAGTACCTATTTTTTTCTAAGTGCCTTATATGTAGAACATAAATGTGATTTGCATTTTTCATATAATTTTAAAAAGGAAACATACCACATCTTAATCCATTTCTTAATTGATCTTGTCTCGTGGCAGCTTGCAAATATTTTAAAGAGCTCTGATTTGTCATGCCCTGGTCACATATCAATGCCAATGGTTCTAGGCCAGTGCTCAAAACAGCTCGTACTACATCTTTTATAATGTTAACTAGGGTAAGTGTCGGCATTGTTCCCTCGCAAAAATAAAAAGCAAGTGGTTGACGCCATGATCCACAAATTCCTCTTATCATAACCACCAAGGCGTGATCAGCAAATGTAGGAGAATTTCTGCCTGGCACAAAACCAAATATAGTATCTGCAGATGGTACGAAATTGAGTCTAGTAGATAACTGAACCTCATCAAACAATATGCTACATAGTTTCTTTGTAGGACTCCATTCCGATATTCTATTTTTTAAAGCATTGAAAAATTCCTTATTAATACCACTGCTCATAGGAATTCCTTGAAGAACCCTATTTAGAGTTCTTTTATTGGGTAAGCAAAATATTTTTTCCAGTAGAACATATCCTTTTGGACTCTGTTTATACAGCGCAAGGCATAACAATTTTTCTTCTAAATTATAACGCCTAGCCTTTTTTTTCAATCCAACCATATTCATCTGCATTATAAAAAACTGCCTTTGTAAAGAACTAAACTTTTCAATGACCTTTTGAAAAGTTTTTGTATTATTTAAGGCATTTGCATCTTCAATATTTTTTTTATTGTCACCACTAAATAGTTTTCTTGATTTCATAATTTGTTTGCACTTCATGTATAAAGACCGGCACTTTGGGCTCAAACAATTTATACTGTTTGTCAGACGGACTCTAGACTTCACAGCTGAAAAAAGGTAAAGTTTAGCTTTAGCAAAATAATATTTAAACATACTTTAATGACTCAATTGGCGGCCTTATCACACTAGGCAATGTATTTTAGAGTACCATGCATTATGCAGGTGGAGGTGCAAGGCAGGATGGAGGTAACATGTGAGATAACAAAAAATTTGTAAATAAGAATGTTAAGCAATTTATTTTTCATTCAGCCAGTAGATCTAGAGAATGCACTAAGCATTCAAACAAACAAACATTTCAGCTTTAGAATGTTATTATGGATGCATCATATTTTGCTAAGCTGTAGATAAATAAATACCAAGAATCGTTGGCATTATGGTCTACCTTATGCAAAATGGTTACTAGAAAATCATGTTGCATAAGATAGACTTTATGCTATGGGGTTCTTCAAGAACGGCATTAGAAGATTCCTACAGGGTTGGCAACACAATGTCGCCCCTGGTATTGTATCCTTGTCTGCCACCTAAGTTGTTTAAAAAAGAATGCTTGTTTGTTACTTCATTTTCAATAACAATTAAAAGTGAAAAATAATTGCCTGCATACCTGTTATTGTAGGACTTTCTTTTGATGTAGAGGGCAATGTACAGTTTGATGTAGAAGGCAAGGTATGGTCTTGTTCAGCTACATGTGTTAATTTGGGAATTTTAGCAGGTTGCAGGTACGTATCATCCAATGACAGTCTCTTGGAATATGTGTGATCTGACATTGCTGACATTTTCACATAAGTGTGATCAGTTTCATCTGAAATATAACATCACAACAATCAGTGCTTTTACATATTTGTGACAGCCAGCAATATACACATTCTAAAAAGTATTAGTACAGGAGGTACTACAGTGTTAATAGTTATCAAACCACTAACCTGGCATGTCCACAGGATTTTTTGGTATTCCTGATGTGATTTCATCTTCTGTGATTAGAGTGGGGCAGGCATTATGACGTCTTTTCTTGCCAATGAGATATTTTTGTTCAAAGTGTCTTAAACAAATTTTTCTTTTTATTAGTTGCTGTGATGTCAAATGCACAAGTCCTGGGTAATACGGTGCGAGCTGATTAAGCCACATTTGTTGTAGTGTTTCATTTCGAGGGAATTGAAACAAAGTTTCATCGTACTTGGTCTTCCGACACGACGGTACACAACATTCAATGAACGGCATATTCAAAGTAAAAGTATTGTAAAAGCAACAAACTGATGGAATCTATTGAGCGTACACTTCACTCGATCAAGTATCAACTTTCCCTGTGTATTTAATACTATTCTTCGTATGATATTAGTTGGAGATGTTTGAAATTGTAACGATTACAAAACAAACTTAAGTGACAGACTGTCAGTTGTCAGCGTCTTTTAAAAAACAATATGGCAGCCATGGCTGCTCAGTTCACTAGTGGCGGCCTCTGCAGGTATTTCGTCATGGCCCCCCAAACTCTTAACGCCATAAAGTAATGTATGAAGTGTCATTGCCGTGGGCTGTATCAATTCATAGCTGTCTAGATACAGCTATTTACCAAAGTGAAGTAAAAAGGTAAGTAATATAGTTTTGAAATCACGCGCTTTTTAATCTTTGGTACGCTCTGATATTTTTAGTTTGTTATATTTCTCTGTTTTTTTTCTGTAATGTGTGACCTACGACAGAATTCTGTATGCATTTATTTGTATTATTTCAAGGAATTCGAACAGTGGTGCCAGTGTTCGGAGGATACACAGTCTTGAGAAATATGTCATCGATCAAGGGCAAGATAAACACAAAGCATCTGACGAAAGGTTAGTTGTTATCAGGTACCTAGTATCTACTCATTCGGTTTTTATGAACAATTTTCAACAGATTACGCTGATAAATGTATGTGAGTAGTTTAAATAGATAATTAATTACTATTATCAAAGTAGATAGGTACAGTTAGCGACAAAAGTTGTTTGATATTAAAAATATGTTCACTATCTATTAGAATTTATGTAGGTACATAGATATGAACTGTTATAGGTACCTATGAATAGTTTTATATTGCTTAAGGGATTTGTATTATTTTAACCAATCAAATCAAATAAATAATCATTTATTCTGTATAAACTATTAAACGGCACTTACAAAACGTCAATATCAACATTTTTTTCATCTAGGTAGGTATTTTATGAAAGGTTAGTAGGTACAAAGTTAATTAATGATTTATTGTCAATTGTCTGTTTAGAATTTGTTGTATAACTTTTGTAGACTGTTCAGGCCTATTACTAGACGTACAGTAGTAGGTATATAACAACTCGTTAATTTAATGAATACTAACTATGACGTAGGTAACATAGATCTAAGTTACCTAACCGCATAGAAACATGACCTGAGCCTCGATTCTACTAATGCCGTTTTATATTAGACTCTACCTTTACACATCTAAAGTCCAATATTAAATGGCACTGCGTAGAGTGAATGCAACGATGTAACAAACTCTTGTCATTTAAATTTGAACTTTAACCTTATGGTAATAAAGCCGAAAATTCCATGGCAGTTTTTATAATCTCAGTCTGATTATGGATAAAAATTAGTACAATCGGGTCCTGGTCGGTATTGTGAATAAAAATTGTCATAATAATTCGAGCAAGTAGCAGTACCTACGCTTAGTATAAATCTAAATCATAGTTACAGAAATGGGCTCACGGATTCATTGATTACTGGTTTTAATGTGTCATGACTAACCCCAGTTGTTCCAATTATACTTCTTAATGGTTTTGTATAACGTAGTTAAACATAATTTTCAGTATTTTACTAATTAAACTGTTTACATTGTTGACCATGGCGCTAGCCTAAGTATGCGGAATGTAGTTGGAGAGTTGTTAGGTCCAATTGGCATGATCAAAAACTGTTATTCGCCGTATTGGAAAACTGTTTTTGGAATTTCTTTAGAATGATTTTTATTTGATGAAAGTCTGAAACTTGGATGTATGTAGTTACATTACATACGTAATGTAGGTACTTAACATTACGTAGAGCTGATAAAAATACATAGTTGTCGTAATATGGGACCAGTCAATAAAATTTAACACTTAGATGATAATACACGTATACAATCTCTATACAAAAGGCACTAAAATATTACGACTGTTGGCCATCGATAAGAATACAATTGATCTTTTATCGGCATGTAAACTGTAAACGAAATACAATATGTATTTTTTTTTAATTTTCATCACAAAGTTTACGTGAACCATATCAAAAAATTAAGGAAAAGTGCTTTGCAGCTATCGTTGGTGTTCCATAATACTGTAAAAGAAGATCAATATAATTCCTTATCTGTTATTGAGGTTGATATCTAATTTTAGGCATGTTGTTTACCTAAAAGTATAACCAATTACATTTTCGTTTAGTTCCCATATTACTGAAAACTTGATTATTCTTAGTTCCTTTATTGCGTGAATGTAAGCACTCATATCATTCGAAATGGTTTCCAGGTGACCCATTGCCTCCCTTCAATGGCAAGCTACGGCTTTACAGTATGCGGTATTGTCCGTTTGCCGAACGCGCTGCCTTGACGCTCATCGCGAAGAATATCGACGCTGATATAGTCAACATAGACACCAGGGATAAGCCCGAGTGGTTCGCTTCGAAGAGCCTTCTTAGTAAGTGAATTTGTTTAATTTCCATTTTTTTTTTAATTTTTTTTTTTCTATACTATCACGCCTATATCCCCGAAGGGGTAGGCAGAGGTGCTAGCACCCACATTTCGCCAATGTATATTTAGGTCCCAATGTAATAGGGGGCGAGCCTATTGCCATCAACCGGGCACTTATAAACCTGCGATAAATACACACATAACTTCGAAAAGCATCGTAGTCATTGGTGTGTGCCATGGTAAACCTGGGATCGAACCCGAGACCTCGTCTCAGCAGTCCACCACCCATACCACTAGGCTACCGCGGTTCTATCTATTTCATTAATATATCTGTTATCTCTTTAATGAAAGGTCCCGGCAAACCGTGGTTGTTCTAGGGTCTGCTTGCCTAGGTACTTTTTTTCTCTCTTTATTGGTTATTGGGGACTTTTATACAAGCGTACATGCCAGTCCCATCGAACCCCTGCACATACTTAATCAACTTACAAATCGTAACATAGCGAGTTTAAAAAGACGAAGAGCGGCTTCAGATTTAGGTGTACTCAATATTTGCTGAAAGATGCCTACATCATACAGATTTAAGTTAAGCTCTTGAAATAGCTCCCTTCTAGCAGCCTGATATCTAACACATTCCGCCAATAAAGGTACTTCTTCTGATCGTTTTTATTTAGCGTATTGGCTATTACGGGTGGATTTACCGTCTGCCTTTCCCATATTCTTAATTGCCTTTGGTCTTGATCTACTTTTCGTATTCTATAGTAGGTATGTTCTATAGCTTGCTTGGTGTTTCACAGCAAAGGTGCCAGCATTAGAGATCACTGATGGACTCACGATTTACGAGAGTTTAGTCATTGTCGAATATTTAGACGATGCGTACCCACAAAGACCTCTGTTGCCGAAGGATCCCGTGAAGAAAGCACTGGACAAAGTTCTTGTAGAAGCTTGCACGCCATTGGTAAGTTTTACTTGTCTTGTTTGGTACTTACTTATACTATTACAATGTTAAAACTGGGACAGAGTTAAAACAGTAAAACCTGTTATAATCTTTGAAAAGGCTATATACAGCGTGTGCCTGTGTTTAGAAACCTGCTCTAGTAGGTAGCGGAAACTAGCGAAATGGTTGTATAACTTGTCTAAACTGAAATATCGCTCCACATATTCACATCATCTGTGCATAAAAATAAAAGTGACAAATAGTTCTATGAATTTGATCATCAATATATGATTATCTTGTGTACAGTCGACAAAAGAGATACGGTACCACATTTTCATGATACAACGTTGTATGTAAATGTGGTACTGTATATCTTTTGTGGACTGTACGTGGGAGACGTGGTGGGGTCTGTGGGGAGCGTCATTCTAGCCTAGACACGCTCACTCTAGATATATGGGTCTATAATTTTGTTTGCCTGGCTAGATCTATTGCATTGTGAATCAGGCAATATAATTTTTGAACACTTACTTTTGTCGACGATTCGTGTGCGTTGCAGCACCCGTGGTCTCGGCTCGACAGGCCTGCGAGCGTCGCGCGGTGTGCAGGAAAATTTTTTTGTATGCCTACCCTCCATTACTTTCATATTGAAAGTAAGGCTGGCGACACACCACACTCACTATGTCAGTTTTAGACGGCATCGGCGGCACTGTGTTTTTGGGTTTCACTATTTTAATCACTGGATTCCAGGTCCCGGATAATTTGAATCCATCTTCCCTATTGAAATTTTCATATTTTTAATTTCTAAAATATATCGCGTGAAGTCCCGAAAAATTATAAACACTATGAGTAAACGCCGCGATAGTTTAAAAGTTACACAGGCAATATAAATTCTCTACATTAAAAATGTTTCATCGTGACTATATAATTATATATTTATACTTCCAGATTCATTCATTTGTTGTCAAGCTGGTAAGTTCGCTAGATGCAGTTCCTGATGATGTTGCAGCAGGTTATCGTCAAGCGCTAGACTTGCTGCAAGGTCGGCTTCAGCAACAACGCACCAAGTTCCTAGATGGAGGGGAACCTGGCTATGCTGACTATATGATTTGGCCCTGGTTCGAGAGGTTGGCCGCCTTGGATGATAAAAGAGGAAAACTAGACGAGAATAAGTACAAAGTACTGGTTAGTAACTATTTTATGCTAATACCGGTTGATTTTATAGTGGTTTTGTAAAAAAAGATTTTGGCCACAATTTCGATAGTAAAATCGTAAGGAAGTCCTAATTTGGCGAAAAAAAAATTTTTTTTTTACACTTCTCATACATTTTTCTGTTCACCTGTACATTATTGCCATACATAAAGTAATTTTTTGACGTGACAACGTCTTATAAATTGGCTTGCCGGGTGACACTTCAAGAAACTGCGTTACGCTCCGCTCACGTTATGCGCTCACAATGAGAGCGAGTGAGAGGCACGCGTCCCTTCCACTCGGGCATGGTTAGCCCGCCTAAGAGCGAGAGAGACAGACATAAAAATTATTTTACCACTCAAAGTCGTTGTCACGTAAAACTTTCGCCCGTATACCGACTTTACAGGCAACCAATTTTTTTCTTTCAAAATTAAAACTTCCAGTCGATTTTGCTACCGAAACTGTGTGTGAAACAAAATATTCTTTTCCCAAAACCACTATAAAAACACCGTGTATAATTGTAGAAAAATCTAATGTAAATCTTGTAACTCAATGGAGCTATTTTTTTCAGTTGGCATACTTCGCGGACTTGGCTCAAGACCCAGTGATAAAAGAGTACGCAGTACCCAATAATGTATTCAAAACTTTCTATGAAGCATACACCCTTAACAAGAAACCCGATTACGAGCAACTACGTGAAGACTAAATAATAATTCAAGTATCTATGTTAAATAATATGTTGCGATCTATACACTATCGGTACATACCTGTTATTCCAGATTATTTTTTTAGTAAATCAAGTACAATTTTTATAAATAAAAGTATTTCTATAAATAAAACTGTATTAATTTGATGGCCCATAGACCGAGGATCGAAAAGTGCAACCTTACGCTCAAAACTATACCTTACGCACTCACGTTGCAGTTTTTTCCTCTTTGGTTATTTTATAAATTAAAAAAGCTTTAAAAGACCATGTAGTTAGCTAAGTGAATTTATTCAATAAAAATAAATTACAATTTAAATATTTTTGTTAAACTCTTGTACTGACTGTTCACATGAGTGGTTAAAGGCAGTTACGGTTAGAACAATTACAAATTTAATATTCCATTTTTAAATTTATGAATTCTTTTTTTCTCTTGCCGCAAGATGTTCAGAATGTGCTCTACTCGCGATCTCTCGCAAACTATTTTCGGATGCTGGTCCTAATTCTTTCACCATCTTACTGAAGTGGCCCTCTGCATTCCGCAGTAACTCGTATGGATGTCCACATTCTATGATCTCGCCAGCTTCCATGACCTTTAATTTAACGAATTATGGTTTTAAGATAAAGTATTAATGTAATTCAAAGTAGGTAAGTGACTTGTTGAAAACAATGCTATAGGGTTAAGAAATGAATAGGTAGGTACTTACAACAACTCTATCAGAATCGGCAACGGTATGTAAGCGATGTGCGACAGTAATTACAGTGCAGTCGGCGAAGTGTTTACGAATGGATTTTTGTATCAGCGTATCAGTGCTGTAACAAAATGTTTTATATCACACAATGCACCTTATACACGAACACGACCTTTTGTTAGTACCTACTATAGAAAATTTGATGGATTTGGTACTAAATTAATCAGTGTAATTGTCAGTGGGTAGACCGAGAAACAATCTTAACCTTCATCCTCCCGCGACTCCCTCTTCCCTTCTACATGGCCGGAAGCACGAATGTGACGCCTTTGGTATTACAAACGTCCATAGGCCCCGGCAACACCGCACAATGACATTATTAAAGGTATAGTGCCCTTTAATAATGTCAAATCGTTCTAAATTGGCTATTATTTGCATTGATATACAAAAAACCAGCCCAACCTATTTGCAAAAAAAGTGTTTGACAGTGACAACTGTAGTTCCTATTTTCGTCATTTCACGGAATCATTGGTTTTACCTAGATCCTTTTTCAACTTTTGCATTTCCTACAATATTTTTAAGTACTTACCTAATTTACATATATTATCCATCATAACATTGATAGCACGTTGTCCAAGGCATTACATATTAAGCATTACCTACTAAATCGTATAGAGAATGAACAGTTTCTAGCAATAAGGGATTTATGATTATTAGTCATACAGCCTTGGCGATAGTACTCAATAATAATTAAGTCATTAAGATTCTAATCAAGACTGTGGCTGCCGTGTTATATATACTAGACCAAGAATGAGTACTTAACATGGCGATCTCAATCTGAATTAGGTAATAAAAAAATCAACACATGTGATCAAAATGTTAAAGATAATCTTCGTTCAAATAAACTTTACTACGTAGGTACTTCACTTGATCGAAGAAGATAATTATTAGATTAGGTATATCTCGACTATTTTTTTATTATTATATATAGACACGCTGACCGCCATCTGTATTACAATAGACATCACTCGATTTTTAGGAACATTATTTATTCTCTTTTTTTTAAAATTCTTTATTGACAAGGCTTTATCGCTAGAGCGATTTTGTCGCCCATTATTTATTCTTGCTATTTATACATTCACACACACACATGTCATTCCGGCTGCCACCTTTTTGTCATAGCATGTAACTACATATAAACGTTCCTCTTGAATAAATCTATTAAAAAACCGCATCAAAATCATTTGCGTAATTTTAAAGATTTAGGCAGACATAGGGGCAGGGCACGCTGTAGTAGCGGCGGTAAGACCCATCATGGGGGATTGGCTAGAGAGGCCACATGGTAGCCTCTCGTACCGGCTGACGCAGGTGATCACCGGGCACGGGTGCTTCGGGGATTACCTGCGTCGGATCCAGAAGGAGCCAACGTCCGAGTGCCATCACTGTGATGCGAGCGAGGACTCGGGGCTGCACACGTTGACCGAGTGCCCGGCGTGGGAGACGCCAAGGCGGGTCCTAGTGACAGCCCTAGGGGTAAGAGTTATCTCGCTCGCCACCTTGCTCACGGTGATGGTACGATGCACGAGTGCTTGGGCAGCCGCCGCCTCCTTCTGCGAGCAAGTAATGCTCGAAAAGGAGGTGGCGGAGCGAGTCCGGAGAAGACTCCGGGCCCGCACTGCCCGCGATGAGCGGAGGCGACTCGGACGTCGGAGGTCGCAGAATGACCTCCGTCCCCCATGAGCGCGGGCCTGGGGGTGACGGGTGGAGCCGCCGGTCACCCTAGCAGAAGCAGGCCACGGCGATGGCCCATAATGCCACCCCATACCCAGGGGCTAAATGGGGACACCATGGTCCCCACATTGGGGGAAGAGGGGTATCTCAACAGAGAGATGGGATGGCTCCGCAAAGTACTTGTTAGATGCTCTCGACAGGTTGCAGCGACGTGCGGTCCGCATTATTGGGAGTCCTGAGGTCACAAAGTCCCTCGAGCCCTTGCAGATGCGTAGAGATGTTGCGTCCTTGGCAGTATTTTACCGTCTCTACCATGGTGAATGTTCTGATGAGCTCTTCCAATTAATCCCACCCTCCCCTTTCCTACACAGGACAACGCGTGCAGGGCTTAGGTGTCACTCGCATACGGTACAGAATATTCCATCAAGAACCAAGCGGTTCGGTGCGTCTTTTCTCTGCCGAACCATTAAGTCCTGGAATTCCTTGCCGGCGCACGTGTTTCCTTCTTCCTACAGTCCCGGGTCCTTTAAGCGGGGCGTGAAAAAGCATCTGATGAGGCCGTCAAGCTGAGCGCCACCATTGTGGCACTGAGCGTGTTTGCAATGGTGACCCTCTTTTATGGGACTTTGCCTTCAGCTTAACATCAGGCGAGGTGAAGTCAAATTGACGTGCCATAGATAAAAAAAAAAAAAAAAAAAAAAACAAATGTCCCCGGGTCTGCCGGGGTGCGAGAGATATGTCTTGTATAATCTCACCTCCGGCAATCAAGGACCCAGGGACGGCGTGCGTTTTGGTCGGTGCGAGTCCGACATAATCACCTCTATCGGCTTTGGTGGAGGTGGTATCCGTGGGGATTTTGCGCACGATAAAAAAAAAAAAAGGCAGACATAGGGGCGTCTACTTTAATGTCTTATATAATCAATACTAGCCAAGTTAGTCTTAGGATAGGTTATTCTTAACACTGATTCCTTGCTGCCTCGCAGAGCACATTAAGCCCTTTGGTCCGGGGTGCTGTACGAAAATCTGTGTATCAAAAGTCTTTCGTGTAATTGGAGCCCTATGAAATCCGACAACCTTAAGCATGGTGACCAATGAAGGAGTGAGTTAGTAACATGTAGCACATTATCATCATGGGGACGTATCTTCCTGATTGTATCCGAGGCCAAGGGAACTCGGAGGTCACGGTCCACCTTCTAGCTTTTCCTTCGCTTAGTATTGGGTGTCCATGGTACCATGTTGTCTGGATAGTTAACCGAAACTAACGCGCACTCACTCATCCCGTACCATCGAGTAAACTAACGGCAGCTTGCAGCAATTAAAATACTTGAATTTTAAGAATAAGCTCAGTTAATTGAAATAAAATAACTCACGAAGGATCGACATTAGCCGTTGCTTCGTCTAACACGAGCAAGTTGTTACGCGCAAGCGCGGCCCGCGCCAAACACAACAGTTGCCGTTCGCCCGCGCTGAAGTTTGACCCGCCAGACGCCACCGGCGCTGATAATGAAACTACACTGTTTTTTAACTCCGCCTGGAACAAATATAAATATAAATACAAATAACAGGGTGCCGATTGCGGAGGGAGGGGCGGTATCTGAAGTCGGGCCAATATCTCATCCAAAATATCTCCCTGGCCATTCAACGGGGAAACGCCGCCAGCATTATGGGCACGTTTTGTCGAGGGGAGCAAAACCACCAGATCAAAAGACAATGACATGTTATATAATATGTTGTATAACATGTTATATATAAAAATAGTGTTACTTTTATTACATTTATTTGCAAAAAAAAAACAAATAATAGTCAAGACCACGTAACTCAGGTTCAATATACAGGAAGGACGTATACAATATACAGGTACCTATACAGGTAACTCTTGGTTATTGATCTGGTTGCAGGTTACGCTGTTTCAGATTTTAATTTATAGGAAAATTATCTGTTTTTCGCAGTTTCGCCCACATGGAATATTCATCACGCTTCTCGTGGGACCTATTCCTGGAACAAATAAGTCTAGCAAGCTCTACATACGTACGTGTACCAAAAGTTCAGCCAAATCCGTTGAGTTTTTAGAGAATGATCTTCACATAGGTACATCCATTTATAATATTAGTATGATTTATTTCACTAAACTAAAAGCCATGTATGACCTTTCATATTTCTCTTGGATCATTTACATACGTAGGTACCTTAAGAGGAGGTTCAGAGTGAAGGGTTTACTTTGAAAATAGTCATACGAAACAAAATATTACAATTATATCGATTTCCAAAAAACTCCCGTGTTTTGTTTAGTAATTCTAGATCTACTTATTAGGTAGGTACCTACTCATCAGGTCGATAGATATATAGCTCTACCATGGTGAATGTTCTGATGAGCTCCTCCAATTAATCCCACCCTCCCCTTTCCTACACAGGACAAGGCTTAGATGTTACTCGCATATGGTACAGAATATTCCATCAAGGACCAAGCGGTTCGGTGAGCCTTTTCTCTGCCGCACCATTAAGTCCTGGAATTCCTTGCCGGCGCACGTGTTTCCTTCTTCCTACAGTCCCGGGTCCTTTAAGCGGGGCGTGAAAAAGCATCTGATGAGGCCGTCAAGCTGAGCGCCACCATTGTAGCACTGAACGTGTTTGCAGTGGTGACCCTCTGTCATGAGACTTTGCCTTCAGCTTAACATCAGGCGAGGTGAAGTCAAATTGACGTGAATAAATAAAAAATAAAGCTAATAAATTATGACCTGTTCAAGAGCTTTCCAAATGTCTGCATCTGAATACTTTTCGAATGGATCCACGTTGTAGCGTAAGCTGGCTGAGAATAGAACCGGCTCCTGAGGGATGATGGAGATCTTGCATCTCAATTCCTGCGCAGAAACATAGGATTTAAAAACAGCCAGGGCTTTTGTGCTGTCAATGGGAAGACAAATTTATCTTTCAGGCTGACGGCATAGAAGCTCCCTTAATCTTTTTCCCCTCCCTTCCCCTCCGCCATATTTTCAAGAAATACATTAGAAGGTTTCTATAGGGCACAAATGTGGCGCCCCTGGTGTTGCAAACGTCCGTAGACCACAGTAACCACTTTCCATCAGGTGGGCCGAGTGCATGTCTGCTACTTAAGTGGTATAAAAAAGTAGTCAAGGAATTAGATAATCATTTTTAAAATCTTGACATTACTATATAGCGAGCTCTTTTATACTTAATTTAGTTACCTTGAGAGTAAGTGAGTTTGTGTCAATGTCGTCTATAGATACAGTGCCATCTATTGGCGCCAATCGGAACAGTGCTGATATTAAAGAAGATTTACCGGCGCCAGTGCGACCAACTACTCCAACCTAAGGAATTACAATAGAAGTTAGGAAAACACCTATTTAGTAAGCATAGTGGGTTTATGTTATGTTATGTTATGTTATGTTACGTTACGTTACGTTACGTTACGTTACGTTACGTTACGTTACGTTACGTTACGTTACGTTGTGTTATGTTATGTTATGTTATATTATGTTATGTTATGTGAATTCTAATATGGATGTTGAATTTTACTTAATGAATTCTAATATGGATGTTGAATTGTCATAGTGAAACACATAGATATGATCTCATTACCATGGGCCATAGGATGCTACAAACGATTGATGAAAGAAGAATTGATGTCTTAATTCACGAATTTTACAGTATTAGCATTCAATATTTTTATCTTCTGAGTAATTACTGTAACTAGCAAGTTAGCACAGCTGCGTCCGTTGCCTCACACATATGCATGTTTCGAGCGAATCATTTTATTATTTGCACGGAATTAGTTCGATATATTTTCACAAAATGAACTCTATATTATTTGTACGGAATTAATTCGATATCTTTTGCACAAAATTAACTCTATATTATTTGCACGGAATTAATTCGATATCTTTTGCACAAAATTAACTCTATATTATTTGCACGAAATTAGCTCGATATTAGTGACACAAAGTTAGCTTGATATTATTTGCATGTTATCTGCACGATAGTTACACGGAACAGTTGTTGCCTTCATTGTGATACTTACTTTCCATCCGCTTTCAATTTCAATATTAAGATTTTTTAGTACAGGTTTAGATTGCTCATCGTATCTCATTGAAAGGTTCTTAAAAACGATTCGACCTGTCTCTGGCCAGGACTTGGGAGGACTGGAACCTTCTTTACTTTCTTGAGGCAGTGACGTGAACTCGATGATTCGTTCAACGCTTGTCATTTGTGAAATCGCCTCAGTAGCTTGTTTGATGCCATGCTGTATCATAGTTATAAGAATTAGACTCTGACTTATGGCCAGACCTACATTGCCAGATTTTGTTGTACCTGTAAGCAAAAATATTATTTAACCGTCAATATTATTTCTCTATTACCTCTTAATCCTCAAGGATTTGATTTGTTTTAGGTCCAGATATATTTTACTGAAATAATGATTACTATTTACCATACCCTTAATGAGTTTTGAATGTAAAACAGAAGGTTTGTTCTCAACGGACCACTCAATCCATCCACCAAGGTAGTCGGTTAGGAATTTCATTCCTGTCAAACCATCTAGTGTTCACATGGGTGGTCAGTTAGGAATATTTTGTAGTTACCAACCTCCTTATTTTCCTGGGTGGTCGGTTCGGACCTTTGTTCCCAACGGACCACTCAATCCATCCACCAAGGTAGTCAGTAAGGAATTTCATTGCTATCAAACCATATAAAGATTTAAGCATACATAGGGACAGAGAAGGCGACTTTGTTTTATACTAAGTAGTGATATGCCTGACCGACCACCCAGGAAAACAAGGTGGTTGGTTACTACAAAATATTCCTAACTGACCACCCATGTGAACACTAGGTGGTTTGATAGGAATGTAATTCCTAACTGACCACCTCGGTGGATGGATTGAGTGGTCCGTTGGGAACAAACGAAACAAAATCGCCAAATAAAAATCTTGGAGACGTAGTTTTCATGTAAAGGTTTCGAGTAAATTATAAAGCATTATTTGACGGCAGTAGGACGCGACGGTATCTCCCGTTCTAAATGAACAGTCCAACTGGGGAGGTACCTCCACCCAAATGAATACTACTACTACTACTACTAATAATAACCTTATCTTGTGTTTCCCGGCGGTGAGTAGGGTGACCAGCGCACACTGGAGTTTTTGTGCTGTCAGTGGGAATATCAATTTCTCCCCTGCGCTGAACGAGCAGAAGGCATCTTAACCGGGCATTTGAAAGTTTTTATATGGTCAGTAGCACGGGTGTGACTCTCCTGGCGTTGCAAACGTTCATAGGCCACGGTAATCACTTTCCATCAGGTGGATCATGTACCTATATGGCAACTAAGTGGTGTTAAAAAGAAGAAATAAAAAGCAGACACTAACTGCCTGTAATGGTTCTATTACCAATGCGTTTGTATTGGCGTTATACAAGAATGAAAGAAAAAAGCTTACCATCATCCAAGAGTAGAAACGTATAAGATACCACTATCACGTATACAACACAAATGAGACTCAACCAGACCGTGTACGCGTTGTTAGTTACTAGATTCAAATACCTAGAACGGAGAAACGTGCATTATAATGTATATTATTGCGAATATATAAACGAATGGACGTTATTTCACGAAGCCAAACCCAGGAAGAAAAAAAAATAGATAAAAAGCAACAAAGAACCTTTTTAAAAAGTTCAGTTATTGACATGGGATAATTCTCTAAAAAAATCGCACTAAATTTTAAACAATATACTTAATTACTATTTATTTTTATTTTAAAGCAATTAGTCAGCTATTCCTATCAAATGTAGATCGGAAAAAGTGAATGCTTCGACGGGATTCGCATCCGCAATCATTCCCTTATAGGGGGAACGCTCTGACCGCTAAATTATGAAGCCACGTCTGAAGCATTTGAATTTCTCTTATACAACCATCTACGTTATCACGTGACATCCATGGACGTTTACTTTCTCCAATCTAAATCGATAATGCAATATTATAAACATAAAAAGAGGTACTATAAATTTTTCGACAAATATCAAATTCAAATTTTTCAAATCCAAATTCAAATTCAAATATCTTTATTGTGAAACATAGGTAGGTACAGAGATGGTCTATTACATAATTTGCACATATCCACGCCTATTAATTTCTATCACCGCACCTGTCGCCATAGGTTACGATGATCACTTTCCATCAGGGGGGCGTGTGCTTCTCTGCCACCTAAGTGGTATATTAAAAGGCAAATATGTTATTAGAGCGCGTGGTAAAGACGAGAAAACGTCATAATTGAGCAGTCCTGAAATAACGCGGCTAATAATAACATTGTGTTTTGTTTCCGGCGGTGAGTAGCGGTGAGTAGGGTAGCCAGCTCGCTGGAGAGATTTTGTGTTGTCAGTGGGAAAACCGAGAAACCTTCTTTTTCTTCTGCATTGGCAGCAAAGACTTTCTTAATCGTCTTCACTCCCCCTTTCCATATCCCCCATTTCTCTATATGGCACACAGAGGAGGCATGAATGTGACGCCTCTGGTGTTGCAAACGTCCATAGACCACGATAACCAATTTTCATCAAGTGGGCCGCGTACTTGTCTGCCTGCCACGTAAGTGGTACATAAAAAAAACGTTAGATTTCTCACCAAGCAGCCGTATGAATGTCTTGCTTGTCATCAAACTGTTTGATCAGCATATTCTGCGCATTACAGGCGCGCACAGTCCCCAGGCCGGCCATCGTCGCGGTTACGTGAGAGAACACCGGACTGCGAGTCACTGCTTCCACTCTAGAAGGAAAATAAATTATTTGAACGTATTAACGCAAATCAATCGTTCGGGGTCTATAGACAAGAGGCAATCGTTCGGTAGAATGGAATAGAATAGATTGAACGACAACTGAATTGCTATTCGGTAGTCGTTTTGTAGAATATGTAGAATGTAGTATTCAAGGCCCCCTGATCGACTACTTGGTCTTATAGGGGGTGGACACGAGGAAATAAATTTACTGGCGTGGCTAACGTGACTCTGATAGAAATTCTTGAAAAACTTGACATTGGCGTCTCACCATTAATAATGCGTCCAACCGGTGGGATTGGAGTTCGATGGGGGAGGCCTATGTTCATTAAGGGACATCTGAAAAGATAATATACTATCTCCTAATAAGTAATGAAATAAATATAAAGACGTACCGTTTAACTCCTTGCGCCGTAATCAGATAAATCGAGGTCCAGAAATACATGACAACTGCGCACACACCGGTGGTGACCAACATCAATGGGTTCACGATAGCCACCATCACTAATATACCAGCCATGATCATGCTTACCTATGAGACAAATTTTCCTGTTTATACACGGTGATTTTATAGTGGTTTCGGAAAAAGAATATTTTGTTTCACACACAGTTTCGGAAGCAAAATCGACTGGAAGTTTTAATTTTGAAAAGCTCAAAACATTACTTTATGTATGGCAATAATGTGCAGGTGAACAGAAAAAAGTATGGGACGTTTAAAAAGCAAAAATTTTTTCGCCAAATTAGGACTTCCTAACGATTTTACTATCGAAATTGTGGCCAAAATCTTAGATGTTCATATGGCAACCGGGACCGACGGCTTAACGTGCTCTCCGAAGCACGACCAGACCAGTGCAAACAGCCAAATTCATGCATACAACTCTTTGCACTGAGCGGTGATCGAACCCGCACCACATCTTGTACACTACTGCCACGCCACGGAGGCTGTTAAGGTAGATTGTATTGCTTCAAAAACACAAAAAGTTCAGCATCCATTGAACTGTAGTTTTAACAAGACGTATGTCTTGTTAAAACTATGATTCTTAGGAATGTTTTTTTTTCACGCCGGTAGATGGCGCTGCAAATGCGTTATAGGATTCTTCTTCTTCTTCTTTTTTTCTTCGATGGCAACATATCAACCTAATTTAGGGGACAATTTTGCCAGTGTCGAGTTGGGAATTTCCTTTTATTTTGTGATAAGTATAGTTGGAATGATTGTTGATGATGATGATGATGATGATGATGATGATGATGATGATGATGATGATGATGATGATGATGATGATGATGATGATGATGATGATGATGACGATGACGGATGATAGTTGCCCTAGTAAAGCAGTGGAGACTTTACTAGAAGCTTTTCTTAGGGAGATTTTGATACCAACACGAAAAATCACAATTCACTACAATATTCCACTCTCCTATACTTGTGTGCTTTGTCCAAGCCGTTATGTCTAAAACTCCACCATTTTTACACATAAAAACTCGAATGTACACCAAATTTAGAAAATGAAACACTGCAGCGCTATGACACTTTTCACGTTCCCACCAAAACTCCATAGGATTCTTTTAAGAATATATTCCTAGGTGAAGGCTGTACTCTACTCGCTAGTCGTTAATCGATGTTGTGGAATCGACTACCAACCTGAAGACTCTCCAAGTACATCCTGGGCAGAATCTCGTCAATGACACCCATGTCTTTTGAGAACCTATTCAGAATTCTACCAGATGAATTGGTATCGAAGAAACGCATTGTCGCGCTCATAATATTACTGAACATCTGGTTGTGAAGAACTATTGAACTGCGCATACACGTCCATAGGAACAAAAATGATCTGAAATATACGATTAATTAAGATAGTTAGGGCAAACACAGAGAGGAGGCGGTAACACAGGGAGTCACAGTGCACGGTAAGTAACTGTGCACTGTGACCTTCGATCTTGAGTTCTAGCAGTTGTAATCACAGAATAAACACTGAGAGAAGGCGGCCCAAGCAACTGTGACTCGAGTGTGGGCATTTGTGTCGACTTTCCTGTTTTGTCGACTTTACAGAAAAATCACACATCGATTAACTTTATGTCGAATATTCATACTTCATTGATTTTAGTGCTGTTAAGCCGATTTTTTAATATTGTTGGCTTTTTAAACCTAAAAATGGATTAATTTTAAAAGTCGGCATCAAGGGAAAGTCAGCACAAAAGCACTAAAATCAATGAAGTTTGAATATTCGGCATAAAGGTAATCGATGTGTGACTTTTCTGTAAAGTCGACAAAACAGGAAAGTCGGCACAAATGCCCACACTCTATGACTCTTGGGAGGCCTTAATGTTTTATCGGCTGTCGTCCAGTATCAAAAAGTGTCACGTGTTCTTTCAAAGGAAACTAATCTAATTTTAAAAGCTCCTCTCGGCATTTGCTGTGTATTTGGAGCCTTATAAAGAAGCCAAAGTGTTTGCAATGGTGACCCTCTTTCATGAGACTTTGCCTTCAGCTTAACATCAGGCGAGGTGAAGTCAAATTGACGTGCCATAGATAAAAAAAAATCATCATTCTATTTTCATAAAGGGCTCTAAATTATGGTTTGCCTTTGACTTCATGATCTCGTTCCCATGGAACATACTCCTAGAACCAAAATAGCCTATGTGTTGTTCCAGACTATATTTTTTCCAGATCAGTCGTACCTTTTGAACCCTTAGAGCGTGATTAAATAACAAACATCCTTTTCAAATTGGTTATAGTGGTATTTCACGGTGATTTTATAGTGGTTTCGGAAAAAGAATATTTTGTTTCACACACAGTTTCGGTAGCAAAATCGACTGGAAGTTTTAATTTTGAAGAAAAAAAAGTCACTTTATGTATGGCAATAATGTGCAGGTGAACAGAAAAATGTATGGGACGTGTAAAAAAAAATTTTTTTTCGCCAAATTAGGACTTCCTTACGATTTTACTATCGAAATTGTGCCCAAAATCTGTTTTTTCCAAAACCACTATAAAATCAACCGGTATAGGTATAGAGGTATAAAAAAAATCAGTACCTCACAGTTGTCAGCACAATGCACCCTCCTATCGCAGCAACCCAAATATAAATATAGTATCTATAATTCATTTTTTCTATTTCCACACTGGTAACATTCGTCACAACTGTAGTGACTGCGTTATCTGTGGTGTTGGGTACTGTCAAATTAGATCTCACTACTTCTCTATTTTGAATTTCTATGTCATTCATCCTGTGAATTTACATGAAAATGTGAGATGTTCTTACTCAGGGTATAGTACCTACCAAACTTAGTTACCGGTGTATATTTTGACCCCCAAGTTAGGATTTGAGCTCCTCCGCTACCATAGCACCCCGAACATACACAAAAAAAAGTGTACTGTGAGAATAGAATAGGTATTGGGCTCAAGATATATGCCGGTAACTAGAGTATAGGTGGAAGGGTACAATGAGCAAGAGAGCAAAAGCGACAGACTAGGATACAAGCACAAAATTGCAGAGTATTTGCAGGAAATATAACCTTAGGAATTAATTTTGCAATAAACTGTTTTTCTGAACAAATTGTTATATGAATGCATTGATTACCAGTGGGTGAGCCAAAGATCGCCGAAGGACGTGATGACCTGAGCGACGATGAAAGAGATGACCAAACACGTCAGTAGAAACCAATTGCTGCCTACAGAGAAGTATTTGGTGTACACTCCAAGCGGCACTCGTCCTGCAATAAAGAGGATTCAATGATAGATTTTTAATTAATTTTCATCTGCCTGCAATTATTTTTTTTTTTTGCGTGAACCTCCATGTTCTATAGCAAGTGATTTTGTAACCTTTGATGTAACCCCAATAGTCTTAGTGAAGTCATACACTCCCCCCGCCCCGTCAGTGGTTGTCGGAATTTAACTAACTAAAACCGCATGCCGTCTCGGTTCTTCAGATTGCTTAGGACATTTCGCTATCTACTGTTTCAAATGGGGGTCTTCCATAAACCCATAAAGTTATCCTTAGAACGAAGTGTGCGAGTGACATAATCTTTACACAAAACTTTGGCGTGAGAAAGTGACGGGATATACTTACGAACAGTAAAACATTTTTTATATACCATTATCAACTGTGACAGAAATAGATACTGTAGTGAAATCAATACTAAAAGTCACAAGTCACTGCCACTGACATTTTAAATTCGGTAACGCGGTAATGAAAGAGTCTGTGGGTCTACTTACGCTAGTAATATTAATGTCTAAGCTATAAACCCAAATTTAAAGATAAGTGAACTATACACGGTGATCTTATAGTGGTTTTGGAAAAAGAATATTCTGTTTCACACACAATTTCGGTAGCAAAATCGACTGGAAGTTTTAATTTTGAAGAAAAAAATAATGGCTTTATGTATGGCAATAATGTGCAGGTGAACAGAAAAATGTATGGGACGAGTAAAAAAAAATTTTTTTTTCGCCAAATTAGGACTACCTTACGATTTTACTATCGAAATTGTGCCCAAAATCTTTTTTTCCAAAACCACTATAAAATCAACCGGTATATAAATATATACAGACCTGTTCCAGCCATTTCATCAATTTCTTTTTGATCATCTGGTGACACAGTCAGTTTCTCTTGTTCTATAGGAGTACTGCTTGCTACTGGCTACAAAAAGTAATGTTATTAGACGAAATTCATAGCTTACATGCATGAGCAAAGTGGGCAAACAAATTAAAAAATAACTGATTGCTCAAATAATAAGACATAAGTATTTTGATTACGTCAGTAAATAGGTTTACAAATAAACTAAAGAAGATATCCGAGTTTCATGACGGACTCTTCTCATGTGTCGGGGCGCGTTTCGAATCCGGTGATCCCATTTGCTAAGCAAGTACCTATAATTTATTACACCTTTTTTATTTTTTTTAATGGTCTTCACAGAAAATTAAGATTTCAAACTTTGACTTTGAGTAATACAAAAAATAGTCGTTGACTTAGAAGTTGCTTAATTTATTCTACTTTTTATTACACTTAGGTAGCAGACAAGCACGCGGCCCACCTGATGGAAAGTGGTTACCGTGGTTTATGAAGGTTTGCATATAGAGAAGAGGGGGAAGGGGAGGGAGGGACGGGAGCAGGTTAAGAGAGTCTCTGTGTGTCAGTGCAGACGGCAAAGAAGGGTTTCTCGGTCTTCCCACTGACAACACAAAACCCTCTCCAGGGTCTCTGGCTACCCTACTCACCGCCGGAAACACAACACAAGATTATTATTAGCCGCGGTATAGTGTAGGGCGGAGGTACTTCCCTAGTCGGACTGCTCAATTAGGACGGAAGATACCGTCATGTCCTACGTCCATTACTACTACTACATACTTACTTTGAGAGCTAAAGTCTGCTGTACACTGTTGTCATCACCCGCTGTTTCAGTGTCAAGATCTTCATCTTCAAGTAATTCGGCAAATAGGGGCGATGTGGACACTACATCGAATGTGCCCTCGATTTCTATTTGACCCTGAAACATGGACATACATTTTTATTTCATCATCATTATCATTTCAGCCATAGGAAGACCACTGTTGAATATAGGCCTGAAATTAGACGATGCATATATCTGAAACTATGCAACGGTAAAATAACCCTCATAAAACATTTTCCGAAACTTATAACCAAAATAAAGGCAAAAGGAATAGTATTTTTCAGACATTTCGAAGATTCCTGTGTACTTAGTTTTCTGATTATATCATTCATTGGATCCTAATTCTTCGGACATGGGGCCACTGTTAAAGTATCCCTTTGATCACTTGAACAGTCAATTAAATCCATTCGTAATTGGCGGTGTTATCTTACTAGATTATTAATTGTTACGAAAATCACGAAAAAATAAAAATGATAATAGTAACTAACTTAAAAAAAATGGTACATCTGAAAAGATAGTAAAATCATTCAATGAGATCGGTCTCATAGTTCCAATGATTTATTGGTAGGTGGCTACCACCATCGCCCCAAGATGGTTGTATTTCATACAACCATCACGTAGCTCCGTGGCTCAGCGGTTAGAGCATTTTAAGGGAAAGATCGCGGGCTCGAGTTCCGTTGGAGTATTAACTTTTTTCGATCTAAATTGATTTGAACCAGTTAGCATACTAACTGCTTTAAAATTTCATTACAGTAAATATATAATTCAAAAGCAGGTAATAAGTAGATAAAATAACTCACATGCCGCAATATAAGGATTTTGTCAGCATCCTTGAGATGGTGTAGTTGGTGAGTGACCAGAATCCTGGTGGAACCCCCAAGCAGTCCTTGAAAGCATTCAGACACTAAATGCTTGCCGACGTGCGTGTCCACGGCTGAAAGAGGATCGTCGAGCAGGTAGATGTCAGCCTGAAAAAAACCGGGGTCACATATTTAACAATTGGGTTTGAAATTTTTACTTTGAACAACAATTGGGTTTGAGTTTCGGCGCGAGGATTACTTTGTTTTTTATGGCGTTGAAGTTAAAGAGTACCCATAACAAACCTTTTGTGAATGTGAAAGCGATTCATTCAGAATTGATTATCGGCAAACAACACCAGAAAAAATAAATGTATGGACTATGGAGTGGCTTTACTCAAATTCAAATTATTTATTTCGGACTAAGTACCTACCTATATTTCATTTGTTAGTAGCAAAATATCTTAACCTAGTGTTAGTATTCAATAAAATCCATCCATTATAAATTAATTAATTAATTACATTAAATCAGAAAACATCACGATAGCTGTACCGTTTTGTTTCGTTTCCAGCGCAGTTGATTTTCATGCTTATACAAGCATAAGGCTCAGCGTTTATGTATAAAATATTAATAAATTCAACTAATTGCTCCACCTTACATGGAACGAATATGGAGGATTGAAAACGATGCTGTTATAAACTTACTTCTCTATAGCAAGCGCGAGCCAGGCCAATACGTGATCTCTGTCCACCGCTAAGACTAACACCCCTCTCTCCAACCATAGTCGAATCACCATGGGGCAGTAACTCGAAGTCTCTTAACAAGGCACAAGCTTTCACAACCTATGGATATGGAATGGAATATTTGTTAGTAAAGGGTGTTTTTAGAGGTATACGGTTTCTTTATCACGGTCTTATTTAACTGAATAAGCTTTAGTCGGCATCAATATGATGTAAGATGACATGTCATGAGATTTGTCTCAACCTCGTTCGCAAAAGAAGACTTTGTGGCTTTATTTCCTTCCATCCCAACACAGCCGAAGTATCAGTGGGGTTTGTGTGAATTTTGCGTATAAAAAAGTTACTCACCTTTTTATACCTAGTTCGCTCATACGGCTGACCAAACAGAATATTTTCCTTAACGGTAGCAACGAATAGCCAGGGCTCCTGGCTTGCATAAGACACGCTCCATCCGCCTAAGCTAACCGTCCCTTGCTTCGGTTTCAATTCTCCCAGAATCAACTGCAGTAGCGATGACTGTAAAAGTGACATAAAAGGCTTTTTAGCAGTTCCATCATAATAGAAGAAAAAGAGCTGCCCCCGACTCCGTTAATAAAGCAAGCCCACTGTTATAGCACTGAATTGTAAAAAATGCCAAAAAAATTTAGACTTTATTTCGAATACACATAGTTCAAAATTAAATGATAAAGAGTTCGTTACATGTTTTGATTCGAGTTACAAGCTGACGTTTTGGCAGTGCACTGGTTTTGTTATGACTGAAATTAGCAAAATCGGATGCCAGATCTAAGGATTGAAGGTCGACACTTCGGTATTGTATATAAGGGTTATGTATCTTAAAGTATGTACCTTTATTAAACAAAATGGCCCCACATAACCGTTTCCACGGATTGACTGTGGGAACAGAACTAATGTTAATAGAGGAAGATCTTAAGATGTGTAAGGAAAGAAGCAAATAGTAGTGTTGTCTATTTATAACCCAGAAAAAAGGCGTAGGTAAATATAGGCATATATCAAAACTAGTATAAGTAATTCAAAAATCTTACTTTTCCAGAACCAACAGGTCCGGCAACGGCAATAAAATCACCACTTCTCGCTGTTAAAGTTATATTTCTGAGATTATCTACGACAGCATTTTCAGTCCAACTGGCTGACACGTTTTGAATGGACAGTCCCGAAGGCTTTGGGTCTTGGGAAATTACTTCTTCGTCTTCTACTTTAGCTAGTAGAGCTTTTGACTCGAGTAGTAGGTTTGAAATAGGAAGCTTTTCTGGATCTTTTTCGTCTAACAATAAAAATTCCTGTAAAATATTGAGAGTTAGATTTGAGATATTTTGAGATTTAGTAATATTTAAAAGAGTCTTCGTGAACATGTCTTAACATAACATAACATAAACTCACGCCTTTATCCCCGAAGGGGTGGGCAGAGGTGCTAGCACCCACATTTCGCCAGTTTATGTTTAGGTCCCAATGTAATAGATGGCGAGTCTATTGCCATTAACCGGGCACTAATAAACCTGCGATAAATACACACATAACTTCGAAAAGCATCGAAAAGTCATTGGTGTGTGCCATGGTAACCTGGGATCGAACCCGAGACCTCGTCTCAGCAGTCCATTACACATACCACTAGGCTACCGCGGTGAGTTACATGTCTTATAATAGTAGACATCAATAGACAGCTTCTGTGGCGTACGCTGCGAAAAATTTATTTATTTGAAATTGCTCTGTTACTTAAGAATGACTACAGATATATTTTTTTGTTTAAATTACTAATTTAAGTCTCGTTAAGTTAGGTTTTCGTCGAAACTTATATAATATAAGTATAAGCTGCCATTTTACGTGTATATATTTTTCTATTTACCTCTATCCTTTTAATAGAAACCATAGTCTCTGCCAAGAATGACAATCCCAGCGGTAATAAGATACTGCAAGATATCTGCAGAAGGTTGCAGTACTGAGCTAATGCAAAGGTAGTCTGAGCCCTTATATTGCCGCCCAGCAGTACGAAAGTTACTACGGCAGCAAACAGGATGAACCGTTCTGTAAACACTGCTAACGCCGTTGAGAATCCTTTGACCAAAGAAGTTCTTAAAACGAAACTTACTTCGAGTCTGTGGAAGGAGATAAAGTTTTATTATTATTAACATTCGTCGAATTGATATTAAGAAAGCGCCGTTTATTGTTGCATTGTAAGCCGACACACGGAGGAGGAGAGTAGACCATGGCGCTGCGTCGTGCAAATAACACTGAGCCAATTTTTGGCTGGTAATTTGTGCAAAATCGTAAAAAGAATTCATACAATTTGTACGACGCGTGTTTTGCTCTCACGCACGAGTCGATGAAGTTGGCAAAAGCGCAGGAACTTTCGGTTCGCTCACTTCAAGTACTCTTCATTTTCATAATTTAGTTTTTCTGGATTTTACGGGAGCTAATGCTGTCAGACCTAGCAGCTTACGCCAGAGCCTTGTCAGTCTATTATTAGTACCTAGGTATACTGGTTTGTAGGAGAGGATGGTATGGGCCTCAAAAGCTGGATTGGGCATCCACACACCCCAAATTATAAAAAATTGGTATTATAAAGACTTGTATTTCGCTCGCGATCGATTGCTATCTTGTAAATTTATTTTAACTTAGCTTACTTAGAGACGATTGTTGGGTTTACTCAAATATATATCTACATATAATTACGTCTTTGTCCCCGGAGGGTCAGACTGAGGTTCACATCATTGTATTCGGTCCCAAATAACGGAGTGAACCTATTGCCGTATTCCGGGCACTATTGTTAACTCGAGCCATGCACCTGAGGCTGAGTCTGAGCAGTATACATCTATCTCATGCCAAATTTAAAATAATATTCTTCTGTTTAAACTAAATGGACGCGCCCCAGCCAATAACCAGAGCTCTACTTACTTTCTTAACTTATCGACTAATTTTTCGAAGGGCTTCTCCCAAGCATACATTTTGATCACACGGGCCCCATTCACGAGTTCACCCATCACCCTTACTCTTTCATCTGTACGTTTTGCTATTTTACCTCGATAGGTTCCTTGAATTCTGCTCAAGTATACTGAAAATGAAAAAAAAAACACAATTAATCGCAGGCAGACTAATTACTTCAGTACCTACCCCAAGAAATGGAGTCCTTATCAACGTTCGTTTTTTTGAATAACAGTTTGTTTAAAAGATCGATTTGAAAAATGATTTTTGCGTTGGTCTTGTTGAGCTCCATATAAATTTTATTCAATATTTTTAATTTTGTCGAGATGTTTTTAGATTTATGATCGTCTTGAAGTACCTAGGTATCCACACTACGTTTTAGAATTTGCTAGATTTGACTAGAAGACATGACAAAGACGAGATAAGAAAGTCAATAAAAATAAGTTGGTTTAGATTTTGACATACATAGCTGGTCCTACTAAACCTGTTTAGAGAAGTATTTAAATTATGTAATGTAATTAACAAAGTGTGTTAATTACATTACAATAGTGATATATGATATTATAAACAAAGTGTAATAAACCTTTCAAAAGTCTCAAATGAGTTGTATTTTTTATTATCCCTTTTTATGCTATTAGGTACAAGTAAAGTGTGATAACGCCTCCGTTATTCAAACACTACTAATCTAGGTAAGCTGTTCAGATTCAAGTCATCTTTCACTTCGTGCATTGTGACTCAGTTACTAGTCTCACGTGTCCATTATAATGGCGGGACCAAGTCTTGTATTCTGTCAATTCATATTATAGTGTTTAGTACTAAATTGGTACTATTTGTTACCTTTGGTAAAAAAATTAGTAGGTACTTCTTCTATCTCAAAGTTATATGTAAAACAGTCAATCTGTCAGTTTATAAATAATAGACCGTTACACGTTTATTTACGAAAGGACCAAACATTATAATTGCGGGGTCAGCGTTTCAATATTTAATACAACAGCCCAGTAAATGCTGCACCCAGCCACACTTTTTAAGCATTTCAAGAGTACTAATTAGATACTAAATATTCATAAAATAATCGCAGCTAACAATGGCCGACACGAGTCTGGTCCCGCCATTATAATGTTATAATGGCGGGACCAGACTGTTTTAAATATAACTTTGAAATAGAAGAGGTACATTTTTTTTTACGAAAGGTAGGAAATAGTACCAGTTTAGTACTAAACACTGTAATATTGGTCTATTGGTATAAACTTGGTCCCACCATTATAATGGACACAGTCTCACTCGTCAGGATCTGTATATTATACGTGTACGTATACGTGTATTCGCCCCCCATTTAGATGGCTTATCATTGGTACCTATACTGTGAATGAAAGACCTTGTATTTTCTAGCAAGTAGGTATACTAAATCAAAATAACATGGGAGAGAAGTTGAATCTGTGGCAATAACCAGATTTGGCAGCGGTTTTAATACTTTCGTACAATTTTAATTCTTGCAGGCTTTCCAATTTCCATCATGTATTACAGAATCCTACTGGAAGAACTGCGTGATGAAATTTTAGGTAGGTAAGGGAAACTGGGGACACTTGATCCCAATGGGAGACAAGGTAAACCAATATTTTTGGAAATGGTAATACTAAGGGTAATAATGTTTACTTAGTGTTGCCACACTAAAAAATACTCTAATACACTTAGTAATTTAAAAAATATTGGTGTACCTTGTCTCCCATAGGGATCAAGTGTCCTCAGTTTCCCCTACATGTATGACCTTAAAGTTTAGACCTCATCTATAAATAGGTGTTAATTTGAGTTCCGTATGGGTGTTTTGGACTAGATGGAGCGACCGTATACGCAGAGTAGCTGGCGGGGAGTGGAGAAGGACAACCGAAGATCGGGCTAAGTGGGATGCCTTATGTCCAGCAGAGGACTGCCGCGATGACGATGATGATGATGGGTACTTTGTGATAGAGTTCAAAATTTTGAAGTCTTATACGTATCCGAAATTTCGCAGCTAGAACTTAACCTTAACGAATCAAAATTTACCTTGTACAAAGATGGTTTGTAAGATGACGACTAGCAGAGCAGCGAAAGTTGCGACGCCAATGTGTTGCCATACAAGATACGAGACCACTGGCATAACTATAGGCATCACCCATATATAGTTGAGGTATACGGAAACCAAATCAAAACGAGTGACGTCATTCGACATCAAATTGACCACTTGGCCCGGCTCTGTTTTATTCAAACCATCGCGGTTAAGTTTCAATATCTGAAAAATAGCGTCATTGATTGATAGCTTGATAAGATAGCTTTATCACTAATAATAATACAAAATTGATTTTATTACTCGCTGAGGGTGTGATGTTTATTTATTCTTACCTGTTAGCCGGGGTACTCCTACCGAGACCGACTAACGGACTCGGAGAGAAAATCCCTGGCGCAGACGTTTCTCTCTAAGACTGAGAGGGTCATCGTTCTCACGAGGGAATGAATATCTAGCCGATTGCGGACCACAGCAAAAGATACATCGTACTGTGATATAGATATGAATATGATAGGTTGTTTGTTTTTATCCTACAGCCTCCGTGGCGTAGCGGTAGTCCACGCGACTGCTACGCACGGGGCGCGGGTTCGATCCCCGCTCAGTGCAAAAAGTTGTATGCATGAATATGGCTGTTTGCACTGGCCTAGTCGTGCCTCGGAGAGCACGTTATGTCGTCGGTCCTGCTTGCCATACAAATATCTATGGCAGTCGTTACGTGTAGTTGGAGTCCTCAAAAGTCCAACCAGTCTAAAACTTGAAACTTTGATATCGCCATTGGTCATTGGACCATTGGTTGTGGAGGTCAGATGGCAGTAGCTTCACGTAAAATATCAAAGTTCAGCCGCATCACAGTTAGACTGGAAAGCCGACCCCAACTGAGTTGGGAAAAGGTTCAGAGAATGATGATGATTGTTTGTTTTTATTTACTGCGACTTCTCAATGGTGCCGTTTTCTGTATCGAAGTTTAACCAATAGTGGATGTTATGTCATCCGACTGCACATATTATCCATAGAAGAAATAAAGGAATATCAGTCCTGCAATCCGCTCATTTGTCTATATACAAACGTTTCCATTTTTTTATATACAATACTTGTCAAACTTCGATATAGGTAAACATCCCCATTGAGAAGCCACAAGGAATTAAAATAATTAACAATATTAATCATATGCAAGTCAATTTCACGGTACACTGTATCTGCTACTTGCGTCTGCAGTTGGCTATGGACTCATACTTAAAGAGACGGTAAAAGAAGAAAAGCAAATGCAAAGCTGACTGAATAGCAATACCACAATAATATACAATGATTTAACTCACCTTCCTGTATATCAATGAGCAACAAGCTACCCTCAATTTCATTCCGACTCTACCTTGACTCAATTGTATGTGCGCGTATAGTACAGATGACATTGTACTAAATAAATTCATTAAAAATATAAATATGTGAGCCCTCCGATAAGTTTCCGTCGTTTTGTCTTGTGAGAAATATTCTATGAAAATTGCTAACGTGAAAGGAATCATTGGCCTGGAAAAATATCTGTATAAATAAATATTAAATGCCACAAATAGTTGTCCACGTATAACAAAAAAAGTACTAGAGAGATTATTATTATTTAATTTATCTCTTATTTGGCGAATTTCTTTTTCGAAAAAGTGACATGAACATTATCTTTTTCCTAATATTCTCCGAAGTAATAAAGGTCTCACTCGAATAAAGTGACTCTAAGCAGAAAACTAATGATGTTCCTTAAAAAAACCATTAAAATCTTATACTTACCATACAAAGATGAATAAAAAGCCAACTACAAGACCACATAACATATATTCAAGCCAGAAGGACCGCACTATGGCTTTTGTGAGTGATGGTTTTGCACCAAACTTTTGCTCATTTTCAAGTTCTATTTCCCAGGCCTTTTCAAGGCGATCTCCGAGGCGTCCTGAGTCGTCACCCTTGCGTGCTAGAAATAAATCTGCCATTGTGATGCCATGTTTATATCCTCTGCGAAAAAGCTTGAAACTCCATCTGTAATTATGATTTTATGGGAATTTTGGGCAGCTATTTACGTGAAAGACAACTGATTGCAACACACTGGACTCTGTAAAAAACTAGAAGATACTAAGAAAGGAATTCAGATGCAGTCGATTTAAAAAACCTACTATATAATAATAACCGTACTTTAACTGCTTAGACGTTTTCATAGGGATATGAAAACCTACGTACGTATGTAAGGTAAGTAGGTTTTGTTTTTTTTTTTTTTTTTTATACTACGTAGGTGGCAGACAAGCACACGGCCCACCTGATGGAAAGCGGCCACCGTGACCTATGAACGTGTGCAACACTAAGGGTGTCACACACGCGCTGCCCACCCTGAAGGGAAAGGGGGAGAGCTGGGAAGGGGTGGGGAGGCTAGGAAGGGGAGGGGAAGGAGGGGTACAGTGAGCTCTGGCTACCCTACTTACCGGCGGGAACATAACACGATGGTTATTATGACCGCGGTCTTCTGTAGGGCGGAGGTACTTCCCCAGTTGGACAGCTCATTTCGGACAGGAGATACCGTCGTGTCCTACCTTATTGTTATTGTACCTTATTGTAAAAGCCTAACTATAAACAGTTCCAAACTGAAACAACATCTAGTTTAGTTAATTATAAATTAATTACCTATCTATTATTACAGGCATATCTACTAGTGTTGAATAAATAATGATAAAGTGCCGTTGAGTAAGTAATTACATTACCTACGTTATGATAAGGATGGAATTTACTATCTTAACCACGCTCTCCTTTCTTATTATCATAATCTCGCTAAAATTCAATCATCAACATTGAAGTAACTTGAACCTTGTCCATTTCTATAAATACTAACGAAGCTACGTGTCTCGAATAGTCAAAATTCTTGAGTAGGTACCTACAATAAAAATCGTTAGCTGGTTGGAGCCATATTCGTTCATCTTTCACGCTCGTTTCTTTTTCACAGTTCCTTCTCAGTGAACCCAACAACATAGCCTAGAACCACAGATTAGTAAATAGTTACTACGCTAGAACTGTTAGTAGTGCATGGCAGTTTTAGGTGTACGACGAGCTCGACGATGTGCTTAGATAATTGCACTCATGGATCATATATAAATAAGGTACACTTTAGGGATTGCACAGAAGTAGAGGCAGATACCTAATTGCTTAAAATTTTCATTATTTTTTTGTATCTTCGATAGCCCTCGAAACACAGGGAATGAGGAATGTGTTATAATATAATGTGAAACTTACGTTAGAAATAACTTGCCGAAGATGTTGGCCGCATCTTGTGGGTTCTTTTCATTTAACACTACTTTAGACTCCATAGCGCTTTTGACGGGTTTTGATGCTCTAATTTAACTTGGAAACTGCAAAAGGGCAGAAAAACAAATATTGAAAAAGGGCAGAATAACACCTAATGATGAGTGATCAATCGCGTGCTGCAATGTAAATGCTGTTCCTATTCTATGGGATAAACTATTTTACGGGACTGACAGCCGCTTTTTCTCAACTGCGAATGGAAGCTTGCGCCAGTCTCGGCTATTTTATTGTGCGCTAAATCCCTCATCCCCTTCGCCGGAGTCAGTTGACGAGTGCAGAAAATTTTGTAAAGCAATTAGTATGCTGACTCTTCACAACAAATTTAGATAGGTAAAAGTGAATAGGTACAGGGGAAACGCTTTGACCGCTTAGCCACGAAGCCTTGTCTGAATCATCGAAATTCTTCTATATAACCATCTTTGGGGTGATGGTGGGAGCTATCTACCGACAATCATACGAGCTATCGGCACAATGAATGGCGTTACAGCCATTATTAAACATTGTATTTTTGATAACTCCGCCCAATCAAATGTGCAGAAAATTTTGAAAAGCAATTAGTATGCTGTGACTTTTCAAATCAATCCCGTCGAAGCATTCCCTTTTTTGTATCTAAATTTGATCATTTGAGGAAGTTACGTCGGACTCGAACTGACTAAAACGTACGTCGTTTTCGAGCCTTTGGTTACTGGAGGTGAGATAATAGGTCGGGTCTCGGGTCGCAAGTGAGGTGGGCTTGGGCTCCACACCCTAGAAAAATCTAACAAATTATTGCAATTTAAAAAATAGTTGAAAGAAAACTTGTTCCATAGATGGTATTAATAAAAAAATCTACATCAGAACCAACCTAAATTGTAGAGAATTTAATTTGCAACAAAACTGTTTTTATAAATTAGCGATTAGGTAGGTACCTACCTATAACGTAAAACCATTGGATTTTGAAGATGACTGTCCATACAAAGGTTGCGTTGCAATTTACGACCCAAAAAACGTTGATGTATCTTTAGACTAACCCCTTTCAGATATTCAAAAAATAAAATCACATACCTTCTCTAATTTTTAAACGCTAAGCCTAAAAAAGTTAACATTTTAACGAACTACAGGTACCTGCATCTGCTGAACCGACAGTGTCCATTTTATTTTATTTTTATTTTTATTTTATTTTTTTCTTTATTTGTGCGCCACAACGTGGTTATAACATAGACATTCCCGCAATGTTAATCCTATTGTATGTTTCTCACACTTTTTAAGGTTTAGCCGACTAACCTACAGACACGCTTATCCAAATAAATTTTATCAAGACATGACATGTCATCTTTCCCAGTTGGGAACTGATATTTAGATATTGAAGCTTATTTTTTATCTTGTAGTATTTTATTATGAGTGTGTTACTAGATATCCTTAATGTAAATTGTAACAGTTAAACTAATAGATAAGTGTGTCAATCTAAATAATCATCTTTTACTCTAACTAAATAAATTAATAATTAATTTTAATCTAACAGAAACTGTCTAATTTTTAAGAATCTCTCAAACGCAAAAAAAGAAACCAATTCTTTACGACTCTCAATTATTTTTTTACTGTTATTTTATTTAATATTACCTACTTGTATTATTGGCATATTACGAGTAGGTACACGAACCCAACACTATAAACAAAACAAAAAATTATAAAAATCTTCAGGTAGGTACTTCTAGTTTTCCGGACTAAAGTATGGTATGGTACTGGTATGTCGAATTCGAACCGACTAATACCGCAGTGTTTTATCACAACTATCTATATGATCAGAGTATCTGGTATGCCCTAGACAGTATCTCCCGGTAACCCTAAACGGTTTTGGTCGTCACATTAATGTATTACACACATTAAGTATTCGATCTCTCGGATCTTTGCTTATATGAAGTTTGTGGAAATCCACCTTGGTCTCTTCTAGGTGTAGGGTTTAGTTCTACTCTGATCCTTAGAACCATAATAAACAACCGCACTGTAACTGTAAAACAAAAGAGATAGTAGGTATTGCTGCCCTTTGTACATATCTATCAACAAATTTAAGATCAATTTATGTCAATTTTAAATATATTTTTTTTAAACTCACGCCTTTATCCCCGAAGGGGTAGGCAGAGGTGCTAGCACCCACATTTCGCCAGTTTATGTTTAGGTCCCAATGTAATAGGTGGCGAGCCTATTGCCATTAACCCGGCACTTATGAACCTGCGATAAATACACACATAACTTCAAAAGCAACGAAAGTCATTAGTGTGTGCCATGGTAAAACCTGGGATCGAACTCGAGACCTCGTCTCAGCAGTCCATTACCCATACCACTAGGCTACCGTACAAATAAAGTGTAATTACGAGTCTCTACGAACTGCGAACTATCTATTTTGCAGCACTAGCTTCTCGAAACCAAAATGTTCTATACTCAACCTTAGAACCTTAGATATATAACTCTTGATTGAACACCAAAAAAAATTTACACTCAATAGGTAAGTACACTCTAGACGAATTTGTGGCAGAACATTAATAATTAAACTATTATACCTATATTTGTTGATTTTAGCGCACGGTAAGTAGTTATCAATCTAGGTTTATTTGTCAGCTGGACTTACTCACAAGAAACAATATCACAGAAGTTATGAAACACTAACTTAGTGAATCATCTACTATACCGACGATAGTAGAGGATTCATTATATTAATTATCACGATATTAAAATAGTCATCAGGCAATCGTTATCTACACGTCGATGTAGCACAGATACATCGGCAACGACTGATTTGGGTGGGGGTCGCAGCGTTTGCCATCAAGCAAGTTTCATACCTTGATAAGGATTCTGTTTACGTGTAAATAAATAGATTAGGGAATATGGCATACGCTTATGATTTAAATAGCGCTCAATTTAACTTTTTAAGTACTTAATCTTTTCTTTTAGATTTACGTAACTGCATGTTGATATTTTTTAATATAATTACGTTTTGATTAAGAAAAAAAACTATCGAAAAGTGTGGAATAAAATGAGTTAAAACGTAAAAAAATGCGTTCCGACTCATTATGGATAGTGTCAAGGCACACAATAACAAAAATGTCAGTTCGTGTCCGTTAGAGCATTATTTGTCCTAATTGGCCTGTTGCACTATTTAATTCAATTAAAACACAAACTATTATCAAACTAAATTTTATGATTTTGGTAGGTACCTACTATTTTCTTGTAAATATCGTCGGTTAAAAGGCGACTTGATTCAAGCGCCATTTTGAGAACTTTACAGGAGAGCATTTTAAAGTTTATTTTTTAAGAAAAAAATTCACTGTTCCTAAAGTATATAACAAATATGTACAAATCTCCCCAAATAAAAAGCGGTATATTTTTTGCTATTTTTTGATTATATTATAACCAATAAAAGGTGTATTTAAAGGAAGTTAGATGTAACTTGTGCCATTTTGCACAATTCTTTGATCAGAGCAGAAAGGTCTATGTACACAATAATGATTTATGTATTCAAAGCAAAATAGATTATGTGTTCCTTGCTTCCTGAACAGATCAAGGATAAATGATTTAAATCACTTACCCATTTGTCAACTGTTCATGGATACATGATTTAAATCACTTTCCTATTTGTCAACTGTTCATGGACAAATGAGTTAAACCGCTCACCTAGTTGTAACTGTTCAAGGAGGAATGACTCAAATTACATGGTGATATAATAACTACTCATAGCAAATAGTTTTAATCGCAAGATTTATTTCAATCTGAATTGAGGAAAATAGCTCAAAGGTAATAAAATAGATTTCACGATGTAGGAAAAGCGAATGAACTGACATATCTATTTTAAGAAAAGTAACTTAAATAGATATAATTGGTATACTTTTAAGAACATGAGACGTTAAAATCGATTTTGTAAAACGAAACAAAATAAAACAACGCTTTATGAAACAATTTTTTTTAAAAATTAAGTAAGCAACATTCATAATCACTAATAATCCGTCTTTTCAACATCTTCAAATTTTGACTTATTGTAATTTTCAACTTTGGTTTTAATTATTAATTTACTTATAATCTCCAAAATAGGTAGTTAAGATTTATAATTACTTTTAATCAGTCTTCTAATATTGGTAAGTCTCCTAATTTAATTTTTGTAATTATAATTGAGATAAAGTTGAGTGAAAGGGTTAATATGAAACAAGGCGTTTTATATTTTTGCTTTATTTTCAACAGATGGCTCAGTTACATGATAAAAACAACCTGGTATTTTTTTGTTATAAAAAAAACCTAGTAAAAGAAACTAGTTCTATTAATGAACTGACCCATCTGTTGAAATTAAGGAAAATCAATAATAGTACCCTGTAGGAAATAAATGTGATTCGCGCACGTACTGCAAGGAATTGTGTATAGTAATACACTTAAAATTACAACGATAATAATTATTTCTAACTGAAAAATATTTTTGTTACTACCCACTGGAAATCAAGGTTAATCCCAACTAGAGGTAGAGAACTCAAAAAGAGCCTTGATAGTCTAAAGATCACAACAATCTCCACTAGTCAGAATAATAGATGTAATTGATTTTTTTATAGTGAAGGGTATATCAAATACTTAACTTAATAGAAGACCATGCCTCGACGGCTCTTCAGACCACTCTCCTGTTCTTTTAACCATTGCTACATCTCCTATTATCCAGCAACGCAACATCACACTACGCAATCACAAATGAAAACGTTTTTTTCTTACGTCTCAAATCCCAATATGACATTGGAGACACAACTAAAGACCTTTCTAGGCTTATCCAAGAAGTCACTTGGAAATGCACTCCCGAACGAAAGTATATGAAGTCTGTTAATAACCTACTCACCTCGGCCCTAAAACTACAAAGGGAAGATAAAAGAAAACTCCACCGTAAATGGCAAACTGGTTAACATCACTCGGACAAAACCGCTCTCAACAAAGCAATCCTTGAACTGAGAAAATCAATAAAAGAATTTGAGAAGGTACGAATTCACATTTTTGTAGAATCACTCAGTGCACATAAGGTTAACAACTACTCCCTATAGAAGGCTACTAAACGTCTAAACCAACCCCAAGTCCCAAAACCACCTATAAAAACTTCAGACAACAACTGGGTTCGCTCTAACCCAGAAAAGCTGAGGCATTTGCTAAGCATCTAGAAAACGCCTTTTCTCCAAATGATGGAGCTCCGAACACAGACGGAACGTCAATCGACCAACTATTGAAAGAAAAACTAGAAAACACAAGTCCCCAATAAGACTCGCGATGCCACGGGAGGTGTACAGGGTCATCGCAAATCTCAAAGACAAGTCAGCCCCTGGTTACGACCTGATAAGCCTAAGAATTTTAAAGGCACTTCCTCGATAGGTCATCACAATGCTCATTAATGCCATTATGCGAATCTCTTACAACCCGAACCACTGGAAGGTATCCCAGATAGTTATGATCTACAAAGCAGGTAAACCAGCCACATTGGCCTCGTCTTATAGACCGATTAGTTTACTACCAGTATTGTCAAAAACCTGTGAAAAAATACTGCTAGCCAGATTAGTCCCGACACTCAATGATTTGAAAGTAATACCTAACCACCAGTTTAGCTTCCGCCAACACCACTCCGCGGTCGAACAAGTGCACAGAGTCTACAATTTATACAGTACGTAACTCTGGTGAATAAAAGGAATACTGCTCTGCAGCTGTCCTTGGCATCCAGTGGGCGTTCGACCGAGTGTGGTACAAAGTTTTACAACAACTTCTGACTACCTTTTGTTGTTATCCTTAAACGTGCCTGGAAGGTAGAATATTCCAAGTTAAGGAGAAGGACTCGATCGAGTTTCTACGACATCAAAGCAGATGTCCCTGAGGGATCCGTTCTAGGGCCTTATCTTTATAACCTCTGCGCTGCAGATCTATCCAACTCTAATGAGACCACTACAGCCACATACGCAGATAATACCGCTCTAACCCAGAAATCGCCTCAGCTAGATTGCAAACTCAACTGGATATAATAGACACATGGCTGAAAAGATGGAGAATAACTACAAGCACGAGTAATTCGGTACAGATAACTTTCACACTCCGCAGGTGGGCAGTCACCCCGCCCACCTATTACCCACCTAAAAACGAAGAGAGACGCCATGAACATCAAATTTCGTAACTTGGACTGACTTTTGGGAAGGTTGTCAAATCTGACTGTCGAAAAAAAGCTATTGGTGTATAAAGTAGCCATTAAAGCAATCGGGACATATGGCATCCAATTGTGAGGACTGCAAGCAACTCAAATATAGAAATGTTTCAACGATCCCAGAATTCAATATTAAAAACTATCGTCATTCATCACCAATACTCAGTTGCACATGAATACTCGAATCTGCGAGAGAGAGGAGATGGCAAAACACTGCACAAGATATAAACAACGCCTGATAAACCACCTAAACGAGCTTGCCCAGAAGCTGCTTCAGAGGGACTCATCTGCATGATTAAAACGGGCGTATATTTTAGAGCTGGACAAGAAATACTCCAGGTAAAGCTCAACAAATAGAGTTACTGTTGTGACTCTTGCCTCGTAGGAGTTGTGGTCTCAATGAAGATCATGCTCGCACGCCGTTAACCACCCACACATCCGATTATAGTACCAGTATACTAGATATCATAAGCAGACCAGAAAAATTCAAAAACGATCTTCGCGCGTTCAATAATTACGTACACATCCGACTAATCTGGCATCGCGCAGTAGACTGAACCGACCTCGAAACCACGCGCGATACGCGTGTTGTGGGTCCAAGTACCTACCCGCGTTGGTTTGTGTTCTGTGCCAAATGCCATTTTTAATGCGAGGTGAAAGCAGTAAACTGATTTAAGTATGACATAAGTTTAATTATTAAACTAATATAAAGGAATTAAATGTGCAAATATTTATTTCATGCATAGAGAAAATTGTTCCAAATGGCATAAACACTAAAAACTGGTCAAGGATAATTAGCACAAATCATATACTTCCATTATACTTATTCAGGTAAGATTGATTCAAGGGACAGAGATATTTTTCAAATGTTCAACGTAAAATGACTTAAGTTGCATACATTAATAAATCTGGTTGAAGCAAAATGAATTAACATCCATGTTAAATTATTTAAGATCAAGTAAAAGCAATTCAAACGTCAAAACCATTTTATTTCATCCAGGGATTAATGGTTTAAACTACAGATAGTAAGAAAAATCATTTTTTTTGATGGGTCTATATACATGCTTTGAAAAAAAGAACCAAAATTGCTACACTTGATACCTCGTAAATAGAAAAGATACCCAAATTTCTAATGGAGCCAAGCGCCAAAAAAGTGCTCCGATTAACCTCAAACCCGGCTAGAACGACGCGGAAAAATTCCACGATTCCAATGATGTATATAACTCAATATCGCCCAAGGTGGCGCTTGAATCAATTCGCCTTTTAACCGTCGATATATTATCATCATCATCATCATTATTATCCCTTTATGTTATACAGCGTGTTACAGAAAGATGTGGTCATAATTAAGGGTCGTTCATACATACCTAATAACGAGGGCTACGCACTGACCAAAGTGTAAATGCTAAAAAAGAAATTGAATACAAAATATTAATATTATGTATTCGATGTGATTAATCAAAGAGGTAGGTTAGGTTGCACCCTTTCGTGATGAGTTCCAAACTTTTGAGTACAAGTCCTCTACAACCATAGAATACACTAAGTTATCACTTCAAGATTCACGAGTTTTAACTATCACTTAAGTAGGGCACAAAAAAAAAACAATATTATATTATTCGAATTTCAAAAATTCACCCGATACCTAATAGTATTTTTTTTTAACTTTGGTCAGTGCATATGTTTTGACCAAAGTATAAAAAAAAGTCCAGTACCACACCTGTCTATAACACGTATGGCCTCACATGGAGAAGAAATTCATGACTTTCAGGTAGGTTACGTTAGGTACCCTCTTGTCATTTCAAACGGTAAGTGTACTCGGGACACAGCCATTCCACTGATGGCCCATCAGTGGCAGTTATTTGGTCACGATTGCTGTACCGCTCCCAAGGTTCACGCGCCGGCCGATGGGAGTATCGACCGTCATATTTGGTTAGTGTGCAGCAACATTTATGGCACTATGTCGCTTTCTCTTGATTCATGCTCTTTCTTTGCCACATCCTCCACCATGCCGCACGCAGTAAGAAAACGACACCGCAGTCGCGGTCAAACTGCAAAAGTCACTGATTTACATTGGAAGATAATAATTGGACGCTCCACCAGGGCTTATTTCTCCAAACGCAAACTTCTTAATTTGCCCGAGTGACTTCAGTCTGGTCTCTGGTTGCTCAAAAGTCAGCAAGGGATCGGTTTACAGGTGAGATTGTTTAGGAACATCTACACCGTGAGTGAAAGCGCAGATAAAATGCAAGAGTCGTCGTTGTTGGTGTGGTCAGGTTATGCAACAGACATGGCTTAGGGGAATAAAAAATTAGTCCGATTTAACCCCTCCAAAACAAGCTCTTGCGTTCACCGCTAAGAAACAAAATGTTAAGAGGGGACTAAAAATGATATATATTTCCTAATACTTGTCGAGTCCCCAATGCAGGGGATCGAAGTGGAATAGCGAGTGTTGTACAGTCCTCTGGGGTACTGACTTGGGGGATCCTAGTGGAACGAGCGTGACCACCGCGCAGGAGGGGAAGGCACAAGAAGTCCTAGTTTGACATCGTGGAGGGTGATATGCGTGCCAATGGGCTCACCACCATGGACGCCCGAAGTTGCAAAGTGGATGAGGAAAGCAGTAAGGCGGAACCAGAGCTCCAACTTCACTTTAGCCTCGGATGCAATCAGGAAAACACGTCTACATGATTATGATACCGTTTGGAATTTACTTCTTATTTCACTGTGTAGCTAGCGCCATACATGCAAATACAATAGACCCGATTATTCATTTTGTTATATTTTAATATAAAAATTAAATCTCAGCTTTTATATACATAACTTGTCTTGTTGTCAGGTCGAAAATTAAATACACATAAGTCACATTTCAAATTTTATTTTAAAAAATAATACCACACTGTAAGGAAAGAAAACAATTAAAATTAAATTATACTATGTAATACTAACTTAATACAAACTAAACGATCTCACATAGTTCATGTCCTGAGAAATATTTTTAATATTATGCTAAGTATGGTAAGTCTGCAATAATTATTATTAAATAATAAAATGTCAGCTTAATTCTACAAGGTTTAAGTCAACATATTTTTGGCATAACTGTTAGGGTCAATTCATAGCAGCGCAAACTCGAAGAACATCAAAACGGATATAAAAGAAATTAAAATAGCAAATTCATCTTTATCTCGATAAGGAAGATAGAAAAGATAAATAAAACACACGAATTCGCGCACATTGTACTGAATACACGCGACTGGTGGTTGGAACGCTAATTTGTGGGTTGACTTCACAATAAAATTAAGAATTTCGCTTCAATTTGACTCTGTTAGTATGAATTTACCTTTAAATTTCAGGTCAATTGGCTATATTTTTATATAAAGTATAAAAATAGTAATAATATGATCTAGTTCATAATTTCAGTGACTGTCAATTTTCCCTTTTTTGCATGACATAAAATCGTACACCAGAAAAATCAACTTAATAACTAACTAATTCAGACATGGCTTCACATAATTAATCAGGATATTACTGTATATTTACTCAGTCTTAGTTTGTAATGTCAAATAATTGCAAGCTATAAAATTAATCATGTCTATATTTATCAGCTAAGGTCTCCAGCTTGGAGATAATTTTTTGTAAGTCAGCAGTCTTATCCAATTTAAGATAAGTATTATTTCTTATATCATGCAATTTGATCCAGTCTGGCATTTCCTCTGTGAGAACTTTAATATCTCTTTGTAAATCACTGGCAGAAATATTCGCCTTAAAACTGCTATCCAATTTGGAAAGAATTATATTCAATGCAAGAACATTCTTTCTTTCCGTGACAAAGATATTTCTAAGTGTACGAGCTAGATCAGGCAAGCGACTATAGATTAAGTACTTTTGGTCATGGTCAGTAGACCTCGTCATAGCCTCAAGAGCTTTGGCTGCTTGTTTTGCTTTAACTTTCTCTAGTAAAGCAGTAGGAAGATTTCGAAGTGCTGGATTTAATAGTGTAACAGTACTGGGCGAAGGTTGAGTGGTTTGTGTACCATTGGATTTTACACCGTTTATTGGAGTACTGGGTTTATCCGTTAGACCTGTGGCTACTTTCTCTTCATCGGTAAGTCCACGTGCTTTAGCCTCAGTCAGCTTCTGTAAAGCTCTTTCCATTTTTGTATTACATTTAAATAATTCACGAGCCTTCGCTAAAACGTCTTGAGCATTTGAGAATTTCTCAACATTTGGCATTTCCGGCAACTTTGCACACTGTACTTCTGACACTTTTTCAATGTCGAATTCAGGATGCCATCTGGTTAACTTATCATCAGGTATATCCATAGGCGGATCTAATGTTTGTAAATACTGCGCATGATGTTTCTTCACTAATTTTAACAAAGTATCGTAAAAGTATCTGCGTCTTTCTAAAAGTACACTGGGATTCATACTTTTGATGTCATTAGGGAAATTTGGTGAGATAACTAATTCGTATTCCTCCTTGTGAGCAGATGCACTAAAGTTCTTGACTTTTTGTATTTCAAAATTATAAAAATCGGGCACCAAATGTTTTATCTGTGATAAGTGCTTTTGCGTGAATGATCTCTTGAGCATTTCTTGTACTGAAGGTTTGAGTTTAGCAAATGTTATCTTTTCATTCCGATTATAGAGAAGAGCAACAACTGTCTCCATTCCACGAAATAGTTCAGCAAGGAATCTATAGTGGTGCGGTAGAGGTAAACTGCTGGATGATGTTGCCAGTGCTGCATGTCGGATGTATGCTGGTACCTGAAATTGAAATAAAATTTGTCATTTAGAAACAGTTTATGGTGAAGTACGTCAAAACATTTAATACTGTTATTTATTACCTACTGTATTCAAACAGTTGAGTAGTTGGGAGGGATAAAATAATTTTAAGCAGTTTACTCGATTTCTGAAGATCATAGTAGGCAACCTGCGTAATTTCAAGATTAACACACCCGCGCTTGGGCATTTTACACCGCAGCGGACGGCTTTAGGGTGTACCGATTCGCCGGCAATACAGGTCGTGACGAAACACCGTGTAGTTGTGAGTGGTTTACTGGTTACATTTGTCAATGTTAAATCCGGTGTATTGAAGTGGGCTCCACATAATCAATCATTTAAGGAATCGAAATTGCTAATATTATCTTACGCCAGTTTGCACTGTTTACGATCATGAGGCTGTCTCCTTAACCACAATGCATAAAAACTTCAAAACACACGCGCTACCAAGTCAGTGACACACTAAAGTTACCACGAAGAGACATACATATGCCGCATATCTATCGTACAAGGCTGACCTGCACAGTGCACAACCTAATAATAGTAGATATCTTTAATGGGAAATACCAGCTAGCAAGAAGTCTGTTTATAGGCAAGAGACTGATCGCAGTTCAAAAAACAAAAGAAAAATGCGCAAACAATATAATTACAATGTATAACCATTGAATTTGTTGGAGGTTGGAATATGTTGGATATTCCTGTGTAGGTATATTTCTGTAGCCAAATGAGACTGGAATATTTTGGATATTCCTGTGTAGGTATATTCCTGTAGCCAAATGAGGCAGGAATATGTTGGATATTCCTGTAGTCAAATGTTGGATATTGGATATACCTGTGCAGGTACATTCTTATGTGTATTCTACTGTGTTACATCATGTTGTTTTATTAAGGTTTGAGCTAATTTGTGGTAAAACTTAATGTAGTTCAAACAAGAAGTATACCATGTATCTGTAATGACTTTCACAGAGTAGATATGTATTTACTTTGTTGGACGACAAAAGCCTTATCTCTCAAAACATTAGATTTTGAATTTGAAGAAATGATCATTATCATTAACCAATCATTAACTGTTTCATCCCAACCTCATCTGTAATTACTATTATCTAAATTTTTCCCTTATCTAATATACCTGCTAGCTGATGTGAAATGTTTTTTTTTTCATAGTCAGATCTTTCATTCTGTCTCACAAGACCATACTAATAAAAATCATGTAGGAAAATTTTGCAATTTTTGTGCAGTTACGTTCCTTTTACAGGGGGATCGCTGTGACGATTAGGCAACGAAGCCTCATCTGAATCATTCGAAAATCTCCTATATAACCATCTACAGGGCAATGTTGGAATCATCTTCAACATCACTCAGTACATTAGAAATAAAAAAAATTATGCAACAATAACATACATAATATTGCAAACATCTGAGACGACATTGAAACCATTTATTAAACAATCAGTAATGATAGAGATTCAAACAGTAGGTAAACATAATGATCATGGTTATTTCTTAATCACAAATTTGATTAAGAAATAATCATGATCATGAGGATGTTTGATTCTTAACCATACTGAGTCAAAGTGTCAAAGTGTGTTGATGTTTCATTACATTACTCTTCATTACATAAATCATAATAAAACTCTTTCCTTTTTTAGACAAGCAATAAATATAGCAGTTCCTGATGAAGAGCTGATGAAGAAGAAGAACCTCTATTCCAATATATGTTCAACTATCTGTTCAACCAGTTGAACAAATTGGACTACTTTAGTCCAGTTTGTTCAACTACTTGTAATAGTTGAACTTTTTGGACTGAAAATTCCAGTTTGTTCAATCATAGCAGTTTTGTTAATTTAATAAAAGAAATCACTGTTTTATCACCAAGAATGAAAATTGACCGACACATATTTCGTTGTTGATTAATTTCATTTGTTGGTCCATTATGATTTTATCATTCAAAATGCTATCTTTCTTCCGCTTGTTAACTTTTTGTTTGTTTCTTATTTGCAACTCTTTCACACTATTGAATTCTGAATCTTCAAAGAGCACTTTCAAAAGCTGCATTAGTGTTACTTTTTTTTATTTTTAACGCACTCGTTATTAAGGTTGAGGTGCCACCCTTCAACACTATTGGTAGTTCTATGACGTTCGCCAAATACACACTAAGTGCTGATAAAGGCGTCGTCCTTGAGCCAGTATGTTTCAATATATTTTACGAACACATCCAAATTGGACTGTACTTCCATGTTTTTTTTCAAGAACTCAATCTTTTCTAAAATATAAGTCCATCCCTCTCTTACTTTTGAAGACGGAAGCAATGAAACAACAACCTCAACCTTAATAACGAGTGCATTAAAAATAAAAAAAAAGTAACACTGATGCAGCTTTTGAAAGTGCTCTTTGAAGATTCAGAATTCAATAGTGTGAAAGAGTTGCAAATAAGAAACAAACAAAAAGTTAACAAGCGGAAGAAAGATAGCATTTTGAATGATAAAATCATAATGGACCAACAAATGAAATTAATCAACAACGAAATATGTGTCGGTCAATTTTTATTAAGTATTCTTGGTGATAAAACAGTGATTTCTTTTATTAAATTAACAAAACTGCTATGATTGAACAAACTGGAATTTTCAGTCCAAAAAGTTCAACTATTACAAGTAGTTGAACAAACTGGACTAAAGTAGTCCAATTTGTTCAACTGGTTGAACAGATAGTTGAACATATTGGAATAGAGGGATGAAGAATATTCATAGAGAGCTTGAGTTTAATCCAGATCTGCCTATTTCTTAAGGTTATTCCTACCACATAATTGTACATTTCATTCTCATGATCAAAATTGGATGATAGAATAATTTCAGTAAGTACTGTACAAATCTTGCAAGCACTACATTCCTTAGTCTGTTTTGTATCTAAACCCATTTTAACTGTTTAAGAAATAGCTATACTCGATGTGATAAGGTACTTAACTAGAGGTAAACAATCTTGTACAAAAACACATATTTAATAAATTAACTAGACATAAACTGGTTTGGTTTTCAGTTTTTATCTTGACACGGAGTTTCTAAACAGAAAAAACCAAATGGAGTATATCTATTATTGTCAACAAGTATGATTTACCGCATACGGACTTGATGCTATAGTGTATGAGGTCCTAGGTACTAAAAATATTAAATATAAATACTAACCTTGCTTGGGCTTTTGACAGGACTGACAAAGACTTTTCTAGGTGATAGGAACGGTATCTGCTGAGAAGTAGGTGTTGAGGCACATTTCTTTGGAGACAATAGATCATTCCGAGTTACTGCTTTCTTGCTTGGACTGAAAAGTCAAAAACATAATACATATGAATAATGGTTGTAAAACACTCATATAAACTTAACTCCTTACAATAGAAGTTAAATAACTTAGAACTCATCTAGGTTGTTGGTGTAGATTTCCATAGGTACTCATACACTGCCTTATAACTATTTAAAATTCATATAATGGACAAAAAATGGCTGGCTCCGTGTCCAGAAGTAAGTAACTGAATGAACCTTACCTTAAAGGTACTTCCACATCAATAGACTTGAATTCTTTCAGATTACGTTTTTCACTGGCTGCTTTCAACTCTTGTATACCTTTGCTTAACCGTTCGGCCGTGGCCCTTAGTTCAGATAACCTAGAACTACTAGCCAATTTCTTCCTTATGTCACCAAGGCTCAACTCTTGCCGCGCCGAAACTACTTCAGATTTGGAGGGAATTGCACTTTGAACTGAATTTGCAGCATTGTTTTTTTTAGCAAATGCTGAACTTGCTTTTGAAGGGACTTTGATGTCCTTAGAGCTAGCATGTTGTAAAGCTGGCTCTTTGGTTACTCCTGGGGTTGCCTCTTTAAATCCATTAGAATTTATATCAAGTTTTTTGATAATGCCTGTGTCGTTAGACAAAGATCTGATTTCAGAAGTCCTGTCAATATGTGGAACTTTACTTTTAGAACTTAAAATATCGTCAGTAGCAGGTCTTTTCCTACTATTGAAAAACGATGTGATAGTCTTTTGCGACATTATAACACTTATTTCAATACCTGTAACTCAAATTCTTTGCAACGAACACTTTTTTAGATAAATAGCAATAGCAGCACAAGCCAGCTGAGACCAAATCACTTTTCCCTCCAAAACGACCGTTGTGTCAAAAATTGTCAGTAAAACTTGCTTGGCTTGCTAAAACTGTTTACGATGAATGAGTATGGTAATGACAACCAGTGTTGCCAGCACCGGTTGGCCTAATATCGCCGTTTTTTCAAACATAAAGTAGCCTAATATAGCCGAATGTCAATGGCAGTAGCCTATACTCTGTCTAATTTAGGATGATAATTTTGACAGTTCACGTCTATGAAGTAACGTATTTTTTATTCACATATTTATACTACTACAATTATCATAATTCATAGACAAGTACCGCCCACTTATCGTAGTGAAGCGTCTTGCAAGAATACAGCATAATTGACTATAGACAAACGAATCGAATGAATCGAACTTATGGTAATTTATTAAAATGATTAAGTACTTATTTACTTAATTTTTTGTAATATAAATAGCTTAGTTTAATACAAAACATAAATATTATACCATAAATATCTGTAACTTTAGCAAATTATCCTTCTATATCTGCTGTAGGTACAGTGCGGTTAGGTAATGATGCGGTGCACCTCTTCGCTGCAGTGTCATCCTAATTATACAAATATTTATAACATTATATTTCCCTAATTACCCACAATAATAAAAAATAAATGACTTCAAGTTTTTGTAACGATCGATTTCATATTCTATGGAAACGACAATCGATTATCGAATATATTCATTTACGATTACACTGTATGGGGTTCCCTACTTAGAACTGTCAAAATTATCATCCTATATTAGACAAAGTATAAAGTGGCTACTTTATATAATAAACGCCAAAATATCAATATGAATTTTATGAATTGAATTATGAATTTATTTATAACGTTTTATGGTAACTAGGTATATGTATCATAAAACATTCTTGCCTGAAGAAATAACATTTTAAAAACAAAACTAAAAATATTCACTTGTAAAACTATCGGATATTTACCAAAAACCATGCGAGTCGATACAGTGAGTGTTGTGTGTTGCGATCGAGTACAGTGTGAGAACGTGGACAGTGGTAGTGGAGGCGCCGTGTAAACGAGTAAGAAAGAGGGTAGGCCGATACGGTGGCCCACAATAAGAACTAGCTCGACGGTCGTCAGTACACCGTGATCATGGCACTTGCAACAGCGCCGAAATATCGGTTACTCCATGAAGTCAACAAATGTTTGTTGACTTCATAAATATCATAAATATCCGGATAGTTTTAACAGTGAATGTATAAATGACCGTGTCAATCTAAAATGAAAATAAATAAATCAGTGATAGTGGCAAGCACATAATTTATATTGCTAAAATCAGTGAAGTGACTAAATTGCAACCTCATGAAAAATTCAACGTAGTCGTTGATTTTTGGTGAATTATATTAATTGCAATCTAGTTACTAGAATCGGAATCGTCACAATAGGTGATTCCGATTCATCGTCTGTTTACCGTGTTTACCCATTTTTATTTTTCATGAGCACATAAAATATGAAAATACTAGCTTTTGCCCGCGACTTCATTCGCGTGGAATAGTGACTTCCAGCAGATTTTTGGTTTTACCCACATAGTTCCCGATCTCGCGGGATCACTTCAAAAATGAAATGTGGAAACTTTACCTCCAGAACAGCACATACCCGGAGTTTCCTCTTTCCATTTTAGTGCCATACAATATGTGCACTTTTTAGCCATCCGTCCTAAGAGCACTAATCGATTAAAGGGTCGTAATCAAAAGCAGCATCATGAAATACCTCCCACGTATTACGTGTAAATATATTTCGTCTTTGTGCTTGCCGTGCAGCTAATAGAACACGTAGTCTATGAGATTCTTCATGTGACTCTGCAGAAATCAGAGACGCATGACGTTCAGCATCCAAAAACCGACGTACTCGAGTTTGATCTACAGTTTCGGAAGCTCTTTGAGTTGCATGACGCCCAGCATATAAGAGTCAGCGCTCCTGAGCCATCTCTTCTGTCTCAGCAGCTCTTTGAGTTGCATGACGCCCAACATCTAAGAGCCGGCGCTCCTGAGCCATCTCTTCTGTCTCAGCAGCTCTTTGAGTTGCATGACGCCCAGCATCTAAGAGCCGGCGCTCCTGAGCCATCTCTTCTGTCTCAGCAGCTCTTTGAGTTGCATGACACCCAGCATCTAAGAGCCGGCGCTCCTGAGCCATCTCTTATGTCTCAGCAGCTCTTTGAGTTGCATGACGCCCAGCATCTAAGAGTCGGCGCTCCTGAGCCATCTCTTCTGTCTCAGCAGCTCTTTGAGTTGCATGAGGCCCAGCATCTAAGAGTCGGCGCTCCTGAGCCATCTCTTCTGTCTCAGCAGCTCTTTGAGTTGCATGACGGCCGGCATCTAAGAGCCGTCGCTCCTGCCTCGTCTTTTCTGTCTCAGCAGCTCTTTGAGCAGCGTGACGTTCGGTGTCTAAGAGCCGGCGCTCCCGAGCCATCTCTTTGGTTTCAGCAGCTCTTTGAGTAGCGTGACGCAGACGAAGTCGCGTGGGTCAGCTAGTTTGTAATAAAAACTATCCTATATCCTTTCTCAAGTTCCAAACTATGTCTGTACCAAATTTCACACAAATCGGTTCGGTAGTTTAGGCGTGAAGCAAAGCCAGACAGACAGACAGACAGACAGAGTTACTTTCGTATACAATATACATTCGTATATATATGTATAAAATATAAAATATAAAGTTTGGCAGTTTGGATTTGGATTTGGATTTGGATTTGGAAGTCGCGTTTTCTGTCCCTATTTTTCTTGTCCCTTTGTATGCTTAAATCTTTAGAACTACGCAACGGATTTTGATGCGGTTTGTTTCAATAGATAGAATGGTTAAAGAGAAAGGTTTATATGCATATAACATCATGCTACGACTAACAGGTGCGGAGCAGGAATGAAAAATGTTGCAAAAACGGGGTGACGCAGACGAAGTCGCGCGGGTCAGCTAGTTTGTAATAAAAACTATCCTATGTCCTTTCTCAAGTTCCAAACTATGTCTGTACCAAATTTCACACAAATCGGTTCAGTAGTTTAGGCGTGAAGCAAAGACAGACAGACAGACAGACAGACAGACAGAGTTACTTTCGCATTTATAATATTAGTTTGGATTTGGATTTGGAAGTCGCGTTTTCTGTACCTATTTTTCTTGTCCCTTTGTATGCTTAAATCTTTAGAACTACGCAACAGATTTTGATGCGGTTTGTTTCAATAGATAGAATGGTTAAAGAGGAAGGTTTATATGTATATAACATCATGCTACGACTAACAGGTGCGGAGCAGGAATGAAAAATGTTGCAAAAACGGGGTGACGCAGACGAAGTCGCGCGGGTCAGCTAGTTTGTAATAAAAACTATCCTATGTCCTTTCTCAAGTTCCAAACTATGTCTGTACCAAATTTCACACAAATCGGTTCAGTAGTTTAGGCGTGAAGCAAAGACAGACAGACAGACAGACAGACAGAGTTACTTTCGCATTTATAATATTAGTTTGGATTTGGATTTGGAAGTCGCGTTTTCTGTCCCTATTTTTCTTGTCCCTTTGTATGCTTAAATCTTTAGAACTACGCAACGGATTTTGATGCGGTTTGTTTCAATAGATAGAATGGTTAAAGAGAAAGGTTTATATGCATATAACATCATGCTACGACTAACAGGTGCGGAGCAGGAATGAAAAATGTTGCGAAAACGGGGTGACGCAGACGAAGTCGCGCGGGTCAGCTAGTTTGTAATAAAAACTATCCTATGTCCTTTCTCAAGTTCCAAACTATGTCTGTACCAAATTTCACACAAATCGGTTCAGTAGTTTAGGCGTGAAGCAAAGACAGACAGACAGACAGACAGACAGACAGAGTTACTTTCGCATTTATAATATTAGTTTGGATACAAAATAACTATGAATACCTAACACAATAATCGCAGAGTTGTTAAATTTCAAAAAACAGTCGGCATTTCTTCGGAGTATGTAGTCAGTACAAAATTAAAGTGTACCTATAGTAGGTACATACGTACACACAAATTTACATTTGCGCGAAATATTGTATTTTATTTGTAAACATATGCTTATATTCGAATTGAATACCTCATCCCGGAAGTAACCTAAAAGGCGACCAGTCGATATTTGGATTTTTTCATCGCAAATTCTCATTCCGAGTAGCCTAAATGGCGAAAAAACGCCTACGTTGGCAACACTGATGACAACTAATGACAAGGTAAAGATACATGCCAGCATGCCACAGACTATCTTATGCTACATATATACGCATCTAGTAACTATTATAAATGGCAACTCTTTAGTGTTAATCACTCAACTCAACTTTATGTTAATTTTATTAAGTTACTAAATGATTTTATTTACGAATGATTTTTTTATATATATTTTTCTGTGTTCAGTATTTACTTGTTTTATATCAGTTAAAAATAACTTAATCACAAGAATTAAAAGTAGAAATTATTTCTTGGTCGGCGTAGAATCCATCCAACACAATATAATAGAAAGCAGACCAATAGGATAGGATACGCTTTAGCATCTAAGAAAAAAAGAAGAAGAAGACGGCTTCAGATGATAAAACTTTGTAATTATTTTAACTCCTACCATACGTAAAAAGCTCAGATCGATCCAAAGTACATAGGTAGGAGAATTTCTGAGAAAAACTGCGTACCTACATTTTTGCATAATAGTAAGCAGTAAACAAATCCTCGTAAAACAAAAAAAGAAACAAAAACAAAAGTAGAATAAGGACGTATATAGGTAGTTAAGCGGAGCCCGCGATCCGTGGTGAACTCCGATATACCTGGCTTAATTAATCAATCAAGTGAATTTTCCTATTGCAGTACATTGCTTGTACAGCAGGCCCTTCCAAATGTGCGCTCAATCAGCCCAGCGCGCAGCGTCCATCGGCCCTTCGAGAGATGTGACCAACCCGTGCCATAACACTGCAACTTGCTTATTCTGGGAGCTAAGTGGATTACTTTAGTTTTAAGACGGTAGACCTCATTATGATTTTAATCCTTGACCCGCTGTGCGACATCCTACCAATATTGTTCGTGTTTCGGCATAACAGGTAGGACGCTCTGGTCGGAATCCTATGTTTTCAAGCATTGCGGTAGCGGAGGAGAAAACTCCGAAAACTCGACTCTAGGATATTTGCCATTATCATAGAGTAAATTCAAGACTTCGTACTTATAGATTCAGAATTAAACGTAAGCAAGCATAAAGCAAGTTTCTGATGTTTTTCGTATACAAAATGTTGTCGGATTTTGACATCCATCACATCGTATATTATACACTATGTACTTACTTTACTGTTTACTTCTAACTGTAAGAATAGTTTACAATCAGATCAAATTTATGTATTTAATAAAAAAATACAATGCCACCTATTAAAGCTACTGTCAAAGAAAGTGATGGAACGAAAAGTATACTAGTTATTCCAAGCAAAATAGCCCCTTCTGGTGTTGATCATCCCGAAGGTGTCGAGGAAGCAGAAATAACTGCTGGAATATCAGTACCACCAGACGGTGGCTGGGGTTGGGTTGTCGTACTCGCAAGTTTTATATGTTGTTTCATACTAGATGGAGTATTTTTTACCTTCGGAAGTATATACAAAGATATGACCGACGATCTAGCGATTGAAGGGACTTTAATTGCTCTAGTGAACTCTATTGCAGTGGCTTTGTATTTCATATGTGGCCCTTTAGTATCTGCACTTATAAATAGATTTGGATTTCGTGCATGTACAATGGCTGGTTCAGTGGTACTATCTATTTCTTTCCTGTGTTCTCATTTTATTAATAGTTACCTGGCACTTGTACTGTTTTATGGTGTTATTGCTGGTTTTGGAGCCTGCTTAGTCCTCGTGCCATCCGTAGTTGTAGTGGGGTTTTATTTCGAACGATATCGCGCGATGGCTTTGGCCATTTCGGGCCTAGGGTCAAGTTTAGGGATAATGATTATGTTTATGGTCAATTCGTATCTTGTGAATTTGGCTGGGTGGCGGATAGTGACTTTATTACACGCAGGATTATTCGGTACCATTTATTTCATTGGAATGGCGTTTCGACCATTACTTGTAGTCACCTTAACTCAGACCACAGAGACGAATGATCCTACACGTACTGTGACTTTCTTACCAAGTTTACATCAAACCCGGTCAGCATTGGGTTCAAAATCGAAGAAAGGAGTAGAGTCATCTGCTGCAGAACGAATGTTTTCTGCCATATCTAGCCCTAAATTTCCTACTACAGCATCAATTGTACAAGAAGCAACAAAGATCATTCCGGTTCAAGCGGGCCCTTCAAGGCAAACCTTGCCCAAACTAATAATATCAGCTCATTCCTCTAAAGGAAGTGTTAGTCGAAAGCATCTAACTCAAATACAATCAATGATATCAAATAAGGACAATATTAAAATTGAAGTGGAAGAAGAAGAGGAAAAGCCAAAACGACAGTGGTGGGCAAAGCTGTGTTGTCCATGGGAGAGTCATGTACAAGAATCGCGACCGATGTATCGTGATGATGCTTTTTATGCAGGTAAAGTAGAAAATTTACCAGTATACCAGAAAAGTGTATTTGATGTTGAACCGGAAGCAAGAACAGGTTTAGAATATCAAATGGCCGTATCGCGAGCAGTAACGACGGCTGATTTAGAAGAACGCAAGGGTGTATTTACAACGGCTGTAAGAAGAGTTTTGGCTACTATGCTGGATCCGCAACTTTTAAAGCGCTGTTCTTTTTTATTATTCTGTTGTAGTGGTATCCTTACGTACATAGGCTTATTAACACCTTACGTGTTTTTACCAGATCGCAATAAGAGTGAAGGCATAGATGAAAAGCATTGTAATTTGTTCGTTAGTGTTATTGGTTTTTGTAATGCCGTAGGCAGAATAATGGCAGGGATACTGGCTACAAAGTTAGACCCATTAGTTTTATATCAAATTTCATGTATATTAGCAGGTGTAGGTACCATAGCATATAACTTTTCATTTGATATTTACTATCAATATTTTTGCTGTGTAATATTTGGAGTATTTATCGCATCCGTTTCGGGCTTGCGAAGTTTAGTACTTGTGAATTGCTACGGATTAGAGAAATTAACTAATGCGACTGGAATGATGTTAATGTCTCAAGGATTCGGAAGTTTGATAAGTTCACCATTGTCTGGTATACTTAAAACCAATTTTGGCTATGCTACATCTTTTTACGTTGCTGGTACAGCTATCGTACTCAGTGGTTTAGTTTCGTTACCCATTAAAAGAATATTAGCAAAAGAAAATAAGCTTCTTGAAAACGATTTGCAAACAAGTACCTACAAACCTGGCAGGAGTACCACAAAGAAGTAAATGATAGTTAAGAATATTGTTTTACTTGTCTTTATATCCAATACAAACATTCTAGTAGAAAGCAAGCGGCCGGCACCAGTTTATATAGAGCCCAGAAATCACAACACACGGCCTACACTATTAAGATACTCAGCACAGGCAGTCGCGTGATTGATAGGTTAGCGCTAAAAGTCCTGAACTCTTGACTGCAAAGTATAGAGGGAGAGCCAGCGCAGGAAAAAGCTTTGAATATGGTGATAGTAGCTGTTTACACCTCATACTACGGTCAGCCAAGCAAACTGTAGAACACACGTCAGATATACAGGGAGACTTCAACCCTAGGGAAAATACTGCTAATTTCACTTTTGATCCTACGATTGATCCTGTCAATGGATGCCATAAAAGTACAGGGTATTATTTTATCGGACATCAGTCGTTATACATATTACCGGGTATATTTATAAGCATTTTTTTAAATAGCCAGCGTGGGTTTGTTCCTTTTTAAAAATGAGGAAATGTTTCCTTTGACTGAAGTCTGCTATCTCCACTATTTAGAGTATCCACTTTCGACTGACCGTAGTATGCTGTGTATGTTGTGTACACACACAACTACTTTACCTATCCATCTGCCAGAATAATAGTCGCAGTAAATTTATAGAACTTTTGGGCTGGCTCTTAATTCTCAGAAGGTTGCTGATCTATATTGTCTGTCCATTTTGGGCCGTGTCCGTACATTAAGGTAGATCCAAAATTTCGGACCAACTTGAAATGCGGACGGAAAACGTACACTTACGTAGGTGCCATGAAGTTACTTCAGATTAATTTCTATAGAGTTTAGACCAAGATAATTGCCTGAAACCCAGTCCGCAACTTTAGATGTAAGTTTCAAGTTAGGCCAGGTTGTTAAATAGACCTTCGTCGATAAGGCAACTACCTGTACAAATCGACTCCAGTAACTGCTGATCGATTGGTGCTGTCTACGTGCTTTCTACTTAAGTCCTTAATTATTCTATACTTACTTACTAAAGAACCCTTAGCCCTTCGTAGGTGAACATTTACGAAGCTGACAACAGGGAGAAACAGGCTGACTTGAAGGTGAATTTAAAAAATGCAACAAATTGTTGGTGGAACTAGTGAGAATGATCCCTTATTATTATGCAAAAAATTTGAATATCTTAGAAAAATGGAATATGTCCTCGTAAAGATCACATTCTTTCCTCTTTTCTTGGACTCGTCAACTATCATAAACGCTTAATTTTATTTACAAAATTAGTAAGATGGGCATGAATTGATTGGAAGTTATCAATATAACATCAGTTACAAAAAAGGACAAAATAATATTTGAACTGATTGCATGTCTAAGTTACCAAATTCAGAAACTTAACCTTCTTTAGCGAAATACGTAAGCGTAGTGTAGGTATAGTAGTAGATTCACAGATCTAACTTAAACAGAAAAGAACCTGGATTGTGAATTTTTTAAGATTGAATTCTATTCAACGTCTATAAGACTGAGTGGATAAAACTAGAATATGGAACAGAAACCAAAAACTACCACAGAAAACAACATGAGGTATCCACAGAAGGTATTGTTAATATCTGACGAAACAAAATGATTATAATTTTATTACTTACTGTGTTAAGAGGTAAAGTTCTAACTTATTTCTATAGAGAACACTCTGGCGGTGCTTGCTATATCACCAGGAGTGGGAACTAGATGGAGTTCCATCAATGGTACAGTCTAATGGTACTGGTGGTCCGGCGGGGTTATATAATGCACTCACACTGATTTCATACAGCGAAAGAATATAGTGGATATTATCTCAAAACTGGAGATACATTTTAAAGGGCAGAAATAATCCATGATTTATTAACTAGCTGGATTGAACTGAAGTTTCAGGTTAACTTATCAGCATTTTAAATAATTTCGAAAACGATTTTTGGCCATACATATTGGGGTTCAAATTGTAGCATTTTGGGTCCCCTAACACCCTCTGACAGGAGTCCCACTCACCTACAAGACAGATTGTCGACCTGTGGCAGCTGGGATAGACTGAATGCGGAAGGCGGAGGATCGGCGGAACAATGGTGCACATTGGGAAAGGCCTATGTCCAGTACTGGACTGAAGTAAGCTGATTGATTTATTGATTATATTATGTACAAGCAAGTCTAAGTGTCCTGAGTACAAAAAATAAACCTTGTTCATGTTCATTTCACAGAGTAAGGGCAGCACGGTATGTACACAACACACGTAGTCAACGATTGAAAGATTGAAATTCATATTTTCGTTGAGCGAGTATAGTCTACGGTTTTTCTCATACAAATATTGTCGGATTTGACATCCGTCATTTACCAATTTTTATTATTGTAAGAATACTTTACAATCTGATTAAATTTATGTGTTTTGTAAAAACATACAATGCCACCTGTTAAAGCTACTGTTAAAGAAAAGGATGGAACGAAAAGCATACTAGTCATTCCAAGCAAAATAGCCCCCACTGGTGCTGATGTTCCTGAAAGTGGCGAAGAAACAGAAATAACTACCGGATTATCTGTACCCCCAGACGGTGGCTGGGGTTGGGTAGTCGTCTTTGCAAGCTTTTTATGTAATTTCATATTAGATGGAGTATTTTTCACCTTCGGAAGTATATACAAAGATATGACCAACGATCTAAAAATTGAAGGAACTCTAATTGCTCTAGTGAATTCTATTGCAGTAGCTTTGTATTTCACATGTGGCCCTTTAGTATCTGCACTTATAAATAGATTTGGATTTCGTGCATGTACAATGGCTGGTTCAGTAGTACTATCAATTACCTTTCTGTGTTCTTACTTAGTTACCAGTTACCTGGCACTTGTACTGTTTTATGGAGTTATTGCTGGTTTTGGAGCCTGCCTAGTCCTTGTGCCAGCTACAGTTGTAGTGGGGTTTTATTTCGAACGCTATCGCGCGATGGCTTTAGCCACTGCGGGTCTAGGCTCAAGTGTAGGGATAATGCTAATGTTTATGGTCAATTCGTACCTTGTTAATTTGGCTGGGTGGCGGATAGTGACATTAATACACGCAGGATTATTTGGTACTATTTATTTTATAGGAATGGCATTTCGACCTTTACTTGTAGTTACCTTAACCCAAACCACAGAAACGAACGATCCTACACGTACTGTAACTTTCTTACCAAGTCTACAACAAACTCGATCTGTATTGGGCCCTAAATCGAAGAAAGAAGGAGTAGAGTCATCTGCTGCAGAACGAATTTTTTCAGCCGTATCTAGCCCTAAATTTCCTACTACAGCATCCGTTGTGCAAGAAGCCGCAAAGGTAACGTCGATACAAGCGGGCCCTTCACAAGCCTTACCCAAGCTTACAATATCAGCTCATACCACTAAAGGAGGTATTAGTCGAAGACATCTAAGTCAAATACAATCAATGATATCAAATAAAGACAATATCAAAATTGAAGTGGCAGAAGAGCAAAAACCAAAACGAAAGTGGTGGGCAAGGCTGTGTTGTCAATGGGAGAGTCATATACAAGAATCGCGACCGATGTATCGTGATGATGCTTTTTATGCAGGTAAAGTAGAAAATTTACCAGTATACCAGAAAAGTGTATTTGATGTTGAACCGGATGCAAGAACAGGCTTAGAATATCAAATGGCTGTATCGCGAGCAATAACGACGGCTGATTTAGAAGAACGTAAGGGTGTATTTACAACGGCTGTAAGAAGAGTTTTGGCTACTATGCTGGATCCACAACTTTTAAAGAGCTGTTCTTTTTTATTACTATGTTGTGGCGGTTTTCTCACATACATAGGCTTATTAACACCTTACGTGTTTGTAACAGATCGCAGTAAAAGTGAAGGCATAGATGATAAGCATTGTAATTTGTTCGTCAGTGTCATTGGTTTTTGTAACGCCCTAGGTAGGATCATAGCTGGGATACTGGCTTCAAAATATAACCCCTTAATTTTATATCAAATATCATGTATAGGTGCAGGTGTAGGTACTATAGCATTTAACCTTTCATTTGATATTTACTATCAATATTTTTGCTGTGCATTATTTGGAGTATTTATTTCATCTATTGCGGGCTTGCGAGGTTTGGTACTTGTGCATTGCTACGGATTAGAGAAATTAACGAATGCGACTGGAATGTTGTTAATGTTTCAAGGATTCGGAAGTTTGATAAGTTCACCGTTGTCTGGTGTACTTAAAACCAATTTTGGCTATGCTACATCTTTTTACGTTGCTGGCACATCTCTTATACTCAGCGGTTTAATTTCGTTACCCGTGGAAAGAATATTAGCAAAAGAAAGAAAACTTTTTGAAAACAATTTGCAAAGAAGTTCAAATCAGGCAGGAGTACCACAAAAAAGTAAATGACAGTTAAGAACATTGTTTTACTTTCTATTCAACACATACATTCGGTAGAAAGCAAGCGGCCAGCACCAGTTTATATAGAGACCAGACATTTTCAGAAATGGTCTGCATATTGCAGATTTAGGTAATTACGTTACATATCAATTGGATAATAGACAGGTAGGTAAGCGCTAAAAGTCTCTTGAACTGACTACAAAGTATCAGAATGTAGTCGATGTTTCTGACTGAAAAATTCTGACTGCTAGCTTGAAATACGAACGGAAGAAAGAACGGAACGAAGGAATTTACGTAGGTAGTACCAGAGCTATTATGAAGTTGCTCCACAGGGAATATCACCAGATTTACTTCTGTCTTTGGGCCAGAGCTGTCACTCGAAACTTATTCGCAACTTAGAATATACGTTTCAAGATAGGCATTGATACAGTTTTCACCACCACTTCTTTAATGAGGAACTACCTGTACAAATCGACTCCAGTAACTGTTGATCGATTGGCGCTGTCGGCCTGCTTTCTACTTAAGTCCATAATAAAATTATTCTATACTTACTTAACCTGAAAGAAACATGGTTCACCTTCAGAAGTAACCTTGAATTGGTGCTGTACTGACTTCGAGGATAGATGGTTAAGCAGTTCGACTTGTCCGGAGTCTTCTCTGAACTCGTTCCACCGTCTCCTTCGCGAGCATTACTTGCTCACAGAAGGAGGCGCCGGCAGCCCAAGAATTCACATCTTACCATCGCCGTTTGCAATGTGGCGAGTGATAGAAACCGCACTCCTAGGGCCGCCACTAGCACCGGCCTTGACGTCTCCCACATCCGCTGATGATGTGTGATGCCCCTAGTGTTAACGGTAACCACTATCCACGTATGCTTGTCAACGTTCATTGCGTACAAATATCATCATCCTTCTTACAATAATTGTGGTCACATAGGTATAAGGCTTTCCACTTCGGGGTTCGCTTTTCACAGTCTATGGAGAAGCGGCTGACCTTCGATATTTCCTGTGAAGCGACAGCCATCTGACCTTCACAACCCATTGACGATATCGAAGTATTAACTTGGACATATTGTTGGACTTTTTAGGGCTCTGCCTTATCTGGCAGTCGTTATGGGCCGATAGAGCCCTGTAAAAAGGGTTTTTACTATACCGTATACATATCCGCACTTGGAAATCTCCGAAGGGGCAGGCAGAGACGCTCACATTTTATATCAAGCGTCGATGACACACTAAATAAACGAACAAAGCACTAGCACTAAGTAGGTATGAATCGAACTAGTGGGAACAAATCGGTAAGTAAACTCTATTATCATAATTAGGTATACAGCTTTAAACTACGAAATAAATCCTTTGTTCCCACTAGTTCGATTCATTAGTTCGATCATGATCAAGTCTCAACTCTGTTAAGGCGTAATTTGGCATCAAGGATATCAGCACCCCGATTCTACCTACAAATTGAATTACTTAAATTCTGTTTTCAGCATAATTCAGTAGAACATTCCAGATCTAATTCTCTGCATCATTCATGAGTCTCCCAGACAGGGGATACCGTCCGATCCCGCTGGGTGTAGACACATCCATAATCATTTGGGGATACAAAAACTGTCATTGAATTTTCGCGGTTATTCCCACACAGTGGGAATCCCACTTGCCACGATTGCCGTCACGATGATGTTAAATACATGATAGGTATAAATATCACATTTTATTATGAAATGCACATTGAAAATGTGGTGAATAAATTAAATATGAATAAATCAACTGTTTATTCACAATAATTTTTATAGTTCTATTCTTTTATCACAGATCGATATAATATTATTTACATTAATTGACTTCCCATATTATTTCGATTTAGGCACGTATAATTACTTATTTTCAACTATATTTTTTCCCGGTGGTGCAGAGGATGGCAATCGCTATCCAGGGTGGAAACACGGCGGTCGCAGAATGACCTCCGTCCAACATGAGCGCGGGCCTGGGGATGACGGGTCTGTCTGTCAACCTAGCAGAAGCAGGCCGCGGCGGCAGCGCAAAGTGCGTCTCCCCATATCCGGGGGCTAGTTGGACACCAAGGTTCCCGCATTAGGAGAAGGGGGTCATCTCAAAAGAGATGCCTGGTCTGCTGGGGTGCGAGAGATATGTCTTGTATAATCTCATCTCCGGCAATCAAGGTCCCATTAGACGGCGTGCGTTTTAGTCGGTTCGAGTCCGACATAATCACATGCACCGGTTTTAGCGGAGGTGGTATCAGTAGGGATTTTGCGTACTATAAAAAAGTGTGATGGGCACCTTTCCAACGGGAGCGGTTAGGGTCAGGGGTGGGTTATTTGATTCATATAACTTACCTACATATTTATTTTTTGTTTAGTATGAAGGTAACTTTATTTTAAATTATATAATAGTACCTATAGATGTTGAGGAGCTACTTATATAAATGTAATACTTAGTTAAGTTTATTTTGAATTTTATCTGTAGGTATTGAGTAAATTATTTTGAAATTATTGATTTGTTGAAAGAGTTCCTAATAAAGAAAACTGTCATGAATTACTGTAAATAATCGAACAATCGGCTTTATTCATTTATCTTTAAAGTTCAGAATTAAATAACAAGGAGTTCATTACATCGTTTCATTCACTTTTAACAATACCTACGATTTCATTTTGGACTTAACTGTGTAAGAGTAATAAGTCCTGAGGTTAAATGGCACTTTTGGTAATCTCAGTGGTTTGACAGTTGGCAAGTATTAGAATCGGGGTCCAAGTTAATTTACAATCGTTAATCAATTAATTTCATGAGTTCCTCGACGGAAAGCCTATAATAGCCTCACTCAGTTTACGCAAACGTTGATTTTACTGTTGGTATTTAAGTAGGTATTCTGCGAGTTAGGTCAGTAGGTAACTCTAAGTAAGTAAGTTGTTCTTTGTCGGATGAGCTAATTGCGAGAATCTTATCCTTCAATGTCTACTCCTGCACTTATACTCCCGTCTTTGGCTACATTTCGGCATCGCAGAACACATTGGTTGAAGACCTTCGTGTTAAGGCATTGAAGTAAGCGAAAGGAGAAAATAACCCTACGTATACTTGCTAAATACTGGGACCTCTTGGCTGAGATTTTTCTCGTTTCTCCTTCTTATCCGATACGCTCTTGACAGAACGGTCGTGATCGTTATCTACTATTAAAAATAAGTCGGGTTTTCCTTCCTGACGGTATAACTCCAGAACGCACGAACCGATTTCCACGGTTTTGCATTCGTTGGAAAGGTCTCGGGCTCTGTGAGGATTATAGCAAAGAAAATTCAGGCAAAATTTCAACAGAAAAGCGGGAAAATCATTTTTCAGATGGCGAAACGGAGTTCGCCCGGTTTGCTAGTATCTGATACATATTAAGATTGAGGGGCAGATGTTATGCGCTTCACGACGTTTCACCACCACCATCTGTCAGAGGTCATTCTGCTGCACTCGTTAACTGAACCTCCAATGGTAGACTTGAGCTGGTCAGGCCAACGCCTGGGTGACCTTACGAACGGTCTAGTGCCTTCCAACTTTCTTTGGATGATAAGGCGTACTATGGACCGAATGTCACACCGGAAAACAATCCAAAGAATGTGAGAATGCGAGACTGTACCTTCGAAAATAGACGCTATTTGATATCGAGTTATTGACGTATCGAGACATTCGTGAGGAACTTGGTCCACGAGAACCCAAGCATTCTTCTCCAGCACCATTCTCGTTTAGGTGGGTATCAGATTCAAATCAGAGACAATTTAGCACTAATAGACATTGTTGAAGGGAAAGTGGCGGCCTCCTTTACTTTAAGGGAGTCCGTACATGTATATCTACATATCTATGAGTTTATCTTTTTATTTAGCAACGTTGACAGATCATCAGACAATTTTTCCGGTGTTTCCAATTTTCATAATAATGTGCTGTGAACGCAATATAGTGAAATACTTTTCTGTCACGTTATATATCATTTTATTTATCACCTGCGTCTACTTCGCAGAGAGATCGAGAAAACATCATTCATACCTAGTGTGTATCGTTCTGATTTGCAGTTTCAAGAAACTTATACAATAGATACCGAGAGTCATCTGAATGTGACCTATGAAGTATGGATAAAACAACTAAAAGAACTCTTAAATTTGTAGACGACGAAGAGTCAAAAGCAAAAGACGACTCGGAAGCCACTTCAGAAACAGAAATAGTAACAGAAATAATCGTACCAACAGAAGGAGGTTGGGGGTGGTTCGTTGTTGCAGGCGGTTTCATGTGTCTTTTCATACTTGATGGAATTTATTTCACGTTTGGAAGTATATATAAAGACATGTCAAATGATCTAGGAGTTGATGTTTCGTCAATTACATTAATAAGCTCCGTGAACATTGCACTTTATTATATAACAGGCCCAGTAGTGTCTGCATTCATAAACAGATTTGGGTTTCGAATATCTGCCATGGTTGGTTCTGTAATAGTATCTTTGGCTTATTTCACATCCTATTTTGCTCAAGATTATATAGTTCTCATATTGTTTTATGGCGTCATATCTGGAATTGGAGGCTGTTTTATCTCCATGCCATCTCAATTAGTTGTAGGCTTTTATTTTGAACGTCTTCGAGGTCTTGCTATGGCTCTTACGGGTTTAGGCACAAGTGTTGGCGTTACAATTATGTATAAAGTGAATTCTTATCTAGTACAATTAGCTGGTTGGAGGACAACCACACTATTCCATTCGGGATTACTTGGTATCATTTATTTTATAGCTATGATATATAGACCTTTACTTTCATTATCCATGACTACTGAAAAAGAGGATGTGCAAACTGTAACATATTTACCGAGCTTATCTACAGTGGCGATGAAGGGGGTGAGTCGAGCTCAGATGAGAGAACAAAAACCTGTAACTACTCGAACAGAAAGGCTTTTTGGTGCTGTATCTAATGTTCACTTTCCTAGAGCAGCTGAAGTGTTTGAAGAAGCGGAAGGAGATACAGATGATGAGGCAGGTCCATCTTCAGGGTCCACAGAAAAATTTACATACAAGGTGGCAATTAATACTAAAGGTGCCATTAGTCAAAAACAATTGAAACAAGTTCAGTCAATGATGTCACGTAGGAATCTAGTAGATAATGAAAATCAAATAAAAATTACAGTAAATAATGTGGAACCAGAAAGGAAGCATCATTGGTGGACAAGATGTTGTCACTGGGAAAAGCACGTGAAGGAATCTCGGCCCATGTACAGAGATGACGTTTTCTATAATGGAACTGTACAAAATTTACAGGTCTATGATAAATATGTGAAGAATACAAAAGACAGAAATAGGACTGGATTTGAATATCAGATGGCTGTAACACGAGCGGTAGCGACTTCTGATTTGAAAGAACGTAAAGGTGTATTTACAACTGCTGTTAGGAGAGTTCTAGCCACGATGCTGGATCCCCAGTTATTAAAAAGAAATTCGTTCTTTATGGTATGCATATCAGCTTTTCTAATTTTCTTAGGGGTACTTGTTCCTTTCATATTTATACCAGATCGAAATAAAACTCAAGGTATTGCTGACGTGCACTGCAATTCATTTGTGAGTGTTATTGGGTTTTCTAATGGAGTAGGTCGGTTGGTAGCAGGTTTATTGTCATGCAAACTTAATCCTATATTACTATATTGCCTAGGATGTATATTTGCGGGAAGTGCACTTATATTATCAAATTTATCATTCAATCCGTATTATCAATATTTTTGTTGTGCTATGTTTGGTTTTTCCACTGCCCACGTAGGTAGTACACGAAGTCTTGTTATTGTCAAATTATATGGATTAGATAAACTTACAAATGCAACTGGTATGATATTAATGTTTCAAGGTTTTGGTAGTCTACTAAGTACACCTATTGCAGGCATACTTAAGAACAGTTTTGGATATGAAGTAGTATTTTATTTTGCGGGGGCGTGTATTGTTAGTGGTGGTCTAGTAATGGTAAATGTAAAGAGAGTAGCTAAAAGCGAAGAGAGGAAAATGGCAAAATTGGTGGTAGGTAAATTTTCATCTGTAACTAGGAGAAAACGAAAATCTGTCGGCAATCTAGCTCCGATACCTGAAAAAAGATAAAGATAGGTACATAACGCTTTTGATACTTGAAATATATCTTATTTTGGTTTATTATTTCTTACTTGCAGTTGGTATGTAGGTAGTGTACCTACCTATGTACTTATTATTGTTATCATGTGTACTACTCACCATTCCACTTCTCAATAGACGAGATGTTCATGTCTTGTCCGTCCCCCCACCCGTCCCCTCCCCCAAGATCAGACCGATCATTTTGTATCTCTTCTATTGAGTTTTTTTTTTGCTTAATGCCCCCCCCCCCCCCCCAAATCCTACAAAACTTTAAAGCTGCGACCGTATCTGTGGCATAAACGTAAACTAACCTATGTATGACAATAGGTAGGTACCACCTACTAATGGTATATTATTATACTAGTACTATACTTAAGTTAGGCTTAAGTTAAGGAATAGTCGGTACTATGTTCGTAGGTTTATATTATAATCATAAGAATTTTTGTAACTTTTGGAGAAATTAGTTAAAAATAATTACATTACTATTAATATTGTGTATTTTCATTTGTATTTATTATGAGACTACTATGTACTTACATGCTACTCACCGTATAAAACGTAGAGATCACTAATATTTTAGTTTGTACCTAAGCAAGTAGGTACATACACAGCAGAGTTTCGTAGGAATAATAAGGATCAAATACCATTCATTCAAGGTAGGCGTAAGTGGGCGCAGGACGGGACATCTTAAAACGCAGATAGCCCAAAGTCTGCTGAGGTCCGAGGGAAATGCTTTATTCGATTTGAAATTTACCCAATTGAATGAGAAACGCGAGACAGCGTGCTGTTTAGCTACTTCGAGTCCGACATAAGTACATAACCACCTGGCGGGGATGGTAGGTATATGGTTAGTTGCGCTTTCAGTTGTTTACTCACTTGTCAAATTCATTTTGTGTTCACTTTTCGTAAAATATTATTTTCACAGTGTTCTAAGGCATGTTTTGGAATTGTGAATCGTTGTTCACGCCCCCTGTAAAACCAGTTTGACCAAAAAGTTTGACAACGAGGAAGAAGAGAACATTTCGTACATGTGTAAATTGAAATCAGTAAATTATATCAAATCATGGAATCACTTAAATAAGTAGGTACTTATATGTTTCATATGAAAATGAATAATAAAAAATAGGTACCTTTTTTCGGATGGAAGCCCGAAGTGCAAAACTCAAAGGCTACCCGATCAACTTTTTTTATTAAAAAAAAAAGTTTTTATTGTCTTTGGTAGTCAAGTTATTTTGATGATAGCAACATTTTATAAGTTCATGTTCGAGCGCATTTTGTTCTGCGACCGGCCGCCATACTCAAACAAAAAGATTTGAGATGAAAAGATAAATTTATATACATATTGGCGTTGTTGAAAGTCTTTAATTTGCTAAATGAGTTCTAAATCAGATGTAAATAGAAGAGTGCTCGCCATTCAGGCGAAAAAGAAACGTCATAAACTGGGTAAAAAGAAAAATCGTGAGGAGGATCACGGGGCTGGTGGACAAGGAAACGGTCTGCGCAACCAGAATCAAAATCGTTTAGAACCTACACATAGCTCTTCCAATGAGACGATCGAGGAAGATGAAGACGAACAGTACGCGAGTGACGACGAGGAACAGGAGGACAGCACCGACTACTGCAAGGGTGGTTACCATCCTGTCAAAATAGGAGACTTATTCCTGAATCGGTACCACGTCACTAGAAAATTGGGATGGGGCCATTTCTCCACTGTGTGGTTATGTTGGGATTTAGTCGACAAACGTTTTGTCGCTTTAAAAGTCGTTAAATCGGCCCTTCATTTCACGGAGACAGCTTTAGATGAAATTAAAATATTGAAAGCGGTCCGAGACAGTGACCCAGCGGACCCTAAGAGGAATAAGACCGTTCAGTTGCTTAATGACTTTAAAATAACTGGTGTGAATGGAACCCATGTGTGCATGGTTTTTGAAGTTCTGGGTCACCATCTACTGAAGTTGATACTGAAGTCTAATTATAGAGGTATACCAAGAGATAATGTCAAAACGATCATAAGACAGGTTCTGGAGGGGTTGGACTACCTTCATACTAAATGTAAGATAATTCACACAGATATTAAGCCTGAGAATGTATTGGTATGTGTTGATGAGCCTTATATTCGTAAACTGGCAGCGGAAGCCACTGAACTACATTCCTTAGGGTTGAGACTTCCTCACTCATTGATTAGTACTGCACCGAAGGAATTTCAAGAACAAGTAGTAACAGCTAAAATGAGTAGAAATAAAAAGAAAAAGTTAAAGAAGAAAGCTAAACGTCAATCAATGCTACTTAAAAAGCAAATGGAGCAAATAGAAGAAATGGAGGAACAGAAGAAAACCATCAACAATAGCGATTCAGCTCCCATGTCACAGGACAATGACGATTCACCACCAACTCCAGAAGAGGCAAGTGTGATTGAGACTACTCGTTCTGAGAATGAAACCAATATCAACGGATGTAATGACTTAGAGCAGGCTGACGAGGAAGCATTTGATACTGATGCAGATGCTGTACAGGTAAGGACTAAGCAATATGGCTGTGGCGATGATGCAGGTACTCCAATGTCCGAAGGAGAAATGACTGATACTCCGCCTTCTTTTAACTCACAATCTACTAAAGGTAAATCTTTAGAAAAAAAACTAGATCCAGCTTTTGATGTCTGTGAATTAGAAGTGAAGATAGCTGATCTAGGTAATGCCTGTTGGGTGCACCGACACTTTACAGAAGACATTCAAACAAGACAGTATAGATCCTTAGAAGTATTGCTGAGTGCTGGTTATGGAACATCTGCCGATATATGGAGCACCGCTTGCATGGCCTTTGAACTTGCTACAGGAGATTATTTGTTTGAACCACATTCGGGTGATGGCTACAGTCGTGATGAAGATCACCTTGCTCACATTATAGAACTTTTGGGTGATATTCCTAAGAGAATTGCAGCCTCTGGAAAATATTCTAAAGTATTTTTTAATAAAAAGGGGGAGCTGAGAAACATTACAGGTTTAAAACCATGGGGCTTAGTGTCAGTGCTTACAGAGAAATATGAATGGAGTCAGTCTGATGCTGAAGAATTTGCTGACTTCTTAAGGCCTATGTTGGACTTTGACCCGAATAGGCGTGCTACCGCATATGAGTGCCTTCAGCACCCATGGTTGAATATTGCCACACCGGAACAAAACGAGTCTGAGAAATAATAAACCTAGCTCTCTGAAATGAATGATCATGCATTCATGAAATCAGTAGTGTCAACTTACAAAGTATTTCAGTCTTATACAGTTTTAATAAAAAGTTTATTTATGAATTTCTTTGTGAATAATTTCTTTTGTATCTAGATTGTTTTGTTAGCAATCATGGAGTATTGGAGAATAGAAATTGTGTATGACTACTTATTGAAGACAGTGCTGAACTCTAATACATAAGTCCTGTGACCAGTTGTGACCAGTCAGCAGCAAAGTATATAATACACTAGCTGCTCAGCATAAAGTTATTAATTTGAAATGTATAGTGATTGGCATATACTAGATGTCTTAAATTACACAAACTGTACAGATAACTTTAGGAAAAATTGTGATGTATGACATGTAGACAATATAGGTTTTGTCACAATAATCTTTTAGGAATTTAGTTGACATAATGACATAGCTCTGCACATTAAATAATGTCCTAGAAGGTGATGAAGCTAATGTAAAGAAGTCATACATGCATGTAGTAGCCATTCAGGAGTAGAATGTTCACATAGTTTAAGTTTGTGTTTATCATTATCACAATAAAAATCTCATTATGTAAACTTAGCTGTAAGACAGTATTTGTAATGCCACACCTCCGAGACTGCCTTTTATATTTCAATGAGTCATCAAAATTTAACAATGGCTGGAATTCTAATCAGAGACAGTATAAAGACAGCGTCCTAACCCAGCTATTAGTTATAATAATTTATCATAGATCCCAATTTACATGACCATTATTTGTATTAATTATATCTGCAAATTTACATAAATAAAATGTCCAAACGAGCTTGTTACTATGTATATTTTTGTTTTTATTTTACATTTTCATAAATGTCTACCCAATTTTTTATTTCAGATAGTGAGACAAGACATGTCTGATTCTGTAATTAGAAATAATCTCAAGTTGTGTTTTTTAAATAAAGATAACCTTTTCAAAGTTCTTAGTCAAGTATTTATATGGGTAACTAAGGTGGGCCCCGGACATATTATTGTAAAGATTGTTAGTAGCTCCGTTGAGCCCATTGTGTCTTGTGCATGTTATTGTGATGCGTACCAGCCTACATAACATAGGCAAGTACTACGTCACGGTAACGCGCACGCGATGGTTTTATACAGATATTATGTATCATAGACCAACAGAATATACCATAGACCAACTATCTTATACATGCTACCTTTACAATAAATTGTTTGAATGTACAATGTACTTCTGAAGAAAAATATGTAAGTTTTAATTACCTTGAAGATGTACAGTCAGAGCTCATAAGTGCAGTAGCACATCAAGGCTCAAAATGGTTTAGCGTGCGGCCGGCGCGCTTATATGTGTGTGTAATGTTACTATGCAATACGAGGCGACGCTGGCTTGTCTTAAAAGAAAAAGGTCACAAGTAGCGTTAGAATGTTGACGCTATAGTTGCGTAGGATTGCTACTGCACTTTTGAGTTCTACTGTACCTACTGTTGGTCATAGATAAATTATTATGTTGGCCACGTCAATATAGCTTCACCATGTCTGATGGTAAGCTGCAAGAATAATGAGGGTCATCATAGATACTTATCAAGAATGCTAAAATGCAATGATAGCCTTTTGGTTGCCTGCCTCATCAGGTGCCACGCTAAACTAGTAATATCCACAGTTGGCCATGGGTATCACATTGATACAAGTATGCATAAGAACTAGCATATATTCACTGTTTTAAACAAGTATGGCCAAAAGAAACGGGTTTAAGAGAGCGTTAACCTCTGCATTTGCACCACATAGTACATTTTTGAACCTTTCTACAACTGCTGCTTTTATGTACTGGAAAAGTTCTACAAGATGGCATATTAAAGAACGTGTGAAGCTCACTGATATAATTCATAATAATATATTATAATACTTCAGTGTAATATTACAATACCTACAAGTATTGTAAAACTGCCCGTTTGATTTGATACAAATGTGAAATGTTGACAATTTGGCATATTTAAATATAATCATAGATATGACCGGGGTAGCCTAGTGGTATGGGTAATGGACTGCTGAGACTCGAATCGATCCCAGGTTTACCATGGCACCCACCAATGACGTTTCATTGCCTTTCGAAGTTATGTGTGTATTTATCACAGGTTTATAAGTGTCCGGCTAATGGCAATAGGCTCGCCACCTATTATATTGGGACCTAAACATAAACTGGCGAAATGTGGGTGCTATCACCTCTGCCTACCCCTTCGGGGATAAAGGCGTGAGATTATGTATGTATGTAAATATAATCAACGACCATACAAACCAACTGTTGGTTGTATGGTCGACCACGACCATACAAATTAAGACAAAATGTTTGTTAGTCGCTCGAACAACAGCTTAGAATGCAAAGATGTTTTTTCATTGATCAAATTGATAGCCGTTTCACAGGCCAATATTACTAATTACTAAGATGTGTAGGACTGGAGTAAGTACCTAAGGGTTAATGATTTATTCCTGGTGAAGTAGTATAGGAGACCCACCCTACTACCTCGCTCCTCATAACTCTTATGAGCGTCTAATAAGGAGCCTGAGTTAAAATTAGTCATGGTCATGGTATATGATTGTATAGGCAGAAAACATTCGCTGTCTTTTCGTAGCCTTGTTATTTATTGCATCTATGTTATAAACCATAGATCAATAGTCACAATGTGATAGACTTGAGGCTCGATAAATTTTATCTCTGAAGTTAGCTGCTGTACCACTTCAATTTTATTGTTTTATGTGGCAATAATGTTATTGCGGAGCGCATCAAATTGTGAAACTCAGCTTTTTGGTAAATAAAGTAAAAGAGCAACCTCTCGAAGCGAAGGAACTCTCAGGGCCGCCACTAAGTCTCACGTTGGATTGGCATCTTCCACGTCGGGCACTCAGTCAGCTTGTGCAGCTCCGAGTCCTCCCTCGCATCACTGTGATGAGACTCAGACATTGGATCCGACGCTGTTAATTCCCAAAGCACCCATGCCTACTGATCACTTGCATCAGCAGGTACGAGAGGTTACCGTGTGGCCTCCAGCCAGTCCCCCATTTTGAGTCTTACGGTCTTACCGCTCTGCTACTACGGCTTGTCTAAGAAATCCCTACAGACACAATGAAATATATATCAAGTTGTCGCTCTTGCGTAAGATGAGTCATACCTAGGGTAGGTACATAAGTCATAATTATTAGTCATTTTCATCTCATAGCACAACGTAACAAATAACAGGTTTTAAATTCATACTATTTAATGTAGATATTAAACCTTTCAAATGACTGCCTCCGTGGCGTGGCGGTAGTGCACACGACTGCTACGCACGGGGCGCGGGTTCGATCCCCGCTCAGTGCAAAAAGTTGTATGTATGAGTATGGCTGTTTGCACTGGTCTGGTCGTGCCTCCGTCGGTCCCGGTTGCCATACAAGTGAAACATCTATGGCAGTCGTTACGGGTAGTTGGAGCCCCCAAAAGTCCAACCAGTCTAACTTGGAACTTCGACATCGCCATTGGTCATTGGACCATTGGTTGTGGAGGTCAGATGGCAGTCGCTACACGGAAAATATCGAAGTTCAGCCGCATCACAGTTAGACTAGTAAGCCGACCCCAACTGAGTTGGGAAAAGGTTCATAACCTAACCTAAACATCTTGGCGCTATGGTGGGAGCCATCTACTGAAATCATACGACCTATCGGTTACAATGGAACGATATTACAATAGAAAAATTTATTCCGTTACAATTATTTTACAATCATTTATTAAACATTGAATACTCCTCTCAATTCAGAATTCAAAACATTGAACCCGGCCATGTTCATATAGGCACATGTACGTTTTACACTACGGTACCTAACACTTTGCAGTTTAGATGATTCGGTGGCACTGTTGCGGCGGTAGCCTAGTATGGGTAATGTACTGCTGAGACGAGGTCTCGGGTTCGATTCCAGGTTTTTCCATGACTTTTCCATGCTTTTCGAAGATAGGTACGTGTGTATTTATCGCAGGCTTATAAGTGCTCGGTTAATGGTAATAGGCTCGCCACCTATTGGATTGGGACCTAAACATAAACTGGCGAAATGTGGGTGCTAGCACCTCTGCCTACCCCTTCGGGGATATAGGCGTGAGACGCGTGAGTTTATGTTATGACAGATTATGGATATACCTAGTTGTTTTTGCCGTGTCGTGGAGTGGGTAGTACCGCGAACATTAAATAACCGTTAAAGTTATGCAGCGCCCCACTCACTGGATTTCCTACTACAACACTTCCCTTATCATCAGTCTTACTTCACCACCTCCCCCTCCCCCCCCCCTGAATCGTCCAGGGAGAGGATCGTCCAATTTCACCGAGCTATTCATCATTTTTAGTTTCCATAGTACATAGGTCAAAATACAAACAATCAAATTCAGTCCAAAATAACTTAATACATGATTTCAAATGCCTTTTATTATGTATGAACCATACGTCTAAACGCAACGCCACGCCATCCACGGCCACGCGCCTCCCTGAGAAATGCGATATAGGTACCTACTTTTGTGCTTCATGCATTTACTCACAAAGCGAGATGTCACGCTTTTCTAACGATTTTGTATAGTGTGTTTTCGGGCCGTTGAAGAAATTGAATTTTGAAAATCAAATATCTTTAAAATTAAGTATCTGATGTAAGGAAATTTTACTTTGGCAGTTCATTTATAATAAACTGATTGTTTTTCAAAATAAAAAAAGTAGTCATCATCTCTATTGTGCAAATTGTTATGCTCTATACTTTCTATTCTCGTTTAAAGAAATTTTTAAACATTAATATGATATCTATTCAAATTGATTTAAGATTGGAAAAACTGAATGCCCTGACTTGACTTAAGTCCACGACCAGTTCCGTTTAGGGTGAGTACCCTGACCAGCTGAGCAACCAGGCCAAATGCATTCGAAAGTTCCCTTTAAGTACATTATGGGCGGTGAAGTTGGAGCTACATTTAGGTACTTTTTTTCATGGGCATCACGTTCATGCATAATATTAACATTGTCTTCTGCACTGACAGCACAGACTCTCTTAACCTTCTCCCCTCCCCTTCCCCCCTCCTTTTTATATGGTCGGAAGCACTAATATGACGCTACTACGTTGAAAACGTCCATAGACCACAGTAGCCACTTTCCATCAGTTGGGTCGTGTGCTTGACTGCCACCTAAATGGTATAAAAACATTTTTAATCTAGCCATCGTATGCAACGTGTTAATCCCATACATTGAACATTATATTCTATTCTATTCTACAACGGCTACCAACGAATGACCACTCGCTTGAGGCCCTTGATTCGCTGACACCAGTAGGTATTACTTAATCATAAGCGTGCTCACAGGAGGCCTCTTTATTTTTATAGACAAATATCTTAAGTTATAAATATTTATGTACATAAATAAGTAGTTTCGTAGTATTCTACAAATACTTAGATTACTTATCTCTTAGTGACAAATACCTCTTAGTGGTTAAGGAGACAGTGTTTACGATCGAGAGATCCCTGGTTCGTATCCTGGCTATTACATCACCGAAGTCAATGCACTCCTAACACAAACAATTTAGTTTACAAGAAGGGGTTAGGTTAGAGTTTGAATATTAGTAATTTCGGTGGCTAATATTTTTTTTTAACTTTTTTGTTTCAATTCTTCAGCGATGCATTTTCAGACTCGGGCACCTACCTACTTAACTATCTACTACCTAGGTACTCGAATACCTACTAAACTATAGTTAAATAGGTATATTAATAATAATTATACTTACCCTTTTAAATATTCGCATGGTTAAAGCGCAGTTTAAATATTATTTACTTTTACTATGGCAAAAGTCTGTTACACTTACATAAGAATGAACAAATATTAAAATAAAGTAGAAATTTAATTTAAGTAATATCCACAACCACATTAGCTGAGTTCCACATTCAGTATTTATGACTTGGTTAACTAACTTACAATTGCTCCATTCATCCTACCGCCATGAGAGAGTGTAAAGAATTCGTCTGAGCTGCTCATTGCAAACATTACAGATGCACTGGGTAAGACTAGGCAACGACTAGATTTAACATCACCCATAACAAATGCAACCCGCGGGTATAGCCGTGAAATTCTTATACCTAATTCCAGGGCTATATTTGCCTGTAAAGTATGATTTGAATCGGATTCGTTTCAATTTTGCTAATGTGATTGAGTAACAAATATACACATAGGTACATTTATAAAATTAAGCAAGAAATAGCACGGGACAGTGGACCCCGTTGTGTGCTGTTAGGCCCCGTAAACTTGGCTACACTACAAAAAGTAATTGAAATGAAACGTCGTGTCGCCGCGTCGTAGTCGGGATAGAGAAGCAGAAACAAACTAATAAAATGACAAAATAAACCGCGATAAATTTCATGAAAAATAACTGTCAGTGTGGACCTAGATTACATCAGTTGAATAATATTATTCTGCGATGATATTTAGCTAAACTAGAGGTCAAAAAATTGGCAGCATTTGACAGCATGTATGGTGATTACGACGCATGCGCAACTCTGTTCGCCGACCTTCTCGTGTCCTTACCGGCTACCGTACCGTCAGTCGTCGGCTCACGCCGCGCCGTTGTACATGTAAACACTGCCGATACTAATGAACAAAATATATCATGTACTTTCGCTCTCGTACGTCATCCTCGTGACTTGTCACCGGTTACTCGGACTGAAGGTGTGCAGTGCTTTGGTGATGTGGGTTCAGTAATACTATTCAGTGTTATATCTCTAGCGCGGACTGCGGCGTGAATAGCAGGTTTGTAATATTTAATTTTGATTAGGTTTACATAAGTAATTTATATCTATCAAAATTATCACTGGTTTAAAACAGGATGATGCCCAAATAATATTCTAGAGGAAAACTTTGGCAAGAAAGTGTTACGAACGAGTCGTGTCATGACCTTGACCCTTATCATAGGTCATGTAAACAAAAACATTGAGCTGTTTTTATCACTTGATGTTTCAAATACCTAGGCAATTTATCATAATCAACTGAATGGACGGAAAAATAAAATTAGATGTTAGACCAGTTGAATACAAACTTGCCGAATAAATAATAATTTTTATGTTCTTACCACTAGATGCTATTCATCAGGCGAGCTGAAATCATATTGACGTTTAGGTACTCTAATAAAAATTCTCAATTTCATTATTATTTGGATATAACTATCCACAGATTATAATATCCTTATCATTTTTTCATCGTGCCAATACCTACCATGTTGCCATAGTCCTATGACCTACAAAACATGCATATTATTTGTTTTTACATTTAAAAATAAGTAGGTAGGTACTCACAAAAAATAATATTGATATTGTCCCAGCGAAACTACGGAGCCTTCTTGGTTCCCGATGGAGTACGTACAATAGGGTTACCCCAATCTCCATCTCTGCCCGTTCGGTGTGGGTCGCGTGGGTTACATACATAATAACTATTTATTATAGTTGCAGCACGCTATAATGGCCGTTTTGACACGACTGGTTTTGCTCGTATTTTATTTTTTGGCGTGTGAAGTTTATTTTCTTCTGTGCCAGTCTCTCTTTTCTTAAGCTATTCGCCTAACAGTTCGTTGTCCAATATTAAGCGCAAAAAAAGAGAAAACGAGCAAAGCCAGTCGTGTCAAAACGGTTATCATAGCGTGCTATAGGCATGTTCTTCATTCAACAGTAAGTTAACAGTCCATATATTTTGGATTTCGAATTTTGAACGGGACGCAGAAATACGGTGAATTTTGACACTTCATCTGTATTACAGCTGCAAAAAGTTGGCCGTGATTGGCATTAGTGTGAGCTGTGATTGGTGTTTGTGCCTGTGTTTCATGATATACATTATTTTTATCGTACACCCAGTCTACTTAGTATAAATAACAGTCATTGACATTGTGGGCATATTTTCTTTTCTCAGCAATAAAACTGTCGGTTGCTAAATTTGATTTAACTAAATACTGTGAAGATGTATTCTCAAAAATACTCCCAGACGGGTGAACACCCCGACAATGGATATTATAACTGTAAAACTGATGTCTTTGTCCCTTCTAAACCTTAGCTGGTTTATCTGGGTCTGAAGTTAAGCTGCAGATACTTTACAGAATTCATTTAGTTTATTGCTTGGTTTACTGTTATACTCTGATTGTATTTATACAATTGCGAAGTGGATTATTTTATGATAAGTATACGCTATTTGACTCTTGGTCCCTTGCTTCGTTATATCTCTGTGAGTTATTGTATTTAAGACGTTCTGTACCACTGGTCCGGGCGGTTCGTCAAAATTAATTACTGGATATGAAAGAAGTTTTTTTTAAAAAGTACATGTAAGTAGTAAGTTTGTACTGAAAATAGAAGTGACCAACGACATAAAATATTTATCAACGATTTAAATGATTTCAGTACAATTGTCTACGGTCGGGTAACGGTTTGTCAATTGGACACAAATGTGCATTGGCGCATAGCAAGCGTAACAGCCCTTAATCATTATTTATGAGTGGGTTCCACTTGGCTTCTAACGAACTTAAAAAAAGAATTTCGATCAAGAGAGATGGTTGTTTATAATCAAACATCCTTTTTTATTCTTCAATTTGGCAATGGCAATATTTTATAAGTGATCTTTAAGTCTACTTTATTGTCGTGAAAGGGTTAGTCAACTATACCTAGTATTTTGTTTGTTTTATAGAATAAAATAATCAATATGTGCAATCGTATATCAACCCTATACATCTATCCATTATATTCTATTCTACGAACGTATGGCCACTTGTCTAGGATCTCCGAATATTAGGAGTCATATTCACTTGGTTGACGTTACTCGGGGAGGACTGGGCTCAGCTTCTACTCTATTTGTACGATACACGAGTGATGGCTCGGTTGTCTGTTTTTCGTTGCTTCAATATGGGTTCTATGCTATTCTCAAAAGCTTTTTGAATTTGAGTGAACTTTGCCTGGGTTGGTTTTATGTTTATGGGGTAAGGGTGACTGATAATCCGCAACACAGGTACATAAGTTAGTCAAATCGATGACTATTCGCCAGTTACCCAGTCAGCCAGAAACACAAACACAAACAATACAATCGAGCCCATTGGTGTTTGCCAACACCAATGGGCTCGATTGTATGGATGTAGGTATTATACTTTCATGTTTGTTAGATCCTAGCACACAGGTGAAAGTCTCGATGCGTCCGAAACGAACACAAAGATGAAGGTTGTGAGACCCTTTCAATATCTTCTTCAAATCAATGGTTAGATATTTTCTAAATGTCGTTGACCCAAAACTTGGCCATAGCTACAACTTTTCCTGTAGCCTCCATATGTCCTAGGTAGTCCAGGAGGCGGGTGTGTAACTGAACCAAACCAATGTAGCCGCAACTAGATTCAAAGCCTCGATAATTTTCTAGTAATGGTCATCCCTACCTCAGCAAATAAAAAAATAAGTAGGAATGTTATGCTGCATTGTCCATCATAATTTTCAGTGTCAATGTCTCGTTTTACTTGACCTTGCAACTTGAATGCGGGGAGAACAATCATAATCCACAATCTTATCGGCAGATTCAATTATAGTTAAGTAAGTTCAAGTGTACAGGCCATTTGGTTTATATGCCGCTCAAGAACACTGAATACCTAATCAATATATCTGAGATCGTGTCCATGATCTCAGATATAGAAAAATTTCTTGGAGTCTCGCGTAGAGGCTAAATGAAGCATATAAAGTGTACCATCGGAACTATCCACACACGAATCTCGCACACATTCGCTACTTCAATAACGACAGTAATCACTAACCCCTCGTTTTAACCCAGATATAAATTGTAACAGGTTTGATACAAAACTGGTTGAAGATTTGTCATAAACTTGTAGGAAATTTGGGAAAATCTTGTAGACCTGTCGGAACACAATTCTGTTCGGCATTTTATATAATAAGTATACAGAATGTATAAAACGAATAATTATAAAGCATGGAATCCTATAAGTACCCTTCCTCCACCCAGGTGGATAGCCTAGGTGTAGCATGGGTCTCACTCCTAAATCTCAATACATCATACAAAAAAAACATACCAATCGAATTGCGAACCTATATTTTATTACACGTTTAAGAAATTAATAAATATAATATTTTATTTCAAATTCTAGTAGTTAGTGTGTAATTTATAAAATTAGTTTTTTTCCGCGATTACAAACATTGTTGACCAGTCGAGTAAAATCCACCAAAATTAGCATCAAGTACGAGTAGGTACCTACTTAAAAAAGAAACTTCATTTTGTATTCTAAAGAAATTCCATATTCGTTTAATCTAATATATGTTATATCTGTCCAAAGTTTAATGCTTAGATATTATAACCTAGATAAATAATTAATTTAGTTTCGGTATGTGATTTACACATAGTATACGAGCCGCACTTCATAATAATTTTTGTTAGTTTACCTTTACTTTAACTTTTAACCCCCGACGAAGACACATCGGGGTGTTATAAGTTTAACACGTCTGTGTGTGTGTGTGTGTGTGTGTGTGTGTGTGTGTGTGTGTGTGTGTGTGTGTGTGTGTGTGTGTGTGTGGCTCTTACTTAACCGATGAACGATTTTGATGTAGTTTTTTTTTGTTTGAAAGTTGAATAGTCGAGAGGGGTATTAGTTATGTTTGATGCGGCCACAAAATGGCGGATTACATTTACGGATACGTATGGGGTCCCATGCTTTATAATTACGCGTTCTATACATACATGTAGATAATAAGTATTAAGTATAGTGTTCTGACAGATTACAAATATACTTCTTTCAACAAAATGATTCTAAGATATTTGATGCGCGTTTATTGATAGCGCCTGATGGATACAATATGTTTGCAAACGCAGAATTTGTTTTACGTACCAGAATTCACGCAGGAACTTTTACCAACATTAATTTCTTCACATGTCAAATCGGTATTACCTATATAAACAATATAAACTCACGCCTATGTCCCCGAAGGGGTAGGCAGATGTGCTAGCACTCACATATCGCCAGTTTATGTTTAGGTCCCAATGTAATAGCTGGCGAGCCTATTGCTATTAACCGGGCACTTATAAACCTGCGATAAATACACACATAACTTCGAAAAGCATCGAACAGTCATTGGTGTGTGCCATGGTAAAACCTGGAATCGAACCCGAGACCTCGTCTCAGCAGTCCATTACCCATACCTCTAGGCTACCGCAGGTACATATACCAGTAAATGTAGCAAATATGACAGTGTATGTGTTAGAACACGATGGGACACACAACTGTTGATAGTGCTGACCAAACATCTTACAACGTATAGTGCAATTATAGCAATGTAAAAAATAATCTAATCCTAGTAAGCGCATAACTCGAAGATATCTGGACCAATCCGAGTATTTTTTTATTATTTGTTCCTTGAACTTTACGGAAGGTTTATATGGAGCAGCGGGAACGGGATCAGAAGTCCAAGCGGGCGGAGCCGCTGACAACAGCTAGTACTAAATTAATATTATTTGACTATGTAATGTAAGTGATTCAATAATTAGAAAATTAAGTGGCGTAGCAGCAGACGATGTATCGGTGTCGTTGCGTCATATCGACAACCGTCTGCTGCATACGTCTGCAGTTGTATGTCGTCGGCTACGGAATCATATCTTTACGCGTATATTACTCATTGTGATGAAACTGATGAAAGTACCTATAAGAAGTACCTTATAGAAGAAATCTCTCGCCGGCCTGCTGGGAGAAATTTCTTAGAGAAATAAGCAATAATACCTACCTATGGGTTTACTTATTTGTCAACATCAAACATCTACTAATATTTTATATTTGTTTGTGACTTTGTGTATGTACTTACTTATAAATCTTAAATAAGAAAAAAAAAGTGCTGAAAAGTAGCTAGTTAGTAGTTTATATAATCTTAAATAATATCAATTAAACGTTGTTTATTTCAAAATGTAATGCAAGATCAAAATGCACAATTTTTATATGAAGTCACATTTTAGATTCTGCGTAGTTAATTGCTGGAAGGTATCCAAAAAATCAAACTTTGTGTGTTTATGTAACATATAGACGCGAAATGTAATAAAACTGTAATAGGTACCTACTTCCTTTATAGATGAAAAGTATTCCTTATGTTGGTGTTGGCTATAACGGAATGTGTTAAAATAAACTGACGTTATGAAAATTAATATTAGATACCTACGATAATTACCTTGAAATTTTCCTGTAATTAAATTCGTCATCACCATTCTCTTATCTATTCTCCCAACTCGACTGGGATCGGGTTACCTTCTATTCCCAATTAAAATAAATTAGTACTTATATACATAAAAATAAGTAGCAAAAAATAAAAAGGATATTTGTAAGCACTTTATCATTTTTATTTATTTTTAATCGTTGTAGTTGTGGTTCCTTAAATGCCATCGTACGCACTTTTTAATTCATACTGGCCCCGAATTATGCTAATTGTCAACACCATTGGATTTAAATGAAATTTTAAGAACTTATAGTCCGGTCTATTTACACATTCAAGTTTACATAAATTCCCATAAAGCTGAATATTGGCATAGTTGTTCAAAACATCATTATAAAGAAAATCTCAAAAGTCCTCATCGTTCCGAGGTGTGCTAAAAATTTGGCACGGGGTCAAAGGTCAAAAAAATGAGTTTTTTGCGATTTTTAGCGAAACGGTGAGTTTTTTCGCAAAATTACCCCAGTACAAAATTGTAGATCACAAAATTCTCTACAAAAAATATATCAATAATTTTTTTCCTAAAAGCCACCATTTTGGAGATATAACGTTCCGAAAAGTTGGATCAGTCGTAATCCCTCTATTTTGCACACGTTTCCACGCCACCTATGAGGTAGTGTACAAAGCGCGTTTTTTTTAACGTGGTTTCCCCAGTAGGCCTATTCCACGGGTCTGCTGAGATTTTATATGTTTTAAAACTATTGCAAAATAATATTATATATTATAGTGGGCAAAAACAACGGCGGTGTAATTAAATAAAATACTTAAAATAAAAAGTTAGTCGTCTGATTCATAACTGTCCAAGATTTCTGTTTCTTCTTCTTCTTGATCTTCTTCTCCTTCTTCTTCCTGTTCATCCTCTTGTTCTTCTTCTTCTTCTTGTTCTATTTCACACGTAAACTGCCCCAATAGCGATTCCTGATCGGTATCAAACGAATCTTCAAGAGTTGGTGACTCAACATTCGAGCATGATCGGCCTTGACAGTGTGTGCATGCCAGGGAACAAAACAGTCCAACTTTTCTGCAACCACATTTTGCACTACACCCTTTCTTGCAGTTGCAAAATATTGTGTTGAGAAGTTTCTCAGGTGCTGGTGGAAGTAAAGTTTGAACTGGCTCTAGTGTATTGTCGATCAACTTCCAACCCCAGTCTTTAGGGTCCAGCTGATTACCAAGCCACACTTGAACTTGGTAATATACCCGAAACAGATGTTGATGAGCAGCTACTGAGGTTGGAGGAAGAGAAGCTAAGTTGACTTGTTTTTTATTACGCGTATTTTTCACGAAAGATGTGTATCGAAAAAACCACTTGCTTAGATAAGTTGCGATACACATCTTTCGTGAAAAATACGCGTAATAAAAAACAAGTCAACTTAGCTTCTCTTCCTCCAACCTCAGTAGCTGCTCATCAACATCTGTTTCGGGTATATTACCAAGTTCAAGTGTGGCTTGGTAATCAGCTGGACCCTAAAGACTGGGGTTGGAAGTTGATCGACAATACACTAGAGCCAGTTCAAACTTTACTTCCACCAGCACCTGAGAAACTTCTCAACACAATATTTTGCAACTGCAAGAAAGGGTGTAGTGCAAAATGTGGTTGCAGAAAAGTTGGACTGTTTTGTTCCCTGGCATGCACACACTGTCAAGGCCGATCATGCTCGAATGTTGAGTCACCAACTCTTGAAGATTCGTTTGATACCGATCAGGAATCGCTATTGGGGCAGTTTACGTGTGAAATAGAACAAGAAGAAGAAGAAGAACAAGAGGATGAACAGGAAGAAGAAGGAGAAGAAGATCAAGAAGAAGAAGAAACAGAAATCTTGGACAGTTATGAATCAGACGACTAACTTTTTATTTTAAGTATTTTATTTAATTACACCGCCGTTGTTTTTGCCCACTATAATATATAATATTATTTTGCAATAGTTTTAAAACATATAAAATCTCAGCAGACCCGTGGAATAGGCCTACTGGGGAAACCACGTTAAAAAAAACGCGCTTTGTACACTACCTCATAGGTGGCGTGGAAACGTGTGCAAAATAGAGGGATTACGACTGATCCAACTTTTCGGAACGTTATATCTCCAAAATGGTGGCTTTTAGGAAAAAAATTATTAATATATTTTTTGTAGAGAATTTCGTGATCTACAATTTTGTACTGGGGTAATTTTGCGAAAAAACTCACCGTTTCGCTAAAAATCGCAAAAAACTCATTTTTTTGACCTTTGACCCCGTGCCAAATTTTTAGCACACCTCGGAACGATGAGGACTTTTGAGATTTTCTTTATAATGATGTTTTGAACAACTATGCCAATATTCAGCTTTATGGGAATTTATGTAAGCTTCCTCCTGATTTTAGGCTTAAATAGACCGGAGTATTAAAGTTCGAATTTTAAATGATTAAGAATTTATGACATTTTTTAATTCACTCTACAAGGTGCTACTTAATTTTGGACTCTAATGTCTTAGCGATGAAGTCTAATATTCAAGGGTATTTTTTTGTAATCTCATATAATATCAGTGATTTTACCAGCTTTCAATATTGAGGCCTGATTTGTCAATATTTGATTAACCTTCTATATTATTAATCCTATTTCATTTCATCATTTTTCTAAAGTCTGCCTCCAATGAACGACTCATTAGGTACACTACACGTGCCGTGTTAACTATTTCATTTTAATTTCATTGAGTGTAACCAGAACATGTTTTATCCGCCTACTAAATGTTCACGGTTAGAAAATTAGGAAGTACGTACCTTGGCAGTAAGAGTTACCTCAGCCTGCCAAGTATGTCGCCTGACCACTTGCTTTTGTATCACCCTATCTACTAAACGATACGACGCTCTAGTATTCTTAGTTACATATTATCTAATCCTACTTAATTATTATAAAACACTGCACATCAATTCGTACGTAAAACTCCTACCTGAATCCCTGAACATAGGTTCCCTGAAGATTATAACCAGGGAGTCTTTATTCCTTAAGTAAATAACATAACATAAACTCACGCCTTTATCCCCGATGGGGTAGGCAGAGGTGCTAGCACCCATATTTCGCCAGTTTATGTTTAGGTCTCAATGTCATAGGTGGCGAGCCTATTGCCATTAACCGGGCACTTATAAACCTACGATAAATACACACATAACTTCGAAAAGCATCGAAAATCATTGGTGTGTGCCATGGTAAACCTGGGATCGAACTCGAGACCTCGCGTCACAGCAGTCCATTATCCATACTTCTAGGCTACCGCGGTTAAGTGAATAGGTTCGGTCAAATGTAACTTTGACCACATCATCATATACCTACCCTTAGTGATTGAGGTCAAAAATTAGCGTATAGTTTTTACATTAGTCAAAAATCATATAACCCGATTGCAGGACCACCTATAGGTCGGTAGATATACCTACTGAATGTCAGAAGAGGTTTTGGCACAGGCATTCTTCTCATGGTTGGAGATCAGCCCCTCTAGACTAGTGGCGTTTCGTTAGTTGTCATTTTGAACAGGATTTGAATTAGGTTAAAGCGGGCGGAGACGCAGGCAATAGCTAGTTTATCAATAAGTTGATCGATTATATTATTAGACTTATTAATAATCATCGGATCCAGTACGTACGTACTTTTCCAACACGAATAGTTGTTTGAAATAGTTCTACAAATTTTCGATAGATGGCGTTAGGTATATTCGCAGTTTATGAATTTGCAACATTTAACTTTTCGTCACAATATTAAATACTCCATTCATATGACACATCAATCCCGGTGACATCAAAAGTTTTCACTTTAAACCCCGGGCAACTATTAGGTAATCTGTGCCAAGGGTACCGTCACAGCAAATGTATGTTTATTCTGTGGGTACCTAGGTACCGTAGTCGCTCTACTACTAATATCAGCATCATCCAATAAATCAGCAGGTGACCAACTTTCTGTTGGCTTTACGGTCGAGAGGACTCAGGTTCGAATCCTGACAGGACGACGTGAACCCACTCCTAATACAAGCCTGAGCTTAGCTGAAGAGGAATATTAGTAATTTCGATTTCTCAAAATTTGTGGGGTGCAAGCAAGCATCGCAACAGCTTTTTTTCTTCTTTTTCGAAAATATTAGTGATTTCGATAGCGAGAGAGCCCCCTCATAAAGCCATATAATTATGTCAGGTCCCGCCCCGTAGGCCAATCAGCAGTACCCTTAGCACGAAATACTATCGAATTTGTAATGTAAAGGTATCGACTGAACGAAGCATTGCGATTGGTAGTCTGCCAAAAGGCAGAAGGCAGTGAAGTCCGCCAATCGTAATGCTCAACTCTCCCGATGCTTTTACATTACGAATTCGATAGGTATTCGTGCTGAGGGCACAGATGTATTTACCAGTGCCCTTGCAGTTGGTTGGTTTAAGCCACAGTGGTTTTGGTTAAGCTCATCTAACTATACTATTATAGAAATAAATAAAATGAGTCCAACGAGTAGTTACGTACGAAAGCGGTCGAAGTTGCGGGCATCGGCTAGTATAGTCAATGAGTACAATATATTTGGTTCAAAACTTGTGAATAATGTGGATATTAACAATTTAGTACGTGTGTAGATATATCTCCCGCCATGTTTGATTTATATCATTAGTCAATAGACAGATCTTGTAGTCAATTTACAAACGATTGTCAGATTTATCACCAGAGCTAATTTACTTTGACTCCATACACTCGTACGGTACGAGTGTATGGAGTCAAAGTAAATTAGCTCTGGTGCGTACCTATCATTAATGATCCGGGTTCGATAGTCATAAATCGTTTGATTCTATAAGTGTTAATTGGTAGATGAAGTATATTGGATGTTTCTTGAATTTGTAGCCTCGCGTGGGTATGCTTGTAATGTAGTAACAAGTATGTAATGTCAATGAAAATAGTGTAATTACTGTAATAAATATGTTCTAGAAAGTCACGTTGTTATCTACTTGCTATCACTACATAGTATAAAGTCGCGTTCTCTGTCCCTATGTCCCTTTGTATGCTTAAATCTTTGAAACTACGCAACGGATTTTGATGCGGATTTTTTAAATAGATAGAATGGTTTGGAAGGTTTCTATGTATATAACATCATGCTATGACCAACAGGTGCGGAGCAGAAATGAAAAATGTTGCAAAAACGGGGTTACGCAGACGAACTAGCGCGGGTCAGCTAGTTTTAATCTAAATACTGCTTTACCTAGTACGCGGTAGTTTGATGGGGCGAAGTTGAAGTACCCGATTCTTTCCCTGTGCTACCAGTGCTACTGCTATTTTATTTTCCGCGCGCAAAATCCCCACGGATGCTACCCCCACGGAAGTCAGTGGAGGTGATTATGTCGGACTCGAACCGACTAAAACGCACGCCGTCTATGGGTCTTTGATGAGGTGAGATTATACAAGACATGTCTCTCCCACCCCGGCAGACCCGGGGACATTTCTTTGAGATGACCCCCCCATCCTCTAAAGAGGTAACCATGGTGTCCCCATTTAGCCCCCGGATATGGGGAAGCGCACTTTGCTCCGCCCGTCGCGGCCTGCTTCTGCTAGGGTGACAGACAGCTCTACCGTGCTACTGCTATTGCCACCTGTATGAAATTTGACACAGAAATAGATTGTAGTCTGAAATAGCACGCAGGATAAATTTTATCACGGGAATAGTGATAGAATAGAATAGATGCGTTAGAACAAAACCTATCTACAATTACGTGACGTAATGAAACCTTAATGATTCCCCATATTCTGTTTTGTTTGCTTTTCAATTAGAATTTTAAGCTTTACTTTTTTTTTTGCTGTTTTAAAATTACACGTTCTAAAAATATTTATCAGTGAATTGGGTGCCGCCTGTTCGCATCCGCTCTTTACATTTCGAATTCAGGAATATGCGTATCATTTGTTTAAAAAACGCATGAATTGCAATTAATTGTTCTTTTTTCATACAACATAGTAATGATAAATTTATATTCTAAGACAATCTACACAACGTCACCTAGACCCATGGTAAGCATAGTTTTACTCTAGAATGCGGATCAACATACTTAGATACTTTATTTTTGTAAATACATACGTATTATACATAGAAACTACATAGAAACGAAATCGACGATAACTATATAGTTATTAAAATATCGTGTAAAATACGACATCTCATCGTATCAAGTGTTATAGGGGCTGCTGTGCGGTCAACCGCAAGTCTCAGTTTCGAGTCTCGTTCGTATAACTTCATTACAATCCCTCTCAATAATATTGTTTCTGATTTGTCATTGACTCTTACGATATAACTTCATGGAACTGATACCTAGATATAGGTACTATTCTATTACGTATTATATAGTACAGTGCACGGCATCTAACTTGGCAAGGTTTTGTAGTTGTTGGGGTAAGTTCGCGCATCGTACACTTAGAGGCACAAAAAGTGCTTGTCATGTCATGCTGCTTTACCGCAAAAGAGACCCAAAAATCGTCTCAGATGCACTGACGGTTATTGCCAAGTTAGTTGCCGATTTCTGTAACCAAAATTACTAAAATGCCTTCTAAGCCCACAACTAACATTAAACATTAGATCTATCGTATACCTATGCCTAGAGACAAATCTGGTTACTTTTAAGTAGCTAAATTCATTGGAAATACCAGTTGATGAGCCAATATTGAGTGAATGATGTGTATACTAACTTAAATGATACACATTGACCATCTAATCACTTATGTGTACAAAAGTAGGTGAAACTGCGAACTACATACCTGCAACACAATGTGTTGACAATGTATAAAAGTAGGCATGAATGATATAATCAAAAATAAAAATTAAAATAATCTTAATTTTATAGAGGGCTTAGCATGTGCTAGTAGCTTGAGACGCAGTCATTATTCAACAAGTTGAATTTTGAATTTTTAATATATTGTAAGCTCATTCCGCGTAAAATCAATATAGCTCGGGTATCTAGTTTATGTGGGGTAACTTACACTTCCAGTTTCCACCCGTAACGGGTCATCTCGAAAGAGAGGGCCCCGGGTCTGCCGGGGTGTGACTGTGCGAGGGATATGTTCGCTACTATCTCACCTCCGGCAGCTAAAGACCCAAAGACGGTGTGCGTATAGTCGGTTCGAGTCCGACATAACCTCCTTCACTGGCTCCGGTGGCATTGGTAGGTATATCGCGCACGAAACAAAATACGTGTCCTCGTGATCTTGGCTGCTGAGTGGCATCCAAAACATCGGCATCAAGAGATATCAGTAATAAAACAACACCCATTAGATCGGGACAGAATCACTTAATGAAAGCAATTGTCATGCTGTTATGCAGCAACTGTTACAAATTAAATTGATATCGGAAAAAGTTAATGTTTCGACGGGACTCGAACCCGTGATCTTCCACTTACAGGGGGAACTTTCCCATGTCGTTGTCCCAAAAAATAAATAAACATTATAGTAACCTTTGAAATGTTACTAATCGTGAAATATTTTAATTGGCCATCACATAATATTGGTATCTTCTTACTTTTATTGTACTGCCTACCTGCTGGCTGCAAGTTTTCCTTGATTGTAAAATAAAAAATAAAAAATAAAATCCGTTTCATTTCAATGTACCCAACTCAGACGTAAGAAATCCAACAAAAGTGCAAGTGTTGTCGCGTAAAGAATGATGTAAAATATAATTTAGTTTGTTGCCAGACTTACCAAGAATAAGTATTTTTAACTTGCGGGAATTGAAATATTTGCACATACTTCAAGTACCTGTCCAGTTCAGACTTCTGGTAAATCACACACACATAAAGTAACCTGGGCACATATGGTACTAATATTTGCACTTCACTGTGTAACTAGAAACAGGTCTCAAGATTGTTCTCAAAACAGTTTATTTTTATTGAATTGTTTTTGCAGACAAAGAAAGCATGAAACCTCACGTAAATGATAATATACAATCAGGGTTAATTGTGTATCTTACAATAAAGAGTGATTTTAAAAAAATAATGTGTCACTAGTGATGCTCGTTATGAGATTTTCAAATTACTTGTTAGTTAAAACACTCAGGTTATTATATATAGTTAAATTATAAGAATATTCTATCAGTATGACTTAACATTATAATGTTGGCATTATAATGTTAAGTCATACTGATAGAATTACAACATAAAACTCATATGTAGGTATAATTCAGAATTAGTTTTTGAGTTGAGTTAATTTATTTATGATTCCTTGTGAAAATGTTGTTTAACTACCTACTCATCTTAAAGGGAAATCTACACTGATTATTATTATTAGCAACAGCTAATATAAAATATTTTTAAATTTAGATACAGTTAACAATCATCATGCGGATTATTACATTTTGTAAATTGAAAAATGTTGGAAAGCTACCTTTCCTTTGACGCTGAGACAGCGTTAGGCGAATAGAACACTTATTGTTCTAATTGTCCAATATTGTGAAGCCATTAAGGTTCAAAAAAAATTGATTGAATCTTCGAATTTAGCGCTATGCTTTTAAAGTTTTAAATTAAATGACATCGTATAGGGTGAATGAAACCCTATTTCATTTAAATTTTTAAGCATGCATGAAAATTAAATGTCAGTTTTTGTAACCTCAGTGGTGTGACAACGCTGAACAATTTGGTGGCATAATAATTATACCTATGTAAAACTATAATTTTATATGATCTATGCATAAATGAAAAAAAAAACATAATTAGTATTCTACTGGGTAATTAGCGTTGTAAAATTATTTATTTGTATTAATTAATATGTAATAAGCAGGTTCTAAAACATTATGAAGCTATATTAGTCATAATTTATTTTTATATTAAAAAAAAAACAAAAATAGGCTGGAGGAAATCCGCTCTGGTGATAAAGGCAAAAAACATCTACGAGTCTATGGAACGGCGTCCCTGTATTTTGTAATTCTTCAATAAATAGATACAGGGACACCAGTTACATCGACCACCCACATCTACCATGGTGAAATAACCAAGTGTTTTGATACCTCTTTTCTTCACTGCAAGATAAAACCTTCTATATTGTTTTCTTTTCTTTTTCCCCGTGCAGTAGTGTAGTATGATAATATTCTAAAGTAACTCTTGTATGTCTGTCCGTTTAAGTTTTGAGTTCGGAGTTAATGAAGATCAACATGTTAAGTTTATTTACCTATTTTGTACTCTCATTCTCTCGTACCACATGTCGTCGAGACTTTCATTTCTGCGTTACGTAAGCACTTTATTTACCATCAACGTATTGGTGTCAGTCAATTTTAGCTGTGTATAAAAAGCGTGTGCCAAATTTTCGCGCATGCGCTGCAATGCCCCGCCCCTGCGTGCGCGCATCCGCCCTGCATCATGCGACCTATTATTTATAGATAAATGTGACATTGTTTTATTTGCCACTACGTAATCGTTGCAGTACTTTTCCATGTTAAATCATTAACCTCATAGATAACTGGCGAGAGAGTATTCATACAAAGGACCGGTTACAATAACTTATCTTAACTTCGGTTATTATAAATCGATAATAAATTAATGCCACAGTGGTTGAATGATAAATCAAAACCAAAAAGTTTTGTTTTATTATTCACTAGCTGATGCCCTATGGCTGCGCTTGTTTGGGCTTCTGTCTCGTTCGAGCAACCTATGAGAACCTATTCCATGTATAAAATGGTCTGTGTCTAAAGCTTAAGTGGTATTCCAGACCAAAATCTATTTTTCACTCAAATGTTATCGAAATTCGTATTCAGGATTCATAAATATCCATAAATCCATAAATCCATAAATCCATATTATTCCCACTCAAACTATCACCTTATTAGTAGGATGCGGTTTATAACTGTATGCTTAAGGTTTGAATAACGTTAATTAAGTACTTTTGATTGATAATAAATTATGAATTGAAGGGGGTAGGGTCTCAGACAGAAGTGCGGGTTGCGGGCGGGTTTGCGGAGGGCGTACTTCCATTCCTAGATCCTTGGTCCTGCAATCCTGCGCATGCACTGCACCCGCGCCGACGCACTGTATTGAATTCTCGTGCAACATAGTTATCCGTTGTGTTCATGTAGGTATTTAGACTTTTGTGTACATATGTACAATCAAAAAGTGTGGACTATTGTGTGTGCAAGTGTTTTGCCATGATATGGATTTACGGGTAAGTCTTTACTGTTATTTGTTAAATATGTATGTGACTGTAAAAGATTAATGGTAAGAATTGCGCATGTGTATCAATTGTACAGATTGAGTAGATGATATGTGTTGACTATTATCTAATTGTGGAATCTATTGTGGCTCAGAAAATAGGACAAGACTTGATCAGATTACTTATTAGAATTTTGTTTTCACAATAAAAAAAGATTTTAAGTTTAATAGCGAACATATTATTATTTATATAAACAAAATGAATCTTTTTATATTAAATAGAAAAAAAAATTGTTTAATACACACACAGGGTCGAAAGCAGAAGTGTGACGACGCCTTTGGTGTTGCACACGACCATATGTCATGATAACCACTTTCCATCTGGTGCACAGTGAGCTTTGTCTGCCAACTTAGTGGTATATTTTTTTATTAAGACCGAACTGGGAATCAATTATGGATACATACTATATTTATTTATTTGTATTCGTTAGACAATTTTTTAATCCTACTTGGAGACCAAATTGAACGCGGACGTAAATTTCCAGACAAATGCATACTTAAGAATTTTTCAGAAAACAAAAACTGAATGAGTTATTATTTTCATAAAATTCTGATGTATGTTTAAAAAAGAAATTTGTAGTAGGTACTCGTAGTCGAAGCTGAAGAAATAAAGTGATAACTAAATAAATCAACATAAGTAAGTAGATATGTTTACTAACAAAATAAAGTAATGATTGTCACCAACGGTCGCGTCGCTTGAAAGATAGAATTCCTTACGAGATTATTCGACAAAGAACTAAAATTTCCAAGGTAATTAGGTTTGCCTGCGTTTGCAAACGGAATGCAGAGCGCCTGCCACCCAGATGGACGTCCTCGTTCCCCACGAGATTCTTTTTCTGGATTAAAAAGTATCCTATAGCACTTAGGCATCGTATCATTCCAGGAAAAGCTTCGATCAATACACCAGTTTTTATCCAAACCTGATCAACAATTTGCGGTTCATATACAAACCTCTAAATATTAAAGCATCATCACAAACACATTCACAATGTTAGTAAGATTCGTGATTATCACAATGTGTGCCAAGTGTGTTGACGGTAGTAAAGACGATCACACATTAAGGATTTACTAATCGCCTTGTAGTGGCATTAGCGGATATCGCTTGACCTGTTTTGACCCGGAGAAAACACGAGACCACGATTCCGGTTCATTATACCTCTATTACCGATGTAAACAGCTTGTTAGGGCTAACAGCTGAATCTAGGAAACGCACTTACTTAGCTAGTTAAGATAATACGTTCCTGATTGAAACAAACATTTTTAAAACGCATTTATTTTGTATCATTTAGACTGGGGTCATTTGATTGAAAATCGTAAAGTATTCAAATACCTGTTAAATTTTTGGTGTTGAGAATCAGTTCACATATATATTTCAAATGAGTGATTTTCTCGTAAACATAAACTTACCTGGTTTGATTCTATATTATTTTAATCTTCTTCCCTTGATTCGGTGTGATCCTTGATCCAAGTGGTTTTTGTCGAAGTGACTGTCGTTTAATCTCCCTTCTATAATCCGCGTCAGAGTCTTGTCTCTCGCCCTCGAGGTATCCATACACCTAATCGAGACAATACTCTTATCATAGCAATTGCTTGTGTTATGTATTGGTAATAGGAATGATGACTACTTTAAGTCGATTTAATTTTCTGATTTTAAATATCGATTTGAGTTAGTGAGCATTATTAATGCCTCCAGTTTATATATTCTCGAAAAATTACCATAAAATGAGATGGGAATATAACATGGGATTTGTTTTTATTTTTATTTTTACGAGTATATAGTTATTTTAGTTTGTTTTTATAATTACTTACATTGCACCTAGTTCGTGTATCATAGTATAAAAAAAACAAATAAGAAGTAAACTTCAAGAATATTTAGGATTGACATTAGTTCACGCGTGTCATAAACGTAACTGAACTATTAGTAATACATGTATCGTATGACTAATAGTTTCTGAAGTTCATAGTACACTTCCATGCGATCCCTGTGCGTACAAAATATATTTACCGCAACGGCAACATCCCTTAAGTGTCGCTCTATCAGTGGAGCTGTGTACTGTTAGTACTGTTACTGTCATAGGAACGCTTAGGTACACTTATGCAGTATACAACTAGTACTTTTATTATAGTTTTTATTATACGTATACTAGCTGACCCGAGTTTATCGCTATTTTGAACTTCGAAATTCAGTATGACAGTCATGTTATATACATATAAACCTTCCTCTTTAATCACTCTGTCTATTAAAAAAACCACCTCAAAATCATTGCGTAGATTTAAAGATTTAAGCATACAAAGGGACATAGGGACAGAAAACGCGACTTTGTTTTATACTATGTAGTGATGTTGTTTGACAGACAGTTAGCGCAAATATTTAATATTTAGTTTGATGATATTTATTTGACCGTTCCATTAATTCAAAAGGATATAGGCAAGCGTAATGTTGTAAGTGAAAAGTAGCATGATCTTGTAACAACAACGAATAAGTAGATAAGTGTGTCCAGCCGTTGTCGTATGTCACGGTGTTAGTTCGTCACGCTGCGTTGTGTTGAATTACAATGATGCAGTGACCGAGTCTTAGCTGGATCATCTTAAATTGAACTAAATAACATAACATAACATAAACTCACGCCTTTATCCCCGAAAGGGTAGGTAGAGGTGCTAGCACCCACATTTCGTTTCGCCAGTTTATGTTTAGGTCCCAATGTAATAGGTGGCGAGCCTATTGCCATTAACCGTGCACTTATAAACCTGTGATGAATACACACATAACTTCGAATTGAACTGAAATATTATTCCTTAATACATTAACTTGTAACTGGGTTAAAGAACTTCCCTCAAGGTTTGTTCACTTATGTAGAACTCATATATTGTAAGTATTTAAGCGAAGGTAGAAGTAAAGATATAAGGTAAGAAGATGGAAGGTAAAGCGTTGGTAATTTAGTGTATAACGATAGAGATCCCGGTCCAAATACTGGCTATGAATTTCTTATTTTCTCTTCTTCTTTCTTCTTTCTATTCTTTCTGCTGTTTCGAATTCGGTAGACTTGAACAAACTCCCATCACAAGCCATTGAGCTTATCTGGAGGTGTTAGAAAGAATAATAATATTTGTTGCTAATATTTTTTTTAAACACATACTTAATTATCAAATTTTATCCAAATCGTTACAATGGTTTCAGAGGTAGGTACCTACTGGTAATTTTTAAATCAAAACAGTATTATTGGTTTATTAAATCACACACCACATTCCATAGATAATTTTTTTTATTTAATTTTATCGGTTGTAACTCAGTCTCATTGAACGATGAACTTACAACATTGTCTGTGATTTGTTTGATAGCACATGGAAATGATCTTGCTGATAGCATTTTACTGCCGTATGAAGGCAAGCTGAAGTTTATTTATATGCATTAAATCCTTGTTTCTTCCAGATAAATGCGGACACAGTTTATCAAGTTATCTTACAAAAGTAACCTTAGGTATGAGATAAAAACAGTTGGCGGTATCCCCCAATTTGTAGATAATAATACTGTTCATTTTTATTTATAGAATTACGAACTGAAATGTGCCTTGGTATATAAGAAATTTAAAATTATGTAATTTCATTTTACAAGGCAGGTAATTATTGTAAAGTACCTAAATGGAATCATGCATAGCAATGCTTACTTAGGCCTATTGACCTCCGTGGCGTAGTGGTAGAGCTTTCGAAGTTCGGGTTCAATTCTTGCTTAGTGCAATTTTTATGCCCTATAAATATTTGGTGGTACACCTATGTGTAATTTCTAGAACCTTTAACGAAGCTAGTGAAGCTGTGCTTATAATAAATTAATTGGATAATAAAGATCCAAGCCAATCTAGTTAATTTGCAGACGAGTTTCGGGCTTTCTTCTTGAGATTGGGAGGTCAGACGACCCCATAAAAGCCATCTCATGAAAACCATGTAAGCCAAACTAAGAGGAGGAGGAGCGGGATGCCCTGTGAGTGTGAGTGGGAAGCCCTCGGATGCAAGGTACCGGATCAACGCTTCGATGATGATGTGTTGTGTATCTACATATATTAGGTAACAATTCTATTTTAATTTCATTACATTTCATATGAGTAGTTATATGTGTAAATACAAAATACCTACATGTATCTATCTGTGGCTGTATAATATGTAGGTATCATTTTATGTTGTGTATGTTACTCGTGTTTTCAAATGTCACACAGTGCAGTTTCAATATCACTGGATCAAAGACATAATAACATATAGTAAAATGGAGTTTACTGACAAATATATTATGTATAGGTCCTATTTATATTTTCCGCCGAATGTCGTTGAAGGTCATTTGCGAGCTGCGCACGCGCCGCCCGCCCGCTTATAAACAAGTAGAGGTCATTGACCACGCGACAATTTTAAACCTAAAGATGTGTGTTGTCATTAATAGTAAATGATTCGGAATATTTTTAGTGTAGGTAGAGATGCAATGATAAAGTAAAAGAAAATTGAGAATATTTTCCTCTGCAAATCGGTTTTTTTCTTAACGTTTTACGTTGTGGGCTGGGCAGTTGTCCAAAAACTCATTATCAGTGTACCTTTCAAATACGTTTCACATATTATTGTGAATTTCCAAATTATATCTGCCATGATAGGGGTGCCGTCTATTTGGTAGAAACTTGATACTCCGAAACCTATTTGGGATAACTCACTTCGCAGAAACTTCTTTAATCGATCATTTATTAGGCATAAAAAATATTTGACATAAATATTTTTAGGCATAATGTGCTTATGACCGAATTTAGAATGGCATACATTTAAGATGGTAGAATTTTATTTGGCATACTTACCTTTGGCATAGTTAAAATTTTGTATAACTTCATTTAGCATAACGTTCATTTAGAGTACAGATTATTTGGCATAATTTGACTAGGCATACTATAAAAAGCATAGAATTTCAATTAGAATAATATAGATTGGGTTACTTTCTTCTTTAAAAATGGGCAGGTTAGGTTAGGTTAGAACTGTGATGATAGAATAGATAGTTGTTTACACACCGACACAGAGTACCCCGACTCGGATAGGTTAGGTTAGGTTAGAACTGTGACCCCAACAGCGGGAGCCGAGCGAGCGAAGCGAGCGTGCCGCGGCGTCGGCCGGCGAAGCGCCAGAATAGATAGTTGCTTACACCCCGACACAGAGTACCCCGACTCGGATAGGTTAGGTTAGGTTAGAACTGTGACCCCAACAGCGCGAGCCGAGCGAGCGCAGCGAGCGTGCCGCGGTAGCGGCCGGCGAAGCGATAGAATAGATAGTTGTTAACACCGACTCGGATAGGTTAGGTTAGGTTAGAATAGTGACCTCTTATGCCAGAAACGAGCATGCTCTCATACGCAAGGATATAAAAACCAAATAATTATCATTAAATCAACTTTATAACATACATAAGTGTTGCAATAATCATAATAGATGATTCTTGCTGTAAAAATTATGCGAAATGATGGTTCTACTTTTAAATAGTTATGGATAAGAAATATATACCAAAAGATGAATCTGGCTTTGAACTTTCTGCGATGTGATGGTTATACATTGTGATTATTATGCATACAAAAATTATGCGTACAGATGATTCTGACTTACAAAATTATGGGTTTCAATGTATGCAAAATGAGTTTATGCCAAACGATATTCTGCGAAAAGAGGTTTATGCTATTAGTTGTTATGCAATATAAAATTATTACTTAAAAAGTTCTACTATATGAGGTGTACCCCCATGATAGCTACATGCTTGTATTTTTTAATATTACAATTTATAAAAAAAATTGGATTACGATTAGCACAAAATGCGGTTTGTCCTTCTGCTAATTACAGCGATAGTTAAAACACAGACTAAAAATATAGTCTTATGGTTAATATGTAACTAAAATCGTATTATAGTGGCATAATATAGAGGTAATCGCTGTAGTATTTACATACATGCGGTAACTAGAAAACATTGTTATAAATTTATGTTTATGTTTTTATTATTATATAATCTGTGGTACCATTGTAACTATCATCGACTCATCGAATTTAAATGAATGTATTCAAGAAAATTTAACGTAAGAAGATAATTATGCCGTATGTGAATAAAATAGTGCTATGAAGAATAATTTTCTTAGATAAATATTATAATGTATATATCGTTCGAATGTCATATTACAGTTTAGGTAGGTACAACGTAATATTAGATTAACACTATCTTTGTATAAAAATATAACTTAAATAAATCGTAGACAACAGGTCTCACACCGTGCTTAGTGTTCAATTTGAATGCTTTTAAATTCTCGATTGATTCTGGTCACGGATACACTAAATTATTGATTTAAATAATAAATGTCATTAAGACCCGTTATAGTTACACAATTTAAAAATAATATTGTGTTTATTTTCTCCCAATTTTCAGAATTCTTTTATTGTGTTTGCTGTTCGCATGTATGTTGGTATGTGTGTTAGGAATATTTGATCCACATTTTTGGGCACTTTATATACCACTTAGATGGCAGAAAAGCACGCGGTTCATCTGATGGGAAGGGGGGACTGGAGAAGGTTAAGATTGTCTCTGTGCTGTCAGTAAAGAAAATAAATTTCTCCGTCTTTCCACTGACAACACAAAACCTCTCCAGTGAGCTCTGGTTACCGTACTCATCGCTGGAAACACGACACAAGGTTATTATTAGCCGCGGTATTTTGCAGAGCAGAGGTACTTTCCCAGTCGGACTGCTCAATTAGGACGGGACATACCGTCATGTCATCATGTGATAATTTACAATTTTGCACAGTAAGATATATGGAAAAGGATTTGTATAAATATTTTTAACTTAAAAGCTAGCTTATAGAAGTAAAAAGAAAGCTTAGGTATGTTCTTTTAGTAAGGTTACAGATATCGTGATATGTACAACAATGCTACATCTATAGACTTTATTTAACCAATATCCATGGTTTTTTGCATAGGTAGAACATAGAACAATCCCTGAAAGTTTCTTTTCAGATAAAAACTAGTAATTAAAAACCTCAGGTCTAATCTCTGAAAAGTTTAAAGCAAATCAAAAATAGTTGTACCTACTTGAATGATTTCTTATGCTAACACATGCATTTTTCAACGAACCGTTATTGTTGCCGCATACCACTAAACTGCCTGCAGTTTTCAGGATCGTGAGAGAGGTTGAAAAGTCTTTATGGTGAATATAAATCGTGGACGACATCATTTATCAGGACCAGGTCGTGTGCTAGTTGCCCCCTATCATGGTACTAAGATGTAGCCTACGTGCTATGATAATTTAATTGCGACCATGCTATCTGTTCGTCTGTTCGTTCCTATTTTACATAAAAGTAATTGATGTGAAGGGAATTTTGAGGTCCAGAACTAGTTTAGGAATCTGGTTTGAATATTATAGATTGGAAACAAGTTTGGACAGGATTGAACATTCCGTTATATTTATTAATAATTTCAAACAGAGCCTGTGATTGACTAACTAATATCTAAAAAATGTAATGTTAGAGATATCGGGATATTATTTTGAGTATTCAATATTTCTACGCTGTTGCAAGCACCATGATCACGGAGCAACGGATTACTGTAAAATGAAATGGTATTAATAACATTTTATTATTCAAATTATTTAGTTAATTTTTTTTAATCTATCATTATAAAAAAGAAAAAAAAGAAGCAAAAAGAAAATATAAGGAGGAATTATCCCCTTTAACCTGTAATGTACATATACTACATATTATATTTTTTCAGAATAGAATACGTCTAGACGCGACGCAGACAACCGATTATGATTTAATCAATAGCCTTCGATAATACAAATAAATAAAAAAATGTTTTGTCTCCGATGAAAGAGAATAATAAATTAAAGCTTATAAATTATAAAAATAAGTCTCTTGTTACTGTTATTAACTGAATATACACATTAGTAGAGCGTGAAAAACATTTCACAGCCATGACGTCTAATTAAATAGCACGCTACGCCAAAAGCGTAGGCTTGGTCACGACGGTGTTACCAAAAATAAAACTTTGCATATTTCTCTTTGTTATTCATGTTTTAAATATAATTATTGTACCAGTGTTAGGTAGGACAGACTGCATGCGTGCTGTCTGAATCAATACCTATAGTATTTTTTTTGAGAATACCAAAATAATCTCATCTCTCTCATCTCATAAACTCACGCCTTTATCCCCGAAGGGGTAGGCAGAGGAGCTAGCACTGCTAGCACCCACATTTCGCCAGTTTATGTTTAGGTCCCAATGTAATAGGTGGCCAGCCTATTGCCATTAACCGGGCACTCATCAACCTGCGATAAATACACACATAACTTCGAAAAGCATCGAAAAGTCATTGGTGTGTGACATAATTTTTGACAACCTCTGTGGCGTAGCGGCAGTGAACACGGCTGCTACTCAAGAGTAGTCAAGAGGTGCAGGTTTGATAGCCATGCAAAAATTAATTGTATGCATGCATATGAATATTTGCATTGGTCTGGTCTGGTTAAGCCTTCGGTCCGGTTGACATAGGAACTTCAGCTATGGCAGTCATTTCAGGGGCAATAGGTGAAATGGCTCATTGAGAAGGGCTGATCACCCGTCCGGTTATCGGCGTCCCCATTGGAAGTAGTATTAGTAAGTCTCACTTTCTGGGTATTTTCCTTCAGGTAGGTGTTTATTAGGTAAATTGACAAATATGTGGTTGACAGTTTCTACCAGAACTAATTATATGCACAGGGAATCCAACCATAATAAAAAACAAATTACCTATCTTGTCCTTAGTTGGATAGTCGGTCTGGAACAACCTTTTTTTCTGTTGAAATGTATACAAAAATATCTTTTTAATCAGCAGGTGTAAAAGCAGTAAAACTAGTGATGTTGCTATGTCAGAAATTCGGTCGATGATAGGTATGATAATATTACAAGGCTTAGTTATTGTACATTTTTTTTTTACAAGTTGAGCCTGTCTTTAGCATATTAGTTATTCCATCGCTGTTTTGAAGTAGACGAATTAATTTATTGATACTTTATTATTTCTCGTTGCTCATTTATAATATAAGCCGTTAGGTTTTAGTCGTCAAATAGACAATAAGATCGTCTCTATTGTGATTTGATAGCTTCGGATGCGACGGCGATGCATCAAATAGTATAATTCCAGTCATGGAGTACTTACCTATGATTTTTTTATTTGACTCCACCTCGCCTGATGTTAAGCTGAAGGCAAAGTCTCAAGAAAGATAGTCACCATTGCAAAAATGATGTATCTAAATCATCTTATATTTTGTTAAGTAGGCTGCGTAATATAGTATCTGCAATGTTTATGAAAATATCTATCGTAACACAGATGGGAACTAAGTAGAACCTGTGTATTAGCTGGCAATTAGTTTGCGCTGTCCCTGTGTTTTAATATTATGTAAAGTATCTTGAGTGTCTCTGTACATTCATTCTAATGTTTTCTTTTCATCTATTTGTAATACGGACTGAAATGGGAAGAGCTATAAAAAGTTGTAGAGGGATGCAGATGGTCGTTCTTATCTAACTGAACAGCGTTGTTCGTCGCTCAAGTTCACTTATTTTTCTGTCTGTGTATAGAAATTGCGTAGGCGGTTATTTTCATACGACTTTCATCGTATTGCGTCACACGATATGGATTTTTCTTCTAATGAAACAAGACTCGTTGCTGCCTGAATCTATTTGTGAAAGCAACATAATGAGAGCGCTGAATTTCCAGCAAAAAATTAAAAACTCATTTAAAAAGTTACGATGTTACAGCACAATGTTATTAGTGTTGATAAACTCATAAAAACGTTTCAGGGAAGGCAATCACGTGGTGCTTTTCTGTGATATTATTTAATTTATGTCGATATCCTAGTAGGTATACCTACTAGAATGCTTCTGATACTTACTATAACAGTTATCTAGAATGGTGTGTACTTGTGTCTATTTTGTGCGTGTTTGAAAAATCATTATGGGAGCAGTGTGTAAAGGGCGTGCGCACGCTATGCGCGATCCGGTTCCCGGACACATTCCTCGGTGCGCCAACTGCAGACAGCTCTGCCTGTAACAGAATAGATTTTATATTACCTGAGGGTCAACTTTCGTGCGACGGCGGCGCCAAGTGCGCCTTCCTATATATCCGGGGGCTAGATGGGGTCACCATGGTTCCCACATTAGGGGAAGGGGGTCATCTCAAAGAGATGTTCCCGGGTCTGCCGGGGTGCAAGAGATATGTCTTGTATAATCTCACCTCCGGCAATCAAAGACTCATGACGGCGCCGGCGTGCATTTTAGTCGGTTCGACATAGTCACCTCTACCGGTGGTATCCGTGGGGAATTTGCGCACGGAAGAAAAAAAGTCAACTCTCGTAATAGAATTCGGTTAAAAGTTCAGTCTCAATTTAATTTCAATCCCCTGAATACGTATGTAAAATTGGGTCTTTGATTATCTTTTTTGGCAGTAACTCAATACAATGTGAATATGAGCGAAGTTAACATATGTATTAGCAGAATGTGTATTTATTTTGGTAAATGAATATGAAATTACGTACTATAGCGCCACATTTCATCTGTTGGCACGGCTATGAATCGTAGTTCTAGACAAAACAAATAAGTATTATTTACCCGACTACGGTAAAGCCAAAGGATAATTTATATAATTTACCAAATAGGTATGATGTAATGGTATATGTTGGTAATTATTTATTTTCATTGTAGCCATATTACCATATTTTTGCTGCATGAACAGGTCCATGCGAGCTCCATGTAAATTAGAGATAGGGAAACGCTCCCGAAAATGTAAATGGATGATTTAAAAAAATCTGCCTACGCCTTCGGGGATACAGGCGTGAGTGTATGTTATGTAAAAAAATAAAGCGAACGATTTTTTTTCTAAACATGATTTAAGCGTTATTCTAATTCTAATAAAATGATCGAAATTTCGTGTTTTATTAAATTTAAAACATGAATTGATCAGTAACATATATTTATGCACAACCTACATTGTAACCTACAATCATTTAACTTGGTTTTACATGCATTTTGAGTGCAATATTGTGCATTGAACACCGAATGAAAATACTCGGAATATCTATTACGATTTGTACCAAATTTGAAATGCAAATATTTTATGCTAGTTTGGTATTTAGCAATTCTACTTTTCCTACAGTCTTTCTTACTTTACTATAAATATTATAAATGAATGTTTGTAAAGGTGTTTGGATGTTTGTTACGCAGTCAACAGGCATATCATATCACATCCCACAATACAGGTTTGAATAAAAATTTGCATATAACATTTCCTAACCCTTCTCAGATCAGGATCAGGTTCTTATGGTGAACGAGAACAAGCAAATTCATCATTATCTAGTCCAGATAATAAATAGACAATATTTACTATCTATACCGCTAAAACACAGGCCAGATATCTCGAGCTTGCGGCTGGCACCTGACTTCGTTTCATGTTTATCATTGTAGGTACAGCGATACCAGCCCGTCTCGCAACTTACCGCAAGCGGGAACCAATGTTCTTTGTCGGCACCATCATGAAAACTAGATTCATTGGGCTCACTGTAGGAGTTTTGAATTAGATTGTGAGCCTAGGGCGCATGCAGAATTTATGTTACGTGTTTCTGATGAATTTCAGTATTTATGGTCTTGAAAGTTAGATAGCTAGCCTCCGTGGCGTGGCGGTAATGCACGCGACTGCTACGCATGGGGCACGGGTTTGATCCCCGCTCAGCGCAAAAAGTTGTATGCATGATTATGGCTGTTTGCACTGGTCTGGTCGTGCCTCGGAGAGCACGTTAAGCCGTCGGTCCCGGTTGCCATACAAACATCTATGGCAGTCATTACAGGTAGTGTGAGCCCTCAAAAGTTCAACCAGTCCAACTTGGAACTTCGATATCGCCATTGGTCATTGGACCATTGGTTGTGGCGGTCAGATGGCAGTCGCTTCTCGGAAAATATCGAAGTTCAGCCGCATTAGAGTTAGACTGGAAAGCCGATCCCAACTGAGTTGGGAAAAGGTTCAGAGAATGATGGTCTTGAATGAAAGTTATTCATTCAGACTTAAGCACCAAATGGAATGCTACGGTATAGGTAAACTGTTAGTTCGCAGTCGCAATCGAAATTACTAATATTCCCCTAGTCAATGGGTCAATAGTAAGGAGTGGGTTCACGTTAGTAGTGCAACTGCCAGTATTCAGAATCTCTCGTTCGTAAGGCCGACTTCTAAACCACTAAGCAACTGTCGCTTAAATTAATGTAAGGTTTACGACTTTTCTTGTTTTGCATTCTTAAAATCTGCCATCCTAAGCTCTAGACTCTTGCTTACCCAGCCTACTTGTCATCTATTCCTAGTGATCACAATAGAACCCTAATCAAGTAATATACCTAATACCACAGAAAAAATAATAGTACTACTAAATACATATATATGTTAACAATCTCTATGTATCTGTGTTAACAAAATTTACTTTCATTAACTTTTTTAGAGTATCAAAGTCATTCGATTAAAGAAATTATGAGATTTCTATCCCACAATTCCATTGGATAACCACGATAAATCACTATAGAAAGTAATCCACGTTTTATCACGTCATAAAATCGGTGCCAAGGTTTTGGATTCGTGTTTCAAAAGGTAGAAGCTTGTTTTGTTTATAAACTTTTTATTCTGCCGCAGGTAAGATGTTTAAATAGCATACGACTTCATATTATTTTACCGGATAAGTAATATGACGTCGGTAAGCGTCTAATCGAAAATAATGGTTTAGAATCAAGCGCCATACCTAACTTATGCAAACTGAAATGTTTTTTTTTTGTTTTAGGTAATGTTCATCACTTTCTTTCGTGAGTTTCCTGTACCAAGTCCTACCCTCGGTTTGTATACACCAAAGTGAATCTCATCAACTACATAATCCGTTTTGTAATTAAGTACCTAAAACGTCACTAAAGTTAATTTTGAAAATGTCATTTTTCAGTAAGACTGCGTTAAGTATTTAAAACAAATATTTTAATCAAGGTCATAAACTTATATTTTTACGATAAGTAATTTAGTTAATTTGTTGACGTTTGATATTGGAAGGTTAATTTATTCATAAGCGACCGTCGTCGGACAAATATTTAAGATTATCTCGTGCTCGAGCGGTTTGATTTTCTCAAAAATGTCACTGATCTTTTATTACTCAAAGTCTTAATACTTTAAGTTGGGCTTCGATTATAGGTTATCTATATGAATATCAATTATGGCATGTTGTGGTCGTGATCTGAGCTTCGTAAAAAACAGGTGATTTTTAAGATTATTGAGAATGGTAAATTTTTATAGGTTTTAGGTACCTGCAATGTATTAGGTTACCAGTGGGGCATCAAATTTTTACCATGTGTAATAATAGAGAGGCATGACTGTTATAACCTAGCTTAAATGATACACGAACATTGAAAGGTGTATATTTTTAATTTTGCAAATATAAAAATGATAGACGTTTAAAAACTAATAATATCGAATGAATATAATATAATGTGCAATCATGATCAAAATTTAAAAATAATTAAGGTTATAATATAATTGTTGCAGTGTTCCTACGATTACTAGATACAATGTGAATTAGCACAATCTAGGTAGTTACATATGTTACAAAAGACACGTGTTATAAAAATAAAAATCCAATACAGTAAGAGGAACACTTACAGCAAATAATAAACTAGCATTAAATAAGCTACGTTAAATAGGTATATAATTATATGGAAAGAAGAAAAGAAACTACATAAGTCTTCTTATATGCCACTTAAACTCGTCTTGAATAATCCACACTGTAACACCAAATTGGTAACAGTTTAATAAGTAGATAATTGTAGGTATGCGGAATATTTGCAGAGATAAATTAAATAAAACGATATTTCAGAAGGTTTAGGCGCAGAAGACCAGAGTCCCAAAGGTCGCACCTCCTGCATTCTCATTTTGACGCAGCCTTATACAACTGGCGTAGAAATTAACTTTTAAACACGTTTATATTCGTAGGTGCTATTTAACCTTAATAGTGTCAGTACTAAAGCCATAACAGAACAAACCACTTTACTAACTAGTGATTACAAATAAAAAGCCTTTCATTTTGTAGGTAGGTTCTGAGTCTTAAGAAACAGAACATGAATTCTTTTCTACTAATAGTCAAATAGGGTCTGCACTATGTAGCGTTCTTATGGTCTTCAAATTCCATGAATATATTTATAGATCGGTATCCGGTGCATATTAACCGTGTTGAGCTGCGCGAGCGTAATAGGGGTGTCATCGATCACTAATGATGGACCGACTGAGCAAGTGTCGTCTGTAAACTAGTATGAGTACATAAAAAATAAATGTGCAAGTTCCATGGGAAACCAGACCATCTATTTTTTTTTATTGTCGCTTGGCTCACCATAAAAGTATTAAACATAACTATCGCCTGGGACTCAAGAGGTTAGACACCGGTTTCGATTTAAATCTTCCAGGCAATCTGACTTCTTTACTGATACCTACTTTCAACAATTGATTGTTAAATTAAATATTTCTACTAATTTTTACGAAACCTTAACAGTTTATACTTACCTAAATTTTTTCTATATGTATATTATGTATCTATTTTTACACTCCATTTATTTTTAGAATGCTGCCTAATAGTACTTAATATAGATTTTGTATACATTCACATAGTTTTGTAATTTTTTTATTGAAACCTTAACGTTGAGAGTAACTTACATCAATTTTTCAATTCAGAATCCAGCCATAAATTTTACAAACATAATTATTATAATAATTACATTAATAGATGAAAAAAGCGCTCTATTCAACCTGTTTTTGAATGAACAATCAGCCTAATACCAATTGTAACCATTCCTTATCTAATCATTACATTAAATAACAGATAAATTATAAATGTCTGTGTGGTTATCAGGACTAGCCAGCCAGTCTCAGAGCGTTGCACTCAAGCTAAAAATACCAGGTTGAAAGCCTAAATACGGCTGGCTGCATTGCGTAAGGTAACTATGTTGTAGAATGTTTCTCTCCGATTACTGTGTAAACCTAACGTAACTTTAACCATAAATAATATTATAATGAGGACTTTAGCATTATGACTTTACCTTGATTTAAAATAGAATAATATAAGTTACCACAATGTGGTACGAGTGCAACGACATAAAAAAACTAAATTAAAAAAACACCCGACACAAAAATAGCTTCAAAAAGTAACAAATAAATAATGTGTCGTAAATAACGTGTCGAGACTTTTTAAAGTTATTTTTGTGTCTGGGCTTTTGAAATTTTTTATTTAATTTTTATTTTATACTTTTTAAATCGTTCTCCTTGTCAGTCCCACTCCCATACCCATATTGACGGACTAGTAAATTAAGAAGGTACTTTATTCACTATATTTGAAATTTGTCATAGTGTATCGTGTTTTACTAGTCCAGCCCTTTCATTTGACATCTATATTGAGGGGATGCATATGGAGACACACACCGACAGACACGTGAACCTTATAACACCCCGTAGGTTTTTACATCGAGGATTAAAAAGGACGAATAGATTGATACTGCGATCGAAGAAAACTTAATGAATACAATGTAGATAGCTAAAATAGAGGACAGCTTCAGTGGCGTGGCGGTCTGGCGGTAGTGAATGCGTCTACGCAGGGGGCGCGGTTTTGACTCCCGCTCAGTGCAAATATTTGTACGCATTGGTCTGGACAAATGCATACAAATATGCATGCGAACCGAGCAGATGAATAATAGACAGACAGATATAGATAGATAATAACATTGGTTACTTTTTATCTCGGGAACACATGCATATTTGCAACAGCTCTTGGGTATTTAAAAAAAAAGTGTATAGCCTTAAACTTGCTATTAATGAATACTGGTTCGATCACATACTTCACTTCATGACCATAGTTTGTCATTGTACCTTACGTATTAGTCAAGGTGTACTACCTATAATCTTATTTTAGTTTCAAATAGGTGTTATTTTTAATCGCTTCCGTAGATAATTAAGTCGATTCTCTAGAGGAAATATTATTAGTTGTACTGTCTCATGACATTTCTATAATCGTTCAGTAAGAGTTGAGGGATTGGTTAGTTAAATAAATTAGAATTAAGCTTAAAATAGTTCAGAAACTTCTTTTTATAAATTTCTTTAATAAGGTGTAGGGTAATGTTAGCTTACTGTTTGTAAATTTTATAATATTTTATATGCGGTATTAACCTTCAAGTAATTGTAACATTATTACATGCATTTTTGCATGTATCTAGTGTAAGTATTTATGTTAACAATTGTTGGTAGATATTAATAAATAAATAAAAATAAATAAATAGAAAGTAATTAATGTTGGTGGTCAGTTCTTTGAAAAAATTTTGTTCGGTTTTATTTTATTGGACTGGAAGCCTTCTACCGTGACCCCGATTCTACTAAAAGTTACGATAGCCAAAAGGTACCATAGTTTACCGACAGTCACGCAGGTGGAGCCGCGGGCATAGGCTAGTTACTAATAAAAGAAGATGTAGGCCGTTTGTCATTACAGAATATCATTAGTCGATACTAGGTACAGCCGGATGTGCACGAGCAAGAGACCTTAGGCATGTTTATCAAAACATCGTTCGAGTAAAATAGATAATATAGGTACATAGTCTAGAGAAATAAGCCAGGTCACTCACGCAAACTAGGTGTCTGCTTAATTATAAATAATTATTTCTATATTAATGGAAGAGCTAATTAATACGAATATATTATTGACTGAATGGTACCAACATGCACTTTGTTTACTATTTATCTTGAAATATAAATTACTTTTATGTCCGTCTCGACAAACACATGATAGCGGGTAGACTTGCAGGACATAATAAATGAATAAATATTCTAGATGTCAATCTACATAACGCCATCTAGACCCATGGTAAGCATAGTTTAACTAACTAGGGTTATGGGTTCTAGAATACAGATGAACATACTTATACCGGTTGATTTTATAGTGGTTTTGGAAAAAAAGATTTTGGGCACAATTTCGATAGTAAAATCGTAAGGAAGTCCTAATTTGTCAAAAAAAATATTTTTTTTTACACGTCCCATACATTTTTCTGTTCACCTGCACATTATTGCCATACATAAAGTGATTATTTTTTTTCTTCAAAATTAAAACTTCCAGTCGATTTTGCTACCGAAACTGTGTGTGGAACAAAATATTCTTTTTCCGAAACCACTATAAAATCACCGTGTATAAACTTTTTGTAAACACATACATATTATACATAGAAACATTGGTCTGGGCAAGGCAAATATTCATATTCATGCACACAAATATTTGCAATGAGCGGGAATCGAACCCACACCTCCTGCGTAGCAGTCGCGTTCACTATCGTACGTCATTTTCTGGGCGAGAAATAAAAATATAGAAACCTGACTGTATACCACTGCTACCAAAGGCATTTTAATAAGCATTGTCCAATAAGCTACGTTCTCGTACGACCCAACATTTTGGAATCGTGGACAAAAATCTTCGTAAACCTGATTTTAGGTACATCTTCGACCCCAAAAATTAAATTTAAAGGCTATTCTAAACGGGGTGCGCTTTACAGTTTTGTCCTCGCCACATTAGGTCTAAAAGGGTGGTTGCCCACTTAAGTTGCATCGCAGTGCCCACTCACCCGCGTCTTTCGAATATTTTTTCTCTTTTATAGATTCAATTCAATCAATAACGCCTGCTCCTTGGTAGGTCGTTACAGAAAAAAAAAATGAAAAGGAATACTTTAAAAGCCCCTACTTTATAACTACTTGTAGTATGGCAAATGTTGCCTATGTAGCTTTTTGCCCCAGTGCCCCCGCCCGATAGTTATCAGGAGTCCGTTAGGCTAGCATTATAGGCAGCTGACTATAATGGCTATCGAAAATGTAAAAAGAAAAAGGTACCTATATAGAATATAATGGAAAATCCCACCGAGTTTGTTGCCGGAGTATTCTCAGATAGATAGATAGATAGATAGATAGATAGATAGATTCATTTATTTGTCAGAATATTGTATAAAAGTTGTTATAAAATAGTTACATGTCCATAATATTCTGCTGTCTCCAGCGTACAAATATTGAGATAGAGGATTTTAAATTACCTATGTCAGTATATAAATTAATAAGATAAAAAAAAAACAATTAAAAATGTCAAATTGCAAATTATACATGTCAAGATTCAAATTAAATAAAATTATAATATTTGTAGTAGGCATGTCAATCATCAATCATCATAAATTCATCAATTCAACCAAATTAAATCATTATTCATTCAAATCATCATTCAGGTATTCTGTTACATTATAATACGCTTTTTGAACTAACATATTTTTAAGTACTGCTTTGAATTTGTTACAGTTTAACTCCCTCCAATCTCTAGGCAATTTATTGTATATTATAGGCGCCATACAAATTATACTTTTGCGCACAAGAGCCGTTGTCGCCCTGTGTAAACGTAGCCTGGTGTTATCCCGCCTGTTTCGCGGAACTGTTGCCTCTAAGGTCGGAAATAAATGAGGATTATTTTTTACAAATATTGCAACCTCGAAAATATACAGGGTGGAATTTTGTAATGCCACCTGAAGGGAAAGTACTCTTAATACTGCAGATAGAAAATTTTACTCAAAGGAAACATTCCTTTATTTTTGAAAAGAAACAAAACTGCATTCAACGATTTTTAAAAATTCGCTTGCCGCACCCGGTAATCGAACCGACTAAAATCTGTAAAAGTTGCACCCTGTACTTTTATTACATAGATCGTTAGGGTCAATTATAAGGATGAAATCTCTCTAACAAACTTCATAAATTAAATGAAAGGAAAACAATGAAATCTTAAAATAATAGTTCCATGGGTCAAGTTAAAGCACTTTTACTCAAAGATTCATCTATTTAATTATGTTTATAAAAATAATTATTATCACTGACGTATTTTATCCATTAAAATGACAAATTACTATTGGTGGCATTGAGAGAGATATCGAGACCGACAGGCTCCTACTCGGTTTGTACTGAAAATAATAGTAGAAAAATTTCAAGAATACGGGTAGTTTCAAAAAGCGACGGCAAACTCTTCAGCAATACAACTTTGATTTTGATCCTAAATGTTTGTATCAAGCAATTAATTAGTTAGTTTACCATTTTTTTGTAAATAATTTAGGATTTCATTGTTTTCCTTTCATTTTATTTATGAAGTTTGTTAGAGAGATTTCATCCTTATAACTGACCCTAACGATCAATGCAATAAAAGTACAGGGTGCAACTTTTACACATTTTAGTCGGTTCGATTACCGGGTGCGGCAAGCGAATTTTTAAAAATCGTTGAATGCAGTTTTGTTTCTTTTCAAAAATAAAGGAATGTTTCCTTTGAGTAAAATTTTCTATCTGCAGTATTAAGAGTACTTTCCCTTCAGGTGGCATTACAAAATTCCACCCTGTATATACATGGTAATGTTAAAATTTTGTAGTCCTGGAAGTATGTTTTGCAGCTATCTGTAGTTTTTAATTTAAACATTGACCTAATGCATCTCTTTTGAGCCTTAAACACAACTTCCTTATCTGTTGAGTTACCCCAGAAAATAACTCCGTATCGTAACAGTGGAGCAGCTAAACCGTGATAAGCAGTTATGAGTGTATCTCCATTAACAATGTTGGACAGCGTATGTAACGCATAAGCAGAACTGGAAATTCTTTTACAGAGCTGCTCTATATGTGCTTTCCAGTTAATCCGTTCATCAATTGTTAACCCAAGAAATTTTGCCGTACTAACATTTTCAATTACGCTATTTTGATACTTTACGTCTATTCCATTTGATGTTACCCGTTGGTTAAAATGCATGATTTTAGATTTTTTTAAATTAATTTTTAAATTATTAATGTCCAGCCATTTAATTATAGATGTCAATGCATTGTGTATGTCAGTTTTATATTCAGTCAAGTCATTATTGTCATTACAAATTGTCAATGTACTATCATCTGCAAATAACGTCATATTATGTCGGGTAGATTTCGGTAAGTCATTTATATAAATTGTAAAGAGTAATGGTCCAAGTACACTGCCTTGAGGAACGCCGTAAATAACATTTCTCTGTTCTGACTGATGCATTTCCTCGTTTTTAGTCACTGTATTTATTCGGGCAATTTCCGTATATTGCTTTCTATTATTAAGATACGATTTCATGATATCCAGCACATTACCCCTTACCCCGTACGCTTCAAGTTTCTCTAGAAGGATGTCGTGTTTAACGTAGTCAAACGCTTGCGTCATATCACAGTAGATCGCGCATACAGGTGTTCTTTTATCAACGTTCAACATAACCTCATACAAAAACTCATAAATTGCTAAATTGATTGTTTTCTTTTCACGAAAACCTTTTTGTTCATCGCACAATATATTATTATTTTCCAGATAGTTGTATAATTCTTTATGGATATATTTTTCAAATATCTTGGCAATAATTGGTATCAGTGATATTGGTCTATAATACTCCATTATTTCCCTATCCTCCTTCTTAAATAGTGGCTTAATTATGGATATTTTGAGGGCATCTGGAAATATACCACGATAAATGCACATATTAAGAATGTAGCTTAAGTGACCACAAATTTCACTGGCTACAGCCTTTAAAACTTTAGTAGCAATACCGTCATATCCAACACTGTTGGTATTTTTCAAAGTCAAAATGATTCTCAGAATATCTTGCGGTAGACTGGGACCCATAAACATAGATTTTTTTTTATTTAGAATTAATGAAGTATTTGTTTTTTTATTGCCTGCTGTAGAATTTGGCTGTATTTTTTCAATAAAGTAATTATTAAATTCATTGGCAATATGTTTTGGGTTTGTAATTACTGTATTATTGACTTTTATTTTGTTAATATAATTTTTTTGAGTATTAAATTTTGACCGATTAATTATTTGCCAAGTTGTTTTGGATTTATTATTGGAGGTTTTGATATTGTAATTATTTTGTGAACGTTGCGTTAGTAATACAATTTTTTTAAATAATTTTGCGTAGTTTTTGTATCGTGTTTTATTAGTTATGTTTGGTTTTAATCTTTGCGCCCATAGAAGTTGTCGTTTTTTCTTACTACAGATTTTAATTCCTTTTGAAACCCACTTTGTTTTCTTTATCAAATTAACCGTTACTTTACACTTGGGAAAATATAGGTTATAGAACAGCATAAATGTTTCTATAAATAAGTTGTAGGCCATATTAGGGTCCTCAGTTTCATAAATTTCTGAGAAACTTAAATTGTAAATGCATTGTTTAAATTTTCTAATATTTATATTGTTATAATTTCGCTTCAGTGTACAATATTTGTCGATAGCACAAAGTTTACTCACAGGACATTTTAGTAGCTGTGCAGAGTGGTCGGAAAGACCAAAATCCAAGACTTCCGCTTTACAAGACTTGACAAAATTATGCGCAAAATTATCAATACACGTTTGACTGGCAATTCTGGTAACTTGGTTTACTGCTAGTTTTAAATTGGAGCTGAGTAGAATGCATTCAAATTCTCTAGTCTGATTATTAGATTTTAAAATATCTACATTAAAATCACCAGCAACTATAATATTTTTGTACTTTTTTGCTGTTACATATTTCAATACAGAATCCAATTTGGTGAAAAAGTCGACAAGATTATTAGCGTTTGGTGTTCTATATATGCACAGAAATAAAATACTATAATTAACAAGTTCTGCTGCACAACATTCAAGTGTCGAAGACAGTGCCATTTTCGATATGTGTGGTATTTCTTTCCATTCATGTCCGTTTCTTACCAGAATACATGAACCGCCTCTTCTAACATTTTCCCTACTGTAGTGAGCAGCCATGCTGTAATTAGGCAGACATAAATGACGTTCATCTCCTTGTATCATAAAGTGTTCAGTAATGCAAATAACATCTACATGTATTTCTTCTTCTAATAATTCATTTAATTTGATCGTAAGGGCGTTTGATTTCCCAACAAGTCCGGCTATATTTTGATGCAATACATATCACATATACATATACAGATCACTGGGGTTGCGTTTCGAACCGGTGCGTTGCCGCGGTGGTCGATTTTCAAAGAAATATTTTTCCTTTTGACGTTTTGTAAGTGCCGTTTTGAGTGTTTATACTGAATAAATGATTTTTGATATTTGACTGGATGCAAAAGGAAGATGGATGCTATTAGGAGAGATTGCTCGATGGGCTGCTGACAGTTAATAAATTATTCTAATACAATTTACTTCATTTTTAACTACCAACACTTAATAAAAATATAAATGAACATTAGATATTCTAATGAGGATAGTAGGTGACAAACCTCAGGATAAGATAGTGAATGTTAATGTTTTGTTTTGAACCAACATTTACAGTCGACTCACGTCAGTTAGTGAATTTCTTATTTTTAAAGCAGTTGCTTCACGAAAATACTTAATATTGAGTTGTTTAAATATTGAAACACGTTCATTAAACGCAAATTGTGACTCAATGCTTGCTTTTTTCACATGAAAAAGTAAGTATTTGTATTTACGTAATATGAAAAATAAAGGAATATCACTTAGGTATCTAGGTACTTAATTAGTTATTTTTTAAAGAATAGGTACTAGTCGAAATTACTAGTAATCCAATCCAACTAATCTAACCACTCGTGTCAGGTGCGGATTCACATTGGTAGTGGATTCTATTCTGGGACCTCTCGATGGTAAGACCGAATCTTTCAAATGAATAAAGCAGCAAACATTTTGAAACATGTTCTGTTAAAATAATCAATTAGAATATTTATAATAATTTCCATCGGCCATATTATAACTTTAAAAGTGAACAGCAAGAGAATATTTTGCCTGTTGTAACTGTTCTGATTGCATAATGGTTTCGATTGAATATTCTTGTTCGGATCTCGATATTGTGAACATTTTAACGGGCGCCGAGGGCGCCAGCATATCACACGGCCACTTCGTGATGCTCACGCGCAGGCTGCGTGTCACTGTTAAATTTACATGTCGTTAAAATCCATGCTACTGATAGTTTATCAGATATATTGGATAGATTATTGACAGTAATATGCACAGACGAGCTACTAATGCTGATAGTTACTGCATAGGATAATATCTCATATAGGTTTTGTCTAGCGTCGCGACGCATTCAACTCTTGGCCCGGGCGCGACTCGCGCACGCTCATTCGCACCAAGCGCAAGTGCCGGGTGGCTGCGCACCGCAGCTCGTACTCGCGACATATAAATCCACCCTCAATATTCTACGAACGGGATTAAGAAAATAAATAATAAATAAATGTTAATAAAAATAAATCACATATCGTGGACACGTAGACATTTAGTGACAGTTATTTATAGTGCTTTCTAAATAGTTAATGTAACAATAAATAAATAATAACAAAGTGAAACAAGACTTAATATTAAAGTGTTTTTAAATGAGCCCGTGTGCACCGAAGAGAACCTTGATGAGTTCCCCGAAGCTGGAGATGTCCCTGGAACACCAGATCCCTGTTTTGATGAAAAAGGTAATTACATTATTAATTTGTCAACTGCGTTACCTTATCGTTATAGCCTTTGCCCTGAGTGCTCTGGGTCACTTTAATTGACTTAGTAGGTAGAGATTTATGTATTTGTTTATTCCTTCGATAATACCCTGATTTGTGAAACTATTGATAAGGGATGGTGATTTAATTAAAAGTAAATATATTAATGATTATTAACTTATTAGGATCGTTCAATTAGTTCAAAGATAAACGATAATTTATATACAAAACAACAAGTGGATGTTATTTTTGCACTGACTGATATCAGTGATTGTAACAATTTGTTTATATAAAAAAGTACATGAAAATTATAACTTTGTTATGAGTAATATAGTCATAAACGAGTTAAAGTTAACTGAAAATAACCAAATAAAATAAAACAAAATTTTGACTTCATTCATGATCACATTTTTTCTATTTTTGTTGCTGTTTTGTAAGTAGGTAATGTGGAGTGTTATGTGTGACATTAGATATAGGGGTATCTATCGAATATCGAAACTTCTGCAAAATCGTATTTTTCACATCTGAAGTATTTTCTTCATTTATTATCTTCTAGAGAAAAGATCATTATGTTACATATTAACATTCAAAGCATTACTTATAAAACTAGAAAATACATAAATTAAGTAATTGTGAATTATAAATGTAACTTTATTCTATGATCTTGTCTGATTCACTATTTTTCAATAATAAAATGCCAGCATTTTGCACACATACAACTGTGTTCACAAATCATAATGTTAACACAACAAGCGCCAATGATGTTATGCCGGTCACCATAATCCCAGCACGGCTACCTATTTAATATGCATACCACCAAGCTAGCATATCCAGTTTCAGGATCTCGCTGTAAATTATTAGGTAGGCTGAGTTATGCGCGTTCGATGGAAGACTTCGATCATGGGCGGACGTTAACCAGCCAAGTTATATGGCCAAGCATGTAATCTTATTGATGAATAGCTACTAGGGTTGTTTCACCTCATAATAGAGCAAGGTACGTGCATCTAACCGATGCTTCGAGAACTATCGTGGTTACCTGTTCATTATTGAGGTGCAACTTTGTTGGAGTATGGATGCAGTTTAAGTTTTTCCAGGTATCCATTAATATTCCATTGCTGGCGATAGTTGTAATGTTCACTTCAATGTTGTTTATCACATTTCTGAAGTATAGATGATCTGTATTCATATTATGTTTTCTTCCTTTCTTATCTTTATTTTCTTAGCGTTATTCTCGGTATACGAGGCTTTTATTTGGAGATCGGGATTTGATTTCTTCTTCTTTTAGTTTTGTGTCTTTTGGGTGTGCGATTACAGTCTTGCTTTCCACCACTGACATGTATGCCTGCGCCAGTTTCCTCTATCAACCAACTGGAGCAACACTTGTTGCTTTGAAATTTAACTGGTTACTATAGTGTAAGGACTCCATTTGTTCAGAATGTTTAGAGAAGTCTTTGGCATATTACTATATGGGCATAGCGAAATTGTGATAAAACATTTGATATTTCTTAAATTAATCAGATTTAGTTATGTGCAAACACGGTGTAATCGTTTTAGTCCTCTTTTCATCACAGTTCTTTAAGATTTCATGATGTATATGTAGACCATTAACTTGCTTCGTATTTACGTCATTGTACTCAGCAGCATTTTATTGTAATAGGTATATGCCTTATTTGCAATATGTTGAAAATACATATAAAGAATTTTAAATAAAGAACTTTTACATCATTTTTATTTTTGAGTTTCATAAAAGAATTAATGAACCAGGGCTCCCAGACTCAACCTTTCCCCTTTCATTCGAGAGGAGACAGAGATTGAAAAAGGCACCCCTCAATATTTACTTACCTTTTCTCATGTAAAATTAAGTCATTTAATTATTATTTTCATTGTTTTGGTTTCTTAGAACCCCCATTGATCACCTGACTATACCTACTCTTGTGAGAATCAATAATTTCTTCGTGTTATATGACCTTCGAAATGACACGATCCCTTTTAACTTTCTTTATATTTATTTATTCTTATATCAATTGTATTTCGAATTCCACGTCATCTGTATCACAAGTGTTACGACAAGCCTGATTGCTTACTAGTTTAAACTTTTATGCTTAGCAGGCGCGTCTGTTGTTGTTTGTGTGATACAATCACGTACCCAAAGGCGACAGGTCATGCGAGACGATCCATCCCCAGCATCATTATCACCACTATCAACGAAAGGCACGCGGGGTAACACATGATTATCACGAACTTGGGCGCACGGAGCATTTCCTTGTCGCCAATTAAGATTAAACTGGACATGATGCAATCTGTAAGGTAGTTTACCGATTTTTCGAAAGATAGTGGCGTTTTGTTATTCTTTTTTATAGGATATTTTTTTTTTATATCGATGCCCAACAATTTGTCGTGGATGTATTTTTTTTTAATTTTCATTATATCCTCTTTTACATATATATAATAAAAATGAATTGCTGTTCGTTAGCCTTGCTAAAACTCGAGAACGGCTGGACCGATTTGACTAATTTTGGTCTTGAATTATTTTTGGAAGTTCGGAGAAGGTTTACAAGGTGAATAAATATGAAAATGCCTGGAATGGAGCAGCGGGAACGGGGTCAGAAGTCCACGCGGGCGGAGCCGCGGGAAACAGCTAGTTCCTTATATAAAAATGTATTATGTAATTAGCTTTTAGTTGACATTAAGTTTACATAACGTTTTCATAAAAATATGATATTTTCTTTAGTTCCCACTTAAATTACATTTACCTAATGCCTTTAACATACCAGTTGAATACCAGTTATTATAATGATTTCAGTTAGAGTTTTGATCGTATTCATTTATTTAATTGGATAGGTACCTACTTTCTTTTATAAGTACGTACTAATTTAGGTACGAATAAAATGAACATTACAATAAATTTGAAAAAGGTCACAATAATTAAAATTTCAAATGATAATGACAAGTAATGTTTAAGTCACTGTCGAACGAACTCTGTCGTTCCACTGTGATTATAATTTGTCAACATGTCTGTGTATAATGTGTGTGTTTGTAATTTATAACACACACATAGAATTGATAATGAAATTGGATATAATTTGTTTTTGATGTATGTAGTGAATAACTTGTCTAATAAAGTTGTTGCTCTTAAGTTAACTAATATAATTATGTTATATTGCCATCAATTCATGATACACTTACTTCATATACACTTGAAATGCAAGAGGGAGAGGAAGACATTGATACATTACTATTAAAAGTCAACGGGATATTTACCATGTTTGTTGGGTTCGAAATTTAACTGATATTTCGATTTTATATTGGTTGGTTGGTATGAACCGTTGTAATTGTAGCGACTTTCATGACTTTTGTAGTTACAGGTACCCATTATTTTTAAAATAAACATTTTATTTGTCCCTGAATTAGTTCAATGCTAACTTTATTGTTCTGACGTTTGAATTTTAATGTCACAGAAATAACATCGTAGCGAAGTCGCGGTCGTTCAACCCGCTTAGCTAGAAATAGTTGAGAAATGTAAACTGTCTTTAGTTTAGGATCAACAACTATAGACAGTTGTATCAATTTACCATGGAAAACCAGTGGATGTGCGATGTAGTCGGTGCACGCGTGTCATTGCTATGCGTATTTACGCAACGAAGGACAAATTCGACAATAATATGATTCAAGCTTGTTCGATTCAAAGTATTAAACGCCGTAAATACTTTTTATTTACAGTAAAATAATCGCTATTGAACGGTTAAAAAGTAGCATACAATTTGCACTCTGTCGGCATCAATCCACCTCCGGCGTAGTGTATTGGGAGATTTACAAGGCAAATTTTCTACACGTATCACTTTTTTTTCATCTGGAAATTCTTCGCTAAAGTGTCTTTGATTGGTATGACAATTCACTCACTGTGAAAGTCGCCCCCGAATTTCCTGTTATCAGCATTTCACGAGAATTTTGGTTTTAATGTACAGCGGGCTCTAAAAGTTCCCGGACACCTTAAGATCTATAATCCTTTGACAGACTAAGTCTATTTTTTAAAGTTACCTCTTTATAAGAAAATAAATAACCTCATACATATAAGCCTAAAATTATAATCTATTAACTAGTAGCTTCTAAGGTTAATAGTTGTGTAGTGGTCACTTCATACAATTTTACTTTATAATTTTCCAGGAACTTTTGGAGCACACTATATATTACATTCACCAATAGATTCAGCGCCGACCTTTTACGTAATTAATCGAATAATTGCTTTGAGTTTACATCTCTATCACTTCTGCTAAAGTAATTTCCTCATCGTCACTGTTTTCCTCTTTCGATGGTGTCTCGTCAACTTTGTCTATTGGTGATTATTGTGTCATATTCATTTTTCATTATCTTTTGTAAATATTAGGAGTAAGCGAAAAAGAAAAATAATAAAATTAAAATGAGGCAATCCTAATCCTAGATTTTAGTCCGAGAATTTAGTGTCCGAGTTGTCGCTTACAGAATATTTGATAATGTATCAAAATGTTATTAAGTTTTATGATAGTATCAGTATAATCGTAATCGAAAGTCTCAGGAATCCCTGAAACTAAATTAAAAGTGGCTCACTACTTTTAGTTTGACAGGGGGATTCCCCGTACAGTTGGTTTGACATTCGACACGAGACAGTCGGAAAATTGTGATGTACCTACGTAAGTACCTACCTTCAGTCATTCCATTACCTGGTAATGATTTGCTGACACGATTTTCTTATCAGTTATCACATCATTATCCTTGAGATAACATGATAATCATAGAAACTTACTAAGAATTGCAGTTAATCTACCTATATAACCTACCTATTAGGTAGACTAGGTACTATTACTTTGCACCTATGTTCAGTTACGTTACGTTTTGAACGAGTAATAAATTACCACTTTTCTAGAATAAGATTATGTTTACACACACACTGTTTTTCTTTACACAAGAAGGGTAACTTATTATTCAATCCGTAGATAACAGCTAACACTTAGGTATTTTGTATTGTAATAACTTTTACCAACACATACCTACATGATAGTGAATATAGTGTGTGTGAATGTCAAAATGTCATTATAATATCGGTGTAGCGTTAGCGTCGTCGTGACTTGGTTGTGGATTATAAGACTTAGGTGTAAGTCGTGTTTAGACCTTCTACAAATACAGGTACCCTCGAAACCTTGTTAAAAATTATGAAAAGAAACGCTATTTGGTACATGAATTAAATAAAAAAAAAAGATTCTACTATAGAACTAGGTGTAAGTATTAGGTAGGTAGCTAGGTATACCAATAGGCACGTATCTTGGGGCTAAATCGCGAGAGAAACGAGTCTCAGACTTGGGTTTATAGTTTATAGATATATAGATATTGATATAGGTAATCTATGATTGGTAGATTGGAGCTCGTCCATCATTGTGCCACTCCATGCTATCCTTAAACAAAAGACAGCCTAAAAACACATACTGTGCATATAGACGCATAGTTTAAACACATTTTGTGTCCAAAACTCGTGCCTTTACCTGTACTTACCTATACCTATACGTAGGTTCAATAAAGGTAAATAAGTATATAATAAAAAAAACCTATAGTGAAATTTCGAAGTACCTATCGTAATTTCTATTTATCTATTATAGATAAAAATTGTTGTCAAGGTTATATAATTTTTCAAGGTTGTTTTTTTATCATACTTATAGTAGGTAGGTATGGTCTGACGTCATAAAAATTTCGCTGTATTAGACGCCGGTAGTTTAGTAATAAACCTTTTGAAAGTCATCACTACGATTATAATGTTTATAACAGTGATCAACAATCAATAGAGGATAACACTGTTTAAAAAAGGATATTATATACTTATCTCTGTTCATATATTTCTATTAAGATAGGTATCTATTAGATAGATATTTCTTTATTGTACTATATAAGACAAAAAATTACAATACAAAACAAATAAACAAAAAGAAGAATGTACAAAGAACGACCTTTATTAACCTATTGTTACTGAATATAAGGTAAACATCTCTTATTCTTATAAATAAAAAATGTATGGAATAGTAATCAAACCCCAAATTTCCAACGATCAATCCAAACAAGGCCTACTGATCTAATGGGCTGTCGCTGATAGTCACATGCTACGAAAAATCGCTACGATCGTACTGTACCGATGCGTATAGTAATAATAATAAATATTCTAGGACAATCTACACAACAGTGTGTTCACTATATTTTTTTATTTGGTAGAACATCGAAAAGGGTATATCGAAAAATATCGAAAAGGATAAGTCGTTACGGGTAGTTGGAGCCTTCAAAAGTCCAACCAGTCTAACTTGGAACTTCGATATCGCCATTGGTCATTAGACCATTGGTTGTGGAGGTCAGATGGCAGTCGCTTCACGGAAAATTTCGAAGTTCAGCCGCATCACAGTTAGACTGGAAAGCCGACCCCAACTGAGTTGGTAAAAGGTTCAGGTAATGATGAGAACATCGAAAAGCATTCCAGATTTGTTTAGTATAATTTTGGTACGCACACTAAGCTCTGAAAATAATGCCTCGAGTATAAGAAACGAAGTTAAACGTTAATATATTCGGTTGTTGGACGTTTGTCAATAGTATTGTCCACATTTAGCTGCACGTGTAAGAGGCAAAGATTTCACTGAACCACATACATTTATCTACGTACATACATACGTACACAATCAGGTGGTAGACCGTGTAAAATATCATGAACTAACTATGGAGTACTGGTCCCATTCGCACAACCCATGGGAACCTATTTCAGTTAGACTCTCGTTTTTGACTCCCTATTACCTACCTACCTACTCCCGGTTACTTTTGAATAATTTTGAATTGTTTTGAATAATTTTGAATTATTTTAATTATGACCGTAATTTATTAACAATCTTATAAGTATTTCATAGAAGGTCCCTCCTAATACAAGCATCATTTGCTTACCAGGAGGGTCCAAATACTATTATTGTAATAAGTTTTAAATGAATAAATAAATTTCAAATTTCAAATTTCAAATTTCAAATTTCAAATTACAATAAAATTCTCTCACAACACATTTTTTCCTTTAGGTCATGCCTAAAGGAAAAACAATTATATACCTACATTTGGTTTGTATTAATGTTTCCATTTAAAAAATGTACCTATAGGTATATTATATATTTTACAAATTTGTAAGTTATAAATTATTCTTACAGCAACAAGCATTTTTTTGGTTTTAATCGTTCATCTTTACGTATGTACATAAGAGTTACTGTCCAGAAGTTTGAAACCCACTCGGAAAGTAGATCGGGCTGTTTCAAAGCATAATTTTAACTTCGCGCTTTTTTTATAATCTTAGGTAAGATCTATCAAGACGTAATTAAAATGAATGGTCTCCAAAAGTAGTGGATGTAACTTCAGAATATAATTATTGTTATTATATTTCAGTTAGATCCATTGTTCGAGTGTGAACCCTATCACACCACGCCACTGTAGATTTGCAACATAACATCGAAATATCCATACATCTTCACAAACTTTTATAATATTAGTATGAGTAGTATAAAGTCAGTAAGTAGGTATATCACATGAAAAATATTTCCGTTACAAATGAACTTTATCTAGTATTATGTGGATATGCCCAAGTTGCTTGAGAAGAGAAACGTTGATTAGGTACCGTTTTGGGAATATGCAAGTTATAACACCGTGAAATTTTAATACAGTACCAACGGTAGTCCTATCTAAAGTGTACGAGGCATTTGTTTGTATATTAAAGCGCAAGCCTATGGGAAATCGTTTTCGTAATATTACTTAAATACCAAAAACTGAACACCTTAAAGGGATCTGACCACCAATTCCGATTACATCTAAAGCTTATAGTAAATTAGAGTGTACTCATCTTCTCTTTGACTTTGCCTCACAAACCCCGGGTCTATTTAATGACCAAGGAATCAAGTCAACCTCACCTTTAAAGCAATTCACATGTACATTGATGAATGAGTTTCTGATGCAGGCTATGCTATCTTGCATCCGAACCTAAATACATCATTTAGTTGCAAGCTAAGAATAACGTCAATCAACAGCACTCCGATATTGCTAATTTTATGTCATAGCATAATCATAATTTTAGACTTTGAATAATAATAATGATAACAAAAATGTAATATGACATAACATTTGCGGATTTACAGCCCAGGTGTAGCAGCTTGCAATGATAGTTGACTTAGTCTCCGAATATCTTGCACTTAGGTACCTAAAGGGACTGCCATTAAGTTAAATTAATGCCACAATACCTTCTCCAATCATTTTAAAATATACTAAATTTAAATACTCGTGTTTTTCCCCTCTTATTAATAACAGACATTGAAAATATTAGACATATAAATATATAACTGTTAATATGTCTAATACAGTCCATGTGTGTGTGTGTGGTTGTGTCCATACATGATATAATAAATAAGATGAATACAACAAGTTCTCAAGGCATTTGCATGTAAATTAGGTATTTATGTGTAAGCTAAGTATAACATCCGCTAATGAGAACAGCTGTGTAGGTAATAATTAGAAGATTTTACAAAATGGTAATACATAAGCCGGTAAAGATTATTTTATAAATTAAATCCAGGGCGCGGGCTTCTTCAGTTACTCCTTATCGCTTGATCTGTTAAAACAAAACCTACGCTTTGATAATGTTATTATAGAATTGTATCCACATAGTTCGATTCATTATCAATTAAATTTTATAGGTTTTAAGAATCGAGTCCTTGTAAGAATATGTGAGAATCTATGAATTAAAGCCTCTGTGGCGCAGCAAAAAAAAAAAAAAGTAGTGAACGCGACTGCTACGCAGGAGGCGCGGCATGCAAAAGCATGAATATGGCTATTTGCACTGGTCTAGTCGTACCTCGGAGAGCACGCTAAGCCGTCGGTCCCGGTTGCCATACGAACATCTATGGCAGTCGTTACGGCTAATTGGAGCCCTCAAAAAGTTCGACTAGCCTAACTGATGGCTGATGGCTTCAAGAAAAATAACGAAGTTCAGCCGCATCTTAGACTAGAAAGCCAACTCCATCTGAGTTGAGAATAGGCTCAGAGAATGATGAGACAATCAATCAATCAGCCTATCGCAGTCCACTGGTGCACATAGACCTCTTCCAATATGTGCCTTTGCTTCGATCCTCAGCGAGGTCGTCAGTCCATCTTACCTTCGCCTCTCTTACCTTTTCGCGGTCTCTATCTAGGACTCATTTCCTCCAACGGCCATCGGTCCTTCAACAGACGTGGCCAGCCAATTGCCACTTCAGCTTACTTATTCTGCGAACTATATGTTTTGGTTACGATAACTTTCATTCTTTGTACAGGTATACAGAAAAAATTGAATAAACGCAAACGGGTTAAACTAAACGTGTCTTGATTATAACACTTTGTAGCCAGTTGGCTATTCTGACCAAGATGGTTGGGAGTTAATTGACCGTAAAAGGCGCACCAGCTTTAGTAGTGCATAAGGAGTAATTATGTGATGATGGGCTGATTGATCGATCGATATTAGAGTATATTAAGTTCTAAATTTAAAAGAAATACTCTTAGAGAAGAACTCAAGACAACAAGATTAAGAGACAGCAACAAAAGTATTACGATAAGTCAGTAGGCATTTATCGCGATAATATTTGTTATGATACGATACAATTTATTTTCCTTGCGTTTCGAGAAAATTGCATTGTTATCGGCAACGTCAGATTAGTATCGCTATCGATGTACTCTATCCATCGATATTGTTAATAAAAACTTTACTACGATAATATCAATATTATATTATGTTTGGCATATATTTATTAATCTGATATAGTGATTGTAGCGAATTAAATAATAAAATGTTGGTTATAGTTCATTGAAGTTTATGAATTCGTGTTGTAGGTACTTAATTAATTAAATATTAATATTATAAATATTTATAAGTACATGTTTTCTCGTCCTTTCTTACAATAAAAGCAAGTAATTCAGCTACGATTATTAGACATGAAAGTTGTGAGTACTTCGATACTAAATATTGAAATATTCTATACTAAATATACGATACGAAATATCTATTCTATATACGAAATTTGTGAGTGATTCTAAATATTAAATATTTAGAAAAATATCGCAACTGATAGTACATGTATCGGTATATAACTACGTAAATTAGATGTATCGGATAGATCAGGTGCTGTCATCATTAGAAGTAGAACACGCCAGATGAGTTCAAATTGGCATTGTGTAGGTACCAATTAAATGCAATTATGTAATTTGAACAATAAAAATAAACTACGAACTACTGCTTCACTTTGAGGTGAATAAATGTCATTTAATACACCTCAAAGTGACATACATCGTAATCTAAACGTAAGCGATCCGTAGGCGACATGGAAAAACACACAAGTATTGACAATTATACATACCAGGTAATGTGTAACAAGGGAGTCCAGGTAACCAAAAAGAAAATAAGTTTATGAAGTTCCTACTTAGGAATACACATAATTATTGGCATAAAATAGATCTTCATCTTCGACCTTTGGGAAGGATTTAAATTCAAAAATATGATAATAAGCATTCTTCAATGAATAAACTTATACAGCATACCAACACTCGGTAAAACAACTTTCTTTGATTGTACTAGCTTCGGAAGTGTGTGTGTATGGATGTGCAGTCTAGCCAAGGCCACCAAGACGAGCTCTGCGGCTTGCAGGACGAGTTTGTGCCTTACATCAACCAGGATAATAATACCCCGTCACGCTTGACGCAATTTCGTTCGGAAATCGAACATAAAACTAGAAATAAAAACAAAATTAATTTGATTTTATGACTTAGCGACGGATGGGCAAGTGTGTTTCGGTAAACATTGATCAATTGGTATTTATACTTTGAATATGAATGTTACATCACAGATGAACATTCACGATTAGATACATGTGTGTAGTGTACGTCGAAATAAAAACTTTAAAATGGAATTCTTTTATTCTACGACAGTACAGCACGATATTTGTCGTGTGGGTAATATAAAACTGACCAGTACGCTCCAAGCGAAGCGTCCACAGGGGCCCTAGATAGCTGGCAATCGTTTTGTAGAATGGAATAGAATAGACATTCGTTCACGCCTGTCAAACATGTCATTAATATTATATTCTATTCTGGTCTACAAAACGACAAACCGACAACGAATTATCATTTGCCTAGGGCCCCAGGACGCTCCCAGCAAAGCGTTCAATGGACGGTTTAATAAATTTATTGTTTACGTGGCTAATACTTAAAGTAAAGTCCATTGGTTTGTGAAGAGAACTAGTTTGCTTGTCACTTTATTCTTATAGTTGTCGGGCATCGCAGAGGCGTAGCAAGTTATGGGATAAAGGTTGTTTATGACTTAGAAATTTCGCTCTAAATTTATTAACTCACTGTATTAATAAGTCGCTGAACCGGCAGGTTCGGAGGCTTAGTCGTGGAAAGGTAACAGACCGGTAAACCGAGATACTATCGTATTAGTAAATAGAAACGGTTAGCACAACACTCGCATTAATAAAATCTGTGGCGTAAGTTTTATAATTTCTTTTCATTAACTATTTCTTCATTTATTTCAGCCATAGGACAATCACTGCTAAACATAGGTCTCCCCCATTCATCCATCCATACAAACTTTTAAGTTATAAGATAGATAATGAGACAGCAGTTACAGGGAGCCTAGAAGTGGCAATTCGTTGTTAGTCGATTTGTAAAATAGAATGGAATATAATGTTCAACATATGGGATTGGCACGTATTTTGACTTTTATGACATTTATGTCAGGCGTTAAAGAATTTCAATCCCATACATCGATCAATCTATTCTATTCGTTTCTACAAAACGATTGCCACTTGACGTTCCATGTCACTTAACGTTTACTTTTCATCGGAGACAGCTATATTGAAGATGACACGTTATTGAAAATGGTCGTTTTTACATTAGATTGAAAATTCAAAGCATTCATTTATTATGTACCTTAATAAGTGCAATCTAAAATAACATAATTGGCAACATGAAATTACGTTTTTTACATATGTTACATACAACATACAATTTTATTAAATTTGTGCATTAATATATTATTGTTCACTTTTAGATGTGGCCTTATATGTGACATTTTGATTCATATTTATTATTGGTGGTAATCTTTTTCACAGGATTGCTTAGTTCCGTAATTAATCTACATAATGTTGAAGTAGTATTTAATATCTAATTGAATGACATCAACCCAATAAAAACCACTTTAATAATATATTAACCAGTGTTAGTTCCAAAGTACCTACCTAAGCATTGCTTTATTAAAGCAGACATAAAGTTAAATAAACTCATCAATAATATGAAATCTATTTATTTGATACCATTCTGCTAGAGGCTCATATAATAAGTATCCAATAAATCACTAGCTGAAACAACTATATTCCTATTATATAGGTTATATTATTATTATTAAATTAAATTATTTAATTTATTAAATTATTTGTTATTTTGACGAGTGTATTTTATTGTAGGTACTTTCAAAATGGGGCAGAATGGTTGCTAAAACCCAACAACAATACAGCCATGATTGTATCGGAATTAGCAACGACCTTTTTTATACCTTTAGTTGGCAGACAAGCACACGGTCCACCTGTAGGAATGTGGTTCACATGGAATAATGACGTTTGTAACACCAAGGTGGTCCCAATCGTGCTGCCAAAAATGGCTGTATGGGTACAAGATAACAACCGCTTGCTGTTGCTATAACCTAACCGATGAGAGGAGACCTGTGTTGAGACCTTAAACCCTATTTATAAACGGCCCTAGCCCCAATGACGGCATCGAGCTTGATATATTACACTATTTTTGTTATGTATTTACACGTAGCTTGTCAACCCGCGAGTTATCAAATATTTATGGAGTTTACCAACACGATAGTACTTATCGCATGTTTGTAAATAAACTAAGTACTCATGTTAAAGTACGTTTTAAAAGTCCTCTTATAGGTTCACCTACCTGATACCTTAACAAATTTAATATGGACTTCACGATGGCAATGAACTGAAAATTAGAGCACTTCGAAAGGTTTCTAAATATACATGTTTATTTATCAATGGCCAAGTAGTTAGCTACGTTAATTTTTTCTTGTTTTGTCTCAACTTCTTTCAATACGTTTAGTTTTGAATTATACTGTATCCCTGTTTTGAAACTAAACTAAAGAACGTACAGTGAATATTTATTTTATTTTATTTAATTACCTATTTAATAATCGTCCACAACCATTATTACAGGCCTAAAACCCACAGCAATGGGAGTAGAATTATCTACACAAGTGACTAATATAACTAATATAAATCTACATAGTTTGCCGTGGCTAATGACAAAATGCATTTTTTGAAAAATTTGGCCCAGAATCTTAAATACAAGTATGAATAGGGTAAGTAATCGGTATGTAATTTGTTTTTTCATGTGGATTATCAGTTGCATCCTACTAGATACTAGATATTTTCTTCGCAAGGGCGTCATTTAAATGAAAACGTTGCTTGCAAACACAATAGAAAGTAGCTATTTGAATTTACACTCAATACTCGATGTGAACGTAAGACCGGTAGACGTCATCGAACGAGATGAATACAGGAATGCCAAAAACAAACATGCTCAAACAGTGTGAAATGTCAAACATTCCACTGGTATTTCGACAGAGAAAGGGAATAAGTAAGTGAACGTTTAAATTTGGAACTACAGATTGGGGACAGCACTGAACACCATTGTAAATTAATTCAGAAAGTCTGAGCTAAGCTACGTCACTTGCTTAGGTGGTAATCCTGCAGCTAGGAAGTAAAGGAACATTAAGAGTAGGGTTTCATTCTTCTTGCTCTACAATATTTCTTGCCTTTGTTACAAATTGTCGTTACAAACTGTTAGCGCCATCTTAATATGATAAAATTTTTTTGGCGCCACAAATACTTATAGTTTTGCTTTGCGTATGCTGGAAAAGGGTGGTGAATTCAGTTTTATTCAATTGAACTAAGTACATTGGCATATTTTACTGTATGAATTTCGTTCTGTAAAATATGAAAACTCTGTTTCACTAATTCCAGTTAATACCCTACAGGATAAGTATAATACCTACTAACATTGACAGTACAGCCTTTAGAATTTATGTCTGGCTTCATTGTAATTATTTGAGATGGATAAATGTTCTGACTATAAATATGCAAATGTAGAAGGATGTCTATTTTTGAGAGTGGTTCTCAATTATACAGCACCATTTTACTGTGAAATTTATGTAAGAACTTGTAAAGGTTATAGCTTCACATCGTCTATAATTTATGAAAAAAATACTTTGTCATTAAAAAATTAATAACTTCGTCGATTTATGTTTCAATCAGGTTTGTTGTTATAAAAAATGTTAATGGGAAACTTGCTAGGTATGTTAGTATGTTGCATTAGTATGTTGCAGCAGCGTATACCTACGTGAAAGCGCATTGATTTTCTTTCGAACCGGTTGTTGTCTGACAATAATCTGACAAAGTTACTATGTGGTAGTAGTTTGACAACTTTAATAACTACCTACATAGGTACATACCTACATTGAAAGTTTTGAATATTATTGTCTAATATCGAACTTTGTCTACTAAGTCTACGTTTATCGAACAAGGGTACAGTAAAATGGGGTGAATAGGGATCCAGACGTGAATAGTGATAAAATAATCAATGGAATATTTTAAACATTCTTTTTACAAAATTTTAATTATCACGTTGGTAGGTATTTGGTGTTTGGTTATGTTATTACAAAAAACTAGTCCAAAGTTCCGCTTGAATGAAAATAACTACAGAATTTAGCTGACCATTTTATTCTTATTGACACCGTTTTACTGTACCTAAAACCTATTAATAGAAACCCTGATGAGCGTCGTGCTACTTTTATAATGGTCACGTCAGAGAATTACATCTAATGGAAAACTAAAAAGAGGGTCCGTAAAGTAGCTAAAACTAAGGTCTCATGAAAGAGGACCGCCGTTACAATCAACAATAATGTTACAATTATGTCCCTCAGCTTTACTTACCACACTAGTTGCTATACTCTGTTCATCAATAGTATCTTCGTATGGCTCGCACTTTAATCTGCTACTGAATTTTTATTCATTTATACAACATAATATATTCCGACTGACAAGCATAACAAAATTTCAGCTGTTCAAGACAGTTTAGAATTTTCTATCAACATGTTTTTTCCCTGAGCATAAACATCTTAATTGCTAATGAATATTTCTTTATTCACTACTTTTAAGAAGCGTGCAATATTTCTCGGACCTCTGCAGACCTGGGGACATCTCTTTGAGATAACCCCCTTCTTCTAATGTGATAACTATGGTGTCCCCATCTAGCCTGCTTCTGCTCCACCCGTCACGCCGTGGCCCGCGCTCATGGAGGACGGAAGTCATTCTACGACTCCCTTCTTTTATTTGCACTTTCGTGTATCAATTATAATTTGACTACAGACTTTCTCCCTTATTAGTTTAGCTCCTCTTTTTACTTTCTTGAACCCTGACTAATAACCATCGTTTCATGATTTCGCTTTTGTTACTTTGTAAATAGTACTGTACTAGAAATCTACGCATTAAGTGCGATTCAATTAGCATAGATTGACAATCTTGCAAACTGGTTTCACAGTTAACTTTTCCTTCGTTCCCTACCATTTCTAGTTAATGGAATCTTCGCGGTGTTGTGTTATCCATTACCTATCTCGGTAATAACTTGTCACGTTCATAAACTTTAATTTACATCTTGCTCCCTGCGGTTAGGTGCATATCTGTTTACGGTATTGTAGATACTGTATTACATACATCACCATCGTAGTTTTATCTCATAAGTGTTATAAACAATGGTAAAAAAAATTACAACACTTCGATCACTAACTACAATTATTATTTTGTACAGTAATTGAGAGAGAAAACTGGGGATTAACGGTTAACAGCCTGAATTCACCAATTAATACTGTATATTAGTGTAATACCTATTTTACATACTTACTGCATGAACTATAGAAGTTACTATACCATAACATACAGATAAGAAACACCTCAGAACAGCAACATAAGCTGGTCTTTCTCTATGAGAAGTAGTAGTAGAAGAGTAGAATGTGTTGTACTTATAAATATTATAAAAGCAGATTGTGACCATGTGCTGTGAAATTAAGTTTGATTTGCAATATTTTATTAGAGACGATATTGTAACTATCGATGTTTTCAGTGAATGTTGCATAATCCTAGTCTCAACTGCGACTCACTTTTTGTGTCATATTACACGTATTACACAAAACTAATTAAAATTTAGGCACGTAACAGACTTCTTGTCTGAGTTTACCCAGTGACAATACAACGGTGGTTGATGAAATGCCAATTCTTTAGGAGAAAATATTACGATGTTACTAGTTTGCCAACATTACGCATAGGAAGTTGAGGTTGACGAATCATGTACCCAGTTTTTGTGTGTACAAATTAAGCTGCCATGTTTTACGTTTTGATGAATGAGGAATATAGGTGGCGTAATTACTGTTAGTGCCAAGCGCGTGACGCCGTTTTGTACTCGTTTAGGGGACGTCTTGATGTGTAGGATTATGTCTAATTGAAATCAAAGTGAAAGTCAACTCGAGTAACGAGTATCAGTCAAAGTCAATGGCTTTGTTTAAAGTATTTTATCACCGACTATAAGAGACGCTACGCATTATTATATTTATAGGTGCATGACATTGGTTGCTTTAGAACATAGCTTCCTAAATTCAAATGGGATAACGAGATACCGTCATGTCGTACCTCCACGTGAGGTAATCAGGTAATATAACGAGAGAAGGTAGATTAATACACAGGCAGCTTGAGTAACTGAGCCTATCCGATCAGTGAAAATCAGTTAAAGGTAATTTTATCTTTCTTAAGTAGGTAGTTATTAAAATCAATTAGATCTTTTTCCATCATATTTGTACCGGTATCTGTACAAATGCGACGGCAAAAGATCGTATTTATTAGATTAAATTTGAATATGCGAGATTAATCAGAACTTTGTTTTGAAAACAGCTACAGAGATTTCGTTTCGACACGTTTGACGGAGAAGAAAATAGCAGTGTTTTCACATTTCAAACCCGTATTAGTCATTGTAAGATTGTGTTTGAATACCCATCAAATCGCTTAATGGAAGGATCATTTGCCGCCTATGGATATTATTATATCACATTGTAGCATAATTCAAATTGGCTTATCACCAATATCGACAAAATATGTACATAATGAAAGCATGATACGGCTAATCATATGATGATAAATATTTCAAGATACGGTCGCCGGTGCTAGGTAGTAAATTCGATTTCGTGGCGGCATTGACGGTAAATGACTATTAATCAAGGACTGTTTAACATCTAGTGATAATAGGGGGTCGAGATAAATGTCTGTCTACTTCACTCATGCATTGTTTTATGAACCGCATCCAAACGCTCAATATTGTGTGTTCTTGATGGTTATACACACAGACACGTAGATGACCGCTATTCGTCCTCTGTCTGTTACATCTCCTGCCGATTTAATTGCCTATAATAACACTAATAATATTTATAATAACATTTTAAAGAAGTCTAATTGGTAAAGCGTATTTTTTGTACTACCATGGTCTAAGAAGGACAATCACCCAGATGTTGACTGTACCTTTTTTGTCATGAAAAAACCGACTAAAACGTACGCCCTCTTTAGTTCCAGAGGTGAGATTAGTAGTCAACATATCCTCCGCATTCCGGCAGTACACTCCGCACCTTGTAGGTATTATTGAAGTCTAAATCATATGTATTCTTTCCTCCGTGATTGAAGTAGATTTAACGTATCGGTATGCTAATGATGCATTCATAAATACACTTTCACCCTCCGGGGTAACGTTATTATTATTATTGAAGGTCTACTACGCTAAAAGCTTGTTTGAGAAAGAGAGGCTCTGAGTTTCTTGCCGGAGTCTTCTCAGGTCGGGGCCGCGTTTCGAACCGTGGTCCATTTGCATTTGATAAAATATTGTTGACATTGACGTTTAGTAAGTGTCGTTTTACTGGTCTATGCAGAATAAATGATTTTTGATTTTGAGGTTACCCCTCGGGGTTGTTAAGTCAGACGGCAGATTCTCCTACAAAAATCGTAATAGCCAAACCATGAAGAAGAGTAACCGGACCCTTGACCCTGACCCCGAGATAAAAACCACAACGGAGAACAATGCCAACATGATGACGACAAAAAGAGAAAAGCAATACTTATTATTTGTGACGTTTATCAATCTTTAAAAACTGTTTTTATTGAAATATATCAATTTGACGTCAGGTGGTTTAATGTCTTATCGTATACACAAACAATATCTTATCTTAACATTATTTCATATCGGTTGTCATCGATGTCTGGTGTACCTGGTTACGCGTGCGTTCTTTTTAAGTAATAGTGTCACAATAACAAGATAAGTACGGAAATAACGGGAGTCACTGTAACCTTGAAGAATGATCATATGAATGTCAAGGTTTGGTGAGCTTTGTATCAAGTTATACAGAATTTACACTCACCGAACAAATAGTCTAGTATCACTGTGCAACATTCAGACTAAAAAATTAGGAAGATGTAGATAGATCTTCTTGATTAGTATAAATATAGTTTAAAGTGTCAATATGAGTTCATACAAACATAATATGCTCACGCCCGTAATCACCGAACACAACCATGATTTTCGAGCCCATGTAACAGGCCTCAAGCCTATGCCGCTAATCGGACACTTTGTAAAAAATGGGTACTCGGAAAATAATTTTCTAACCAAATTGTTACAGCTAAATAAATTTGGAAAAACATTTTCTTTTGGCCCAATTCCTTGCTATGCGGTGTAAATCGCAAGGAAATTAATTACGTGCTTAGCCGTACAAGCACTACCGATTAACGTCTTGAAGAGTTCATAACTCGTTTCATAGTAAACTTGAAGTCTTCTCGCCCTACTTAAAGCAACGGGGAATATAGGAGAACGGTAACACCACTGTTCATCTGTGTTGGTGAAGAATTAAAATTACCGCAAAAAAAGAGGCGCCCCATTGTTTGATTCTCTACAGACTCCAAATATGAGATGTGTGAACTCTATAATGACTCATTATATTGTTAAAAATTATTACTGAAACGTTCAATATTTTGAATTTAAAAGAATTCGACTAAATTTCATGCTATTCAGCAGCTCATTATATACAAACAAAAATTGAATAAGAAATACTCGTATTCAATTTTAATACAAATACATTATTCAATAATATTGAATTGAAAAGAAATAATATTTATGATTTCATATTATAATTATGGGTTAAGGCGAGTTTAATGATGGAAATACTTATAAATAGTTTACTTATCTCTTATATTTATGTCGTTGTTTATTGATACAGAATGCCACTTTTTGCTCAGTTGTTATTATTTTGCACGATGACTCAAATTTCTATTGATGGTTCCAGCTGCGACCTGAAGGTCAAATAACGACTGAAATAGCTCATGATTACATAATTAAGTAGCAACGAAAAAATAACAACCAATTTCTTTACACAACAACAATTTAGGTTTCTGAACTTTGCGTTGGGGATCAAAAACGATATTCCTAAATAGAGAAAATAGAACAAGATAAAGTATGTATACAAAAAAAAGGTAAAACTTTTGATGGTAATGTGAAAAATTTGTGTTTACTTAATTTTATGATTGAAGTAAAATTTGTAATTAGTACAACTAAAACTTGAAAGTCCAGTTGAGCCTTTTTACGCTACATCTATGTTAGCCAAGCGTGGCCATTTGCGTGATTGTATTGTAGTATTACGAGTATACTAATGCATGATTATAAAACATTGCAAAAACTCTGTGATTTAATATGCGCATAAACACCTGATCTGTAGAAGCGTTTGTTTGATGTGGAACACAAGTTAATCACATCATAATTGTCTCTTTTCAGATGTACTACTTTCACAGTGATAACTGTGTTTGCATTCTTTATCTAGAGTACTATGAAAAATTAGATAGCATAAATTATAATGGACTGATAACGATAAACGTATTTTTTTACAAAATCTGTCCTGATAGTAGGTGCCTATCTGCGATTGAAGATCTGCACTAATTTTCGTTAAGTACGAGTATTTTGAATTTGTTTCATTATAACTGAATAAAATTACTTTGTTATATGACGGGATTCTATACGAGATTCTATTCTATACAATACAGTTAAAATTGTATAGTATAAAATCTAAAAAAATAATCAAGTAGCAATTTCATAAATTCGTAATTCTATATTCCGAATTAATGGAAACTGGGATTGTAAACTGTTTTTTTCACATCGAATAAAAATGAAGCTCATTGAAATAGACAGTACTTAGAAAAGTAATTAGATGAACACTGTCTATAACATTATGAACATAGTAACAAATTAATATTCTAAGTTTTATCACACATAATTATAATCGCAATATATGTAGGCACGGTACAGAAAGAATGTTGAAATGAACAATAACACGTCTATTACTTATTCATGATTTCATGACAGTAATTTAACATTCATATAACTTTTACGATTGTCGAAACCACCTTTAAACACTAAATACCTATATTACTAGCTACTAATAACTAGGTATAAGGTAAACTGAGAAACTGTATGGAACTAAATGCCTACTAATATGGGAAAAGTTACTTAGTTGGATACAATTTTGATAATTCTATTATTATACAAAATTTTACATCTACCACACAACAGACAACAGATCAAATTTATCACAAACTAAGCTAGTTTGTGATAAATTTGATCTGTTATTATATAACTCTCTCGCTTTGCTTGCGAAAATGCAGATTTACTAAATCAATTCAATCAGTTAACTGAGACCAGAGAGATGAATCAGGCACTCTTTTTTGTGTCATGCGCAAAATCTCCACGGATACCTCCTCCACCAAAGCCGGAGGAGGTGATTATGTCGGACTCAAACCGACTAAAACGCTCGTCATCTAGGGTCATGGGTCTTTGATAGCCCCAAATGAGATAATACAAAACATACTTAGTTAATATCGATCGCACCCCGAATCAGGCACTCTAGGCGATAGCCTAAAAGCAGTTGGGTTTTAACAGAGTGTCTGCAAAATCTTGATAATCATTCCAATGTTTGTCATGAAATTATGCAGTTAAAGCGTGAACAATACTCAATTGCGTGCTTAAATTATTAGCTATAATGTATTCATTTTAATTATAGTTATTAATATTATAATCGCAATATCAAATGTAGGCAGGTAATGCTGCTACATATTTGGTTACAAAAAATGTGTTGAAATTAATATCTAATAATAGCACATTTATTCATGATTGCAAGACAATGTAGTGAATAATTTAATTTAGCTTTCGAAACTTAATATTTCTAATATTTTTTTTACTGCCTGACTTTAAATTTTTTAAAGAATATAAACCCTTATAGCCTTGCACTTTTACAACGTGTGATAACACCCATAAAGCCATATCAACCAAACTAGAAGGAGGACACTTAAGCGAAATAATGCTAAGATGATTATGATCGCTCTTATAGTTAAGTAAGATAGAGTTTCGATTCGTATCTACCACTGTCTTGACTCACGTGTCGCCGGTTATTTATTTTCCATTACGACAATGTATACAATATTTTATGTACACTAGAACCCAAGAATGGGTACTAATATACCTACCACAATGACAGATAAAAATTACTGACTGACTAATAACTGGTGACACGTTCAGTGGGTATTCACGTTTACTACTAAAGTCATTCGTGTGGTGGTGGAGAAAGAATATCCCCACTACAGCTCATCCGAAGGAGGACAATGTCTTACGTACAGTAGAACTCAAAAGTGCAGTAGCAATCCTACGCAACTATAGCGTCAACATTCTAACGCTACTTGTTACCTTTTTCTTTTAAGACAATTCACGCACACATGTAAATTGTTCTTCTGTAGGCATATTATCAATTTCGTTATAAACAACTATGTCGTCCGTGGCCGAGTGGTTCTGGCATAAGGATTACTAAAATGCAAGGTTGGTGGTTCAAATCCTACGATCAACTATAACACTTTTTGTGTTTCATTTATAAATTAACAACAGGTTGATGAATAAGTAAAATATGTTTCTTGTAGAATTTATTATTTGTTAAACTTTAGCAAAGATCAACATAAAATGTAAAAAGTATGAAGGTAGATTTGAAATGTGTTATTATATAATGTGTTATTCTGTGGTATATAAGCTATATTACTGTAAAGTTTCATTAAAATCTATTCTATCTATTTGCTTACATTAATGTAAAAACGTTCTTTTTAGAGAAGTACTGTGAGCCGCTGGGATAAGAGGTTTGAGGATGAGAAGGCCGGAAGGTTTGAAGAAGTAGAAGGCCACCGCTGATTAACCACGACCAGCGGTGCTATATGGTAGCAGAGTATGAAACCAATGGTTTCATACCAACACGACGATTTGCCAATGAGTTTGAAACATCATTGAGCCAGCAATAAAACAGTTTTTAACGGAACACGGAACAGCAGAAGTTATGTGGACTTTTTAGATAATATAATGTTACAGTGCGTAGTGCTTTTCGTCATAGATCGCGAATGGCTTAGAGAACATGCAGAGGTCAACGTTATTTCTTGGCCAGCACGATCCCATGATTCAAACCCGTTAGAAAATATATGCGGTAATGGTAAAAAGATTTATAAAGTCCTAAATTATTAAAGCAACATTGGATGCAAATATGTGACAATTTACGTAGGACAGATATTTATCAGAATGTTGTGGGGTCCATGCGCCGACGTCTACTCTGCGGTATTGAGAACAATGGAGGTCATACAAAATATTAATAATTATTAGCACAAAAACTATTATTAACTAATTATTCATATTTTGCCCGCCTACTATCATTCTCTCTAAGCCTATTCCCAACTCAGTTGGGGTCGGCATTCTAGTCTAACTAAGATGCGGCTGAGCTTCAATATTTTCTGTGAAGCGACTGCCATCGGACCTCCACAACCAAATTGGCGATATCGAAATTCTACAATACTAATTATACTTAATTGGATGTTTGTAAAAAAGTACTACTAGTCTTGTTGTTCTAAATATCAAAACTGTAAAAAATAATACTTTGGTTACATAACTTACAAGTAAGTAAACTATAGGGGAATGGAAGGTATAACGGACCCTGTAGATAGAACGGACCGGACTAATAACTTTCAAACGTGTAACGCCATCTATTATCGACTTGCGTCAACTTGACAGTCGCCTCTCACTCGGCATCGGTCAGTGTCCTTCGAGCGGCCGTGCAACGGCACACGTTTTTATCAAGGTAAGTTAATTTTTGCTTATTTCGATGTAAAAACAGCAAATTTTGATCTGCCTTCAGTTTTAATATGGTAAAGATAACAGGGTTTTGTTGCTATTGTTAAAGATATTGTTTATTTTACTTAGATTTAACGTTAAATATGCAAGGTTGTCCTCAATCTTAACCTCAAAATAATTTATTGTTTACATGCCTACACAAAAGGCAAAACGGAACGGGCACAACGGACCACTTGGTCCGTTTTGCCTTCAGTACATTTCATTTATGATTATATTTATATAATTTGATATTTAAATAGGTATTTTTATTTCAGATGGTTAACAACTATAAAAGGAAGTCGGACAGGCAATCCTGGCGTGAGGAGGACATGAAAAATGCCATTGAAAAAGTAGCTACGCGCAAAATGGGGCTTAACAAAGCGGCCGCCACATTTAATGTTCCAAAGACTACATTAATAAGAAGACTTACCAAATATGAGAGCACCAAAGACTTAACTGTAGCTACGGAAAAGAAAATGGGCAGGTATGAAAAGGTGTTTAATGTCGATCAAGAGAGAGAACTAGCATCCTATGTCAAAAATATGGAAAATCGCTTTTTTGGTTTAACCACAAAGGATCTCAGGCGTCTCGCATATGAGCTAGCCGAAAAAAATAAATTGCAACACAGTTTCTGTCACGAGACGAAAATGGCGAGAAGAATATGGCTCGAAAATTTCTTAAAGCGTAATACGGACTTAAGTCTGCGAAAACCCGAACCGACTTCAGCAGCTCGAGCGTCTGGCTTCAACCAAGTTCAAGTTAAACGATTTTTCGATTTGTTGACAGACATTACAACAAAGTATAAATTGACACCCGATCGAATATTTAATGTCGATGAAACGGGCATGACAACTGTTCCAAAAAGTATGCCTCGGATTGTTGGTACAAAAGTAAAGAAACAGGTGGGGTTATTAACATCTGCTGAGCGCGGCCAGCTTGTCACTGTTGTTTGCTGCTTTGGTGCGGACGGGTCTTACATGCCTCCCTTATTCGTGTTCCCTCGTAAAAGGATGAAACCCGAATTGATGCTAAATGCTCCACGAGGATCTTCGGCGTTTTGTCATGAAAGCGGGTGGATTCAAAAAGATATTTTCACAGAGTGGTTCAAGAAGTTCATCAAATTTTCAAGAGCGTCAGTCGATAATCCAGTCTTGCTTTTGCTTGATGGGCATGCCAGCCACATGAAAAATATGGAAGTTATCGATTTAGGACGGGTCAACGGCGTGCATGTGCTTTCATTTCCGCCTCACTGCACACATAGCTTATGAATCAACCCTTAGATGTGGGATTTATGAAACCTTTTTCGACTTATTATACAGAAGCCGCAAATACCTGGCTGAGATTAAATGCGGGTAAAGTAATAACCCAGTTCCAAATTGCAGAGCTTGTCGACAAAGCCTTCCAAAAAGCTGCAACGTTATCAACTGCTTATAACGCTTTTCGAGCCACCGGCATCTGGCCGTTAAACCCTGACGTATTCACAGAGGCAGACTTTTTAGCAGCAGCGACCACTGACATTGAGATGCCAGAAGCAGCGCCAAGGGATAATGAACCTGAACCAATAGTGATTCAACCCGAAGAAACGCCCCTCATCGATGAACTTGGATTGTCAGTTTCTGACGATCATGCAACTATTGAATTAAATAGGACACCGCCTCTCGTCAACGATGAGATAATTATAGCGGAAGCTGGCATGTCTAGCAATGAAGGCATCAATGAACTATCTAGAAATGATGAACCCCAGCCATCTACGAGTACATCATTTTCTATTGCTCCAAAGGATATTATGCCCATACCTAGAACTTCTAAACGGACTAGAATTAATATTAAGCGTGGAAAGACAGTGGAAATAACATCCTCACCTTATCGCGAAGAATTAGAAGCCACTAAAAAAGCACAGGAAATGAAAGAAAATGCAAAGAAGGTAAAACAGAATCTTTTCAATGATAAGAAGGGAAAAGGGAAACAAACAAACGTACAAAAAGGAAAAGGAAAGGGAAAATCTACAAAGAAGAGTACAAAAAACAAAAACACATACTCATCAAGCGAAGATGAAGAAGACGTACGATGTTTCTATTGCAATCATTTATTTTCTGAATCGACAGAGGGCTGGGTTCAGTGCCCCGCATGTTCTTTATGGGCACACTGTAGTTGTGCCGGTGTCGAAGATGATGATGAAGATGTTAGATTTGTTTGCGAAAGGTGTGCCGTTGACTAGTTAACTACTACAAGTTTTTTTTATTCTTATGTTGCCATAGGTCCATTTTGCCTTGATGCCTAGTCCGTTTTACCTTAACGTGTAGGCAGAATGGACCAAACCGAAGGTTTTGGAAATCATCCAATATCTTCTTTAACTGTGATTTGATTCAAGTGTTCCTTAATAATAAGTAAGATTAATAAATGCTCAAACTTATAATAACAAAGAAAGAAGAATAAAGATATTATTTTTTGTGTTACATTGATTTTTCCTTAAGTGGTCCGTATTACCTTCTCTTCCCCTACCTACTTAATGATCTTTCTATGTATTACAAAAAATAAATTCAATAACCCAGTTAAGTAAGAAGAAGTAGTTTTTGTGAATTTGGTGAAAAGGGGACGTGCTGGCTATAGGACAAGTCAGTTTAAGATTGTAAGATTGAGGTTAAGTTTCAATCCTCTTTTCCTTGCGAAAACGAATACTTAAGCTATAAACCTCAATAAAATTTACATTGAGTAGGCAGGTAGATAGTAAAGATGAAATATATTTAGTTACTTATCAAACATTTTGTATCATTTATTTTCATAACCCGATAATTTTAATCACATAAATAACAATTAATGCCAACTTCATGCAAAAATAATTTATAATTATTCAAAATTAAATATTTGACATCAATATAAAAAAATATTATCAGTTGGAATCGAACCACTAACATCTCTAATCATTCCGTTCCGATAGTGTCATGCATTAGCCACTTAGCTATCCGTTGACTCACTATGCCTGTTAAATTACTGTAATGACTCACAGCAGGTTTAAAGAATAACACAGTTATGAAAACGGACATATTAGGTATTATTATGATTAGTCTATCTTCTATATTTGTCTAGTAGGCATTTTATATATATTGTTGTACTCTTCTTCGCTATAATATGCATTTCGCACAAGTAAAAACTACGCGCGAGCGACGGTCGCACGGTAAACCATTTTGAGCCTTGATGTGCTACTGCACTTCTGAGCTCTGACTGTACGACCTGTACGTATGTGTCAAAAAGTAGTCAATTTATGAACGAATCACAGGGTCTTCTCTTATTTTGGGGCTGGGGAAACTCGGTTCAGTTAAAGCTAGGTAAGTCAAATTAATGACAGCAATAAGAGAGCCGATTCAGAAATCCTACTGACGTTAAACTTACTTAGATAGCGCTTGGTGACAATCTGGGCAATCAGCTTTAAATTCCAATGTAATGAATATTTTTAGTAATATATTATTTCATATCTAGTAGGTACCTAAACAAATCTGTGATAGAATTCTTTTTGTACTGTTTATTTATTACAATTTATGAGTCTTAATGTGAGTGTTAATGTGATAACACTTACTGAACTTTTTGTTTTTGATAAGTCACATAAGAATAAAGTGTCGTATTAAAAAAGTTAAATGTATATTAAATAATAAATTTTCGAATATTTACATTCAGCAACTATCACGAATTCGCGGGTCTTACTTTTTGTGTATTTTGTGTAAAGAAACTACAAATTAGTAAATTCATCATAATGAACACAATCTTAAAATGGATTGTCCCTACAGGCAGATAATATATTATATGTTTGAACAATCTAAAATCTGTACAGTTTTTCATACATACATAAACACACACACAGAAACACACACGCAGAAACACACACACAAATACTTCGATTTACCTATCGTTGCACTTTGTGAAGATAATATGCCTATCTACTTAAAAAAAATAGCCGAACTGAATTCATTATATTAAAGAGATTTTTGATTAACTATCTTTGTTTTTAATTTTACTGAACAAGACGGTAATTGTTGAGTGTATTATGAAATCACTTCATAATAATGCATCGTTCGAGTGCAAAATAAACAATCGATCGTAGAATAGGCTTATTGGTAACACTTGTGTCGAATGATGTTGTAGAACAATTTGAGCGTTATCTGAGGGTTCAATGTCCTTTCTTATCAAACGTCTTCATTGAGCTCCTTATTTATGACGTATGTGAGTTTAATTCTCGCCTTATTATTTTTATAGTTGTTATAAAATGATTACGTATCTTGGTATGTATATTAGGGTTATTGGTTAAGGTTGGCAGCTTTCTTTTCAACGATAGAAAATATGCTTTTTTTTTAAAACTGTATTTTGAAAACTATTCATGATGTAGCAGATTTATTTTTTATAGATGTTTTCTTACCTTAACATATAATCATTAAAGTTGCTACGGAGTATTATATTCAGCAAAAAAGTTAATTCTATAGTCGCATTAGAAGATTTACGTTTAAAAAAATAACCTAAGTTAATGATTTAGATGGATTCATACTTCTTCGTGCATATTCAGGAGGTTCTTAGGATTCGGATTCATGTCAAAACATTACAAATTCGTCACTTAGGTAATTGCACTGAGCGAACTGATAAACTATTTGATGATAAATCTTTTGCAATCTTTCATCAATTATTTAAATAAACGTCCAAAGCAAAGCATTTTAGTACCTACCATCCTACAATACATAGGTTTTTATTCTCTCATAGGAATCTCTTTTATTAACAGAAACTGTGCAGACTAAACAACATAGGTGTGCACTTATTACACAACAAAGTTCAATCTACAAAAAATGTTCAAGGTCATAAAGATATGTTTTTTCCTAGACAACAGTTACAATGAGTCAGTTGTTTAAGGGTCTGTGGTCGGTGTGTTAGTGGGTGTGTGCGGCACAATAAGTCACGCGATCGATTACTAGCAGTGTAATGAATAAATGGACGGTCCATTATAGTACACAAGATCTTCCGAGAACAATCACACCAATTGTATGCATCTGCGCTTGTGCACTGCTCCGTATAGTGCTTATGTTACACGAACTTCCCTTACAAATTGAATGTTACTGCGCAGAATACGTTAGTTAGAGTCCTACTCCGCAGACTACTCGTTAATAATTATTTTACTATACATATAGCAACTAATTTTATCGCAGAGTTTTTACGGGTAGGTAACCAAAATAAAAGCTGTTGATGTATGGGTTGGATAATATATAAACTCTAATAGAAGAAGGCTAAATTAGGTTCGTGTTTACGTAAACCGTCAGTTTTTCACAGATTCACTAAGTTTTACTGATAGGAGCAAGTTATTAGGTAGGTATACGGTGTATAGAACCCTAGCAAATTCTTCGGAGTCAAAATTAACGTCATCTGTAAACTGATGTTCCGGATAATTAATGAAGGAGGCTCTGGATGAGACGACAGTCGCTCCAGTAATAATAACAATTTTTTAAAAGTTATGACTGACACCAGAATAGTTTTTACACTGTTCTTTGTTGATTTTCATTAAACTCGTGTTCCGTTAGCATTCTTATGTTACACAAAGCGAGTGTTGTATCCAAGTACCATTGCTAAGTACACACAAAGGTACCTACTCACATAGTGCGTTTGAAAATGTGCATAAAGATGACGGGATCAAGTTGGTTCTCTATTTAAACTGTATATATTAGTTTGTCTACCCTAAATAATTTAGTAGTAAAGGAAGTACTTATGACAAGATATTCCTGGTTTTGACACTTTGACATCAACCTGGTGAGACGCTCAGTGTTACTGAAAGGAAAATTGTATTAAAAAATGCAAGAATATAAGATATTTTTATTCATAAATGTACCTAATTAGTAGTCTGTGGTCAGCCACCAATAACTTCGGCATAAAATGCAAGTGTTGGGTGTAATTGGGATAACTGCAGAGTTCATGATAATGACTAAAAATTTAAAGATTTTTTCTTTTTATTTAATAATTCCCCCTAAAAAAAGAATCACAAATTTTTGGTCTGAGGAATCAAGGTGAAATCCGTGGGATCAAGTCAAATCTGTGGGATGAAGTCAAATCTGAGAGTTCAAGTCAAATCCGAGGGGTCAAAGATTTAATAATATTTTTATGAAAAAAATAATGAGATTATACAGTTGTTCTCCTTTCAAGTATATCACAGCAGGCGGCAAGCATTCACTGTTGTGACGGACTGCACAAACATGAACATATGTCAGTGCATAACAGAAGATAACGTGAATTGGAACAATCGTAAACAGTGATAACCTGAACTACGGTCATCAACGAAGGCAACTTGACACATTCTTTACAGAAAACCTTCACACTAAAACCTTTATAAGATAAATTATGTTATGCATGTAGGTACGCTCAGTGAGGTTAAGTTCTAAAAAAAGTATGTATTTATGTACTCACGTAGTATCTTTCCAATAAAAAATGTTGACTTGCTAAATAAAAAAAGTGTGAGAGTGTTCAGAGTGTCGATTTTTCATGACGGTTTGCGCGTCTATCGTAAAAAAATACTCTTATCATTTATTTTTAACCGCCAAAAGAAGTATAGCTTCAAAGAAGAATGTGTAAGGTGGGAATGAAATTCAAATTTGGAACGGGTCGCAGTTGAGACTAAACAAATGAGTTAGTAAACTTCTACACCTATCTGAAGGGACCTACGAAAGGTACAGGGTTAGGCAGGAGTAAGGAACTCAAAATGTGCTCAAAATGCGCTCTGTACGCGCAGAATGTCTTTTGAGAATAGCGCAAGGTGTAAACTATGGTGGACAAGGTCAAATCTACTAGTCATACCTAGATTATATTAAAAGAATCCCCAGGCGCAAGGGCCTGGTACCACTTGCGACTTAAAATCAAGATACGTGACGATGTATTGTTGCAATCGAAATAAAAAAAAGGTAAGGGTGTAAACTGTGTGAGTGTGTTGTGGAATCGGGTCTTTGGGTTGATTCGGACTGCGATATCAATGGCTCTGGAGGTCTGTGTCAGATTGTGTATTCAATTCCTTTCAAAAGATTTCAAACACCTTTCTGATATAAAATTCATATTATGAATGTTTGTAAAATTCATATTATACTTGGGGGGTCTAGTTCACACACACAGTTGAATGCTGGTTGAATAGTGTTATAATTTGATTCTAGGGTTTTATTCTATTGAGTGCATGATCCTGCTAGTTCTGTATAAGATCTATAATTCCAGCTTCAGTGACTAGACAGCTCACGTTGTGGAACCCACACGTTTACCCCGCAGCGGTAGTCGAGGCGCATTGCTTTTCGATTCCAGATCCGCTGCTGGCTATCCCCCCGGTAATTATTGCTTTTGACTCAATCGTAAATTAGAGCGCTGACTAAATCTACTAGACTATTTATACTGTTGATTAATGGCACTTGGTGGAATTTGTTGTTACACATATTGAGAACTCACTTGTACTTTTCCACAGTATTTTTTTATTTTTTATGTATGTCATCGTAAACCTTTGAGGATGCCGGAAGGCGAAACCGGTCAGGTCTATTAAAACATAAAAAATAAAAAAATACTGTGGAAAAGTACAAGTGAGTTCTCAATATGTGTAAATCTACTAGCTCTGAACTATTTTCTTCTCTTGAATCATAAAAGAAATATAATCTTTTTTCAGTTTAACTCGTGACGTCATTGGAAAAATCTGACGCAGTAAGAGTGAGTTCACATTGTTTACCAAACGTTTTTTATCCTGAAGAATCTACTAGAATACTTGCCATTAATTTTACGTGACTCATATCATGAGCCTGCCGCTGTTGCGTCGGCTCCGCCTATCTATGATTCTGATTACGTGCCCGCATACCATGGAAACCTATTCCAGGGATAAAAAGTCGCCGTCCTCCAAGAGTGTGGCCCTGGGGATGACTCTGTGTTATTCTGAATGGAAATGCTATATTCTGTACCTAATTACAACCACATTCATTCAGCCGTTTGAACGTGATTATGTAACAAAGATTCAAATACTTTCACATCTATAACACTTATGCGTATCATTTCAGTAGTGTAATTAGATAGCGATATTATTTGTACTAATTAGAAACGTCGTATGTACTGTTTGTAATACGGGTTTAATACCCATGCTACAATGACAGATAAGAAACTAAAATAGTATCACTACTACATGACAGATAAGAATTGACGGCCTGACAATTGTGCCGTTCTACAGTAAGGTTTAGGGAACTCATTACTCTCACTTGATAGTTTTTACACGTGCTGGTAGTGAGTAAGAGACGGCTATCGCTACCGTAAACCAAATCCATCATGGAATGCTTACTGAATGCTTTGGAGTGTCACTCTTTGTATAAACTTTTGAGCGTACGCACGTAAAAACATTTAGAATGTGGTATATAAATATGTTTCAAGTGGTTATAAATATGTCTGTAAACAATTGCTTTTCGATTGTGTCTGCAAATTCTTTAAATGACTATCCGAATCATTTAGTCCTTTTCACCTGTTTGTTCATGTTCCTTTTAAAAAGAACTAGTTAGGACCAGTAAACGAACTCATTAATATACCCGTTAACCCCTTCATGAAGGAGAGTCAGTAGATTTACACGGGCAGTGTAGGTAATTCCAGGATTCGAACCCGGGAACTCTCGCTCTTAAGGTCGATTTCCCCTCATTGCTACTTGCCACTTGCTATAGGCTCCATGGGGCACTTATAGGACGGCTATTGTCACGGAATCAGAAAATCAATGTGGCTGAATACCTAACCCGAACACATACAAGTATATTTGCCCATTCGATAGTGCTATTTGGCATCTTCAAAGACGTAGATAATAGGTATATAAAGATTAAATAATAATATTATTTAACGTTATCGAAAATGAATAATTTTAATTACATAATTGTGTACTGTTTTGTTAACATTTTGTCACCTTCACCAATCTCCTGTGAAAGACATCGGATGTTTACTAGCTGACTACTTAACTTTGCTTTTAATATGGCGATAAACACAATTTCTCCGATAACTTTTATTTAAAAAGAGCGATTGAGGATAAGTGGAGTGGGCGTGTTCACAATTTTATCTTTTTTATACCACTTAGGTGTCAGAGAAGCACATAGCCCACCTAATTGAAAGTGGTCACCGTAGCTTATGGACGTTTGCGACGCGTCGTCAGTGGCATCACACACATACATATTAATAGCCTACATAATCTTTCAATAACATTTTTTTTTCGAATTTATGGTATTTCGTACTTAATTTTTCTATGGTATTTTACTTAAAATTCGTGATTGTAACATGCTTCATTAATTTGGCGACCTCTTTTGGCATAGTTGGTATGCGGTAGAGACACAGAACCATGTGTAATAGAAAGAAAAAATACCTAGTTTTCTCTATGAAAGCTCAGTTCTCATATTTTCCCATTAAATAATAAGCATAGTACAAAGTGCCTCTTAGTCTGTCACACAGCTCTGTGTACCAAGTGTACAAGCAATAAATAGATTAGGAGAACTGGCTCCAACAATATTTATGAACAATAACGAGCGCATACTCGGAGCGGTGACCACCACGACCTGATTGAATAATGGCTTACTGACCATCAATGCATTACTGAACTATATTTATCAAAAATATCCGGCGACGGTTGGAAGGAATGTATCTCTGCCTCAGTTTAGCAATCGAGTCACGAGAACAGCCCACGGGAGTGAAATATCGTCACGTCCATTCAATGGCCCACATCTACGCAAACTGAAAATGATAGACGTCACATTTTATTTTTAGAAGTATGTCTGATTTTAGATACATTCAAATGAAATTCAACAAGGAATATGTCAATTCAAATATACAAGTATTTGTATATTACAGAGTGTGCGAAACGCTCCCGAAGTCAAGGCATATGGTAGTACCTCATCAGCATTCTCTGAGCCTATTCCCAACTCAGTTGACGACGGCTCTATGTGCTCTCCGAGGCACGATCAGACCAGTGCAAATAGCCATATTTTATGTTCAGCCCTACAGTCTTGGCGTTCAAAGAATGCGGCGAAATTGTTTTAATAGCTACCTATTGTATAACTGTGTACATTTTGGATCATCTATTACAAATCTTGTAGTGGATTATCCAAAATTTGTACAGTTCCTTGATAACCCTAGTTGTTTTATTGTTAGTAAACAATGACTAGGTACTTTTTTCTATGTGCTGATGATTTTTTTGCTTTCATTTACAAGAAAAGCTATAATGGCTAAGCCAATTATTTTTCATTCGATTTTTTACATTCTATCTGTTGTGAGTTTGCGTCATTTGGTTTTGGATGAAGATTTACGTATGTATAAATTTTTAACTTATTACTTTTATAACATAACCACATAATAAACATGATTAATTATACATATTTAACGATTATATGATGATATCGGAAATTATTCATAGCTCAAACTATAAATTAAAATAATATGTAATCCATTGATCGGCGTTTCCCATCATACGCAGCCAGTCTGTGGGTTTGTCCTCATTCTTCTATACTTCACATCACATCCCAATCTGTTAAATTATTATAAAATACGGAGGCTTGCTAGAAACTTCTCCTTTTGTTGGTCATGCATGTTTTGTACCTAATTAGAGACTGAAGATTTGGTTCAGTTAAAGTAATAATAATAATTGTTCTAGGTAAATAGTTTGACCTCTAGTAGGTAGGTAATACCGATTTATCCTATAATAATTTGTTATGTGGCGGAAGCACGCTTCGTATTTGTTATTTTATGGTAAGTAGTGTGAATAATTTTATCTCAATTTTCTATCATTTGATATTATTTGTCAAATGTAAACAAAGCTGTTTGCCTATCTATCTACCTAACATACAGTTGCACCGAACCAATTGGAGGTTGTCAAGGTCAATTTTACATTAAATCTGATATAGGTAGGTACATAATGAATTTTAGAACCCAATATTTGCATCAGACCATATATTAAAAGTTTTATATTACAGTGTTTGTCTAGTGTTGCATTATAAATATGTCAGAAAAAAGGTATAACAAAATTATATCTATTAGTATTATTAATTTAGCACCAATTAAACCTGCTTATGTTTTTTTCTGTAGTTAGGTAAAGTACGAAAAAAATTCGTAAAAAAAACAGTTCAAAAAATTTAGAAATCTGAGCACATTTTCCTCTCACTAAAATGTCTTGCCGCCAGACTTGTCTAAACAAAAATGGTTTGTCTGGTGCAGCCATACGGCGTTATCCCGCTTTTACCATCCGGCCGGACCACTAATCAAACATCTCTCTCCACCCACGCTTCGTGACGTAGAGATTCTGGCACGGAATCATCATTAAGAAACATCGTCACTGAAACTTCCGAAATTTGCAAGGCATGCATTGTTGCAGACGAAAATAACAAGATTAATTACTATAAATTAAGAATTTATGACGACTTCATGGTCACGTCAAAAGCTTTCACTAATAACATGTCTATTAGATACTTATTAGGTACTATTAGTGCAGCAATATTGTCTATATTTACGGTGAATTGGGCTGTTCGGAGGCTCCTTGTATCTGACTAGCAAGCACAGTGGAGAGCAAAACAGGGGCAATCTGGTTCTCTGAATGCAGGTTGGGGGTGATAGATGCGGTCGTCTGGCACCCCTTATCGTACTGGACGGGTTCGCGTCGCTAATGTACTGACGGGAACCTGACTTCTTAACCATTAAGCCATCGACTTATATTTAAGTAGATATATTAACTAATACGAGCTTTGTAAAACTATACCTAAAGCAGGTAATCTGAAAGTAGATGCTACGAGTATTTAATTATTTTCGAATTTTTATACAGACTACATATCAAATCCTTAGCATTTTATTAAGGTATTTATATTTTATATTTATCAATAATTATTTATTTAACAATATTGTAATACTTTATAGTATTTTTGAGATAATGTTTTTTTATTGGTGTGAATAACCTTAGCGGCATATTTTTGTTTTGTATTATTGTGATAGTACATATTACACAGATTATATAAAGTGTGGTACTATCTTCGATACTATTATTTAATCAGCACGACATCTGTCATACGCGCCCGTTTCAATTTCGCATCAACTTACTTTAATTCATTTCAATTTTGAAGTCTATAAAATAACAGTTGCAGCTAATAAACGAAGACTGTGTTAAATCAAAATAAAGTCGTTCTGTTCAATCATCTGAAAATTCAACAAGTGGGATGGAATCATTGTTATTGGTACGTTATTCTTATATGGACAGACTGGTTAAGTAGGTACCGAGTAAAACGATGTGAATAAGGGATACAGAAGTTTTTATATGTTATGTTATGTTATGTTATCTTTTTTAAGTGGGTTCATTACCAGATATTTGTTGATTCTATTATTAAAATGCACTGAGTGGTACAAAGTTATACTCGAAAAAATAAAAAAAATAATTAGAGAATTTAGCTGTCCAGTTTATTTTCATTCGCCTTTTAATTTCTATTCACCTCGTTTTAATGGCTAGTTCTTGAATAGAAAAAAAAACAATTACACTTGTTTTGATCATTGTTTCTTTTGAGCAGTAAGAACATTATTTTGCAATGCATATTTTTCAGTATTAACGTAAGATATCAAGCAGTATTTATTGTCAAGAATCGGACAACCTTGTGAACATCCCTATTGTTGTCTTCTAGGAATAAAGATCAAATAGTATGTTTTATTAGAAAATAATCCAAGATCTCACAATGAGGTCAAGGCTCTGCGACCCATTTTAATTTTGCCTTGTAAATAGGTCGGATGCCGACCTTCACCGTTGTCACATCTTACGAGATTACAGATTTACTTCAGACTTTAAAAATGTGTAGGTGAAAATATGATGTGCCAACAAAATGTTAATTGTTAATAGATGAGGGGATTTTTCATATTTCATATCCACATTAAATAAGGCGGATAGTAGGTAATGTTAATGGTTAGTATTTTAATATAGGTATAATAATGATTTGATTTTCTCTATCTATTCCTTTAAGTTTCTGTGAACCTAGTACATCATTCAAATAGTACACATACTGGTGTTGAACACCTCCACAGATAGTAGTCCCTTTTCATTAGGTAGGCTGTGTGCTTGTCTTTGTATTTTCTACGACACCTAAATTTGACTTCACTTCGCCTGATGGAAAGCTGAAAGCTAAATCTCTGGAAAGAGGGTTATACCGTTACAAACATACCGTTACAATAGTGACACTCCAGTCTTGAGCAATCACTTTTTCCAATCTGCATTGATTTTATTTACGTTCGATCATTCCACTATGTACCGGGTGTTCGGTGATGGTCAATTTATTTATGAACATTGCCTGGACGCGCTCTGCAGATCACAGAGAGCCAATGTAATTTTATTATCTTATCGAGGTCATTCACTCTTGACATTCAGCTTTCATACTGTGATAGTAGATTATAGCTTGTGAACACAGCACAGTGTATATTTGCAAGAATACAACTATTTCTGGAATGCCGCTGACAATCTGTAGCATAGCTTGATATGTTATGCTATTGAGTTTCAGAGGTCAAATGGCAATTACCATGTATAAAAAACAATTGAATCTATTTGTACATAGAACAGTGCGTAGACGGTGTAGAAGGGAAATGAAATATTCAGTGATGGCTTAAGAGAGTGGGTGTTTATTATGTTTTCAAACATCGGTTTTAGAAATACATAGAACGTTATGACGAACATGAAGTACCTACATGTCCGTTTTTCTAACCAAAGATCTAGATGTAAGATGAGATGTAGTGTTGAGGACGCCCGAGCCAACCTTATCTGCTTAATAACTGAAAATACTTTTGCGCCGGTTTTCCTTTGTTGTATCTCCATACAACAACGTCAGACGGCAGTTGTTCGCGCAAAAGTCGACATACAATAAGCTGACATCGAAATCCGAAGCAACTTTAGACACAACATAACTCAGAATCGCTATGACGATGATGATGACGTATCTACGAGAAGACTATTTACAAGTTAATGACTTGTAAATAGTCTTCATTGGGCTCATTCGCTCATCCTATAATGTTTATAAGATTTATCTAAAATGTTAGTCGAAATTATTAAATTCTTACACCACTTTATTTAAATGCACCTAGTACCTAAAACTGATCTGTATTTGTGCCAAAAACAATATTTAGGTCACCTTCAACTCTTAAAAATGAATGTGGCTCACGGACTGTTACTAAAGGCATATTGTAGTACGTTGCCTATTTATAAAGATATTATGTAGGTATAAATATAATATTATATTATAATTAACAGTGCATTATAACTGTTCCAGACGCAGATGAACGGAGATCGCGCCGGGTCGCAGTGTGGACTGACCTCATTGTTGCCGATGTCGTGCGGGCGTCGGGCGGCGGCGTTCGCGCGCGACCTGCACTCGCGTCTCAGCAACCTCGGCGGGGCCCACGAGGACAACTGCGAGAACAGCTGGCTGCGAGACTCTGCTACAACTCATCGACCAACCACATCCACTAACAAACGAGAACTTGACACATTTTATGACTTTGAATTAGAATGTGAAAGTCCGTCCAGCCCAGTCGATGAAGACGATCCAAGCTTCCCAGAACGTTCTCCGATCGAAGAAAAAGAACCGGCTTTCTACGATGTTTCTAGTGAACCTGAGCAGAAAGATCAAACTAAATTTTTGCTACAGCAACCAGATAAAGGAAAAAATGGCTTCAGATTTTCAACAGCCTTTTATACAGAGACTTCACCAGTAAAACTACAACCGATTCCACGTGAAAATGGCCATGCCGATAAACGTTTATACTCTGCGATCACATTTGAAGGTTGTGCACGGCAAAATAGTTTTGATGAAATTGACTGTGCTTTCCCATCGACAACTATAGAAAGAGACCGGCTTAGTTTACCTACTTGTCAGAGTATAACCTTGGACAGTGACTCTGAATTCGAATCTGCTAAAAGTGATCCTTCAGAAATTGTTGATGATGTATTCCAAAAAGAAATAAGTACGGAAGTTACGGAAAATCTGGAAGTCTCGTCGTTGGCAGAAATTGAAATTCCACTTGATGAAGAAGTAGCGCTAGAAATAGAAACCTCAGAGCAAAAAGATGACTCAAGCAACGAAGTTATTAAAGGACCGCTTGAAATAATTACCAGCGAAGTTCCTATAGAGAAAGAATTATCTCCAGTCACAGAAATAGAACCGTCCCTATTAACAGTAGAGATAAATGATGATTTGAACGATAGCCACATTGAAGGAGAGGATGATCGGCCACAACGAGTTCGACGTTGTTCCTCACTAAAAACTGGAAAAACGCCACCCGGCACACCAGGCCGCAAGAAAATTGTCCGATTTGCAGACGTACTAGGCCTAGATTTAGCGGATGTGAAAACATTTATGGACGAAATTCCGGTGATTCCCAAATCCGCTTACGACGACCTTACCGGTTGCGACGTTCAGAGTTCGCCACCAGTGCGAAGTCCGCCACGACTCGGTGCTCTCACTCTAGTTCCACTGTTTCAGCTACCACGAGAAATCACGGACAGACTGGAAATGCTCAACGTAAGCCTTGAGAGTGCGCGAGTGTGCGATGGAGTGCACGTAACAGTGTGTGGTTCCGTACGCGTTCGAAACCTAGACTTCCACAAGACTGTAAATATTCGCTACACAATGAACAGGTGGAAAACGCACACGGACCTGCAAGCGACGTATGTACAAGGCTCCTGTGACGGTTTCTCTGATCGCTTCCAATTCGTCTTGTACGCGCCGGCGATATCGTCGGGCCAGCGGCTGGAATTAGCGGTGAGATTCCTGTGTAAAGGCCAACAATACTGGGATAATAACAGCGGAGCTAACTACTGCTTTGACTGCTTGGCACTGGGCGCAGTGGCCCCTGCGGGGGTGACGGGGCCCTTGCACCCGACGGTGGAGTGGCACCCCTCGTTCTACTGAGGCGCGCGGGCCGCAGGAAACGGTTAAGAGGCGACAGCTCCGCGGGCCGGAGCGCCGCACGCGCAGGGGGCCCCGACGCGCGAGTCGCACGAGCTCCCGACCCGATGAGGCTAAATGTTGTAAAGCGTATTTGTGATATTTAGACTAGGTGTAGATATAACAATCCCACGAGTGTGCGACTCGTTCTCTGAGTGCCATTTTGCAGTAGCAACGTTGCGAGTTAATGTATATTTTATCGAAGTTTTCGTTTCATACTATGTTAATGTTGATTTATAGAGTAGAGTCCCCCTAGGACAATAAATGAGTTAAGGAGCGATGTGTGCCACAAGCACTCCCTGTACATATTGAGAGAGATGAATTCTGAATGATATTAATTGATAATATTTTAATATAATTTTTTACGACATTATTAAAGATTTGTAATAATAATGATATGTCGAACTAGGAGTAGCACTTAGGTAGAAAGATTTTTCACATACTCCCTTATGAACTGTAGATACTACGTTAATTATTAGTTTTAAGCTCGACGGTAACAAAATGTCCTTCCTCGTTAGATCATTATAAATTTTCATGAACATGTTAATGTAGACGAAAAAACTTCTAAGTAATGTGTTAACTAATTATGTACACTATGTTCTAAATGTCTATGATATATAAATGAATGCGAATAATAATATAATGAACATTTTATATGAATGTTATAAACTGGATATATTTATATTTTATACATGTTTATAATCAACGGCTTCATGACATACTTTCTATGTACTGAACTGATAAATAAACAGCCGATTGTTGATTCAGTTTCGAGATTTTAATAAATGAGACTATTAGAAATTACGAAATTAAATTATTGTTACTTTTAAGCGATATAATTTATTTATTAGGCCGACTTTTATATTTTATGTATGTACCTGAATTCTTTAAACGTGGCCATATTAATTTTATATTGATTTGAAAACTGTCCTTATGAACTATTACCTAATGTTACTCTTTATAATTGACTCCTGTTTTATAATGAATACCTACCTAATAAATGAATGTGCATAATTGTATAAAAATACTTTGAATTATAATTTATCTCCGTGTAGATACCTTACACGACCAATACTTTCGTCAGTTTAATAATTTGACTTTCTTGACTATTACTGCAGCGACTGCCGTCTGACCCCTCAACTTCGATAGGAAAGTCTTCACCACAACCTCGTCCAGTAATTAAAAATAATCATGTACGCCAATAATAAGGGTGTATGCTCTGCACTCCAGATATTTGGCGCCCAATACTTTTCGATGAACTTTAATTGGGCCCTTCAAACCTTGGCGGGGCCCCGTCCTAAATTTTCTACGAAGTTGGTCACTATTAAAAAGAAAACAATTATTGAAATGAAACCTCTTTTGAACGGATTCTATAACAGCGACCATGGCTGCCGAAAAGTTGCTGAAACTTCGGGTAAAAGCTAAATTTCATTTTAAAGCAATGATGTTAGCGGCGAAACCTCTGACAGTATCAAGAAAACAATTTTAAATGTAAGTATGTTCTTTAATTACATAACCTTATCAATAAGCGAAATATATCACAATAACACTTTATTTTGATCTCGTAATAAATAACTTTGATGCATTATACAGATTATTAGGCAAATCAAGATAATACCTATAATAAAAGTTTTGATCCTTTTTTTACAATATATGGGAATATCCTACTAATATTATAAAGGCGAAAGTTTGTTTGGATGGATGTATGGATGGATGTTTGTTCCTCTTTCACGCATAAACGGCTGGACTGATTTGGTTGAAATTTGGTACAGGGGTAGATTAGAACCTGGAATAACACATAGGCTACTTTTTATCCCGGGAAAAGGTTCCCAAGGGTTGCGGGAACGGGAACAAAATTCCACGCGGGCGAAGCCGTGGGCATCAGCTAGTATTTAATAACGCATCTTTGCCTTTATAGTTAGTGGCCATTTTCTAAACCTAAGACATTACGTTATAATCTATACACTTAAACCTTGAAGTATTCAGATACTTAATTTAAAATTATTGCTGCTTAACATAAATATATGGACATAACTTAATTTACACTTATTTTTACTATTATTATTACTTATATAAATTTCCTTTAAAGAATCAACAATAAATAACAACGAATCTTTATGACAGAATCTCCATTCTTTTTGTTTTTTTTTTAGCAACACTTGGTCAAAGAAATAAGTATAAGTAAAGGTGTATACTTATCTGTTTGACCGCGCACCTTCACACATGAATATGTAAATACGTATCGCCTTTATCGTAAAGGTACTACAGCACCATACAAAAACTAAATTACACCACAATATTATTATTATAAAATAGACAGTACTAAATCAGTAAATTTAGGGAACCATGAGTAGAATCATAAATTTATTTTTATTGATTTGGTTAGGTTATAGCACTCATATCTTGCTTATTTATACTCTAAGATTCAAACTAAATTAGGTACAGACAGAATTGAAAGTAAATTATGTTATCACACAAATAAGACTTTCATTGTGTGCTACACGAGGAATTAGTATACTACTAGGTATGTGTTTCAAATGAGAAGATAATCGCGGCAACTTCACTCCGTATACCTATCAAAATTGTACAAAATTTCCGTTTCGGATAGGTTTATATGTGTATGGTAACAACGAGTGGCAACGGCTTGATGTTTATTTACTTTTCATTAAGTACATAATATATTTTGAATAATTATAATAATAGTTTTCTTTATTTATAAAATCGAACTTAGCAACGGGAATCAAAATGTCGTTCTGACAGTTATCAACTCATTTGAAACGCATCACTGGGTTTTTTCACATGTATTTTCTTTTTGAAAACCTGAGTCTGAGGGTAAGGTGTAACCACTCCTTATAATTAGTCTCTAAGACTACAGACTAAACTAAGGTGGCGCTAGTAGCGCAAATATACAACATTTTGAAATGAAGTCACATAATTTGTAGATATTGTTGACCCCCGTGGTCATTTTGTTGAAGTCTTATTGCACCGTGTTTTGGTTTTTTTTGACGTCAATTTTATTTATTCAAATTATTAGGTACTTGTTTTATGAGCCAAACTTCAGTGTAATCAGAAGGATCAAAACCCAGAACCCCTCGGTTGCAAGTCCGACTCTTAAACCACAATACTACAGACACATAAATTGCTTTATTGGAGAACACTCACCAAAATTAAAATAACCTACTTACACAATTTATGTAAGTAGTTACTTACGCAATGATATCTCTCATTGTAATGGCCTCATCTGTCATCTGAACTGTAAAGTATATCGCTAAAATAATGAACATGATATGTTTCAAAATATATGAATTGATTCCACTTTTTTCTTGATCGTTGATGGAAGGTAATGTAAAGAATAAGGGAGGTCACATACCTAAGCTTCTGCTGCGCACCCAGCAAAGTACCAAGAAAAATGTAGGTAAGTTTTCCCGGCTTATTATACTACTACAATTCTACTAATTGCCAGCCATGGTCAAACCATTGACTATTGAAATTACAAAAATGCCATTGAATTTTTGACTTTACTGCCATGCTGTTAAAGTCTAAAATTAAGTGTCATCATGAAGAATAAAACAATGTAATGAACTATTTTTCATTTAATTTTTAACTTTTGTGTCTACGTCACTAAAGCCGAATACTCAATGGTAGATTTTGTAATCTCAGTGATTTGACAATGGTTAACAATTGGTAGAATCGGGATCATTTGGTGTGTGGCCTCCCTTGGAGTAAGAAAACTACTTGAATCATTTGACGCACGGTTTTCACATCACTTGCTCATACGTTTATTATAAGGCTAAACTATAACAACCTAAACAGTCTAGATGGGATGCCCATCGGTTACCAAGGTTACACTCTGCCGCCGTGCCTCCTCGTCCTGCGTCTCCTCTCACTTCGAGTCGTCGGAAGGGTTATCGTAGGGTCTCGTAGAGCCCTTAATTGCATATGGAGCCTTTGCTTACAGAACTCGTAGAACTCTATTTCTCTAGTAAAGTTAGCTCGAACTATCTGCTTGACGGCCTCCGAAACTGGAGGCTTGAATGCGTTGCGATTGATGCGGTTGAAGGTATTCAGTTCCTCTGCAATTTAAAATAATAGACATGTTAGTATCTGTGTTAAAATCTTCTAATCAAGCTGAAAATGCTCCACCAGTTTTAATTTTTTTTTAATTTCTGAAACATCAATTTAGGACACCTCAATTGGACTTTACCCCGCCTGATGGTAAGGAGAAGGCAAAGTTTCAAGAAAGAGTGTTGCCATTACAAACACGTGAAGTGTTACAATGGTGGCACTCAGTTTAACGGCTTCATCAGATTCTTTTTCACGGCCCGCTTAAAGGACCCAGGACTGTTGGAAGAAGGAAACACGTGAGCTGGTAAGGAATTCCAAGACTTAATGGTGCCGCAGAGGAAAGATTCACTGAACCGCTTGGTTAAACTTAATAGGTTGCATCAATCTAAATTCTAAATAAGTATCTAAATAATCCAATTCAAAACGTACGGGACGTAGTAAGGATTCCTGAAGAGCAAAACCTATAGCGGCGTCCGGCGCTGCCGTGAATTCCAAAAAGACGAGTATTAAATACTACAGTCGACAAAGCAGACACGGTACCACTTTTTCATATACCTATTGTTGTATGTAAATCTGGTACCGTATCGCTTTTGTTGACTGTACAAACACATATGCAACCAAGCGCTACAGTCTTATCATCTAAATACTATCTTGCTTGCAGCCTTGTCTAAATGACCCTTACGTTAGCCATACACATTCATGTAAATTGCACAAGCCTAGGCTAGCACAAATACAGATTTTCGAAATCTGCACAAGTATCTTCCAACACACGTTCCAATATATTATATGTAAAGCCTAAAAGCCTAAAATAAAGGCCAATAATATGGACCATTACTTGTTATGGCACATAAGTTAGGATTTTCTATAGGTAACATACCCCAATACAGTTGAAGTGCACCGTCGAAGAATCGTGGCACGTATCGTTCGAAGGCCAGCAGCGTAGAGTTGAGGTCCTCAAGCACTCCCACTACTGCATACTGCTGTTCAACCACTCGCTTTGCTCGCTGCAATGCTTCCACACTATTGAACGGCCTGAAAAGAAAGACATAAGAGCGTCAGGTCTATATGTCTAAGTCTCATCATCATTCTCTGAACCTTTTACCCAAATCAGTTGGGGTCAGCTTTCCAGTCCAACTGTGATGCGACTGAACTTCAATATTTTACGTGAAGTGACTGCCATCTGACCTCCACAACTGATGATCCATTGACCAACCAATCAATCCAAAACCAACTACCCGTAATGACTGCCATAGATGTTAGTATGGCAACCGGGACCGACGGCTTAACGTGCTCTCCGAGACACGGCCAGACCAGTGCAAACATTCATATTCATGCATACAACTTTTTGCACTGAGTAGGGGCAGCTGCTAGATGTCCAAGTCTAACTATGATTATCTTATAAGTAAATGTGTTTCAAGCGTCCATTGGCAACGGTAACCACTTTTTATCAGGTGGGCCGTGTGCTTGTCAGCCACGTAAGTGATATAAAAAATCTTTGCGGCAGTGCCGGTTGCATCTGAAGCCTTCACCTCAAAGTCCGAGACGATTTTTTCTAGCATACTAGCGTTCTATGTTAAGATATAAATCAGTCTCGACTCATATCAATCAATAAGTATCTATAAATAGTTATTCCCACGCAGTGTATTTTGCCAAATATGATTCTGCAAATAGTAATTTGGCACTTGTTGTTGGTATTTCTAGACATCAAAATCGACGAGTCGTGCGATCACTTGACATTCTGTGTAGTGTCTTGTGACGGACAGTAAACAAATATTTATTAGACAATTGGTGCCTAATGGTATGTACGATGTAATAACAGTATGTATGAAGGGTCTCACTGGGTCTCACATAAGTATAGGCCAGAGATTGTTTGTATATTGTATTATTTGTTCTTAGACCATTCACCGATAAATGAGAAACGAGGGAAATGAAACCGAAAGGATTAAAAAGGACAATTTTTATCGAGGTTATCAAAATATCCAATAGTGCATTCTTGAAGTCATTTTTTTAATTATGCATATCGGACGCATAGCGGTTACTGCTAAGACTATTTTGTATCTGTGACAAGCTTGATGTTTCCTTAGTTCAAGTTGTAAGTACCAGATGGCGGTATATGTCTTACTATCATAGACTTACTATTAGACATGATAATTTATCAAAAAATGTAACAATAGCCTTGGATAGGCAATATTATGGACAGTATTAATTGCATATGAAAGATGACTGCACGATGATGGCAAATGAATATTTTTTTTCGGCGTCCAGGACTCCGAAATCCTTTTTTCCCAGTAAACTTCTACATGGATTGGTTTCTCGAAGACCTTTATAAGTTCCTCCGCTGTACAAGGTACACGTTAGCGGGTGGGCATGTAAAAATATAAAGCAGAGTGGTATGGGTATGGTCTTTAGAGTGACCACATTCAAACTGCTAGCTGCAAGTTTGCATCACCCGATTCTCTTTGCTTCATCCTGTGTTTGAGATCTAAATTAACTACCTCAACCTAGTCCAAAGTTTTCATTTCTGCTCTCAATATTAAGCACATAGATGTACCTACTAATAGGAAATTTAAAACTCACTTATTTATCTCCTATATATAGGTGATATAGGTGTGAGTTTATGTTTAGGTATGGTTTTTTTTATTTCTCGCCCTCTCCCTTTTTGCAGATATTATCGGTAGGTACCTAGATACCGAGTAAGAGACTATATTACCTACAGGTAAAAATTCAATCGTGTAGATGCCTTAGTAGTACAAAATACTTTGTAAATACCCACGTGCACTGAGACTCGTGTCCACAGAAGAACAGGGTCTGTCGTCGGTGATCGCCGATACCCTCGTGCGTCTCGCCTTCTATGTAGCGACATTCTCGATCACCGCTCAAGACACATGTCTCGAAGTCCTGAAACCGATTAAATCGCACATTTTATATGGCAATTAAGTAACTTAAATCAAAATTTTAAAATATTCCCATTATGGTTGAACAATTTTTGCGTGCAACACTGCGTGAACATTTCACTCTATAGTGTTATCCTAAAAATTATGGGTTTAAGAAAAAGGCATCGTTTTCTAAAATAAAGATATGTTTCTAAGCAGAAAAGTAATTTTATATTGAGTTTTTACAAAATTACTAAAAAGACACACCAAGATTGTTTACTTTTTCTAAGCACCTAAACAAATGCGAGTATAGGTATAACTTGATGTTTGAAAGGTATCGTTAAACCCTCTTGTAATCTCGTGGAAAATGAATGAAAGTTCGCTCGTGAGTCAAATGAACATAGGATCATGAGTCGTAAAGTTTTGCTACTGATAGGTAGGTACCTAAATAGGGTAGGTAGGGACAGGTACTTAACAATCGATCGTCCATAGAATATTATGTAGTTAAGTTCTTAGACGAACATTATTAAACAGCTGATTGACATATTAATATTGTGTGAGCTATCTTGGTAAGTGTATTTTGTTTAACAGCTTTTAAAATCATGAACTGCTTGTCTAAATAAGTACTACATCTGTGAGAGTTAGTTTTTTCTTCAAACTAATTATTACGTCAATTTTTTCTAGACGAGAATCTAATTTATTTTTTGCTTACAAGTTGGAGATCAAGCAAACTTTAGCGCACACTGAAATCTATTTATGTTGTGAATAGTTCATTTAACTACATATAAAGTACAACACACCACCATTAGGGTAGGTACTAGCGGCCCGTCCCGTATTCACAGGGGAAATTTTCCTATTTTACCCAACGGATTTCATTAACGTGTATATGCACAAGTCGAAGCTTTGGCAGATATACCAGAACGTGTATGGCTACCATTAGATATTTTTATGTCATTTGACCAGCAATGGAATGCAAAAGGTTGATTGATTGAGGTACAATGAAATGGTGTGTTGTATCAGTACTATGTTACCCTCATCAGTCCACTGACAGTAAAATTCTGAAATTTTGAAATATCTTGAAATCTACTCGATAAAGTGACTATAGGTACTCTTCATTAGATTGGCTAACTTATATAAAATAAAATACCTTTATAAGTTATTCAACTTTTGTATAATCAAATCACCCATCATATACCTATGGATAGGTACCTACATTAGTGACAGTTACCAACCAAATAAAGGAAAAGGCCTATAAATATCACGTTTTTAATTAAAAATAATACATTCATGTACTGAATAGCATTGAAATATAGTCTCGTTGAAGTGTCATTTTACAAAAATATGACTGTTGCTAATATGATATTATCAGGCGCTATTTGATATCATAAATTATGTAGCATCGTACTTATACTAAACGTAATATCTGCCATTGATAAACATTACAGGTGAGGCTTATTAATCTAGTCTAATAAATAACACTTACTACTAGTTTATATTATAAATTTTCTGGCAAGATAAGCAACAAATGTAAACTCGACAGCTATCTGAAATGAGAAGCTGCAGGATAAGTACGAGTACTTGCTTATAATATGAAAACTTAGTCGCTACTGTTAGGTACAGCTTAGGAACTTATCTAAACGGTTCAACTTATATCTCGTCATTCATAGTAGGTACCTACCTAAGACAGTGTTTTAGTTTGACAAAGTATAATAGTCTATTTTATACCACTTACGTGGCAGATAAGCACACTGCCCACCTGCTGGACAGTGGTCCCCATGGCCTATGGACGTTCGCAACACCAAGGTTTTAATGAAAAAATGTAGTCATATTACACATGTCAATCTCATACTTTACTATGCAATTACATACATACATACATAATTATGCTCACACACGTAATCCCCGAAGGGGTAGGTAGAGGCGTATTAAAAACCCATATTTCGCCACCTATGACTCCGAAAATTATTTGCTAACCGAAAATGTTGTAGCTAAATAAAATGTATAAAAATATATAATAAAATTCCTCAGGATTTGGCTGACCTGCCACTTGATAAGTTTAAAATAGAATTGAAAAGATTTTTAAATAAAAAAAGCTATTATAAAGTAGACGAATATCTTGATGATAAAAATGCGTGGTCATAATAATCTCTTGCTCTTGCACCCAGTTATTATAAATAAACAACTAAATATTAAAAAGAATAACGATAATCTACCTGAGTTTCTTGCTGGTCTCTTCTCAGGAGATTTAACTACCGAACCAGCGAAAGAATCATTTTCTAATGATTTATTTATTAAGTATCCTAATTTATTATGAATTATAATATTTTTGACAAATGTAGGTACATAATTATTGTAAAACTTTGACATTCATAAGTGCTCTTTATGTGCCTAAACTGAATAAATGAAATTGATTCTTTGATTCTTTGATTCTTGAATATTGGAATAAAATTTGACCCGATTCCTTGCGATGCGGTATAAATCGCGGTATGATTACGTGCTTAGCCGCACAAGCACTACCAATTAATATCTTGCGTTTTCGCCAATAGAATGTCACATTGTCTAAAGCCCCTGGTGAGCCCCTGGTTTTTACTGCAGTTATTGTCTTCTAAAAACAATAATAAAGACCGTAACATGGTAGTTACTAGATATAACGACATTGTAATGCGTAACTAGTTATATAATGATCAGCCAATATCAAGTGCGTAGTCCAGCTAACAATAGCTCAATCACTATACTCGTAATAACATCACATCTACTATTTTCTTCATTCCGCAGCGCCGCCGCCGAGATGAGTCGCCACTATAGTCAATTTAGAGTTCGATTGCCGTCATAACCGCCATGCGATTAATCAGACGTGAAATGATTGGACACTGCTATCGCTAAGAAAAGACTTACAACAAGATTAGATACTTCATGTGGTTGCTGGTTGCACGGTTTATGTTTAGAGTTAAAGGAGATTGAAGTCTATATGCCAACCGAATGCGGAGAAATCTATAACCCCACCACGAAACATCCGCAGTAACGCGACGTTTCAGATAGGTAATTGATTCAATGGAACACGTTCCATCCCGAAATCTGACCCTAAGTCCAAACGTTCTGGTTAAAGTACCGTAGTACCGGTTAAAGTGACTGTTACGAAAAATCGGTCGCTTCGAACAATTGAGTTCATGGAACGCAATTTATCCTGAAATGTAATTCTTAGATCAAACGTGACATTCTGGTTTTGGTAAAAGAGTCGTAGTGTCGCATTCAACTTACTTACGGCCTAACGCAAGAAAACTGAAGTATCTGCATGTCTTAATGCTACCTATTTCGTTCGTGTTTGTTGAAGTTTCGTGGTAGTTCTCCTGCTTCTTTACTACCTTGCTTGTAACTTTCTAGCATAATTTTAGCATCTATCCTTTTAATTCTTGATCAAAATTAAGATTCCCAAACATACCCGGATGGTCATGCGTCAGGCCGCATGACAGTAATGTGGTAATTGTAGGTGAAAATGTTCTTCGTTTCGAATGTCATGCAGATTCTAACAATCAAAATATAAACTTCTATGAACATGCACAGTACAGGTATTAAATACGAATAAACTGCAATAGATTACTTCATAAATTCATAAGTGTTACAAAGCATTTCAAATTAACATTGAAAAATTTGAGTATTCGATTCACACATTCACACAAATTTTAATGATTAAATTGTTACTTTTCATCGCCGAAAATAGAAAGATGTTTATGTACTTTCTTTAAATGCATCCATTAATGCAATTACAACAATTATTAACGCCAATTAATTATATGAAAACAGTCATAAATCAAATAATTAAATAATTTGGTGCCATACTAGCAGTAATAATCATTACGAGTACTATTCCCATACCGGTGTGCACAATCAGCTAGTTACTGATTTCAAATGGTATATCATTTCCCATCGATACATTAACCCAAATAGGCTATGAGTCGTTAGTTGGTAACTTCCATATTTTGGTACCTATAATTTTGTTTTTGAATCAGGGTTGCCAGCTTAAAGTAGTTCTGAAAGGTCAGCCGTCTTGATCTTAAAAATATTAAACACTAGCTGATGCCCTCGGCTTCGCCCGCGTGGAATTTTGTTCCCGTTCCCGCAACCCTTGGGAACCTTTTCCCGGGATAAAAAGTAGCCTATGTGTTATTCCAGGTTCTAATCTACCCCTGTACCAAATTTCAACCAAATCAGTCCAGCCGTTTATGCGTGAAAGAGGAACAAACATCCATCCATCCAAACAAACTTTCGCCTTTATAATATTAGTAGGATTACGTAGGGGTTTCAGACGTTAGTCGTTGCCATAAAAACTAAAAAAAAATTATAAACCGTGTATGGAAAGCGGATCTCAGGATCAAAAGGAAAAATGAAGGATGAAACCAGTATTACACTTGTTAGAAGACCGTATTATAGCATTGTTTAGGTACAATCTGACAAACATTATAACTATGAAATACGACGATACTACTTGTAAACTAGTCTTTAAACTAAAAGTCTTTGTCTCTGGGGGCAAAATATTAGAGATTTGATTAAAATTCAACCTTCTGCCAACCCTATTTCCAGTGTAACCTGTCGATCGTTTGGAAGAATTAGTTGATCGTGATCATTGATTCGTGTAGTGCTAATCGCACGATGGCGTCGCGTCGTGACCGATTGCTCCGAACTTTTGTCTATGGCGTACAACTGAATGAACGTTTTTGACAGCGCCAACGGTCATCTTCACACTCGAATAATAGAATTCGGCACAGATAATACTGTAAAATTTGAAAATCGACCTCCGTAACTTCCTGCTGTGGTAAAGTGGTAGAGTAACCATAAAGTGGGTTTACAGCGCAAGGAAGTCACGATGGTATGGGAACTAACCGATTTTAATGCAATATGACTTAATAATAGTTATTGGTATGATCATTGATAGCGGGAATAACGGTCGATGTTGAATAATATTGTTTCAAAGACATTATTGTCTAAATAAAAACATTTTTACGTAGGGTCGAAATTACCGGTTTTCAGAGTTTTGTCACATCAGAACTAGTGAATGAATAAATTAACCAGAGAAAAACCAAGTGAATGGATTTCTCTGATTTATTTAGCATGCTACACCATCGTCCTTACAGAAGTTAGTAACGCCCTTGAACGTGAACGCGAGGTATAATTTTTTCTTTACTCAATAGTGTACCAAATCCTTTTAGATTGGCAACCTAAAATTAAAAAGAACACACAAGTTATTTTTTCAAAGTAGGTACCTTCACTAAATTTTTAGTAAGTAATTCAAGCTCTACAAGGGTAGTAAGTAATTTTACTCTTGCACAGTTAATGGAGCAGCACGCGACCAATTGTTCTCTGACACGGCCGCAAATACAGCACGATTTACCACGATCGAGGCTATGACTGATACTTAAACTATCTTTCTTGTACTTTTTCAACAAGCAAGTTTAATTTTTTTTTTAAATACATGACCTATGTGTTACGCGGCTGTGATGCCTTTAACTGCTAAGTCAGAGATCACGACGCATAGGTTTGATTCTCGCTCATTGTCCACATTTGTATAGGTACATGATTAGGTCTCAAACCAATCCAATGTATAATTGCATTGGTTTGGGTATTTTTGTTCGTATTTACAAAAAAAAACCTACTTAACTATGTATGTTTATCCACATTAGAAAACCTTACGATATGTTTACTTTGGGTCAAGTTGGCGCTGAATAGAGTATCCTTGTAGATATTAATTTTAAAAATCGAAAATAAAAGTTTATAAATTATGCATTTGTTCCGGGAATACGAAATTTTCCTTTGAGAAACGTGAATCTGTACATCAACGGTTATTGCAAAGTGACGTGAAGTTAGTACCTACTAATGAAAAACGTTGTTCTAAAATTTCAAACGTTCGTTATAGAATCTGGAATGTAGACTACATATCGTATAACTAAAGTGAATAAACCCAACCAAATGATTAGCATTACTTACATAGAAAGTAGAAGTCGTTTTAATTAGTGAACCTAGCTTCAATAAGCTGCTTCGTTCACGTTCTGATTGCGTTTAGTTGTGAAAACTAATTATGAAAGGACATAAAATGATGAAAAGGCACTTACGATTATTACAAATCTGATTTATATCCTATCAGGTGTAAGTATGCGTACCACAAACGTTCAATAAGAAGTAAAATGGTAAGCAAAAGTGCAGTTTAACACAAAGCATAGTAACCGCCGTCACGACCACAACAGTTGTTTATTCAAGCCTCGTTGAAAAGACCCGAGACTATAGGAATAAGGAAGCACGTGTGCTGGTAAAGAGTTCTAGGATTTAATGGTGCAACGAAAAGAGTCGCCGAACCGCTTGGTTATATAAAGACCCTAATACAATACCAAAGTACTGTTGACTGCAGAGAATACCCAATACACAATCAATGCGAAGAACCAAAGAGACCAATGCGAATAAGATCAAAACAACACCGTTAGCAAATATAAAGTAAGTACATCTCTCGAGATCACGTCACGATTACTTAAAGAAACAATGAAAAAATCTAATAGCTGGCACGTTTCCATGACTGGGTAAGAAAATCTAAGAAATATGTAAGTACGCATTAATTTACCTCGTCATGAACGATTAACACGCATCATAGTTTTATTATTGTCATTAAAGTAAGGTAAGGACACATTAGAATTGATCTTACTTTATATTTCTTACTGTAGTATGTACACTACAGGCATAAAGTTCAGTATGTTACATGTAATATAGGTAGATATAGGCACGAATTGTGGACGCAAAATATGCTCAAAATGCGTTCTATATGCGCGGTATACGTTTTTGGTCTGTCTTTTGAGGATAGTAAGATGTACTAAGGTGATGGCCGAGCTCAAATCTAAATTTAATCTGCGCACGACAAAGCTCATTTCTCTCGCAGCTTAGGTTCAAGATCTGTACCGATAAGTATACGTGTATTAGTTATAATCTAACTAAACAGTACCGTTACCAGGTTTCTTAAACTTGTTGAAGAATCAGTTCATTTAAAATACGTATTTTGGTGGAAATGAACGAAAATGTTTTGTCGTATAAATTCACTTGTTCCTTTTTTTGCGTGATACTCGAATTATATGCGAATTGAGCACTTGAGAGGTGTCTTCGCTTCAGTGACTCGCAATTTTTTACTAAGGGTACTGTTAGTACTGCGAAAGATCATGAGGAATAACACTTCTTGCTGGTGTAGGTCAGCAGTATTTTAGTTTGAGCGAGTGAGCAATGTTCTAAAGCGAAAGTGGGTATTTTTACTAATGGGATTGTCAGTGGGTACACCCTATAGGCAGGTAGGATATGAACCTAATTGGAAAGAGAAGCGCGGGGTGAGTTGATTTACTAATTTATGATACGAAATTTGAGCTCGTCCACCACGGTTGCACTCCGTGCTACGTTCAAAAGACAGCCCAAAAACGCGTATAGAGCACATATACCTATCGTCCAGTGCTGGGGCTAGCGTGAGAATATCACACTTTACACTGGTGCATATCGCGCACTGTGGGGACGAAGCAGCATTTTAGTTGAACCTGGAGGTTTTTATTGCGAGTGGTGATGAAGGTATGAAAAGACGTAGTGGAGAGAAAACTAGATAACATGAGTACCTACTCAACGATGTGGTCACCCGCGGCCCGCGGCCCTATAGACGGTCAAGGTCGATCTGATTCTCAAACAAGTGTGTTATACACCCATAAGATAATATTTTGTTCGTTTAATGATACAGTTAGTCCCGTGAAGGTTCACAATAAAAATATACTGTTAGTAAAATGCATTATCATATTCATAAAAGTTACAGCGTATAACAGTAGTAATTTATGAAGTACACCATCGAGCAGAATTTTAATACAAACTTCCAATTATTCTGTGTAACTTTGTTGTCATTAATTTTCATGATGCTTCTGAAATTATAAGGTAGCTAAATAATAATAATACTCGTTAAGTATAACAAAAACATATTAAGTATTTGGACTTGACCCATCTTTTTTCCTGCACTTAATATCCCCACGAATACCACCCCTACCGGAGCCAATGAGAGTGTTAGCCCAAGCGCTTGCACATCATACCTTGGTCGTGTCGTGAGCAAGGCAGCGAGCGTGAGAACTCCCATACCTAGGCCCGGTACTAAGTCCCACTTCGGCGTCTCCTATGTCGAGCATCCGGTCAGCGTGTACAGCCCCGAGTCTTCGCTCGTATCACAGTGATGGAACTCGGACGTTGGCTCCTTTTGGATTCATTCCATCCGTGCGTGGTGATCACCTGCGTCATCCCGGTACGAGAGGCTGCCGTGTGGCCTATCTAGCTAGTCCCCCATGATGGGTCTAATACGGTAACGATAAACTTAACTACGGTGTGCCCTCGCCTTGGTTTATGAAAAAAAAACTATTTACAGTAGGATTGATTTGATTTGAATGGTGCTTTCTTTGTTTTCTGTTGGCAGAATTTTTTCGTGTACCTAAGAAGTCGAAATTCCCAATGTAAGTGCTTGCTGCTTTAAATTAGGAACTGTCTTTTTGAGTTTTTGGTTGATGATCTAAATATACGAGTAAGTAAGTATCTTAAGATATTATGGAGATTATCAAGAGTTGTTTGATCTGTACACCAAAATTGTTACCTATATACGTTTTGATAATGCAGTTTATATTTCACCTTGATCAATGATCTCGGTTCCTATCATTAGTGAAATCGTCTTCCTTGAAATTCGCAATGTATAATGGTTGTCGTGTTATTCGTTGTAATATTTATTTCTTTTATACCTAATTGCATGCCAAGACAAAGTTTTAATACAAGAAACTCACGACTAAAAAGTAGTACAATGGGTGGTTTCTAAAGTAAGTAGTACAATCGCTTAATGCGATATCTACCAGACTGTTTTAGTAGGTTACTGCAAGAAATCGCAGTGGCAATGCACTGCCATATATGGTACAGTCATATCATATTTATAATAAAATGAATAAATATATATTTTAAGCTAGTCTAAACAATGATAAGTAGGATCAGCATAGCTACTTCTTCAATCAAATTTCCAGTCTAACTGAGGGTTTAGCCGAACTTCGATATTTCGCTTCGCGATTACTACATATTTTTTTAGGAGTACAACTAAATATAACGACTGCCATAGATGTTCGTATGACAACCGGGACCGACGGCTTAACGTGCTTTCCAAGGCACGACCAGACCAATGCAAATAGCCATATTCATGCATACAAATATTAGCACTGAACGAGGATCGAATCCGCGCCACCTGTGTAACGGTCGCGTTCATTACGGCCACGCCACAGACTGAAGCTATTTTGGTTCCAATTTCAGCCCGATATGTTGAACCGTATGAGTAACAATATCCAAACATTTTAGAAAGATACAAAAAAAAACCAAGGAACTCACCTTTTTTAACCAAGCAGGGTCAGGTAGCGGCAAGTCGGGGAAGGCCCTCTTCCTTTCAACGTAGTACCAGGGTGCTCGTACGTAGTAGTACCACGAGATTACTCGCTCGACCGGGTCGCGTACCACATTTACGTATATAGGAGTCGGGTATCCGTATCTGAACAAGAAAAAGCAGTTAATCATTAAGATTAAGTCTAGATGTTTACGAATACAGTTAATTAAACACCTGTAGGCAGATGCAATTGCGGTAAGGGTTCGGTATAACGTCATTAATTATTTGAATAAATTGTCCACTATAAATCCGCGATATTTTAATATGATATCATATTAAAATATCGCGGATTTGACCATTATTTGGTATCAGGGGACAATACCCTTTAAATGCGGGACTTTCTGAATTGCTAAGAATGGGGTAGGATCAATATTTGGAAATGAGACACTTTGCACTCAATCTATTAGAGTCTTTTTATATTTATTATTTAGTTATACATAGTAGTTCGTAGTTTACTGTTGGACATAGGTCTGCCCCAAAGTTAGGAGGCTTTGACCTTCTGTTTTCAGGCTGGCCAGACGGGATGGTACAGGGTTTTATTTCGAGCTTTCCTTCTCTCGCAGTGATATCGCCTGCATTTTCCGTTAGTCGCCTCTTAGTCCCTTCTGGTCAGAGAGGGTGCTGTAGGCCACAGTAGGTCGTTTGTAAGCACTGGTAAACGTTTACTATAAAGCTGAACTTCTACTTTTGCATATTGATAGTCCAACAAAAAAAAATACCGGCAGCATAAGATTGATGGCAATGAGGCAATGGGCAACCCTAATCGAGACTCATCAAAATATATTTTGCACGTGCTTGTGTTGTGTAATTACTTAAACAAGAGAGTCACCTATCGTATAATAGCTACAGTCGACTCGACAATTAATGTCTGTGCGATTCATTAATCATGTTTTGTATTCACAAGTAATTTCGTATGGTGCAGTTTTGATTGATGCCTGAGAGCTGGCGGCATCTTTTTTAGTTAGAAATAGAACGGTGACTCAATGCAGAGTAAATATTCAATGTGTTTACTAATAGTTATAGATCGATGGTGGTTTGTTCGACGTCATTCATTTAGCGCCAGATACCGCTAGTTGAGGTTTGATTTGTGGCCTCGAAATATTATGATTCGAATATAATGCGATCATTCTATAATGGGCCTTTGATTGTTTTATAGTTTTTTTACTGGTTGCGTCACTTTCACCTTAGTATGTCACACCAAGCGTATGATTGTCCGAGACTTGCTGTCAAATGTATCTAACTCGGAAAGTCAGATCCATCTAGGAGTCAACTCTGAAATGATGGTGAGGAAAAGGACAGCAGTATTGTAAAGTCTCAATTTAAATTGACAGGTTGGACAGATTGTCTATACAATATGTCTTTGGATAAATCGAGTTTCTGAACTGAAAATCGTTCTAGAAAGTATCATACCTACATAAAATGTGATAAGCTCCAACAGAACTTGGTAGTATAATTTTGGACCCACCGCATGACCGGAGGTACAGTGGGCCCGTAACGTTAATATCAATAGTTTCATGATTTTGTTAATATATAATTTTGAAAATGAAACGTTTAAAACTACGATTTTAAAATAGGGGTGACCTACTGAAAATGTCATAACATATTCGTACAATTTAAATACGTACACGGAAAGACTCATTATATTATGTGGGTTAGTAATATTCAGTTGGTTTTAAGACTATAAATAAATAAGTTTCTCGAGAATAACAAGAGGTTCCGGGCGCACGTAGGTTACGTTTATTGACAGTAGGACCAGCATTCAGAATTAAAAATAATTTATTCTACCACTAAGCAGTATTATAAGTTAGTGACCAAATGGATCACCGGTCTAAGAAGACTCCGGCAAGGAAGTCAGAGTATCTAACCTATATTTTGATTTTGATTGGGTTACTCAAAGTTGGAAAAAAAATATCGGTGGTTATTATATTCTGTGTCCATTATGATACGGTTTTCCAACCAACAAATTTTCAATTTAACGGCCTGGTAATGTAATGAAAACAGAGTGGAGTGAAACGACGTTAGCTGTTTATTTTCGATCCCAACATTTTGTATACCTAATCCCGTTTCTCTGTGTTGTCGCACTCGCGACCAAGTAGGTCTTTTACACCTACTGTAGGTGTGTTATGTAGTAATAGAACACACATTCAATGAAGTGGATGACGATGCAATTCATTCTGTTCCTATCAACAATGGTTGCATTCGAAGCTGTCACCTGGAGTCCGAGGTCCGTTTTATTTCAGTAAATGCAAATAGCCATTCGTATTTGTTCTGAGCAAAGATCGATCCCGCACTTCCTACGTAGCAGTCGCATTCACTACTGCCACGCCACAGCGGCTGCCATATTTACGTTAAATGTATTTTGCATAAAAATTACGAATGTTACGCCCCTGGTGTTGCAAACGTCCATAGACCACGGTAACCACTTTCCACCTGCCATCTAAGTGGTATAAAAAAAAAGATTTTAAGTACTTCAAATGATAGTTCAGTACTTGAAGTGATAGCTAGTAATCAAAGCTACAGTGGTGGTTTCAAGTTCAACACGTCATCGTCCAATTACGCGATCATAGCGCGTATTATCGATGCTCTCAAAAACGTGTTAGTCGTACAATCGTATAGTGTGAACGTGAATGAGGATACCTATTCGACATAAGTATGATTGATCGAGAATTTGCACGAATAAGATCCGCACGAACTTGCGATGATCGCGATCACTTTGTATCGGGCTACGTGCGGCCCCGGCCCGCCTGAGGCATCGAGTTATAGTAAGAACCCGAAGTACCTGTAGAACCCAATTTTTTTTCTTTTTTTTTATATCTTCCACATCCATCTTTATTGATTGCCTACTAATTAGATTGCCCACTGTTAGGGGGCAGGGTACCCCCTAACACGACAGAGTAGGCAATCTAAGGTATGTATTTACACCATATTATAATTATCCATATGATAATTTTTATATGAATTATTTTGGATTTATGAATTATGAAGGAGCTTAGTGGTTAAGGAGTCGGCCTTACGATCAAGAGGTCCGGAATCCTGGCCAGTACACTAACGACGTGGTCACACTATTTGCCATTTGAGCTTAGGCTGGAGGGGTTATTAAAATAAATTATACCTCGTAAACCTAATTGAGAATATATTTTAGAAAGAGTCTGTGTGGATTCATGAGTATAGACATAGACATAAATATGGTAATAATATTAAGGTATATGCATAATCTATGCGCATTGAAGAACTCTAAAAGACTCTACGAATAAGTGTTTAGAAATTTACCTGGTGAAGTTGGTGTAGCACACGTGTTTGATGTAGGAGGCGGGCGGCGTGTATCCGGATACTATCCTTGCTAGTATTTGTTGATCCGCTGGCGCCAAACGAATCGTCTCCACACGCTGAACAGCATCTCGGTTGAAACCTGAATCAATTAGCATTATATATTCGTCAGTACGGTACCGCCATGTGTTGGCAGCGAAAGAATATCAGCACACCGTCAGAATACCTAAACCTTGATCGATACTGTTAGTGAACCCTGTCGTTAATTTTTTCTCGACACAAAGGATAAACATTAACATTGAAATATCAAGAGGCCTTGAGCTAGTAGATAGATGATCTAAATAATGACGTATAAGTGACGCGCACAAGTATACATATCGGCACGGATTTTGGCCATAAGTTACGAGCGAAACAAGACCCTGGCACGCGCGAATTAGTGTCAATTTGCTCATAAATTATGATTGATAGATTTTAGCTGGTCCACCACTGTTGCACCCCGTACTATCTTAAAAAACGCGTATTGCACGTGTAGAGTGCAGTTCGATTTTTTTTCTGATCTACATCTCGTACTAACCTATACAGCTAGACTGAGGGCAATTACAAACAATTCTTTGTCTGAATCATACTAGTAATTATCTCACATGAATCGAACCCACAACAATCACAATAACGGGCTTATCCGCTATACAAAGTGATCACCATGTATGCGCATAGACCTTACGGTTCATTAGTTGTTACCTGTTGCTTCGTATAAGTGGATTTTTCGCAAAATTTTACAGGAGCTATTATAAAACTTTTTTTATATTTATAAATACTTATCCTCCTTTCAATTCCTGACATTCGTCATAAAATCAAACCCAGTCCAAAAAAGAATCATCGTGTAAATGAGACCTTACTGTGTCAATTATAATATCATACAACATCGCAAAATCAAATGAAACGTTTACGGTATAAATTTCTGAAAATAATTCTATGAGAAATTAGAGGAGTATTATAATTACACATTTTGTTAATGCGTGAACTACTTTTCTGGACTAAACTTACCATTTGCATTAATTAGCTATTAAAATCGTAATTAAACTAAATAGTTTTGAGAGCTTACAGTGTACTTATTTAGATTTACAGTTAGGATTTCATACGAAAGTTTTAACTGTAAAGTTTCAAAGGCTTTAGAAGGATTGTTACAGCGGCCACAACATTCTCTACCTATTAGTAATTATTATGGACTAGTGAGGCAACGAATACTTACGAGAATTTTTATCTTAACATGTCAGTATTTCCCACACCTCAATATACTCGTACTATATGGCCTATACCACATAAATGACGATAAAAGAATTGGACTAACTAATGTCCACTAAACTGATCTCCGCACCGGTCCACAGTGTGGCCTCGTCACGACAAGGCTTGGCACAAAAAATTGCATGTTTTGTGTGATCTACTTACAAATATGATTCATTAATCGCATCACACTATTTTGTTAGAGCAACCATGGGGCAAATCAGCCAACAGGTCATTTCTCTGCTTGTTCATTTAACATTTAAATATTTATGAATTTTGTAACAGCCGTTATGATAAAGTTTCATTGTAATCATAATCAATCACACAAGCTATAATACTTAATATACTTATTGGCTGGTATAGCTCAGTTGTCTATCATAACTGGACTAAGACTACTAGAAGATGGGAGAACCCAGTAGTTCCATTGTCCAGTTCCATTATGGAGCTACAGGGTTTATCTTCTCAAAGTAATTTCATGGAACTGGTCCCAGTCGTACCAATGTCTAGTTGGCATCAAAATCCAGTATATTTATAATGGAACAAGACAATGGAACTACGTCGATGACCCCTGTAGGTGAGGAGTCGTAATGTAATGAATCTAAATGAAACCCATAAGTAACGTATACCCAGATTTGAATCATACAAATAGTATTCCCACGTGTGGGTCGAAGTTACAATATTTGATGCCAGTTGGTGAGATGACCTCTTAAACCGCAACGTTATCTATTCAATCAAAGTTTAAACAACAGCTCGAGGCTCCGCCTGCATGAAATTTGATTCTCGCGTTCATTATGGTAAAAAAGATGCCTTTGTTATTATTGAACTCATATACCTATCTTTCTTACCTATCTTTAAATAAAAAAGTCTTCAATTCGCTACTCTCTTTTTGCGAGAATAAAGGATAGAATACTGAATAATAGAACCGGGATTGGTGTTTGGAGGAAGGAAAAGCATCTTCAAGCACCAATCCCGGTTTCATTTATTTTTTTGCAACACTATTTCTTTATCAAAGGCAGTGTTGCAAAAAATTTCGTTAAAGGCACTATATCAAATATGGTGTCATTTACATCAAAAAAGCTTGCACCAGAGCAAGGCAATCAACCGGTGTAATGCCTTGCAGGGGAGTTAAATTTGGACCATTTTCATATTTGTACTTTATATTAGTAAGAATATTCGCTACAAGAAACTTACTGAACTGATTTCGAAAGGCTAGTCTTCGCAATAGCTCCATGAATGTTTGACTGCCAACCTTTGGCACTCTGTTAAAGAAGAGTACATCGGTCCCGGCACGAGCAGTATTGTTTAACTCCCACGGCTCCGGGACGAGAAGTTCGTCTAAGTACTCTTGTTCCTCCTCAATCTGCTGGGAGTCATCTGGCTCAGCTTCTAGGGTTCGTTGGGGCTTACTGCGCTCCTGGATAACACAACCAAAAGGCAACTCATTTGAAAATCTATCAACATATATACATCTTCAGGACTACTACTGTGGCAACCGTGTCTAATGGGACAAGAAGAAGGTTTCTATAGAGTCGGTAACACGAGTGTGATGCCTGTTGTGTTGCAAACTTCCATAGGTCACGGTATTCACTTTCCATCAGATAGGCCGCGTGCTTATCTGCTTTCTATATGATTCTTCTATCATCATTTGTCTTACAGAGCCCTGAGTTCGTTTTTTCCAGTCTAACTTCGATATTTTACGTAAAGCGACTACCATCTGACCCCACTGCCTTATGCCTTTCAAGTGATATGCAGTTAGACTAGTTGTTGGATTTCTCGGGGCTCCAACGTAACGACCACATATGACAACCATAGTTGTTCATATGGCAACCAGAACCGACAGCTTAACATGTTCTCCGGGGCACGACCAACCAGTGCAATGACTATATTTATGCATACAAATATTACACTGATCGGAGATCGAACCCGCGCTTCCTGGGTAGCAGTCGACATCACTACCGCCCCGCCACAAAGGCTGTCAATTGACGATTGATGATTCTTCCATCGCATACCTATTTTATTACGCTTGGTGGCGGCTATGGTGCTGTGGTCGAATTGATAAATAAATATTGATGACTCATAATAGAATGGGTGAGCCATGCCGTGGGACACCGCTCGTTTATTATATAATTGATGGCAATCTTGGCGCCATAGTCACAAAAACGTACTAAATCGTTTCAGAGCCCTTTTTGATTCAATTGATCAATACAAAGTTATTAATGAAGATCAGAAGTGTTACTTACAGCGCCGGTATGTTTTCTTATCGCCTCGAGAGCTTCTTTGTACTCTTGCGCAGATGCAAATGCATGTTCCGCACGGTCCGTTGGTATTCCTGTTGAAAAAAGACGCTATTAGAACACACTGATTGATTGCTTTTTTGGACTGGTAATATTGTTATTGAATAATGAGGTAGATAGAAGCCTTGAATAGGTAGTGTTCTATCAGACGAATCACCAAACACCGAACTCTTAAAGATAATGATGTTTGAAATTGTGGATAGCATTGAATCATTTAACATGATGGCAAATGTTTTCGACGGAACATGTCATATCAAAGTTGCAGTGTCTCGGAACCATAGCTTTTTATAGTTTCATAGCAGAAAACCAGTCTACTAATGGTTACCTGTTATTGTATCCTATCACATCAATGGGGTAAATGGCATATTGTGAAGCGGAAGAAAAAGAAAAGATATGGAAGTGTTCATGAATCGATAAAGAATATAATGCTGATTTGTCACACATTAACAAAATCTAAGTGTTAATCGGTTAACATACATTTATTCAAATCAATTTATAAATTCATGCAGATTCATCAATGTAAATGCATGAGTGATATCCGTAAGCGTATGGTTAAAATAACCGCTACCAGGCTTTTACGCATATTCACCATATTACTGGTGAGTGTTAAAAACAAGAAATAGCCGCAGCAACGGAAAGTAGCAAAACTTAATTTACCATCTAAACACATTTTCCATTACATACAATTATTAGTGGTTTGCATGAAATGGCTAGTCGTAGTTTGACTCTAGAACTAATCGGCCAAAATGAAATTACTGGTTGCGGATCAAAACTTAGTCATTTTGTGGAACCCAGGAGGCATTTACGCTAAACAAAAAATGTGTTCAACTCTTAAACGTTTGTAAAAAGTTTAATATAACTTGACTTTTCGTATTAACGTGTAATTTTGTTATAAAATTGATTTTTTTACTTGAGTTTTGAATAAAGAATTGTAAGTGGCTGTTACACAAAGAATATTATGAAGACAGGCTATACCATTGGCGGCATGCTGGGTATAAAGACTCAGGTCAGACTCCCATCTCTGTACACTAAAAACTAATAAAACTTAACGTTTTCTAAGCAATTGGAAAAATCTATTAACTATAAAAATTGCATACTTCATGTGCAATGGGATAATCCAAAATACAAAAAAGTGACCTATTCCTGTATAACGGTTATTTGTTTCGCACAATTTTATTATCAAAAAAGTATATTTATGTATAATAAATGCATGACGAAACCGCATATTTTTTAACACAGTACATTAAGTACCCAAGTACTTTTATAGAATTATAGATTAACCCTAGACTACTATAGACAAGAAACCATAACGTTACAATGCCAACATTACCGATTTGTGAAAGACAATTTGCATTGGTACCGTCGTCGTGCGGAGGAAGCTCAATATAATCGAGAATATTGTCGAGCTACATAACACGGTACTACATAACTAGGAACAATGTCTGTTTCCAAGAAAATATTTGCTGTATAATATTGCTGTGCGTATTATTTACTTGATTTAACATAGCGCCTATTGTAGAGTGATAGAGAGCCTTTGAAATTAATTTCGCCAGTTTTTTGCCAGTCAAATTACCCATTACTATACTCTGCCTGATAGTAAGCTAAGCCAATCAATCCAAATACTAAATTACACCATTTCAGAAACTTATACGAGTAAGGGAATTCGTTAATTATAATAAATATAGGTAATTTCTACAGAGGTGGTTCTAATATATTTTTTTAGTCACAGTTGAGGAGCTTAGTCTATGTCTTTATTTATTTACCTATTTATTTTAAAAGCCAACGGCGATACATTAAGTAAATCAATACATTATAAACTGAAAGTAAGGCAAAAAACAGGTTTACCTTTACAATAACAAAAAAATTAACTCGACTAGTGAACGGGCAGTAAATTTTTTAAATAAAAATTACAAACTTTAAGTAGATTTGTTTAAAATGCGTCATATAAAGAAATCGTTTCATCTTTTTCTTGCGGGTAAACATTAGGTACAAATGTTTTCTTCTCTGAACACTAACAGATTGGACTAAGTGGAGGTCTGGACCGGATCATGCTCAAAAATAAAAATGAACTATAGAAAGCACCTACCAACTACCGCATCGGTTGTGATATTTAAGATAATAAAGTGTTCCTTACCCAATAACGGAGTCGTGTACCTACTGTTCAGTGAACGATTAAAAATAACAAGAGAAAGGTACGTGAAATCAAACAAACTGACAACCTAGACTTTAATATTGTGTTAATTCGGATGACTGTTGCCATAATATATATAGGAGAAAGAACGGTTGAAATAGTAATACCACCCTATATATTATTTTGCCATATCATGTACATACCTGCGTGCTACTACCAAAAGTAACAGTCATTTTCTCTGCATAATAATTTATAACTTTCATTTTCTATGATGACATAGAAGTCATTCCTTTATTCGAAAATTTCGTATTTCAAAATCATTTAAAACACTTCGTAATACATTTATTCCATGAATATTCCAATCGTCAGTCTGTGTGGTCTGTAACTCATCAACAACGATCCATAATTATAAAAATAAGATAAAACCCTGGAATACGAAATGAGACGTTCTATTCTAAACTCGTACCATAATTGACAGTTACTAAAATAGTGCCAATTCGTATCTTAGAACAGTGAGTTACAGAACAATGCCTGCGAGCCTGTTTTACTGGGAGAACCTATCTATAGGAAAGTTAGTAGGTAGGTATTTCTATATGGTGTATTCAAGTGTAGTAGGTATTCAAGTGGATAGTATTTTGAACACATTTTAATTAGTACTCATATTTAAGTATATCTCCGTTCTTTCTGAGATTATTAAGCATTCCTTTTATATTAAATTTTGAAAAAAGGATATATCAGAAGTACCCGAAACCGGCAGAATTGCATAACAGTGGTCGAAGCTCGTGAAGTGTGTAGGGATGGGGTAAAATGACGGGCTGTCTTTGCCTACCCCGGAGGACAATAGGTGTGACCGTATGTGTGTATATTTTTGTATCACTTGGTATTTACTTATTTTGTTCATAAAAGTATTATGCCAGCCAAGAAAACTCTTATTTTCACACTGTATTTATAAATTGTTGTACTTAAACTCATCTCTAGTGCGTCTATCATGAGATGCTAGTTTATCTAAATGAATTACTTCAAAAAACGATAATATGGGTTATGAATTCTGAACATTTTATTAATCTGACAAAACTCGTTTGTTAAAATTGTACCAAGTCAAGTTCAAACAAAACATATTAATAAATGCTTATTCATCAACAGTCAGCATAGTACTAATTCAAACAGCTATATGTTGTAGGTACAGGTAGCTAATTTGCTATTTAACCTACTAATAGTAATTAACACACGATAAAAATAAAATCAGGTGTGAGAGCAGACTTTCTCCAGAGCAAAACAATAACAACGCTTCCTTGATGATACCGCGACTTTAATAGCCTCTTGTGTTCACATTTCAGAAATAAATCCACATCTAAAGGTAACATTCCACGGTGCGTAATTATGCACAATTTTTTCACGCACCGATGACAACTACAGACAGCTACGCATCGTGCATCAATTGTTTTCCACTGTGTGTATCGTTCTGTTACTTGATTTTTATAACACACATTTTTTTTATAACGCGTGAGTTAAAATGCTTTGGTGATCCTATAATAATCCGTATAATAATATGTTATAATATAACCTACCTACATTTTTGTTAGAATATTAGACCTTCAGAATCTCTCAGAGCTTTATGAATTTACAGTTACATTTTGAATTTTCACCTGTAAATTGTACTAAATCCGATTTCTTTTTAAGATACGCTTGTCACACACCACTGCTATGAATTTATCTGCGTTTCCACATTTGATACTTACTATACTACAGCGCGTCAATACTGAATGGATTCCTTCCGTACAATCACATACCGTGGAAAGTCAGCTGTATTACATACCAGTTCGACGAAAGATCGCATTAGTACGGATATGTTTAGATGTTCCGATAAAGAGTGTACCGTTTGTACACGTTATCTATGTGATTGTATACTTCGTAAGTATTGTTGAGTTAACAATGGCTAAACAATGTTTATGTGCCATAGTCGTGTTAGTAATGTTGGTTTAGTTTTATGCCCTAATTACGTTGGCGCTTATTAGTTTTATTGTTAGCCTCCTAAACTTAACTACTTAACACTTGTGTAAGAGATAGTATAAGTCGATATACTGCCATAGTTGATTTATCTAACGACTATGGTACTGTAGCAATGTTCTTGCTTCTGCCCTGGGCCTCGATTCTACTGCATAATTGTCAATAATCAACCAAGGTACTACGAATACAAAAGTGACATTTAATTATGGACCCCACTTTCACACATTTACATTGTGTAAAGTGATTGAACGAAAACTACGTAGTAGGGAGCGAGTCTATTGCCACCAATCGGGCACTTTCAACAAACAATGGGTATGCCAAAAATGAATTCCTTACCGAATAAGCAGCAGCTGAATAAAGTGGGAATAAAAATTTTGACCCGATTCCTTGCTATGCGGTGTAAATCGCAAGAAAACTAATTAGGGCCTAGCCGCACAAGCGCTACCAATTAACGTTTTGGAGAGTATCAGACGGACGCATTTAGCCATTTCAATTATTGCTACTGATACGCAAAAGAAGAAGAAGACCTCATTGTTAACCAGGTACACCAACTTGAAGGTGAGCTTTCTCTAATTCATGAAACCTGCTTCAAAATCTGACCAGCAGTTTTGGAGAGTAATGGTAATATGAACTAGAAGGTGAGCTCGCTTTAACTCATGAAAACTGCATCAAAATCTGACCAGTAGTGAAAAATGGCAACATGTATTTGCACAAACAAACATAATCTCACCCCAAACGCATATACCGTCTCCGTTCCGTCGCAGGTAATAGTACTTAGTGTAGCCCATACATCACTAGGTAGGTACCTATACTTATAATATTTACCCTATTAGGTAGTTACTTACCGTCAATACCCAACTCAATCGTTCAATCAATTTACGTTCTAAATGTGGTCTCTCTACTTTTCAACCACTTTGATATCGATCAATTTTGATACGTTATGTACGAATTGGTCTCCATTTGGTCACGTACGGCCCTTGCTGCTATTATAAAATAAACTAGGTTGATATGCTCTCATTGCGCCAATACCAATGAAGGCTATTTTGGCATCGATGTTTTTATATCTTTAATGTGCGCTTGGCTATTGGAGTACAAAATAAAAAAGTCAACGTTATCTTCACATTTTATTAGCAAATGGCAACACACCGTCTACATAGATACCGAACTCGTTGCCCTAACGACCAAAGCCTTAAATATCTTATTCGAAACCTAAAGGACAGTGTCCAACGTGTATAAGCACTTGGCCTGATATGGACATACAATAATTGGGCAAATATGATACAGGTTTGGTAGTTCATATTAGTAAGAAATAAAATAACATCATATGGTTGTATCAGAATTCATCATTTATATTATATATTGACCATAGCTTTTGGTCAATTTTTGTTAATTTAAGATTAGCTGTATTCATTATTTTTTTATTATTCGGATACATAAGTTATTAAAACTTTATTCAGGAATTAGGCAGGTGGATTTACATTATCTTGGTACCATGCCCAGCTCAAAAACCAAATTATTGTCATGACAAGAGCACAGCAACTTACTTAGGTACTATTCTTCGTCCGACAATACAATAACAGCAGTAAACATATTACATAGCACTTGCGGTGCAATCTATTGCCTTATAACAGATGCCAACTCTTGCAAACGGAGGATATCGCCTCTTTGCTTCTATAATGTGACATATCCGAAATTTCGTTTTTTTTTTTATTTGATAATTAAAACCGCCGTGATCGATTTTATTTTCTCAAAAAACGTGGTATTTTTTACGCGGTAAATAGCGAATCTGTGGGCGAAAGAGATAGCGTCATTGTGTCAGATCACAATATGGCACTGTCTCTTACTGCATCAAGGATTTTTGCGAGAACGTAACATAACAGTAACCACTACGCACTTACAGAGGAAGGAGCTCTTGATTTTCTGCGAAAACGTGACATAACGTGTTTATCACGTTTTGATTGTAAAGATAAGTCTTAATTCAATTATGATTTTAAATTTTATAATGTGATATATGGATGTGACACATTATTACTGAAAAATAGTGTGGAATGTTAATTGTTATATACCGTACATGTCACATTGCTGTCGAAAGTATGAATGTTTTATTTGGAGTTAACTTAGGATGTAACGTTGTAGGTGATGAAACTTTTTCCAAATTAAAATTCAAGCGATGGATAATTATAGATGTTTCGTTTTTGAACAAAAACAAATGTTTTTATTTAGGAATATTCTAATATAGTCCGTTGTAAATACTAAAAGTAATAGCCGTTGGTACTTAAATTTTTCAGATGGAATCTAGATGTAAGACAAGTGACAAGTGAATATCATACTTTTTACTATTTGCTGTATCTTAGTTTAATAAGAAACTACTTATCTTAGCAAATATTTAAAATAATAAAACTTATTTTTAGAAAACGACTCTTCATTAAGCGTAGCGGGGGTGATTTTATAAAAATATAGGCTGCTATGAAAACTGATTATTAATATTTGCGCCAAATAATACCAAGACTATCTCTGATTACTGTGTAAGATCATTATTGATTTTTAATTTTGTAATTTTGTCTTAACTTAAAAGTAGATTTATTCTAATTTGATTACCTACTTATTTCCAAAGGACTATTTTGTATTCATGTTTTGACTAAGTCTAGTCCGTTACATTTGTATTACAATATTGGTTGGTTAAGTATTTTTTTAAATTTTGTATTTTGTTTGAAATTGCTAACACTTATGATGCTATTGTCAAGCCCTCTTTAAAAAGTAGGAAGTGTCCAGGTCTCCCTAACACCGCGACGCGTACAATGAAGCAAAGCGCGCCACTAAGAAAGCTGTAGCCAGAGCCAGACGAGACCACTTACAACCTCTCTATGATAAGTTGGAATCGTCTGAGGGGCGCAAGCTTATCTATAAGTTGGCGCGTTCCAGGGTCAAAGCGGCACAGGATATAATTGTCGCGGAGAAAAACAGAACGAAGAATACGCCACTGCACTGTCTGTTTGTAGACATGCAGAAGGATTTCGACTGTGTTCCTCACGCGGTGATCTGGTGGGTACTGCGGATTCTAGAGTTCTATATTGACACTATCTGAAAAATGTACTACAATTCCGGTCCAGACCGCTGTTGGCGACCCAAACCCCCTCCCCATCAACCTCGGAGTACACCAAGGATCTGTTCTTAGCCCGTATCTGCTCAGCGTGGTGGTAGACGCTCTGTCGGACAGCATCAGAAACTCATATGAGCAGCCCCCGTGGGTGTTCATGTATGCTGATGACATCGCCCTGGTGGATTCGCATCTCGCATCCGGGGCCGCCTCCATTTCCATGACATTGCAGACAAAATGCAGGAGAGTCGCCTTCGCTGGTACGGCCATGTTCAGCGACGACCACCCGGCTACGTGGGTAACAGATGTCTGGCCATGACACCTCCACCGGGTCCCGGTAGGAGGAATAGACCCAAGCAGTGCTGGCTTGGCGTCGTAGAGGATGACATGCGTGCCAATGGACTCACCACCATGGATGCGCCAGACCGTGCGAAGTGGATGAGAAAAAGCCGGAAAGCAGACCCCGGACGCCGAGGCGAAGGCTTCGAATATGACCGAGACTAACGCAAGGATGATGATGATGAATGTTATAATTGTTAGATTTTTTAGAAACTATTGCTGCCGAAGACTGATTGTTTTTAGGTATAACTATTTTATATTAACCTAAATATGCTGTAATATAGAAGTCAAATGCGATTTTCATTAGGCCTACCAATTGTGATTATTTATAGTATTAATTCGTTTTAATTTTTATAGAATTAATTATCAAGTGTGGTTTTAGTTTCCCTCTTTCTAATAAAAAAATATTCTCGAAACCAAAAGTTTTTTTTTGAACAATGATTGTTTGTGGCAAAACTCAGTGTCATAAGAAACGTAATATCGTCAACAACGTGACGACTCAGGTTGTAACACTCATAATACTCACTATTTGCAAGAAAAACGTGATATATGTTCCCCTTTTTTTAAATTGATGCTAATTCTACGTTAAAATTTCAAATTGCCAGGGTTTTAAGAACTACTCCGATAGTTTATTTACTATATCAAATAATAAATTAAGGATCGACAGTAAAAAAGTTATTAGTTTTGTCACAGTTTTATTTTGTAAGTTTAAAATCACTCTCCTGTAAAATCACAGTTTTCGAGATAACACATTATAGAAGCAAAGAGGCGATATGTCTTCGTCATTGGAAAAAGTTGATGCCGCTATTTACACATTGTCTCATCGTCATATTCGTGCCAGAATTATCGTTATGAACGGGTTCAAAGTCGGCAGGCTCGCCAGGGTCGGTGATGAAAGATTTATCCGGGTTCATTTTCCAATGAAAAATAAAATCAGCTTTCACGAGAAATAGAATAATGTAAACACAAATCAAGATGACAAACGAATGACATTTTTATAACGGATTTCTTTCTAGTTGCCATATACAAACACAAACTCAATCGATTAAAAATAAATTCGGCTTTGAATCACGTAGAAACAGTTTTAGCTTCATTATTATAAAACAATGATCAAAGACTAGACCATATTAATATATTGTTATTGTTTACTACTTTTCCGTATCTTTATCTACTATTACACAATAAATATCTCCAATATTATGTACGATGAACATTGGCGGTATTAAAACACATTATATATTAACGATACTGAACTTTTTTTAAGAAAAAAAAGCTTCTAGCGATCAAATACTTCTAAATAATACTTCTAGTGATCCCTATCGCTTGAAAACCGGTGATATAAGCAAAATATTGATATCAATGCCGAACGAATGTCTAGAATGGCTATTTTCTATTTTAGTTATATCTTATGTCCTGGCAACTGTTTATTTACTCAAGTAATATTTATTTTTACATTCACTATTTAGTTTAGGTTGACAGTAGAGAATATCTATAGCATTAAGCCCGCCTATACACCTACTTACTTGTGCATTAAGTCTAATAAATAAATAAATAAGCTCATTATTAACCGAGTATACTACATAATTACTGACATATCTCTAGGTTTTCGTAGTCATTCTTAAAAATCTTATATTTGACCGTTGAGTAGAACCGACTTCCACTCCGGCGCGGAAGGCTATTATAATATGAAAATCCTTCACATCACATCGAATCACTTCACGTTCGCATTCGAGTCACATTCGACGCCTATTCAATATCATTTAGTTTATGTATCTTTTTTTTAAGTATCAATTAGTCATAGGTTTCAAATCAATACTTATATCAAGTCAACCTATCAATTCCTTATGAAACTCTGGTGTCCCATACATTACTCTGTATCGATATATTAATATGTCTCAAATAAAAAATCGATTATGATCTTTATTATAACTGACAACATTTTAGCATTGGGAAAAAGAGAAAGATGGTTCCAAGAGTATAGAAATATATATTTCAGTGAGCTAATAGAGTAAATACTAATTATTTAAAGATATATCTTGATACTCCAAGAATTCATGGTTAGTTCGGTAAAAATTGAACATGATTATCGATCAATAGCTACATTTGCGTACATCGTGTCCATGGAAGGCCAGTTTTGGATATAGTCCTTTATTAGTTATTTGCGGGGCATTAAAATATCTAAGCTTAAACAATTTTGAATAATGTAGGTACTAAACTTATATGGGAACCATTGATAAAGTTTTCCGATTTGCAACGCTGAAAACCTTTCAAAGAGTAGCTATATAAGTATTGTAGTTAAATCAATTGTAATTATTATATATTACATATAGATGCGTTCACATGCGTATGTAAGCATCTGCTCTTCTCACGCGTTGATGTCTTTAACACCGAAAATGTGAAATTTATATCTGTTATATCATCAGATAATTGATGTAGATGATGATAATTGATGTTCAAAAATATGAACCTGTTGATAAAATGTGCTTTTCGCACATGACTACATTTAAAAAAAACTTCATTCGCACCGTTATTTGAAAGCCATTCTTCTTTAATTGCAATTTATATTTAAAAGAAATTGCTCTACAGCGATACTTTGAAATCACTTTATTATCAGGTAAAAAACAACCGAAAGAAATATTATAAAACATGTAGTTACCATTAAAGCGTGAACTATACTAATAGGCTATACGCGATTGAATCACAAAAACTACATCTTCATTCGAAATAATAACGGCAACTAAGAAAATAAATAAGACGGCCTCATTGATAATGTGTATAATAATGATATTAAAGAAAAAAACGTATAAGAATAACGAATCAAGTGTAGCGGGGCGCATCCGGCGCGGACGCTGTTGTGATGACGTCACACTGTATCACCGACCCTGCACCATAGATAGTATAAACAGTAGATCGAATACTGACTTAATAAAAAGCTAATTCTTATTATAACCTACTTAAATATTTACAAAGGGTTGCAATAAAGGGTTGCTCTTTACTGAGACTGGGATGAATATCCAAAATGGCATTGTTTGGACACCTCTCGCCATTGGTATGTATAACTTGGTTCATTAAAGAAAGGTTTTATAAATGGCGGACGTTATCACTTCCTCTCGCTCGCACACTAGTACTGTCTATACTCACTCACGCGCGTACCGTCAACACAAAAAAAATATTGATCTTTATTTTCTTCCACGCTCCGTGCTCTTGATGCGATGCATAAAAGAAATGATTCTTAAATGTCGGCTTGTACTTGCGTTAACAGATAGTACACCTAGCATACAAAATTTCATTTTTTTTTTCAGTTTAAAAAAAATGTAAACAAGACCGTTGTTCATAATAATGTTAGTTCTTTATTTTAACCAACATCATGATCTTCCATGATCCTCCTTATAGAATGTGATATACGTTCCTTTTTCAGGATAAAAGGACTCAATGTGCGTTTAAAAGGACTCTATGTGTAAAAGTAGGTACTGTTTCCGATGAAAACAAAAATAGATGCCGTCACGTGTCGCGGGCGAAGCCGCCGGCCGCAGCTAGTTAGAAATTATTACGACCCGGTCTTGTTTTTATTATTATTCATATGAAAAAAAAATATTTGAAATTTTATATGCTAGCTGTACGATCTGTCAACGCAAGTACAAGCCGCCATTTATAAAACCTTTCTTTATTGCACCAGCTTATATGCTAAATTTGACGGAAACGCCGTCACGTATCACCGCAAGATCCGCTCAGAATGTTCAACAAATGTAGCGTAGGCCAAAGGACACTTGAACATATATTGTTACTTGATAAGCGAAACCCGATCGACCGATTAACGCGATCATATGGTAAATACAATAATTTACCTTTTGATTTGCTTGATGCCTAGTGCAACTTGACGTTATATACATATAAACCTTCCTCTTCAATCACTGTATCTATTAAAAAACCCGCATCAAAATCCGTTGCGCGGTTTTATAGATTTAAGCATACAAAGGGACATAAGGACATAGGGATATAGGGACAGAGAACGCGACTTTGTTTTATACTATGTAGTGATATGATCGCGTTAATACCCAGGTAACCCCTAACCTAACCATATATTATACAACACAAAAGTTTAAAAGCGAGCATATTGTTACTTACTATTGTCCCTATGCTACAAATTATTGTTACTAGATAATTTCAAGTCTCTGAAAAAGAATATTTATCTTCAACCAGACCTCTACTCATATTCGCGATTGACAAGAAAATTGATACCCAAATGAAATTATCGCGAGTAAATCATTGCAATATAACCAATCCGCCATGCTTTGTCTAAATAATAAGTATAATAACCGATAAAGTACAGTACTCACAAAAAATCCATATGATTTGCAAATTACTGGGATTAAGTATACGTGAGTGTATCCATAACGGCACCGCAAGATAATGTGAAACAATTTTTTGGAATACTAAGTGGAAACTAACAGTTAATATATAGGAACAGGTACATACATGACGACCTTGTAGCGCAGCGGTAGAGCGTTGGAGTGCTACGTCGGAGGTTCAATTCCCGCTTAGTGCAAACATTTGGATGGATGAATACAACTACTTGTTTCGTGTTTATAATCGTCTGAATCATTTCTATCCGCGTTCCAATATCCATAAGCTAATTGGCTAGCAAGTGTTCTTTATAGACTTCGGTAGCCGATTAACATGAAATAATGAATGAATTTCTGACCTGATAGAGACAGGCATTAAAATTTATGAAAATAGATATTAAATGACTTTGCGTGATGGTTCTAATACCAGCCATTTAAAGTGTAATGATGGTAAGTAGTACCGCAGACAGATTTAATACTTCTAATTCATAGCCTGAGGTAATGAAGTCATTGGGAAATTGCGATTACTCGCTCAGCTAACGCTGGTTTTTATTGTTTGTTTATGATAAACAAATGTGGTCTGTCTGGGCCAGTCTGGGTGGTCAATACATAATTTGTTTCATTAAAATTTATAATCTTTAAAGATTTGATTTGATCCCATACATGCAAATAGTCCTATCGCCATGACTATGCAATACCATGCAAAGTAGAGAAGTAAACAGATTGAGGCAGACCAAGCCCACTCGATGGAAAGTGGTTACCGTGGAATATGGTCATTATAAACACCAGTCGCGTCACACTCGTGCTGTCGAGCCTATAGAAGCCTTCAACATCGTGAGTTCTAGCTACCGTATTGACCGCCGGAAACACTAGCTATAATATAAGTCGCGGTATTCTGTAGAGCGGAAGTACTTCTCCAGTCTGACTGCTTAGTTAAGAACAGGAGATACTGTCGCGTCCCACTTCTGAATATTTTCGTAACAATATTCCTTGGGGAGACAAAGAACTTAATAGCAAAATCAAATCACATACATGTGCTAACTAACCAGCAAGGTTCTAGCACTGACTTTCCTTTCAGTATTGAGTATTTAGACGGCATTTGCTCCCGAATCAGAATAGTCAAAACTCCTCGTGACCCCAGATTAATTTTTACTACTAGGTATAGTTTACCGATTCAGGTTATCATGAAAGTTCACAAAGAGAGACAGTCAAGATTCCTTTGGTATTGTAAACACTGGTCTTGAACATCTTTAGAGAAATCTTAAGTCAAATGAAACAAATGATATAAAAGCGATATACCCAACCAAAGTACTACAGGCGAATAAGATAATATCTACTATCAAATTATGTGTGACGGTCATTATTCATGAGCGTGAGTTCAAGATCATTGTTCGTTAGTTCTCAGCGAATATTAACCCAATAACTGAATGTCCTTTGTGCGCCTCCATTTGTTAAATTCTTTTTGATCGCACATTGCGAACCATTCGCCAGAATATACACTTAATTAACATACACAATACGATAGGTACGGTATGTGGATTAATAAATAAATAATTCTTTTATTAAAACATTCGTTGTCATCATTCTCTGAACGTTTTCCCAACTCAGTTGGGGTCGGCTTTCCAGTCTAACTGTGATGCGGCTGAACTTCGCTATTTTCCGTGAAGCGACTGCCCACAACCAATGGCGATATCGAAGTGAGTGAAGCGGCGATTTGTTGTATGGATTAATAAATGAATGGATTGTGTGAAAGAAAATATTGAAAAGAAGGGAGTGCCTGAGACAATGTTATCTGGCAAGAATGTGTGGAGGAGAATGACACCCCATTTAATTGGGATAAAGGCAGGGAGATCACGATGATGATGATGATGGATTTAAAGTTAATAATTATTTTATTTGATATTGATCGAATGGTATAATTGGCAGACAGTGGGGTGATATGCTAGTTAGTCAACATAGGGAACCATACAATATTTTTCCTTATTCGATGTGACCTTCTTATCCGCTGTTCGCTAACAATTTTTACAATTTATAGCCAAGTAAACCTATGTTTCAAAAATTGAATTGTCCATTTTCAAGCCGAGTTATAGCTACGTACTATCTATAGCATATAAGCTTTACATTAAGCTTATAATATACAAATCTTCGATATTGTATAGCTATTGGTTTAAAAAAATCTGTGAAAAAACGCTTTACAAAATCAAAGCTCGCTCCTGATACGCCATGCAACGCCGACGTGCCCAAGGAAAATAACAGATAGATACGTATTATTACAAAACTTCAGTTTCGTAAGTAAATAATCGAAATTCAATATTATTTAATTGCTTTTATAATGACTAATTACTTTAGTATGTTAGTTAATGAACTGTAAATTGCGGTTGATTTTATCGTCTATTAAATTTGATAACTGCACATTTACAGGTTTCCATTGGATTATGCTATCAAAGTAATTAAAGATTATAACACGTCATAAATATAACGTGAATAGTCTTTTGTTTACTGTCTACGAGTTTTAATTATCGCATTGTGATAACACTCACTCAGAAACTAGACTACAATAAACTCAAAACAAAGTAATTATACTAGTTTTTATGGTATTATGAAATATATGCATTTATTACCAATATTATTTAAGCAAACATATGTACATGCGACGTCAACGGAGAGTTTACAGAGGTGTTTTTAAAAATGTTGTATCAAATATTTATTTACAGACAAATTAAATTACTATTAGGTACATTTTTATAAAATGAAAAAAATAATTTTGAATATCTTGGTATACACACACAAATGGAGGCATTTTAAAAATGTACAAATTGACCTTATATAATCTATATAGGTATACATATTTAAAAAAAATCAAATTAATCGTATTGTAAGTAACGTAAAGTCATTGATATTTAACTTTACATTCTTTATTCGTTAGAATGGGATCAATAACCGTAACATTGTCTGGAAGACAGGTGGTTCTGTTTGCAGAAGACTTTTAAGGACAAATACAACTAGTAGACACAAGTGACAGTAACCGGTAATGTAAACATTTATATATAGTACGTCTACCCTAACTCTAAAATATACAGTAGCTATATTTTAACTTGCCGTAAATGCCCTGTATACATCATGATAGCATAATATCAAGAAATAACAAGTGCTACTTAAGCTAGCAAAACATGTGCCCCACGAAACCGAGCTTAATGGCCTCTATGACTTGAAACACGACTAAATGCTTGAGTAGTGGAAGTGACCAGTACTGGTCAATCGATGACTTTTGTGCCATACATAGGTATGTTAGCTTTCACAGGTGTGCCGTCACCATTATAAGGGCGGGTTTTCTCAAGAAAGTATATAATACCAGTATAATCTTTATTCATTGCACACTTATAGGGCAGGTGTCCTGACATGCATCGAATTTTCGTCAATTTAGTTTTTTTACTTCATTCTGTAAACGGTGGTGGATGACAAAATGATCCGCGCCTGAACCACACCCGCAGTGTGTCTAATCGCGCTTTCGTGCCAAAATTGCCGTCAGAAGAGGCCTGCGATCGTGGGTCCGACCCCAGTCCATATCGCACTAGCTCTGTTGCTCACTGTGCACCTACACTTATCCCACTTCTGTATAGCATCAGAAAACGCTATTAATCTAGCCAACTATTGGGCCAACTAAAAAACTTAAGAATCTGCCATATATGCCAGATTTACTCCAGCCATTGACTCGAAGAAGAAGAAACCAAAAAACAACAACATAAATGAATAGCGCCTAAAACCAGATATAGTCTGAAAAAATTAACAAACACCAAGATTAAAAAGCTCGCAAGTTGATTAAAAATAGACACAATATTATCATACTCGAAAGCCTTAGTCGCCGTGCAAAATATATGCGAGTCTTTACTGTATAAAAAATCAATGTAGCAATGTTTGCACCAACATTCTTGGCCTGGCCTGGAGCATTAAACTGAGAAATTCATAATGCATTCACGATGCTAATTGATACTGCTTGTCTCATGTGGATTTCTTGAGACTTTTGCGAACTATTCGATATTACTTACTTATTATTACTACTTACTTAACTTCACAGACAAAGTAAAGTAGAAGATCATTATATAGATCAAGAACCAATGTACTAAATGCTATTTTCTTTTCACAACAACTTTGGAACTTGTAGTCTGTTCTTACACACACCTAGTTATTAATGGTTTAACTTTATCATTTTCACAGAAGCAACTGCCCTCTGAACTCCTAATCCCGAGAGGAGAGCATTCGCCGTAGCTCATTGGTCAATCATCAGTATACTTTTGTAGGTAAGGTTGTCGTAAGCACCGAATACCAGATTAGTTTTGCACATTTTCATTCAAAATACCTATTAGTTAAATTTATTAATACCTATATATTTTTTATTATAATTAATAAATTTCTTATCAGTATTTTTCTTATTATGGTATGCTTATCATACCAGAACTTAAAACATGTAATATCTATGCCAATTTTATGAAAACTAGCTAACCCGCCCCGGCTTACATTTGACTCTCGTGGCACTTAACTGACTAATTTTCAAATAATCTGTCGGATTTGTTGACATTTATGATTACTACTCCGCTCCCTTGGATAGTGGCGTGATGCTATATGGTCTATAATCTACCTCGATAAATGGACTATTTATCCCAAAAAGAGTTCTTTAATTCGAATCAGTAGTTTCTGAGGTTTACGCGTTCAAACTTACAACTAAACTCTTCAGAGTAAGATATACATGTATTAATATTAGCAGTATAAATTAAGAAACATAAATCATCTAATTACTATTATGAAATGGCTACTCGAAAATATCTAAAACGAGATTAGAAACTGGAATATTAATTATTTAAAGCATCGAAAGTGATATTCTGCACTAAATGGAGAGTTGCAAAACGAGTTATACAATTGCAAAAAAAGTTTTGTATAATTCAAGTTGACGTTTATGGATTACGATGTAGAAAAAAGTAGTGTAACCCCATAAATAAGCACATGTAAGGATACATGTTTGTTAATGATTAGTGACTTTTCACTTTTAGTTATTAGCGTTACAACTGACATGATAAAATACAATGACTTCAATGAGGTAACGCCATTTTTTTCGTTTCATATTGTTCATATAGTTTGACGACCTTCGTGGCGTGGCGGTAGTGAATGGGTCGATTCCTGCTCAGTGCATTTATTTGTGTCCATGAATATGAATATCTGCATTGGTCTGGGTGTTTCTGTGTATAGTATGTATGTATTTACAAAAAAAAAAAATCTAAATATGTTTATCCGCATTCTAGATCCTATAATACAAGCTAGTTAAGCTATGCTTACCATGAGTTTAGGTGACGTTGTGTAAATTGCCCTAGAATATTTATATATAGAATATTTATATATAGTAGCCTTATGGTAGGCTCACTGCCTGTACAAACTAAGAGCTATGAGTATGTCTTGTGTTTACCATACCTTGTCTCATGTTTTTGAAAATCATCTTCGTTTTATTTTTCTAAATTATATTATAGTGCTGATTTTTTGTGATTATGTTTTACCCTAAAACAGTTGTAGAGCTTTCTGTATAAGGCGGTACCATAATGATGTTGAAAGTTACAATTTTGTTTCTCATAAGGACTTAAGAACTATTTGAGCTTCGTGAGTGCCAACAACATTATTTTAAAAATTTGTGCGTGCCTCAAAATTCCCATAATACACTTCAGATAATCGTCAAATTTATGCTTTTTATATCTGACAATACAATGGAGTTAACAAAAAATCAGTAATTGTGATTCAAAGAGAATTAAGGAAATGTTTTTTTGCCACCTCCGTATATAACCAAAAAAAGTGTAGACTGTACATTACAGTAATGACATTTTAATGGACTGCAATATTTTTAAAACATGGCTAATATTACATCATAGGATGAAAATTGTTACCTTTTTGCTATATTGTTATATAGATATATAGATGTCACCCGCGTACGGTGCAGAATATTCCATCAAGAACCAAGCGGTTCGGTGAGTCTTTTCTCTGCCGCACCATTAAGTCCTGGAATTCTTTACCGGCGCACGTGTCTCCTTCATCCTACAGTCTCGGGTCCTTTAAGCGGGGCGTGAAAAAGCATCTGATGAGGCCGTCAAGCTTAGCGCCACCATTGTAGCACTGAACGTGTTTGCAATGGTGTAACTCTTTCATGAGACTTTGCCTTCAGCTTAACATCAGGCGAGGTGAAGTCAAATTAACGTGCCATAATTAAAGAAAAAATGTTTAAATTTTCTTGACAGTTCTTATACAGGCGTACGTATGATATCTTATCGATAGGATGAAAACGCGAGGCTCAGGTAACCACGTTAGCATAGAATGTGTAATCAGAGATAAGGGCTCTTGCTAGGCAAGGTCTTATCGCTCAGAGATTTTCCCATGGACGTCCTTCCTAGTTTACACCCGGATACTATTCAACAAGTGTCCATGACGGAATACCGTTTGACTTTAGTTGACTCAATTCCGATAACCACTTTACGCCTTGGTGAATCGCTATCCGTGGCAGTGTTTACACGCCATAATCCCACGAAGTGATGAGCCATTTACTATCCATTAAAGCATGCTTACTGGAAACCATTGTGGCATAAAAAAAGTAATTAAAAGTATGAGCAAGGTCAAGAGCATTGTATTTTGCACAGTACTTTAAACAAAGACAATAAGTTTGTTTTGGTTAACGAAAATTACCTCACCTTTCATTACTTGGCAGTTTGGGACTAAAAAACTAATAGATTAGCGAATAGTGGTGTTAATTGATCTGATTGAAAAAAAATCGGTTAATATGCCCAAAGAACGCTTTACTTTCTTTGAAAATATAACGTATATATATATAGAGTATCCTGAATGTTTTTTTTTGTAAGTAATGTAACCTACTTCTAAAAACAAAAAACGGAACGTAGTTATATTTAAAGGGATAAATAACTTAAATTATCATTGTAATACAAAAAAAATTATTAACAGTATCTCTTATCTCTTAATTCGAAAGACTGATTCGGAAATAAACTCTCCCTTTAAAAATGAAACCACTTTTTATATTTTATGAATTCTATCATGATATATTTGTTATTATTTACTTTTAGTTGTCATAGTTCGGGTACTATGACATAACTTGCACTTCAAACTATGTATACTTCGCGAAAGAAGCTGCTGAAAAGTAGCCTAAACAGAGTAATAAAAAAAAATAACAAATAGTGGTATAAAGTGCTTTCATTTCAATGTGTGACATTCGCGTAATCTTCAGAAATATCTCTCAATCTAAACATGTTTAATATTTTTGCTGCTAACCGTACGCACCTCTACAAGAGAGTGTAGTAAGGGTTAGATAGGTTACCTCGATATCCGGTCAGAGCTAACGAGCTAAAGGCAGAGACCCTTTACCCACGGGAAAACAGATCTAGAACACTGATGGTATTAACAACGCCATGTGGAATAGCAAGGTTCCTTGTCACAAGTCATTTAGTAAAAATATAATACCCTCTGCAATGATATTATCGAAATGCTTGAGGCCTGCTTTTGTATAGGTACTTATTTTTATTTCTGAGATTCAGAACTTATAACCTGAGATACGACGAGGCTACTAATTTTGACAGAAGAAGCTTTAATGTTGAAAGCGTGGACGAATTTTCGAACTTAGGGGCTTTTACTGCTGAGGCGATAGAATAAGGAATTCCTTTGCTTCTAGATAGAAAAGATATACACTTGTATCTTTAGGTGTATCTATTTCTGAGGAAGAAACAGGTTATGTGATATTTTAAGTGCTTTCTAAATTTGACCAGCCCACATAGATTTATCATTATGCATCGACAAACACGAAATAATTTTTTTTTTTTATTTTTTTTTTTTTTTTATCCTTGGCACATCAATTTGACTTCACCTCGCCTGAAGTTAAGCTGAAGGCAAAGTCCCATGAAAGAGGGTCACCATTGCAAACACGTTCAGTGCTACAATGGTGGCGCTCAGCTTGACGGCCTCATCAGATGCTTTTTCACGCCCCGCTTAAAGGACCCGGGACTGTAGGAAGAAGGAAACACGTGCGCCGGCAAGGAATTCCAGGACTTAATGGTACGGCAGAGAAAAGACTCACCGAACCGCTTGGTTCTTGATGGAATATTCTGTACCGTATGCGAGTGACACCTAAGCCCTGCACGCGTTGTCCTGTGTAGGAAAGGGGAGGGTGGGATTAATTGGAAATTATATTAATTATATTTATTAAAAAAAACCGATGTGAACACAAGCACGCGTGGTAATGAAATTATGGCATTCGACACAAAGGCCTTTAATATTGTGTATCGGTGTAATGGGAACACAAGGTTATACTCGGAGTTCCAGTGAAATCCACTGGAACACCAGTGGGTAAAATAGACTAATAAAGTTTTACATATTTAGTACTATATATTAAATAGATCGGGTACTACTATGATAAACATTTGAAGAGGGCCATGTCAAGCAGTGGACTGCAAGTGGTCAATAAATTGATTGATGTCTATCATTCAGAGTATAAGTTAAAGTGTTATCCAGATATTAAGTTAGCCTTATTTTTAAACGATCGTTCTGTTTAAAATAACGTGAATGCAACGCAAATTTGCACATGAATAAGGAGACTGGGTAATTTGAGAAAGATTTTTATTACATCACTTTGCAAACGGGTTCATAAAAGAATCACCCGTTTTTCATTTCGCTAACGTAAACAACGTCAAAAGCTGGGCAATAACCATCACTCTTAATTAAATTTCTAATAAGGAAGTGCAGGGCACCGCTGTAATAAGAATCCCTGTAAAAACATGATACAAAGTTTTGTTTGTTTATTTTATGTAGTTTCATTATCACGTTTTTGCACTACATCGATGAGTTTAATGATTATTACAGCTATCCAACATAAATTGTAAGAAGTAACAGGAAGGACATTCTTTCGTAATTGTGGACAGGGCGCCGAGATGTGAATAAAAAAGATTCTTGGAACCGGTGTCTTTAATGCCTACATGTGTTTCTAACAAGTACATTGTATAAGTACGGTCAGTAATGATAGTACTTGATAAGATATAGAAGGCGTTACATGGCGACAATTAGTAATATTTTACTATTGCAATCGTTGGGATTGTTAAACCGTGCTTGAGCGGCACAGTGCCGTGTTCAAACATGAATCTAAAACCTCTTCTATTTCTACATGCTTGAGTTTTACCTCACTGGAGCTAATGGCGAAATGAATATGTCAAACTCAACAGAATAACTGTGTGACCGGGAGACCATATGTGCCTTAGCTACTCAGATTCCGGTTAACCATAGCCAACAACAAAAGCGAGTGGCAAACCTGATGTATTGTTGCACCAGGGACTGCAGTGGAAAGCTTCCCCCACAGATTACAATTGGCAATGATTAACAGTTTCAGTAATATTTCGTTACAATCACAGAAACCGAAGATTATAATTTTACACACCCAACGTCATAAATTTAAACGTTAAGTGAGTGAAGTCGCATGCGAAATCTAGCTAGAAACTATTACAAGTTAAGAACAGTATTACGCGGCCAAGTTCACGGTAATGACATTTAAAAGGCGTGACTAGATGCAGTCTGAACTGTTCTGAGCGCGGATGCCGGAGGTTATTTCAGAGAGAATACGAGTACGAAATCGTGTAGTCGCTAACTTATTCGTAGACCCTGGCCATGCGCTATTTACCAGTGCTAATATTAGAAATCGTGAACGCTGTAACATCTTTGGGTCCATATCCAACCAATCAACCAATCATAAGGCTGTATGGGGTCAAACTTGGGTCGAAAAAAATCTAAGAACTTTTTGGTAAAACAAACCTTACCGCTACCGCTACACCTATTAATCTCAGGTAAGGAACCTGCGAGCGGCGGACTTAATGATATGGGCATTTTCTACCAGTCAACTTAAGGTGAGGCAGAGATTGATCAAGGTAGGTGGTTGAAGTGTTGTGATGAGATTACATTATGGTATAATTAGTAGATAGACATAAAGTAAATATAATAATACCCTTAAATAGTAAAAATATAAACTTTCATAAATATGTATATATCAAATATCTTATACCGTATACCTAGGTATATATATATAGTAATCTTCTTCTGCCGAGTCGACGACGGCATTTGCTTGAGTTGCCATCGTGGTGTAGTAATTGGCAGCGCCACAACTTACGGAAAGGGCCCGAGCATAGGTTTCGCTCATCGGGAAGGTTTACTACGTACTCTCCGTTCCAAGAGCAATAATTATAATAGCATATAGCGCACGTCCAAAATATTCAATACAAGCCAAATCAAGAGTAAAAGAGTAGAGTTCGGGCTCCAAGTATAAGTTTTGGATGCAATCGGGATTAAAGCTGTGCTAGTGCTTATGATTTTAGTATATGGTTAAACCCTGGTCCTAACAGCTTCCAGTGCTAATTCAACAAAATGTCTTTCAAATCGTGAACGTGGTAACAATGTTTATCGCAAACTTCTTAATCTATGATCTAGAGAACTGTACTTTGTGATTCCATCTTTGTATCTTTCTTGTACCTTGGTGTAAACGAGTACGCATAGTTTGTTAGTTAATCCATTGTTTTTCTATTAATTAGCATCAAATACGAGGTAATTAAGTGGTATTCTAGTTCACTGCTTACTACACCATTGATTTTAAGGAGTACCTGCTTAACAAATTTAGATCAAGTATAAGGCTGCGTTTCCACTGAGGCGGAGTGGAGCGGTGTAGAGAAATATTAACCAATAGCATTGCATAAAGCTTCGCTCCAGCAGCTGAGCGGAGTTTTTTATACAATCCGATTTGTTAATCTTTCTCCTCTACGCCCCGCTCCGTGTCAATGGAAACGCAGCCTTAACTTTTTGAAATCTTAATAAATTTATTAACTCGTCAACATTTAAAATAAAGTAACCTTAATATAAACAGTCACTAAAATAATTAAGTGATAATAGAATTACCCGCCCCTGATCGCTCCCGGTGCAAAGGTGCCCATCACACTTTTCACGCTGGATTGCGACAGCTATATAGTTCTTTGACCGATATAGTTATTTGACTTTAATAATAATAATTACATGAATAATTACAATTATAATTAATCATTTTTTAACAAACATATATAAAAATGATTGTCGTGTCATTGTAACCAATAGTTCGTATAATTGTTGGAAGATCGCTTCCACTAACGTCCCAAGATGATAATATAGGAAAATATAGAACGCTTCAGATGTGAATCCATGGCTCAGCAGTTAGAGCATTCTCTCTGTAAGAGAAAGATCGCTGGTTCAATTACTGAGCACTAATGATTTAAACAGTTAAAAGTTAGCATACTAATTGCTTAAAGTTGATTACAACCAAATTATGTTGGTTGGTGATTTTTACCTAACAAAATACCGGTTAACTCGTTAATTTGTTCGATTATTCTTTGTCACTTGTCAAAGTCGCGAAAGTAACAGCTCTCGAAATGCCCTGGACTTAGGTTACACAACGTCGTGTCACTGCAGTGTCCATTACGTGGAAGAAAGCTGATATGATTGGGTTAATTGGAGATCTTCAAACCATCACAGTCCGACAGACAAGCCGAGCAGAAGGAATTGATTAAACTGGTACACAATATAGAAATATTCACTGTTACACACATTCACAGTGAATATGAAAATGACCATGTCAATCCAAAAAAAAAAATATATAAAAATAACAGTATTTTTTATTACTTAACAAATAAGACGTAAGTATGTGTCATAATATTTCTCTTTGATCATAATATGTGAGCATCTTACACAATCGAATGTTATTGTTAATTTGGCCCGCTTCTAATTCGATTGTTAACTAAACAATGTAGTTATATAAAATCAAAATTCATTCACATTTTTATGGAAAGTAGCATGTGTAGCTTTGTTACGATTTTGGGAAAGTAGACTAATATGGACTATTGGAATGTGAAAATATTTAATTCTACACATAGTAGATTTTTTTTGTGATCTCCTAATTTGTATAGTTTTTAATGGGTGTCTCTAACACAGTAACAAGGCAGCGGCATATCAAAAAAAATGTAAAGTAATATCAGATGGTTCACTATTTCACTTCCTCTCGAGCGACTGCTACATTTTCTTATTTAATTATTCACGCAGCTTAGATGGGTTGTTGGAATTAACATTCATCTTTATTTTCTTTCGATATCTCGTCGGATGACACCAAATTGGCAAAAGTGAACTGATCCATTACTGGTGATAGATCTTTTCATTAGTGAATTCAATCGGCCTCAGCCTCAGCATGGTGGATATCGACTAAATCGAGACTTCTATTCGACCATTGAAATAGCTGAAAAAGATGTCATGTGACCAAACGTCACGGAGGTAGGACACGACGGTATCTCCCGTCCGAAATGAGCTGTCCAACTGGGAAAGTACCTCCGCCCTACAGAAGACCGCGGTCATAATAACCATCATGTTGTGTTCCCGCCGGTAAGTAGGGCACTGTACCCCTCCTTCCCCTTTCCCTTCAGGGTGGGCAGCGCGTCTGTGACACCCTCAGTGTTGCACACGTTCATAGGCCACGGTGGCCGCTTTCCATCAGGTGGGCCGTGTGCTTGTCTGCCACCTACGTAGTATAAAAAAAAAAAATTGACGTTTTCGTCGCCAAGTTGCAGATGACGAAATTAAACAAAAAATAAACCTCTGATACCTATTAGTTTTAGATTAATCACTGTTTTAGCTGACAACTATAACAAATTACGTAATTTAATAAATTTTCAGGTATTGGAACCTAAAAAACTTTACACAGTCATAGAATTAAATATCTTTGAGTAGAAACACATTCCCTCAGCTTCAAATACGTCTAACATTCGTAGTTACTTTGTATGCAAGGTTAATCGCATCTAATATAGCTGAGTGGTGCACTGGCCATGTACAGACTGCCCTCAGGTTGCCGGCTGATACAATGGTACCGCCACAGTCGCGGGAACGATAAAGGAGTCACGACAAAACTTCCGGGACCCCGGGGCGCGACTTTAGTGCCGGCCAGTTAAACGGGTCAATGAACTCGGCTTAAATAATGAAATGTTGGTGCGGGGTTGTATGAAAAGGATATTTAACAGAAATGTTTTATAAGCATAAAGGTAAAACATCAGTGCAAAGAAACAATTAGGTACTTGGCGCAACGTTACTTTGCTTCGTAACTTTAGTGAGTTGAAGTTACATTGGGTATCACCAAGATGAGAGATAAAATTCAAACCATTGCTGTGTTTCGTTCGTTCTGTGGGTTACCCAATGTCTTATAATGTCAATCGGTGTTTTATCACAGCTATTTGCTAATGAGAATTTCCTGGTACAAAACTCATATACCGCTTTGCCTGACTCGGAAATCGAAAGTCCAAATCAAAAGGTCTTAATTTAATTCTCTATAGACCGTTATAATAGTATTACAAAACGTCAAGTAGATTATCTGGTCCATTAAAAATGTCTCCACCACGGTGATATCTCGCTAAACTCGGAAATCGAAAGTCAAAATCAAAAGGTCTAAATTTTATTCTGCATAGACCGTTATAATGGTACTTACAAAACGTTAACTAGACTAGCTTCTTCACTAAACTGTGCAACACTGCTGTGATGGATATTTTAGTATAGTTTTACGTGTTTGTAATGGTGACCCTCGTTCCTCGCTCCCCTCGACTTGAGCCTACCATCAGGTGGGCTGAAGTCAAATTGACGTGTCCTAAATAAATAAAAAAAGTTTCAAGTTCAAGTTCAATGCGGCATCGACATTAGAAAATTTTTGGGGGAACCATCCATACCTGAGTTTATTTATTGCTGATTTTAAAGTAAGAACTAACCTAGCTACTATAGGTACCAATGAATAACACAAGTTTACTTTGACCGAAACATCAAGGTCCAAGTAGGTTACCTAAAATATTTAACATATTAGATATATTTGAAGGGTTAATTATACATAAATTAATTACTTAAATCACGCGAGAAAATAAAAAGTTTAAAACACTTCATAGTTAAATTAGTAAAACGCGTGTTAAATTTACACGCTCATAGACATAACTCAAATCATTTATGGTCATAATGCGTGTAATGTATTTTTTTTAATAAAAATGTATGAATGCTCTATGGCGTGTTGTATTAAAAGCCAAGAAAGTAGTCAAAGTCAATGCATAATAAGGCATAGCATTTAAATACAGTGTTCCCACTGTTTTGATAATTGACTATAATTTCATGCGGATGGTAAATCCATTGTTATTAAGCTTTCAAGTTTTCTGTTAGCAATATGTTAAACAGTTTTCCCCCTTTGTTCTGATCACTCGTTGTTGATAAATTATTATGATCTTTTTTTTTATTGAAATCATTAGTCACTTTGTTTGCATCTACTAAAATATTATCGTTGTAGCGAGGTAAAGTGGTCACACACTTGACAATAATATAATGTTTTGGAAGACTTGTGTAATTTTTCACTAATGTGTATTAGTGAAATTAACACAAGTCTTTAGCCCAGATTTGCGCAGTTTTTTTTTTTATACTACGTAGGTGGCAGACAAGCACACGGCCCACCTGATGGAAAGCGGCCACCGTGGCCTATGAACGTGTGCAACACTAAGGGTGTCACACACGCGCTGCCCACCCTGAAGGGAAAAGGGGAGAGCTGGGAAGGGGTGGGGAGAGCTGGGAAGGGGTGGGGAGGCTAGGAAGGGGAGGGGAAGGAGGGGTACAGTGAGCTCTGGCTACCCTACTTACCGGCGGGAACACAACACGATGGTTATTATGACCGTGGTCTTCTGTAGGGCAGAGGTAATTCCCCAGTCGGACAGCTCATTTCGGACGGGAGATACCGTCGTGTCCTACCTCCGTTAGTTATACTTGAACATGTATCTATGGCTATTGGCTACCATCAGAGTTATTGTGAATTAATTGATAACTGCCGACTGGTTTGGTCGATAAAAATTTAAATCAGTTTAAATATATTTAGCCCCATAAATTGACTACATTTAACTGGATGGCAATAAGCTAGGGTGAAGTCCATTTGGACCCTCATAATGTATAAATTAAAATAAGACTTAAACATTTTAGAAAAAAATACCCTAAAAGAGCGCAAAAGATTTAAAATAAACAATTCAAGCGTTGTGGTGTCGCAGGTCCTCTAGCTGGTTAAGCTCTCACACTTGTTTACGAAACGATCCAAATTCCTATACCACTAGTTCCTATACCTATATCTACTATAAGTTTTTTAATCATATTGATACAATAAGGGAGATTAATAAAGGATATTTTAAACAAGCAAATAAAGTTTAATACATTAAAAAATTACAAAGTGTAATAATCTAAATAATTATTATTTTAATCCACTCCTCATTAATGTGTTAAACAGTTATGATATCATAATTAGACGAGGCAAACTACGCTTATGGATAGCTTTGAAGGAAATTATAAAACGATATTATCAACTAGGTTGTATCTTTTCATTGCTTCATTGCATAACAAAGACACTGTCGTTTTTAAGAACACTATAATGGCATTCAAATTAGCATGTTTCCTTCGTCCGGTGTTTCATATTTTGTTATTTAACACTTATGTGTAGGTACATAGTCTAGATATATCTATGCATCGGTAATTTACGCTAACCGAAAGCAATAATTTTAGTATTCATCTATTCAAAGAGTTAGTCAGTTACATCCCACACTCACCATCATATAATCACTCATTTGAATTATTGATATTCATACATTCAATGATTACGAGTCACCTCGGTAGTCGGTACTTTAATAGAAAACTATATTGAGTCTATTACATTCATAATCTTCTAAAGAAACCGCTCCGATTCTAACCTTTCTAGAGTACGTCTTTTATTTTGTACGAGATTATTCATTATAAGTAGTAATCATATAGTAGATAGTTACCTACGTACCTATAAATGCACTATATCTGTTATAATTTTATTAGGATTGGTTGAGAAAAATGCGTGAAATAGTAGGTACACTTGCTTAGAAAAAATTAAAACACCAATAGTCTAACCCCACTACTCATTGATGTGTACACTATTGAATACGATATTATTATATTTAGGTAAATTCTAGTTTTACCTAAATTTAATATTGTATATACCTACAATACAAGTTAACGTCCAGTGAAGCCGGGAAACAGGCTTATATATTATCTCAATAATTTTCTCAGGAACTCTAGAAGTTTCAGGACGATAAGTAATTACCTAAGTTTGCTATTCATCGACACATAACTTAATCACTTCGTTATTCTGAATTTATTCTTAATTATAAGTCGCATACAAAATAAGCTATGGCAATAATATAACAAATGTCTGTCGTTACGTATGTTTCCGTGCAAAACCGGGACACGGCGGCTGATAGTAATAAATAAGTGTATTATATGATTTGACACTGATCCATAGGTCGTCGGGCTTTTACATTTATATTATTATTATTGTATACTGTTGCTAATAGTACAAGATCCAAACCTACAACGACCTACAACGACGAAATATGTTAAAAATAGTTTGCTTTAAAAAATCCTGGACAGACAATTGAGATATTTAAGAAAAAGATTTTCAAATAAACGTTGCAACATCAAGATAATAAAAAAAAATTTTATTGTCTCTCCAGGATTTTTAGGCAACCTATCCTTAACATATTTTCTAATATACTAAATTTGTTTTATGTTTTTATCGCTGTAGGTTCGGATCTTAGACTATAATACCTTGACATAAGCACATTGAAAATACACCTATTTGACCCAATTAACAAAAAAATGTTTATAAAATATATACTTGGTGAATTTAAAATTCATATTTTATATAAATTTTGGAAAATACATTTATTATTAAAGAGTACGATAAATCTACCTTTCGAAAATTTCTTCGCTTTTTATTGCACCTGAATCGTATGTTTCTTTCTATTACAACTTTTTGTCAAAAATAAACTCATCGGTAGTACTCGTAGTTAGACAGTTATAGTGTGAGGATTCGAAATGATTATATAAAGTGAAATACGGTTGTTATCATCAGTATCAAAGTGCTACACAAAAATTTTACAGTGACTATTACAAAAGAAAGCACTGAAAAGCATTCTTGCAAAACATTTTTCTATTTCTAAAAGAGCAAAAACCGCAACAAAGAAAATTTATTTCCCGTTATCACGTTACCAACGATGCAAAATTGTACATTTTTGTTCATCATACAAAAATTGTTCTTTGTGTAGTTTTTTCATTTCACACAACTAGTTAGGGAGTCAGTATTTTAGTCACAGCTGTGTCCTAAATAAATACTTACGATGTTATACCTACAGTTACAAATGGATTGCTAAATAAAACATGTTTTACCTACATAATAGACTGTTTTCAATAAAGTCCAACCCTATCTGCATTCTCATCTCTACACTTAATTAACTGCGAATCCCAGAATAAAACATGGAATGAAAATTAAGTAGCGACGAATACGCGGAGTTAATTTATATTTATAGTACTGAGGTAATCAACAAGATTAGGTACAACCCATCTTATGGGAAGTGGTCACCATATTTTACATCATTTTTTACTAAGAATCTATTCACTTCTATAGATATGAAGGTGAAATGAGGAGAAAAGAATGGATGTTCCCTGTACACCTGGTAAATGAGAGAAAAGTCCGTTTTGTTTTTTTTTATCTTTGCATTTATAATTACCAATAAGGTTGGTGTTCTAGTTTCCTATCTATCGAGCTATTGTGGTTTTAATTATTTAATTGGTATAGTTTACTCGTTGGAAATAATATTTGTCAACGACTTCCTAGATATGACAACTTTGACGACAGCCAGGCAATTGTGTTTTTATTCATATTTCCTATTAATATCACATTATGTGCGACCTATTATCAGAATATTGTAAAGCATAACGTTTCCGGTGGACCTTTATATTATGCTTCCATTAGTTTGATGTGTAGGTGAGTATATCTATATGTAATGGACTTTTTTTAAATTAATATTTGTATTCACATATAGGTGGAATCATTTGAATGTACGTACAACACTACTATAGATAATATGAATACCTTAAAAGAACTAAGCTTTTTGAACATACCTAAGCTTCCAACTGCCTCGTGGTTTTAATATGGAAGACGTCGATAAGTATAGAAAAGCGACCAAGAATGATGGAGTGTGTGGACAAAAAGACGTGTGGAATAAGAATGTGAACAAGCCTCACCTAAAACACGAATCCTTTAACACATCATAGCTCATAAGAGTCTTCAAGTCTTGTTATTTTTTAACAGTCAGTCAGTCTATAGGAAGCTTGTCTATATCTTGACCTCTCTAAAACTAGTCTTATCTAATGTGTGTAAAGAAGACCCAGTAAGTGTTACCAGTTATGTTAACACTAAATACCGCAGTTTTACCTACTACGTAAAAATTGTCTCATTGTATGTAACCTCTCGTTATATAACATGAACAGCTGCAGCAATATTTTTATTAGAAATCGAGTATTAAGGAAGTTACCCTTACATCCTCAGCTATGCACATACCGTGGTAAATGGAGACCGGTGATTACGAAACTCATATATTTTTTGCCACGCTTCTCGTTTTGCGTTAACAAATTCCCTGTGTATTGCTTGTCTACTACTGGACATCTATTAATATGATATAATAGTCCTTACGTAATAGATTCCTCACGGTCTACACGGGTTAGTTTATGCAACACGACGTCGATAAATTCGCTATTATACAGGAATTTTTGTAACCGTTCTCCTTTGGGAAGAAAGCCCGTATTCCATCAGTCCTACATTGATATATATGTGTTGTCGTGATGACGTTACCTACGATAGAAGATGACTTTCCACCAGAGCAGAGGGGCAAGACGAGACGAGCCGTGGAGAGAATTGAAATTTGTATTTCAAAGTTTCAATCCTCTCCCAACCCATCTTTGATAGAAACAGGGTGGATAGACGAGATATACAAGGCGCTAATTGAAATATTTGTTCGTGTAAAATGTACGGTATTGCTTCAAAGATAGAGTATAAAATTAACTTTGCTACAGAAATACACTTCTCGCGAGAGACTTAGGTGATTTTCCACCAGAGTGGCGAGACAAGACGAGGCGAGAAAAGAATGAAATCGCACTATACTAATATCCTCTCGTATCTTAATGCCGAGACCTTCAGACGCCGTTGTATACGTATACGTAGTAATATTCAAATCAAATCGGAGTAGGAGAATACACGCCAGGGTACAAACTGTAAGCTTTGGAAGCAAGCGGTATTGCCGGTATTGTTGCTATGAAGAAATCAAACAATTATCTAATTTTGAACACCTTCAGATTTATGTACTTATAACTTTAAATAACATAACAAACTCACGCCTATATCACCGAAGGTATAGGCAGAGGTGCTATCACACACAATTCGCCAGTTTATGTTTAGGTCCCAATGTTATAGGTGGCGAGTCTATTGCCATTAATCGGGCACTTATAACCCTGCGATAAGTATATACATAACTTGGAAAAGCATCGAAAAGTCATTGGTGTGTGCCATGGTAAAACCTGGGATCGAACCCGAGACCTCGTCTCAGCATTACCATACCACAAGCTCTCAATCTCAATCAAACAATGACGACACTAGAAGCCAAATAAACTTTTACTTGCTAATATTGCTGCACTTAGTACTGACTTTCTGAAGGAAACTTGGGTAGTAAATCCATCGCAATACTGGACGTATATAACAATGTATTCGACTAAGTTTACCATAACAAGACAACTAAGTCAGTAAATCTTGTTAAAACCTCTGAGCACTACACAAAGGAAATTCATGATTTTCTGTTGTGATATAGTCACTTTAGTCGAATTTGTAATCGAATCACAAGTTGATTCATGACAAGTGTAACCGTCTAACAGTTCAAAGGTGTAGTTGTAAACATAATTGCACTTATTTAGTTTGTAGAATTCCGCACTTCAAAAGGAAAACCGTGGCTTTAAAATTGATTATACAATGTTCTTTCAAACCGTTCTTTACATTGACTTAACTTACACGATTGTCACACTTTGAAATGAATCCAGTTTTGTTTTATGAGATGCGATATATTTGTTTTTTCTGTCGACTTTTGCTACTACTACTACTACCGCGGTATCGCGATGGAATCCGTAAAACGTGGTTTCATTTCAATATCTCGTTGTTGTAGGAAATAATCGAGCTTCTAAGTCAACATAATCAAAATAAGTCATACGGCCATTTGTGTAACTTTATACGTATCCCTATAAGTTATTACTTTGCCTAGTAATACCTTTGTAAGTAAATGACAAATAAGTATGTTGACTCTCTTTTCTGAGACTTTGACTTCCTCTTACCATCACGACGATGGGAAGTCATATTGATGTGTCCCATTTAAAAAAAACAGAAAGTAAAATCTTTCAAACTATGGACGGAGGACGGCAGGATAGAATCTAGGCCACTCCATCTCTATCTACGAGACACCATTCAGTGTAGTAACAAGGCGATTTGAAAGTCAGCCCAGATTCAGCTTAAGATGAATGCCTCAAGTAAACAATAATCCCACCCCCTATTATGAGGGCCCGAATACAATGATTAGTGAAATGACGATATTAAGTGATCTCTACTTAACCCCTAACCTTCTGGGGATAAAGACGTGATTATATTCAGATAATAGTATGTAATTATATAATTAAAAATTGACTGTCGACTCCTGTGATGGCAGAATTTCATAAAAGTTTGTACGGAACGCTTGGAAGCCGAGTCAGACTCTCATTTGTCCGGTTTTTAACTTGACGCAATTACCGATGACTTGTAAATTATATGTGACATTTATTATCTCAAAATGGCAGTCCTTTTTTACTTTCGACTTAGCGCCGCCGAAAATCTTGTTCTTTTTAATAAATCAGTGGGTTAAAAACTCCTATGGCACGCAATCACCATATCTCAAAATGATAATACTTGACCACATCTCAATATGACCATTGATGTTGTCTTTGTGGAAAATAGTCAATTTAGGAATAGTCCTTCTGGTTTATAGTTATAATGATATGTGGTCATTTAGAGACAAATGATCATTATGTGCCGTGAGCATTATAAATCTAATAGTTTTCAGATCTTTTTGTAGGGAAAAATGGGAGAATAAATATACCTACATAAACTAATGGACCTAAATAATATCTCTAGCTACGAATATACTACATTAACAGCTCATTAACCAAGAATGGATAATGTTAATCGTATATTTGTATAGATACATTAATGATTTAATCAGATGGAACCTTCAGAATTTACTTTATCGTACATATACAGCGTTTAACGTAAATCAGATAATATTCAAGATTTATTGAATAGTTTCAAGTTTAATGACTTTGTTCACATTGTTTCCAAGTCTATTGTTGTTCCAAGGAGCCGGGCGTTGAGAATAATTTGATATTCCTTCATACGTAGAATTATAGCCCCTATTAGACAAATAATACTCGTACAGAGATTGTCGACGAGATTGTTAGAAACAAACAAAGGATTCTTTATGAAAATAAATGTACAAAGTACAAATACAAGGGTAGCTTCAAGGTAGGATAATTTATTTCATTATTCATTAATGGTAGTGGTCATTACTGCCCTTACAGACTTGGTGTTGCTACTGTAAAGTTCCTAAAAGAAATATCCAATGTGATCTACTTTGCCTGACCGGGAATCTAAATCGATATTAAATGTGCAGCACATTGAAAGCACTCGCTTACACTATGAAACCTAGGCATCATTATTTTTTATACATGTTTTGACTTTTATTCGAAATCGAGCATGACTAAACGATTTGTGGTATTGAGGTCAAAATCGTACAAAATTTATTTTATCGAGATACTATTTACTTAGGCTACCTTTTAAACAGCTTGTTCTGTACCTATTCGTACGAAAGCTTTATGCAAAAAGTTGCAGATCTTTGCAAAGATGGCCGCAAGTTTCAACGTTTCATTATCCTATGCATTAGTTCTGAAAGTAAGTTACAAGATACAAGTGCACCGTAGCTTGTTAGCGGTATAAACTATATCATAATAGCCACGTAGTAAGGTCACGTTCATATTATACATTGTGGTACATGGGTTGAAAATTGTAATTTGGAGCGCAACAGCGGCTAACGGGACCGGCCATGTTCACGCACACGCGTTATCATAAAATAACTGCTTACGCTTGTCATTGAGGCATGCTGTTTAAATTTCGCCGACCCGGGAGGGCTATGTTATGCATTTCACTTATAAACGGTTGGCAATATTAAAAAAGCACCACTTATCACAGCAGACTGCGGTGTATTTTATATCTTTTTGTATCACTAAAGTGGTTAAATAACATGTGCGAAGAAAGTAATTTGTTAAATATTAAGAGTAGGGTTTCATGTAGCTAAGTAATTCTTAAAGCAATATTAATATGTTAACTGTTTCAAATTTATTAGATCGGAAAAATTGAATGACAACCGGCGACTCCGACGGGACTTGAACCTGTGATCTTTTCGGCAATCTTACAAGTGTGTTTACTGTGATCTTACATGGGGAATTCTCTTACCGCTGAGCCACTGGCGCCCCGTCTTGAGCATTTAAAATATTAGGTCGGCTCAGAGTCATATTTCGAGAATCTAAATAAACTTCGATATATCTCAATCAATATCCACTAACCCTTCAGTTTTTTTTATATACTCTAACTGATGAGACAAAATGGCGAGTTGATGACTGATGAGTAATACATAAAATGGCTGGTTATGTCTAACATACGTAAACACAGTTACTCTAGTACGAAATCTACATAATTGCAGAAAATAAATTGTTAACAAAACACGTAATAGTTATTAAATTAACGTGGGCACGATAGTTAACGCTCGCAAGCACTAATTATCTGCTGATTGCCGGACAGAGCCGTAGCAGAGTGTATGCATACAGCAATAGTAAATTACCCCTTTTCGGGTATACCCTATGATTCTGTTGTATAACACAGGTCATTATGGTAATGTACTACCGCAGTTCTTCTAGTAATACCTAGTGGAAATTTTAGGGTTGCAACACATAACATTCGTTTCGAGTATTAAAGGTGTCTTTTTATTTAACTAAGGAACTGACAAACTAGCATACAAACACGATTATAAATTATGAACATGTAATTTGTTCAGTTGTTCTAGATGAGGACCATGGGGATAATGTCACAATTGACGCTGATGGCACTATTAAGGGATGATAGAGATATTAGTTTAAACTATAGTTGTGTAGCGACTGCGGATAGTATGCCGAGTTTCAAACTCGGGTTGGGCTATCAGTTTTTTCTCATACAAAATTTTCAGCAAAACAATCTGAATATGGTACCTGGTTGACGCCTTTTGATTTAACTTCCATTACCTACGTGTTTTTGGTCAAGAAAACAGTATTATATCCCTTAGTCGTGATATATGCGTAAATATATAATTATACAAGATAGGAACACGTTTCCGAGTATGTTATTGTCGGAGACTTGTTGTTCAAAAGCGGTAATTGAAAATCAACGCTCAAGGGCTCCGTCAACACAAGCTGCTTTACATCCCATTGTCTATTATAATGATTTCCGTGTCTAAAATCTTCGTACAGTTAATTAGACTATAATATGATATTGTTTACTTAGGAATATCTTGTATCAACTTATTATATTAAATAGAAGTGAACTGTGGGGTAGGTACTACATACAAACACAGAATACCTTTACTATTGTGTACTATGTAAATAAATAGTCAGTACTGTCACGGTACAGCTACGATATTGCTACGAATAATAATCTTCATTCTTTTCTACAAAGCATTGCTTTGATAGACAATGATAACTGGATGCGGAGGGTGGGGGATGCAGTAAGGCATATTGGGAGCCGGTCACCCTAGCAGAAGCAGGTCACGGCGATGGCGCAAAGTGCCACCCCATACCTAGGGGCTAGATAGGGACAACATGGTCCCCACATTGGGGGAAGAGGGTCATCTCAACAGAGATGACCTCGGGTCTGCCGGGGAGCGAGAGATATGTCTTTTATAATCTCACCTCCGGCAATCAAGGACCCATGGACGGCGTGCGTTTTGGTCGGTTGGAGTCCGACATAATCACCTCCATCGGTTTTGGTGGAGGTGGTATCCGTGGGGATTTTGCGCACGGTAAAAAAAAGTAGGGCATATTGGAAGAGGCCTATGTACAGCAGTGAACTACAATAGGCTAATTGATTAAAAAGAGTCTAATCCATGTACGTGCATTTTCTCTCAATACAGATCCGTTCAGTCGTTCTGACATTCATTGAAATGTTCGGTTACTCTTCAGCAGACATGGTAACGAGAATGATCGCTGAAAATCTACTTTTTCTTCGAAAGGTCAAGAACAGTATACGAAATAAATATGTATATAAATATACGAGTACAATAAATCGATATAGAATCCTTTAAAATATTTCAATGACATCAGTAAATTAATTGTTTAACATAGAAAAGCCGTCACTCCTATCTGAATATTGTAACATACATACAATTATCACTACATAGTATAAATAAGGCATCTATCGCTGTCTGTCTGTATCTATGTATGCCTAAGCCTCTGTAGCAGAAGGACAGATAAAACTTGAAAATTACGCAACGGATTTTTTATTAGGTAGATTTATTCAAGAGGAAGGTTTATGTAAATAAAACATGATGGTACGACCGCAGAACAGAAAATGCCATATTAGCTCAAATCATACGTACTATAGGAACGAAAACACACTTGCGTAAATCCGCAAACCAATGACAAGCGTGCACCTACTACATCACACATCATACTTCCACTTTTTTTTGTTTTCCATAGGTACTGCTAACAGGGGCAGAAATAAAAAATGTTGCAAAAATGGAGTGACGCGGACGAAGTTGCGCATGTCAGCTAGTTTTCATATATACACAGACCGTTGCTTATACGCTGAGTATTGTTAAAGTTATACACATTGTAGTCATAGTTACATGATGTGCAAGTGTGGCTCGTTAAATATAGGAAGGAGAAAAGACGGAAACATATAGTATCCATTTGAAACGGACCATAATCACTCATCTATCTCTGCGGAAGCACCTAGATGTGCAGGCAAGGCTAATATTAATGAAGATACGTGTCAAAACCTCCACAGAATCACACCTCGTAGTGATTTTGTAATTAACAAGTATATATAACATGGATATACCTAATATCCATTTTATAATGTCAATTCAAAAGTTAATTGTTATGTATGAATCAAAAATCATTTATTCCGCATATACCAGTAAACGGCACTTACAAAACGTCAATATCAACAATATTTTATCAAATGCAAATGGACCACCGGTTCGAAACACCTGAGAAGACTCCGGCAAGAAACCCAGCGGGCTTTTCTTTTTTTTTTGGTCTATTTACAATCATTTACTTAGTCTAGATACAAAATTTAGCTGAGTAGCAAGTTGAGAGAACAGCTCACTTCCAGGCTTGTTTATCATCCAAATAATCCTGGATTTTATAATAAGCTTGCGTGATACATGTTTTGGGGCCGGCAGTCTACAATAAGTTACCAGCTGACGTTGAATCTTCCCCGACTTCCAGTTCTTTTAAAAGTCGATTGAAACATTGGCTTCCCGATCAAGCATTCTACTCGTCTGACATATCAAGAATCAAGCGGTCCGGTGAGTCTTTCCTCCGCTAAACCATTAAGTTTTGGTATTCCTTACCAGTGTGTGTTTTCAGTGCACGGGTTCTTTAAGCGGGCGTAAAAAGCATCTGGTGAGGCCATCAAGCAAGCAAGCAAGCTGTTTACATTGTTACCTGTTTGTAATTGTGACCCTCTGTCCTGAAACTTTGCCTTCAGCTTACCATCAGGCAAGGACTTCTCAAATTGACGGTGCCATAAATAAAAACCTACTAACAGGAAAACGTCAAATTGACTGATGACTATGAATTGATATTGCTTATTGTTTGATGATTTTATAATTTATTTGTTATTATGACTATTAATTTATATTAATGCTTCAAAATTTCAATAAACTAACCAGATCCGTCAAATATACGGAATTTTACGTCATCGATCAGGTATTGCTAACAAGACCTTAAATTAGAAAACAATATTCCAAAGTAATTCTAATAGTCACGTACTTAGTCTTTCTATAAGATGTGCTCAGGCTCAACTAAACATCCTAGCAGTGTGTTCCAAGGTATGCAACAAAAAATATTACCTATAACTGGCATATATCTGGCGGGTTTCTCAACAGGGGTTCTCAATATAAATGGACGTAATGCAGCATACTATAATAAGTCGGTAAAATATTCTTACTTCAATATACATATCAAAATGATATAAGTAAATATTGTCATCATCTTTCATTATAAATTGTACCAGTTCTAAGATACCCGTGCCAATATAAACGGTTCAGGATAATATGATAATACGATACATATTATCGTTTGTACAATTAATAACATCGTATTGAACGAATTTCTCATTCACCGATATAATTACTTTTTATTTTATTGCGGACCGATTTCACATATAAATAAAATGCGAAACAAAATAAACAAAACAAAACAAATAATATCATAAGCAATAATAGCAGCTATTACCCCGTTATCTTATTTTATGTTATAGAGGTGCGTGCTCTGAAGCTTTTAGCTCCAACCTCTCTATTTGACAAGGGACAGCCTTCTCTATCAAAGTGACTGTTCCTCTTAATTGTAGGTGCCAATAGTTCACTGATTTAGAGTAGCCTTTCCCGAGAAGATCCCATCGATGTCTTTCTAAGGCGTGACACTCGCACAGTATTGTGTTTCATCGTTTCATTCTCCTTCTTGCAGAGTCTGCTCTTTTCAGTGTTCACGATACCAATCTAGCTCAAAGTGTATTTTGTCCAGTAGTGACCAGTGAACGTAACGCGGTTATTCAAACGAGTTAAATATCAGCTGTTGATGTCAAAACTTTTAAATGTGGAGTAGATGACGTGACGTCTTGTAATGGTCTTTGAACTTCCTCATGTCTATGTCTAGACAGTATAGCATCTGTGTTACAAGCTTTTAGTGAAATTGGTAGGCCAGACTACGAAGAATTTCAGTTATCATAATTTTCATACCAACGCGCAGGTGTCTCCTACTAATATACAAATAAGTGCTTATAACGTTACATCACTATTGCGAAGCCACTTAGTGGCTTCCCTAGTTGCTTCGAATATAACATTACCGTAGCAATCGAGAGCAGTCAATGAGGAAGTGACGCGACGTCTGTACGTGGTTTTACAGCCAATAAACATAATCCTCCTGCCACATTCTGTGGTCGCAGCAACCACGTGGGAACTCTATAAATCCTACAGGCGTCGATAAAGGACACTAACCTTGTTAAAGCAACGTTTAATAAAATATGAAGGTTGTTATTGCCTTATCGGATCTAAGGGAGATTAAACCGCTTTCTTGTTTAAAAAGGGTATTAAAAAGCAATATGCATCCTGTATTCGTTGATGAGACCACCGTCGATCACTTTCTTTAATTTAAATCTATAGGGTCACACAATGAGTAGTTTTGTTACTTTCCTTAACCTACTGCTGGATATAGGCCTCTCCCAAGGTTGTAAGGTTTTGCCCTACTATTTCCACGGGCGGCCAGACGGGTTGGTACAAGGTTTTATTTCAAATTTTTCTTCTCTCCCCACTGTGAGAGAAGAAAAAAAGTTAAAAAGAAAGTGAAAGTTACATCACACTTCTCAGGTAACAAAACGCAAATGTACTTCCGTTGCAATTTTTCGCAAACCGCGATAATAAGTTACCATTAAGTAGGTCGTATGTCACTTTACTGCCTACTAACATTCATTGGATCATAATGGAAGTTCATATTCGTATTTTGACTTTTGATTCTACAGGGGACGTAGATAACTTGCACTTAGAAATTGGAAACGTCACTTGCTTAGTGCTATGAATCTGCTGTTATCATATCCTAATTTAAAAGTGGTCAGCAAGTTTGAAAACCGTACTCTACCATGAAATGAGAAGCAAATGTAATTTATTCAATTGAACAGGTGATCGAATAACTCATTCGCACGGAACGGGCACGAAAATTGTCAGTGAATTAGTTAAAAACCACAACTACTCAGGGCCTGGCAAAAGAACAAGGTAAGTTTGAAATCAGTGAACGGTATCGCTGCGAATCACGAACGCAGATGTTATCAGATTGCTTTTTTTCCGAGTCAGAGAAAGTTTGGACGAGTTCCTGTGATGGATCCGTGGAATGTTCACGCGAGAGACAATAATATTATTATAAATTATAAAAACTGGTGCAAAGGTTATCACATTATAGCTGGATTTAGTACAACTGAGTTCTTGTTTCGACCGACTTGAACAAGGAGGTTATATATTCGACATGACACGAAGAATCATCGCCATATATGTTACCTGATTTCCCCGTCAGTTGTGAACCAAATTTAGAAATACTTTTTTATCTGAAAAAGCGTATTTTCAAGCTAGTCCCGTTGTCACCAATTTGGGATTTGAAAATGGAATCCCAAAGAAATCGAGTGAAACCCCCAAATATTATAGAATTTGTTATAATAATCACATAATATTTGCTTCTTAAAGTTATAATCTGTTGACATAACTGAGACACGAAGCAAAAAGATCTCACATTTCGAAGTTATAGCAATGGTACACGTATTGATTATAATTTTATTTAGGTCCTATAAATTATTTGGATTGCACGGACACGTTTTATATCTGAACAAAGTTACTTTGTTACTTCAATATATTTAGGAAATTTAACTAAGGGCAATTTCAACAAAACAAAATGAGAATTTCTCCGGAAACATTTACTTTGGAGTTGGAGGAATTTGAAATAATTAACATGCAGATAAGCGGTGACCTCAATAAGGCGAATGTAAAACCTTTATTTAATGGTAAGTAAAATAACATGCCACATTTATTCACCGATAATAGAACCAGAAAAATAAGATGCAATAACAAATGAAGTTTAAAAAGGCTAATAAGAGAGTAAATCCGATTAAAATGTAGATGTACAGTTTCCGCAACCGGCGAGCATGAAAGGAATAATTTATTAACAGTAGAAGAAGCTACAGTGAGAAGAAAGTGTGTATTGGTTGTGAGCCCAAAATGTGCTCGATATGCGCTCCATACGCGCACTAGGTACGTATTTTTAGGCTGTCTTTTGAGGATAGCACGGGGTGCAATGAAGGTAGACGAGTTTAATTCTACCAGTTATAAATTATATCGTTACTCTCGCGTTCAGGTTCATGATATGTGCCGATAAGTATACTTATGGCACGCTGCTGGCTACTTCTAAATACTATTTAGAGAGAAATGAATCTATAAATAAATTATCTAGGACAATCTACACAACGCCACTTTGACCCATGGTAAGCAGAGCTCTACTAGCTTGTGTTATGGGTTCTAGAATGCGGATAAACATACTTAGGAATATTGGTACTTTTTTTGTAAATGCATACATATTATACATACACCCAGTCCAATGCAAATATTCATATTCATGCACACCGGCACTGAGCGAGAATCGAACCCGCGCCTCCTGCGTAGCAGTCGCGTAACTACCGCTACACAACGGAGGTCGTGTGTGCATCTACTATCTATCTAATGCTTTTAAGGTGTATGGGGTCTCATCAAACCCAAATTAACCACACCACCCAGAGGATACACCTACTGATTAACGGACGAGACCCTGGTGCCGGTTTTCCTCACGGCTTTGAAGAGCTAGACGGCAGTCGATACCACAAGTATCAAAATTGGGCTCAAAAGTTATAAAATGTATGTGGCAACACAAAACTATCTCATTTAATTTGTAACACGATCTTTATCACAGTCGTTACACAGTTAAAATGACAAGCATAATGAACATACAGAAAATCACCGGTATAATGCCAACAATAAAAATACAATGTAGGTAACATTCAACACAAACCTATACGTTAGTACATTACGTTGCAAATAAAAGTAGAACTTGACCACAGATCACCAGTTTAGAGCACCGATGGTTACAATGATAAGTGGTTTTGTCGTCAAAACGTTAGTAAATTACGAATCAGAACGAAAAATGTAACGATTATATAACAATGAACTTACTTGTGTAAGCCTTGTGTATCTCAGAAGGAAAACAGCGCAGATCAGGTTAAAAAAAAACTCAATTATTCACCCAGTTCACTTATAAGTACCAACTCGTATTAACAAACTTCTTGTTCTCAAAACTTATTAATCAAAACTTATTTTCAAAACTTATTATCGAAACCATTAACCACAACCGCAACCATGGCCAATCATGGTCATCAAATTTTAGGCTTTGGTTGTCAAAACTTAGGTATTGGTTATCAAAACTTATCGATGATCAAAACTTATTAACAATCCTTCAAAACTTATAATAATTAATAAACATCTAGTTTTACAGCTTATTAATAATTGTTTTATAACATGTTTCACTTACACCATTCGTCACCGCGTTCGCGCGTTCTGAATTTGAATTATTGCCGTATGTTTTTTTCGAACTGTCAACATGACGGCCCAAAGTGGCCAGTGTCATATAAAAAATATATTCCTTTTAAATGAAACCTTACACTTGGGATTACTTTCGGTAGAGGTTAGAACGAACGTAGATAGGTAACTGGTACTAAACTTGTACATTTCGTGTTAGACCAACAGCTGTAACAGTACTGCTATAGATAGTACTTACTAACTATTTAAACTATCATGGTCACTTACATTACTATAAGAGTTATCGGAATATTCACTAATTCACTATGTATTTGGTTGACAATATTTTGACACTGTTGCACCATGATCACAAAAGTACTGTAGTATTGGCGGTAAATGATGAAAAAGATTTTTAGGAGTAAATATATCTATCTACCCTCTTTCTAGTTCTTCTGTTACGAGTATCAGCACTACCACTGGTTTCACTTTCACTATAAACTCGAACTCGATCTCGATCACGTTCACGACCCGACGCAAGATGCTTACTGTATCTACTCGCGATTTTATTTTAGCTCGTTTCCGATTGTTTTTGCATAGTAAATATCCCGATTACTCTAATAGTAAAGTACTCGTACTTTCTAGTTGCTTTATGCGGATTCGTCTGCATAGAATTTTGGTCCTGGAACTTATCCCTGTATATAAAGTCTATCCATATCTCTGAAAAAAAAAATTCTATACATGGTGTTAGGGAAACGCTCCCGAAGCCAAAGGCATATGATTGTACTCCCGGAGTATACAGTACAGTACATGTTTACATGAAAAATAGCGTTTAACCAGCATATTCACTATTCATCGTATTAGTAAAGCTAAATGAAACATTAATTTCCTAAAAAACATCAAGTTGCGTTATGGCGCCACTTAAAACGTTTCTATCAGGTCGGCAGCACGAGTGTGACGCTCCTGTTCTTGCAAACGTCAAACGTTTCAACTCAGTTGGGGTCCACGTTCCCCTCTAACTGTGATGCGGCTGAACTTCCATATTTTCCGTGAAGCGACTGTCATCTGACCTCCACAACCAATGGTCCAATGACTAATGGCGATATCGAAGTTCCAAGTTCCAAGTCTGCTACCATAGTGGTATGAAAAAGAAGAAAAAAAAAAATTCTATCAATCTATGTCTGACTGTATGAGTAATAGGTAAATGAATGTTTCTAATTCCACGGGCTGTCAGCGACTTTACCTATTAGCTGTTCCACTGCGGGATAAATTGAATTCCATGTACCTATCGTTATCTACAGGTATGAGTACATCTCAACTGTGAATTTGATTATGATGTGGTGTTGAGATATGATATAAGTTATAGTTTAATATGTATATCATTTTTTGTATTCGTTTAATAATAGGTACATGTTAATATGATTTATCTTAAGTCTTGTATTCAAAGCAATCTGTTTTAGTTTCATTTATAGATTACTGCGTAATAGTATAGATATTTCAAGTGAAACTCATTTCTATGTTATTTTCTTTCAAGTGAAATTTTGAACTAGTTTATTGTACTTAATAACAGAATCTTCAATTATCTGGTGATGGACGTACTTAAATTTTGTCAAGATATTAATTTATTACAAAATCATAAAAAAATTAAACCTCTGGATCCATATTCACACCATTTTAGTGGGTAATTATTAATCGGGTAATATATTGTGTATGATTTTACAGAAACCTCTAGAGGTGCTATGCGTGTTTACAGTTTTACAGTTAGTTCAATTTAGTAAACTTAAAAATAAGGAGGGTGGGTACCCACCACTCAATCCTCACTCACAAAAGGAATGCCAAATTAACAATAGCAATTACCAATATTATCTTAGTAGACTAATTTAAAAGTTTTAGGACTGTCGCGGTTTTGAAGCATGTTTTGAGTGATAACCTATTTATTATATGAAATTTAATTCCTAACCATTGGGAAAGAGGACAATTATTATTTATGTAACTCATTTTTTCTAGCGAGACGTACAACTTGAGTTGTTGGTATAATAACACGGTTAAATCTATTATAATAATAACAAGTAGGTCTCTGTTTAATTAATTAGGCTTATTTAATATACATCCCAAATACAAGAACAAATAGCCAATTAAAATTTGTTAGTCAAAACACATGATATTATAAAAAGCATTTTAATATAAATTAATGAATTTCATGAATAATCTCCATTTTTATAGGAACCTGCGCAGACGCACAAACTAATGTTTGCTAATTAATGTACTTTACCTGTGGCGTGAAACTATTCAAAATTCAAAATTAAAAATATATCAAAGATTAGCAAATGGACCATCGCGGCTCCAGCACCGGTTTGAAGCGCGGACCCGGTAAGAAGACTGCGGCAAGAAACTCAACAGGCTTTACTTTTTCTTTTTGATCTATTTAGGTACAAACATTTACTTAGACTAGATGAAATTAATTTGCTTGAGTAGCAAGTTGAATTGATAGAGTACTTAGCAAGTTGTTGTTGCAAGATATAAATAATAATTGGGACGAAGAAACTAAATATTTCAGTGTACACACAATGAATGAAACCGCTTTCATGATCTTTGGTGTTCAATCTATATGGTTACGATTACGTAAGGTAGTATTGATGTGGCATCACCATCACACTTATATTACACAAGTCCTAAAGCAAATTTAGGTAGGTAAGTACCTTTACAACAGCGAAGAGTTCAATAATTACATGGGCCGTGTTATTTAAGCGGCTTAAAACTGCTTTCTAAACTCTAATTGAACTTAATTGTTTGTGAATATATATTATTACATAAATTGTTTATTTCATTTTAGAAAATCTTTCGATTTCAAGATGTTAACTATTAAAGCCGACTTGTGAATCATTTAACGGTGTGAAACTTTGAAAGTTAATTTATTATATAATAATTATGATGTGATGTACAAAAGAAAACAAAATACAGGAAAAGATTTGACATATAGAGATAAGCATTAACATCTTCAAAGGGTCAATCAAGAAGTAAGAGTAAGAGTAACTTAAATAAAAAAATAGGTTTACAAACTAAGTTAAAAATGGTTTATAAACTGAAGCCATGTTTCAGTAGTCAGGTTTTAGTTTTAAACTTATGTTTTTATTTATAATATTTTAAGACAAGTAACAGCTAATAATCTTGCATGTTTGAATTTACTAATTAAGTTACCAAATACGTTATCTCAAATTTATTTTCAAACTGAGTAGGTACTTTATATTATTTATACTGTTGATTGATGGCACTTGGTGGAGCTCACTTTTATACATAATTGATAATTATATAGGTTGTTTCGGTAAGGCGATATAACTCTGGGGAGTACCTGGCCACCTCGGGGGTGCCACAGGGGTCCCATCTTGGACCGGTGCTGTTCACTCTTTTCATCAACGATATCGCAACTCATATCGAGTACTCTAGGTTTTCCCTGTTCGCCGACGACCTCAAAATATATAGAACGGTCAGTTCCCAGTCTGACACCCAACTGATCCAGCATGACCTCAACAGGATTCACGAATGGTGTAGCGGAAATGGAATGGTGCTTAATGCTGATAAGTGCTACCACATTAAATTCACTAAAAAAAGATGCCCTACTCACTCGGCTTACAGCATCCACGGCAAAGCATTGAAGGAGGTCCGCGAGAGAGAGAGAGAGAGAGAGACCTGGGGGTTGTGTTGGACAGCGAACTGAGTTTTTCCTCCCACATAGATGCAGTTGCCAGAAGAGGAGCTCAAATGCTGGGGTTTGTTAGAAGGAACACAAGGGAGTTCCGTCAAGCTGGGACCAAAATATTGCTGTACAATGCCTTGGTAAGGAGCCAGCTGGAATACGCCTGTATAGTCTGGAATCCTATATATACAGTGAAATCCCAGAGAATTGAGGGTATCCAGCGTGCTTTCACGAGACAACTGGCATACGGTTTGTCTGGTATCTCACACAGGGCTCCTTACGAACAAAGGCTAACTTTTTTCAAAATGAAAACGCTCTGTCTACGCCGCAAAGTTCAAGACCTAGTGTTTCTACACAAGATCGTCAATGGCGGTATAAACTGTAGCCAACTGCTCAACGCCGTCAAACTCGATGTGCCTAGTCGGGTGCCGAGATATCCTAGTACGCGAACATTCCACATACCTCGTTGCAGAACCAATGTTGGCAGACAGTCTCCTGTGACTCGCATGTGTACAGAGTACAATTCACTGTGTGGTGGCTCTGTGGGTCTGGATATTTTCTGTGATTCAATCAACAAATTCAGGACAAGCTTCTTGGCGCCACTTAAGGGGATCAGCGACGCTGAGGGTTGTTTGGGTTCGTTTGCAAATTGAAACTAACTATTAACTTACTCTTCTTGTTATTATTATTGTTATTGTTATGATATTTTAGATGTAGTATATATTTTTATTATTTTAAGCAGTACTTCACTACGGAGCAAAGACTCCTTCTTTATAAGGCACAGATTCGGCCCCACATGGAGTACTGCTGTCACCTCTTTGCCGGGGCGCCTGCATGCCAGCTTGACCCCTTTGACTCGGTACAACGGCGGGCGCTGAGGATCGTCGACAATCCCATACTCTCAGGCGGTGTGGAACCGCTGAACATCAGGAGGGATTTCGCCTCACTGTGTGTGTTCTACCGCCTGTATAATGGCCTGTGTTCAGAGGAATTGTTTGACATGATGCCCACATCTACTTTCTATCATCGCACCGCTCGCCATAGGGAGGGAGTTCATCCTCACACACTACGACCGGAATCGGTGCGCACTGTGCGGTATGAAAGGAGTTTCATCCCGCGCACGCTCAAGCTGTGGAATGAGCTCCCTGCCTTGGTTTTCCCAGGCGACTACAATATGGGGTTCTTCAAGAAGGGCATTAGAAGGTTTCTACAGGGTAGGCAGCGCGTGTGTGACGCCTCTGGTGTTGCAAACGTCCATAGGCCACGGTGACCGCTTTCCATCAGGTGGGCCGTGTGCTTGTCTGCCACCTAAGTGGTATAAAAAAAAAAAAAAAAAAAATGTAGCGAATGTTGTGTACGTCTATTATAGGTATACATATAGGAATATTATATGGATAAGTAGATTGTAAAATGGGAAATATTGTATACTGTTGATGTACCTTAATAAATAACTTGCGCTACCATGCACTCTCCTAAACCCGAGGGGGTCATCTCGGGCAGCCGAGGTGCGACGGAAATACCATTATTGGTCACTATACAGCGCGGCATCCGATTTCGAGTCCGCAATAACCACTCAAGTACCCATGGGGATTTCAACCGAAACGAACAAGAAGTGGTCACTCTCCTAGTTCTTCATCAATGCTTTTATTTGGTATCACCTCAATGGTTCAATCAATCCCAATCTCAATGGTTCAATCAATCCTAATGAGTGGTCTGAGCATGGTTTGTTTGACAGCGATTTAGTTTAAGTTACAATCACGCGAGTAACTTTTTTATAGTTGAGAAAACTTACGTCTGGTTCAATAAATGTATATTTTGATACGACGGACAACTTATAGGTATACCTCAGTAATCTGTTAGAACTGTATCGGTAGTAAAATTTAACTTTATTAATTGCCAATAAAAAGCTACGTAATGACAACCTTTATTCATATTTATTAAATGTACATGTACCTATTTATAATGCCATCAATTAGATTGAATTAATTCGAGTCAGTCATCACACATTTTTATTTCTTATTCAAAACATGTGCGTTTGTTAATTGCTTTATGAAGTACCTATTCACTACCAATAAATTCATTAATGTTTATTAATATATAAGCGCCACTAAATGTTCATTTAATTGCTTTGGTTGCTGACGGCTGCATGTGGAATTCTTATAGGCTGTAGAGCAAGAATAACATAACTGCTATTGATGAATGGTATTCGCATAGGTTGATTGTACCGTCTTAATTGTACTTTTATTGCTATATACTGGTATAAGATAATATAGCTTAACTATATTCTAGATTATTGGCGGAATGTGTTCGATATCAGGCTGCTAGAAGGGAGCTATTTCAAGAGCTTAACTTAAACCTGTATGATGTAGGCATCTTTCAACAAATATTGTGTACACCTAAATCTGAAGTCGCTCTTCGTCTTTTCAAACTCGCTATGTTACGCTTTGTAAGTTAATTAAGTATGTGCAGGGGTACGATGGGACTGGCATGTACGCTTGTATAAAAGTCCCCAATAAACATTAAGGAGAAAAAAAAAAAAAAAAAAAAACTATATTCTAGATATGGCCTAAGCATTTTGTGTTATTTTTGTTACATAGATACCTAACTTAACTTTGAGTCCGACATAACCATCCCGTCGATAGGCGAGGGGGTATTCATATGATTGAACAGATTGATTTTTTTTTACTAAACCAATTAAAAAAATCAGTAAGTTCAAAAGGCTCAGTAGCACTAGCATGAACTCCTATCGAATTCTTAATGTAAAGGTTTCGAGAGAACGAAGCATTGTGATTGGCAGTCTGCCTCTTGTGAACCTGTGTGCGTGTATAGCCCGCCAATCGAAATGCTCCGTTCTGTCGATACCTTTACATTACGAATTCGATAGTATTTCGTGCTAAGGTCACAGAAAGGAAAATCCTACTACAGATAGCGGCGCGGCGGTGTTAGCATTTAAGAAATGTCGTGCTCCTGACTGCAAGCTACAAGATGTATCTAGTTTTAGAACTATGAACAACGTATACTAACTGTCTGTAAGGTGATTGAAAGCTGTGACGTCATCGTTGAGTTTACCCTGCATTCGCCGCAGTTTCGTGCTCAAGTCCCGCGTGTGCAGGAACAGGAACAACGTGCATGATACTGCAACCAGGGCCACCAGCTCACTCGTTCTGAAACAATTAAAAAATTTCGTTAACATTATGTGATGAAGTGTTCACGTCCTCTCTTAATGTGGCTCGGCTTCTCTCGTCATCTCGGCTTAATGTGCTCTCCGAGACACGACCAGACCAGTGAAAATGACATATTCATTCATATAAATATTTGCACTGAGCGGAAATCTAACCCGCGCCCTTCACCATCGCCCCACCACAGATACTGTCCCTACACTATCAAACTTTGGGGGCTAGGTTGGGGTCGACATAAAGGACCCAACAGAGTCGAAGTGTATAGCTCCAAAGCACGCACCCCAATAACATAATATAAGATAGTGTATAATAACGCATTAGCTAGGTACTAATAACTTACGTAATCACACATTTAACATCAATTCTCTACCTTCTTTGCAAGGTGTTAATTTCCTCTCCCTTTTTTTAGCTGAATTATCAAATGAATTGTAAATAATATAACACAATAGGTACTAAGATCCTTTTACTTTTCAAACTTTCATTTCTCTCTCGCTTAATTACTTCTAAAAGTACTCAATGGTTTTCGTTCAAACTGCAAATGTGAAATGAAAAGAAACAAAGTGTTTTACCGGACTGTGATTATTATGTAAATGAAATGCAAATAGTTTTGCAGTGAATGTAAATGAGATATTCTAAGATGTACTTTAATTAAAAACTGTGTTCATATCTAGTACTCAACTAGGTTTTGAAATAAAAAAACACCCAGAATCGTAACATATTTTTGTTCCAAACAGCATGTCTAAAAATAGAGAAAAAGTATATTAGTGGCTTTGAATAAATTAAACTGCTTGTGATTATACTAGTTAAAAGATCTACTTTTGTATTTTTTTGTATCTTAACTTTCAGTTTACATTATTAGAATGTTAATGTTTTTATACATAGACAGCTAAACAGAAATAAAATCAGTTAAAATGGCGGTATACCACAAAAAAGTTTATTGCCCTACTACTCTACTCTACTCTCATATTTTTACATAAAAAGCGTGATATTGTTAAATAAAATTCAGAGCTACCAGAATATTATAGTGTCTATTTAATATGATGTTCCTTTATCTTCATTGAAATAATTACATGCATACAATATATAGTCAAACCTATTTCACCTGTTCCACGTAATAGAGGGTGAGCCTATTGCCGTATTCCGCGTACAAGCTGAGGTTGAACCTACTCTATATCTATCTGATGTAAAACCGCCCTATCCCTTATGGCTGGTCCTATTACCAACGAATAGTTAATGTTAAAAACTATGAACTGTTTAGAACTATGCCTAACGAACCATTTTCGCCTTGTACGACACCGCATGGAAAAAAATAGGGCGGTCCAAATTCTACTCAATTACATTATGAAAAAATTATACCAATAATAGTAATATATTAATATTGTCCTTAAAGACTTTTATGGCTCAAATTTTTGAACTAAGTGTTCCTGAAAATGTATTTTTACGTGCGGTAATAAGCTTTTAACTGAATGAGTAGGTAAGTAATGGAATATACAATCAAGAGGTCGACATACACACGTAACACAACCGAGTGACTTGAACCTTCTAATAGTAAAAACTAACGCGGTATATCTAAACATTAACTAACATGCGCTAAATACAGAAAATCTCAAGTAGGCACATAAATAAAACCTACGCTTCATTAGTTTTATATAAATAAAACATCTCACCAAAAGGTTCAACACAAAAAAGAGCCAAAAAGACTTGAACGTATTCTAATAAAACGAAATGGCTGCAGCGGCGGCGCATCGGACGTCCAACTTACCGACATCGTATTTCTTCCATCTTCATTCCTCTTACTTAGCGAGACGTACGATCTACGAATATAGTTATCCTTCTAAAGAGACACCGTGAAGTGTCTATTAATAGAAGTGTTCGGAGCCTATCAATTTATATGTAGAGAGGAGTACTTGGATTACCTGTATAATCATGTTCACTTTAACACTTACTTGCAGGTACAAATCTACGATGAGCTGCCTCTATTAAAGACATATATACCGACACCAACATGTAATAGTATTATGGTGAATGCTGCAATATTACGCAATACCGAAGTTAAGAAAATATCTAAGATCAATTTGTGCACAAAAACGTAAAAAGTCTCACTAATCAAATTGTACAATGTGTACATATTGTTTACTTAACGTTTACTCAATAGATATTCTGAATGTTTATATAATGCATCACTGTGATGTAAAACACACCTTTGGAGAGTATTAATTATTAACTTTTGTGGAAGACGGACGTAAATTTCCCACGGATTGGGAAGTCAGACGGTAGTTACTGCGGCTAAAACCACTATATACCTACCAATTCATAAGAAAAAAGGGGAGCGTTCTCTGGGTTCCAAAGTGCAAGTTTTGGGTACAACAGGATTGGTGATTGGAAGATAACAACGATGTATCTTACTTGCGATATAAGTTGGCCAGAGTATGTAACCTCATACCTACATATGCTACTAGGTATCAACTTATTAATGTTCCAAGAGTTTTGTACAACAGTTTCGTACTTCAAGATAAATGAAGATACAACAGACGTTTCACTTTGTGAACAGAAAATGAGTAGGTACACAAGTATCATGTACCTACCTGATATTTTCCTTTTAAGTATAAAAATGAAAGTGTTACGAATATTTTCAAGAGCACTTACAAAAGCGAACATTACGGTAGAATTCCTATTTTCGTTCGGCCGTACAAGAAGAAACATAGTCACGATAGTCACGAAGACATTAAGTTGGCCATATTAACATTATCTGCTACTTAGATTAGCAAAACAACTACCGGATACCGGTAGTCAAAGTTATTATGCATTGCGACTATTGTAATTCAGAAGACATGTTTCTTAGCAGGCTGTATCATGTGAATGAAAAGCAATTAAGTATCCTAAGTATTTGCAACCAAGTATCATCCGTGAGTAGTTAGAAGCAATTGCAAATATATTTTTTTATAAAAAAAATGTTATGCCATTAATCAGTGCGTATTGCCAGTGATGACTTATGGCGCCGAGATGTGAACCCTCACTACTGACCTCATAAGAAAGCTCAAGGTCACACAGCGAACTATGGAAAGGGCTATGCTCGAAATTTCTCTGCGAGATTGACTCAGAAGTGAGGAGATCCGTAAACGAAAGAAAGTTGCCGACATAGCCCACAGGGTTAGCAAACTGAAGTAACAGTGGGCGGGGCACGTAACAAGATGAACAGATGTGGAATAGAAGCCACGTACTGGGCCCCTGCGAGATGGACGAACAACATTCAAAGTCGCGGGTACCCGTTGGATGCAGACCGCCTCCAACCGGTCAGATTGGTGGTCAATGGGGGAGGCCTATGTTCAGCAGTGGACGTCCTGAACTGAAATAATTACAATGTTACAAAATATTTTGTGTTGCGGGACTTCTACTCTACAATGGCAATTCGCAATTGGAACTCTGTGACACGTATTCTTGAACCGAATATATAATAATTAAAATACCGTATAGAAAAAATCGGTTACTAGAATCAATAACTGCACTTGTATATCAACTACACTTGGTTCGCAAAATGTTAACGGTTACACTTTGAAGTCCATTTCAATTATTTTACTCCATGACAACACCTGCCCGAAAAACCAGAATGAATTCGTGTTGTGCTGTGGGAATACTCATTGAAATATTACTAAAAACTTTACAGTACTTTTCTACTTTAGTCTTCCACCAGTATATACTATACAACCTTGGTATAAATCTAAATACAGTTTGGTTTTAGCAAGTAACAAAATAATGTAATTTTTCAGTGGATCAACTGGAAGTGGATTCTATGAAAAGTCATTCAATTCGATCACTTAGTAGTTTTATCAATGGAATCATTGTAGTAAGTAGATCAAGCAATACGTACACAGTCCATCTGATATAATAGCGGTCACAGGTGCTTGTTATAAAGGGAGTCTTACAGTATCTATTTATTAATCTGTGGCCATACCCCTATCACAGATACTACTCCCTTCCCAGAGAGCTTTCGCGACCTTATTTATCACTACTAATGTATATTCGTACTTGCCCACTTGTCTCAGGGGTATGATTGCAAGTGCAAATGATTTGCAGGTAAAGTAGACTATACTTTGTAAAATATAGCTTGGGTCCTATGACAGGTGTCAAAATGAGGTTCATAGGGATGTCCGAAATTCGATGAAAATATCGATACTACCAGCTATTATTGATGCATGTTACAATAATTAGGTTTAATTTAATTGTATGTATCTATTTAATTGTTATGAGAACGGAATATACGTAGCATACAAGGCATCGGCACTCGTACTGATGAGTATGAGTGGAGTGGATCAGTGGAAGTTCATATCAAACAAGATGTTGGCGCGTGTATCTTATGCCTACATCATGGCCCAAGAGCCAAACGCGGCGTGTCTTCCTACAAAATCCAAAAACAGGTTCAGGGCGTTGATGGATTGAATGTAGGATTTTATTTACTCAATATTATTTAGGATCAAGTATATTGAAATATAAATATTATTATGATATTAAAATACCTAAGCAATAAGATTAAATTCTAATTATTTTTTTCTTACATTAATTTCAATTTTAAATTAAGCTTTATTCAAAATATGGATAGTTTATAGTATGTGGTCACGATGATTCATCGCCCATCACTAATTAGCTCGGTATGCCCATGAAGTATGATATTGACAGCTACTACATTCATTATTAGAAAATTCAAGACTTCATGTGCGGGATTTCATTGACAGCTGTCATAGGACCCAAGCTACATTTTACAAAGTATAGACCATAAAGGTCTAGGTGTGATGTGTTTCATTTATAGCGCTAACCATAACAAATCCTTATACAATAGTTAAGTAATGTGCCCATTGTAACTTGAAAGCGATATAAGTGCGGTATTATATACATTATATTTATAACTTACTATTGTATTCGATACACATATTAGCTAATATTGTAATTGATATGCTTATACGGTTTATATTAATGGTTCATATGGCAAATAAAATAGAAAGTGATCGCGTGTCGTGTATACAACCTACATGTACACGTGATAGTAAGGCTAAATTGCCGTATAAGGCATACTTCCGATGGCTTGTTCTAAAAAAAAATCATGTATTTGTGTTAGGATTCGCGTGCGCGAAGGCCATGAAGTACCATGTCACATGCCATGATAATTCATTGCATGTGTTTGGAAAAATTTTGTTATTGTTATGTTATGAGATCCTACTGAACTAAATGCAAAAGTTTTTCTAATCTGTGCTTCTATTTACGCTAGTAATTTTAACGTATACCTATGGCTTGGCAATCTTGGCATGCCTATAATATAAATATTATACTTCTACATTTACGTAGGTACAACTTTTCAAAATTACAATCCAATAGCAATAAAAACTCAACGTCACTCTTTTCGAAACGCCATTAATTATGGTATTTAAGACAAAAATTGTACCAGTAAGTAAGGTGCTGCTGTAATTATAACACCATTGCCATTATTTAATGGACACAATTGCTATTATTTAATGGGAGCATACACGTTTTTCAACGAAAAGAATGGTAACGCCGTGGCACGTCCAGTCCAAATCGCAAATTGTATCGCTTTGGACATGCCATGCCGTTACCATTTTTTACCCAATTGAGAAGTGGTAGTACACAATTATAGTACGAAGGGTGTTATCTCGAAACAGAGGGCCCCGAGTCTGCTGTAGTGCGAGGAATATGTTTGTTACTATCTCACCTTCGGCTAAAGACCCAAAGACGGCTTGCGTTTTAGTCGGTTTGAGTCTGGTAATGACATTGATGACCTTGTTTTGTGTTTTCTGCAGTGAGTAGGGTAACCAGAGCTCACTGGAGAAGTTTCGTGTTGTCAAGTTTTATCCTAGAATATGTATGTAATATTATGATATCAGGAATGTAAATAAACCGGGAGTAGGTACTGAGTCGAGACCTAGATAGGCACTAAAATATTAAACTCTGAGCTATTAAAATATCATGCTTTATAGGGATGCAATTTATTTATTACTAGCTGATGCCCACGGCTTCGCCCGCGTGGAATTTTGTTCCCGTTCCCGCAACCCTTGGGAACCTTTTCCCGGGATAAAAAGTAGCCTATGTGTTATTCCAGGTTCTAATCTACCCCTGTACCAAATTTCAACCAAATCAGTCCAGCCGTTTATGCGTGAAAGAGGAACAAACATCCATCCATACATCCATCCAAACAAACTTTCGCCTTTATAATATTAGTAGGATGCTTGATATAAATTCAATATTATTTATTGGACTACTCACCTGACTTATCTGTCTTGTTTCACTAGTTGCATTCAAGATATCCTATCCAATAATAAATTATAGCAAATGCATAATAAACACAAAATGGAATTCTAACCGTACCCGGGTGGGGGCAAGTGTCTACTTACTTTATATATTGCGAATATTAGGTACCTATGTGGATAGTGGAATTTAGGAAAAGGAAACATTTTTTATTTTTAAAAAGAAACTAACCAAAATCCTGATGTGGCATCCTAGTCTGATCAACAAGTACTTTTTAGGTTCAACTTTTTTCTCGGTTCCGAAAATTATGATAGGTAGTCTCATTGGATTTTGAATAGTTTTTAGATGATTTTTGAAAAATTTAGTACCTCTAAATAAATCACGATTTTTCTTAAACTGCAGATTACCTTTAGTTTATCTATCTGCCCCTCAGTACCTACTAGAAATTTTTCATTTCTAAATGTTCACATTATGTTAACTAAGGACGGGAGACTGCAGTAATAACTCAGCAGGCCTCTTTTATGCTTATAGTAAATAGCAGTTTGACAGCTATATTTAGATAAATCTTAAAGGAAATTAACGTCTTCACCAAGACAAGCATAAAGGAGAAGAAAGTTTTAGTTCCGTTTCCTCGAATATTCATACTTTCAAGTAATATTTCTATTCGATTCCATAGTTCTATACAGTAAAGGAACCCGTATTCAAAAATGAACTCCAAAGTTAAACTTAAATATTTTAAGTCGTAATGGTTAAGCACGCTCACATTTAAAACCGCGTGGTTACCGGTAGATTAGAATTTGGCCCACCCCAACTATTCCGATGCAGAGTCGTTTAAGGGGGCTAAGAGATAGGGCTGTTAAACATTAGACACGATATATACAGACCGTGGTGTGGCGGTAGTGAACGCGATGCTACGCAGGATGTGCGGGTTCGATTTCCGCTCAGTGCAAATGAATATCTGCATTGGTCTGGATGTTTCTATGTCTAATATGTATGTATTTATAAAAAAATGTATTTATGTATGTTTATCCGCATTCTAGAACCCGTAACACAAGCTAGTTAAGCTACGCTTACCATGGGTCTAGGTGACGTTGTGTAGATTGTGTGTGTGTGTGTGTGTGTTCTAGAATATTTATTATTATTATTTATTAGTCTCCGATGGCTCGAGTGAACAACTGCGCCCGTATTGCGGCAATCGAATCGACAACTATTACGAGGCACCGAATACAATGATTGGCGAAATGTAGGTGTTAATTCACCTCTGCCTACCCCGAAGGGAAATACGCATAAACATATGTGTGTACCTATACTTAAAGTAGATCCTAATTAGTACCGTTTAATGATCCAAATTAGCTTCCAAGCGGCAAACAATAAATAATGCCGCAAGACGTATATTAAAACAGTGTTATATTAACCTATAAATGATTTTCACAGCTGGCCGGAGCGCAAGCGCATCAATTTCACCGCGTGCGTTGCATCTGCTTGTATGCACCTATCCGGAAAGCCACGCTGACCAACATTCTCAATTGAATGGAATCTAATTTATAGTTTATAAGATTTATTCGTGAATATTTTTAGGAATGTCGCCCGACGCTCACATAGGACACTGATTCCGTTACCGCGACCTACAGCAACCTATTTTAATTGTCTACAACTATCTTCGTATTACATATTTCTAATGAAACCGGTTTGGGGATGTGCCCTAAACAGGTTACATTATAAAGGTGAATTGAATTCAAAGTTTATAACGAACATAAATAGCAACTATTTTTATGATTTACTACCTATCTATAAAGCTAGGAGGGTACACAATGAAATGCATTAAAACATCAAGTAAAGAAAATCGCTTCCTTCCCTTTCCCTTTACCCTTTACTTAGGCACTTAGCTCTACTGCCAGTTTCAATCCCGGCGGGATTACAGAGTTCAAAGTGAAAAACACTTAGTCCTATTAGAAAATGATTTTTTTATATGCTCAGGCAGGCAGGTAATCCCCGAAGAGGTAGAAAGATGTGTATTTAACACCCACATTTCGCCAACTATGATTTTCGGTCCACGTAATAGGGAGCGACCCTATTGCCGCCATTCGGAAACTTTCAAAAAAATGGGTATGTCGAAATAAAAAAAAGCTAAATAAATTTGGAAAAAAAATTTTTTTCACACCATTCTTTGCTATGCGGTGTAAATCGCAAGTAAATTTATTACGTGCTTAGCGGCACAAGCTCGACCAATTAACGTCTTGGAGGGTATCGAAGACGAAACGACCATAGCTTCGATAAACGGGTAGGTATAAATTTTCCATTCATGATCGTAGTCATCGAAGATCGAATTCATTTTCTTCCTGTACTTCAAAATTAATTATCAGATGCTACGTTGCCCTAAGGTAGGTAGGTACGTCAGTACACTCAATGCTTATTACCTATTCTGTACCTAAGACACATTAGACTCAAGTTTTTCTTCATTACCATAATAACAATAGGCAACTAAAGTATCAAACAATGTAGATATCTACGAGTATAAAACATGTGCATACAGTTCCAATAACTCGTTGTAGTATGCATAAATAGATAACGACATAGAAACGCATAAGATTTCCGAACGAACAAATAGATCAACGAAGTTTAGGGCACATAAACTAGCGTACAGATAGAAAGCTTTAATAAATGTGTAGGTAGTAGGTCTATACTAAGGTGAGCTGGAGGCGAGATTGGAAAGCTAAGTGCAGCCGGTCCACCGACTGGTTAGTGCTTTCCAAGATGCGCTTTCTGATATCAAATACCATTATACTAGTAAATGCTGTATTGTACTTTATACTACCGTTCATAGTTTAGATGAAATAGAATTAATATTAGCCGTGGATGTAGGCCATTCAGTGGTATCATACTATTAATAGATACGGGTCTAATATATTATTCTTGAAATTATAGACTCCGGTAAACCAATTGTTTATTACCGTTCGATTGAATGTCAATAGATGTAGCATAGAAACATAAAAAAACACTAATATATTGCCTAAAGTTGGTTGGATGTATAGTACACCATCACACCAGAACACCAAAAGATTTGGATGCAATTTAGCACAAAAAATATAGTATTTTTATCTATTGAGAAAATAAGCTCATCGTGAAATGTTTCCAAATAGTTATCCTAATGATACTTTGCATTTTCCTGCATTCTAACTTTGACAGTTTTACTATCGTAACAAATAGGTACATCACGTTTAAAAAATCTCTTACTTTTGATATACCAATCTTGAAGCCACTTAAATAAAGGTGTGTACTCTTAGACCACGATAATACGCGAATCGGAGCCGCCTGCATTGAAGCATAGATAAAGATATCAAGAACTGAGGGTCCTCTGATCTGTAATATTAGGTTTTGAACCTAACTACAGACGCCACTCCACGGTTTTTGCGCTTCGGTTTAGTAATCGTTTCGAATCGATGCATAGGTTGTAACGCAAAATTGTTAGTGGCGTTAAAATTTGATTTCGGTAAACAATACGTTGTACCTATGACGACATCTGTAGGGTTTGGGGGGAACTTTTCATCGATCACCAATTCGGTATTGATGAATGGTTTCCCAATCTGACAACAGATGTCGCTAGTATGTTTACCTATTTCAAATAGAATAATAATATCGTGATAGGTTAAATTGTTTGTGATATTTTATTCAATCATATAACTTAATGTCTTTAATTTCAAATTGTCATAATCTAAATTCCTAGTTGCCCAAATTAATTAATCACGGCAAGAATGTCGATAGTTTATGCTTGTAGTTCTGTATGATCTGTGGTATTTTTTTATTTGTTGCGCGATTCGATCAGGTGAACGAATAATTCGTGATATCAGATTCATTTACTAGAATATTCCATGAAAAATGATATAAATACACCCCTCCCGGTGGATGCGAACACCTCTGATAATTACTCTGAAGATTAAGCACGAAACTCTGTTCGTATTTCATTGATTTTTCTGATAAGTTGGAACTCTGAATTATATGTACCTACCTACATATAAATTAAATATCTTAGACTCTGTGCATCTTTCCCGGACTTCTCTGGTAAGATTTCTGTTCGTAATCTTTATATCTGTGTCTTTCGTTTGCGTCAATGATATACTTAGGTCTTTTTGGTATTCTTGACACAGGGTCCCAAGGTTTAGCGGACAATATTAGTGACCTATCTACATTGTTGTGATTCCGTTGTTGGAGTCCCTGTTCGGAACAGCTGTCCCTTCGTTTGGCTCGCGGCAGTGCGGGCAGTCGCTGGCGGCGGGCAGGTGCCTACGCAAGCCGACAACCGACGCCAGGGGAACCATCCGAAGAGGAGTGCCAAAAGGTCACGTAATCTTAACTTGTACAATAACTGTAACTTCATATACCCGCTACCTTGAGTTGTAATTACGAGATCAGCTGTGTGCTACGAGGGAGGCGCATAAGCATCTTATTCTGTATTTACATTTCTATATCTCTGTGCCTGTGACCATTCTACTTTATGTATAACTGTGTATCCTACTGAATATATGCATGTATAAAATCTTAGTGTTGTTTCATTAAGGGTATCTGGAGCACGCACCCACTATCTCCACTCTGAGATAAAAGGCGCCCAAGAGTCTCTTTCGTAAGCTCTTGCCTGGGTTAGCCGGTGGAGTAGCTGGGGACATTTCCCGGGTTACACAGTGGCGCCCAACGTGGGGCAGTTCAAGAATTCCAGTACCCACTGGATTTCTCTTGGTTCTGTGTGTGTGTGTGAAAGACGCCTTTAATGAATTCAAACCTACTATCCGTCTGATACTCTCCAAGACGTTAATTGGTTGTGCTTGTGCGGCTAAGCACGTAATTAATTTCCTTGCAATTTACACCGAATAGCAAGGAAACGGGTCAAAATTTTTTTTCTAAATTATAAATAGCTGCTACATTTTCGGTAAAATTCATATTTCGGCATACCTTCGTATTTTTTTCTTTTTTTTCCTTTTTTCTTTTTTTACTGGTTGCTGGTTGGGTTGGATATATATCATCTCAGTAGTTTGTCCCGAATTTTAAATAAAATTAATATACATGCATATGTTTAACTTTGTGTTTTTTCTGAATTTAACTTTTAATTGTTATCGACATTTTCTATAAGTGCCGATATATGTAACTCTGTGTAAGGTGGTTTCCATTCGGAATTACCATTTTTTTTTTTCTTTTTAACCTTGGATCAGTATAGTAGCCGGTACTTATACTTGCTACCGTACATTTTGCTCTTAGCCTTTTAACTGTTTTTTAATTTTTTGTAATTTCATTTGTACCTATACGTACGGTACAATTTTTTTTGTGTATATTTTTTCAATATTTTAGTAATTGTCTGCAGGGCGGTACATCTCGGGTACCTACCCGCTATTGGAGAATTATTCTAAATTGGAAATTTTTAAATAATTATATTATTAGGAATTGTCTGCAGGGCGGTACATTTTAGTTACCTACCCGCTAATGAAAATTGTTTTATGCTGAATTTTTTTATACCTATATTATTAACATAGAAGGGTACATTTACATACTGTCCGTTCAATTGAATACCCTCTTGGATTTATATCCATTTAAACTTTCGTTAAATAACGGAATTGTTAGTTAAATTTTATTTTTATATTCTATTCACTTAAAGTTCATTTCTTATAAGATGGCAAAAATGCACCAGTATGTAAACTATTTAAGAAAAGATGAGCTGTCTAATGAGTTGTCTTACATGGGCATTTCAGCGGATCCTGAGGCTACGGTTGTCAGCTTGCGTAACGAATTGAGGACGGCATATCGGCTAGTTCGCCGTGGAAGTCTGAAGCCTAACACCACGAAGTCCACTGATGCTGCAACTGAACGCACTGTCTGCGAGCCAAAAGTGAAGGAACTCGAGGATTTGCTATCGTCAGGTGACTTTGATGCCGATAAAAATAGTCGCACTAGGGCTGCTGTTAGGGCTAATTATCTTTTGACTAGGCTAGCTCGTTGTGGGTTAGATTGTTCTGAACTTGTTAGTATTCGCAACAGATTAGTTAAGATTGTGTCAGTAGCTGAATCGAATAGTGACTCAGAATCTGAGGTGTCAGATAATGATGATCGCGCTTCTCGTGTCCGAGTTGAATATACTTCACCTGCGATGAGAAATGAACGCTCGATGCGGGGTAGCTCGCAAAACATTAACTTAAGCAATGATAATTTTATTTATAGGGAACGTCCTATTAATCTAAATAGTTTTAATTTAAAATATGATGGATCTGCTTGTGTGCGTGTCTTCATTGAGAGACTGGAGGAACTCCGGTGTGCTAGGGAAGTCTCCAAATCAAAAGTTCTCCTGGCTTTCTCTGACCTATTGGACGGACCAGCTTTGTCTTGGTTCCGCACCAATAAAGCCAACTTTATGTCTTATGAAGACTTACTAAATGAATTAAGAGACACCTTTGATATTCCCGATTACGATTATCGTTTACGGAATGAGATTAGACAACGTACCCAAACCCGTACCGAGTCCTTGGTGAACTACATCTCCACAATGCAGGCCATGTTCTCTAGACTAACTTGTAAAATGCCCAGTGAAGAACAACTGGACATTCTTATGCATAACATTAGACCTGACTACATGAAGGAACTAGCCCTTCATGAAGTCAACACTATTGATGACCTAAGAAGGTTAGGTAAGCGTTTGGAACTTGCGCGTGCTAGGGCTGAGGCGTTCCACGAGCCAGTCTTAGACAAATTTGAGATCTCCTCTGACTTACATTCACAGAAAGCAAAGTGCACACCAAAAGCTACCAAGCAGGTCTCTGCGGTGGACAGCTCGGCAGCCTCGCACGAACGTAAATGCTTTCGTTGCGGCGGCAGCGATCACACTGCTAATAACTGCTCACAATCTAGGGCGTTGGTGTGTTTCCGATGTGGTCTCAAAGGAGTCAAGTCACCTGACTGCCCCAAATGTACGTCGAAGTCAAAAAACGCGTAGGCCAGGGCCTTATTAAGACAATCTCAAGCTCTGTGTCTGAGTCTTCTTCTGATAAGGTCCTGTTTACTAAACGGGATAACGATGTTAGACCGTACTTAGTTGTTAGGGTTTTAAATTTAAATGTTCTTGGTCTTCTTGATTCCGGTGCCTCCTGCTCTGTGCTAGGAAAAGGTGCGCACCGTAGCTTCTTAGATTTAGGGTTTGAACTAGAAAGTGTCAACCCAAATTTTAAAATTACAACTGCAGACAGTTCACATTTGAAATGTCTGGGTTCTATGTCCTTACCCTTAGAATACAACTCTGTTATCAGGGTACTTAAGTTTTATGTTGTACCAGAAATAACTACCTCAATGATATTTGGAGTAGACTTCTGGCAACAATTTCAATTAGGTGATAGATTAATTTCTCAAAAAATTAATATGAATAATTTTAGTGATAGCTGTCCTATTGAATCTTTGTCTCTTCACAGTGGTCTCGAGGATTACAACAACCTGACCGAGGATCAGCGGTGTGTAATGAACGGGATCATTGAAAAATTTGAGTCAATTAATACGGATAAGGTGGGCTTAGGTCGAACTACGCTTGTGCATCACGTCATAGACACGGGTGACAGCAAGCCGATCAAGCAGCGGTATTACCCTCTCTCACCTCTCAAACAGAAGGCTCTGGAGACGGAGTTGGACCGGATGTTGGAGATGGGAGTGGTGTCACCATCACAATCCGCGTGGAACTCACCCGTGGTTATGGTGGAAAAGGCGAACGGTGATCTAAGGCTGTGCTTAGATTCACGTAAGCTTAATGCTGTTTCCAAAAGTGATGCTTATTCCTTACCGTACATCAATCAAATTTTAGACCATCTTAATAATGCTAAATATTTGTCCTCTATTGATTTAAGTGCAGCGTATTGGCAAATCCCGTTCGACTCTGCCCAGTCTGCTGAGAAGACTGCGTTCACGGTGCCGAGGCGGGGTTTGTTCCAGTATAATGTAATGTGTTTTGGTCTTGTCGGAGCTTCAAGTACGATGCAACGACTGATGGACCGCTTATTCGGCCCGGAATTCGACAACAGAGTGTTTTGCTTCCAAGACGACATAATCTGTGTGGCCAACACCTTCGAGGAGCATGTGGATCTCTTAAATAGAATCTATCAGCGACTCAAGGATGCGGGCCTAACGATTAATATGAAGAAATCACACTTTTGTCGAAGTGAATTAAAGTACCTTGGTTACTATGTGGATAGGCATGGACTACGTACTGACCCCGGTAAAGTCGAGGTCATCCTCAACTATCCCACACCTTCTAACTCGAAGGATGTCAAACGTTTCCTAGGTATGGCCGGCTGGTATCGTCGTTTCATTAATAACTTTTCTAAAATTAGTAAACCTCTTTGTAAACTCACCTCTAAAAATGTAAATTTTATTTGGACATCTGAAGCTGAGGAGGCTTTTAACCTTCTCAAGTCAGCTTTGGTCTCTGCTCCTATATTGAAAATGCCTAACTACTCTTTACCGTTCCGTATACTAAGTGACGCGTCAGCTTACTCAGTTGCTGCTGTTCTGACCCAAACACACGATGGTGTGGAACACCCCATCGCCTATTGCAGTCGTTCTCTTAATAAGAACGAGGTGAACTACAGCACAACCGAGCGAGAGCTTCTGGCCGTGATTTTTGCGCTGGAACAGTTCAGACAGTATGTGGAGGGACAGAAGTGCACTGTTGTCACTGATCATGCCTCACTACTGTGGTTTCACAAGCTCAAAAATCCTACAGGTCGTTTAGCACGTTGGAGTATGCGACTCAGTCAGTTTGACTTCGACATAGAGCACCGTAAGGGAAAAGATCATGTAGTACCTGACGCTCTATCTCGCATAAAGATTGACTCCATCGATGCGAGCTCCACCAATGACCCGTGGTATCTTCACACCATGGAGTGCGTGCGTAGGAACCCAAGGCATTACCCTAACTTTAATATTCGTGAAAATTTGTTATATCGATTTTCTAAAAATAAATATTCTTTGACTTCAGATTTTGATTGGAAGTTAGTAGTACCTCAAGAGGACAGGCTAGCACTCCTCACCAAATACCACGATGACACGCTTAGTGCCCATGGTGGTGTTTGGAAAACACATAAGAGGTTGTCTTTGAATTACTACTGGCCAAAGATGTACAATAGTGTCAAAGACTACGTGGGAAATTGTGAGGTTTGTAAGATGTATAAACCCGTAAACACTTCGCGTCCTGGTCTAATGGGAATTGCGAAGCGTGTATCTAAACCTTTTGAAGCTATTTCGTGTGATTTACTTGGACCTTTTCCAGTGTCAAGCAACAGAAATATTCATCTGATCGTTGTTTCGGACTACTTTAGCAAGTATGTCATGCTGTGTCCTATAAGGATTGCAACAGGCGCTGCAGTAGCGAGATTCATCGAGAAGAATGTGTTTCTGGTTCATGGAGTTTGCAAGACTATCTATATTGATAACGGTCCTCAGTATGTGAGCAAGCAATTTAAAGATATGTTAGCTAAATATAATGTTCCAAACGTATACTATAGCCCGCGTTACCACGCTCAAACTAATCAAGCTGAACGAGCGATTCGAAATGTTGTTCAAGCCATCTCATGTTATGTGAAGACTCAGCACAAAAAGTGGGATGAACATCTTGTTGAGCTGCAGTGCGCTCTAAACACTGCAGTAAACGAGGCCACTCGATTCTCTCCCTATTTCTTAGTACACGGTAGGGAATTTATAGGTGATGGAGTTCTATATAGACAGTCTGACATAACCTGTCATCCGGACTTAGTCTCCATTGATGAGCCCTCAGCCTTCGGTGCCAAACTGAAAGAAATGCAACACATTTACGATCAGGTGAGGAAACATTTGATTTCGGCTCACCAGCGTAATGAGAAGTATTATAATTTCAGGAAAAGGCATGTCGAGCTGAAAGTTGGTCAAATTGTTTACAAACGGACTCATTATTTATCTAATAAAGCTAAACATTTTACCTCTAAACTCGCTCCTAAGTTTACTAAGTGTGTAGTGTCTGCTAAACGTTCCTCTTTAGTGTATAGGTTAGCAGATTTGGATGGTAAGGACTTAGGCGAGTATCACATCAAGGACATTTTAAAATACACTGATGAGAATCAATCTGCGGTACCTTCTCTGCCTAGCGTCAGCGCTATTTCAGTTCCGTAGCACTGTCGATTTATACTTACTTTACCGCGACTCGATGAAGTATGACCTTGTTGCTGTAGCTTGGGTGTCCTCGTATGGGACATATTATTTGTTAGGTACACCTCATCGAGTTTTCGTTTCTCATCCTCCTCTTCTCTGTAGTTGTGTTGCATATGCGACCATCTGACTATAGCAGTTAAGGAGAGTTTTCTTTCTAGTGGTTTAGGGCATTTAGACTTAAAGTAAAAGAGTCTGTGTCAATATTTGCCTCTAGTTAGTTCTTAGTAGTTCTGTTTTGTACTTTGATCTGTTCTTTTTTATTCGTTCTATTTTTAACTTGTTAGACTTTTGACTTGTTTTATTCTGTTGTGTATTCCTTGCGTTACTTGTCTGTCCACACAAGTAATACTTTCAAGGGGGGGGATTGTGTAACGCAAAATTGTTAGTGGCGTTAAAATTTGATTTCGGTAAACAATACGTTGTACCTATGACGACATCTGTAGGGTTTGGGGGGAACTTTTCATCGATCACCAATTCGGTATTGATGAATGGTTTCCCAATCTGACAACAGATGTCGCTAGTATGTTTACCTATTTCAAATAGAATAATAATATCGTGATAGGTTAAATTGTTTGTGATATTTTATTCAATCATATAACTTAATGTCTTTAATTTCAAATTGTCATAATCTAAATTCCTAGTTGCCCAAATTAATTAATCACGGCAAGAATGTCGATAGTTTATGCTTGTAGTTCTGTATGATCTGTGGTATTTTTTTATTTGTTGCGCGATTCGATCAGGTGAACGAATAATTCGTGATATCAGATTCATTTACTAGAATATTCCATGAAAAATGATATAAATACACCCCTCCCGGTGGATGCGAACACCTCTGATAATTACTCTGAAGATTAAGCACGAAACTCTGTTCGTATTTCATTGATTTTTCTGATAAGTTGGAACTCTGAATTATATGTACCTACCTACATATAAATTAAATATCTTAGACTCTGTGCATCTTTCCCGGACTTCTCTGGTAAGATTTCTGTTCGTAATCTTTATATCTGTGTCTTTCGTTTGCGTCAATGATATACTTAGGTCTTTTTGGTATTCTTGACACAGGGTCCCAAGGTTTAGCGGACAATATTAGTGACCTATCTACATTGTTGTGATTCCGTTGTTGGAGTCCCTGTTCGGAACAGCTGTCCCTTCGTTTGGCTCGCGGCAGTGCGGGCAGTCGCTGGCGGCGGGCAGGTGCCTACGCAAGCCGACAACCGACGCCAGGGGAACCATCCGAAGAGGAGTGCCAAAAGGTCACGTAATCTTAACTTGTACAATAACTGTAACTTCATATACCCGCTACCTTGAGTTGTAATTACGAGATCAGCTGTGTGCTACGAGGGAGGCGCATAAGCATCTTATTCTGTATTTACATTTCTATATCTCTGTGCCTGTGACCATTCTACTTTATGTATAACTGTGTATCCTACTGAATATATGCATGTATAAAATCTTAGTGTTGTTTCATTAAGGGTATCTGGAGCACGCACCCACTATCTCCACTCTGAGATAAAAGGCGCCCAAGAGTCTCTTTCGTAAGCTCTTGCCTGGGTTAGCCGGTGGAGTAGCTGGGGACATTTCCCGGGTTACAAGGTGCTGCACCGCGCATCCACTCGATTCGTACTGACGTGACGAATATTATTCATCATAGTATTAGCAATTGAATCACTTTCATGCTGAACGCTGTTCGGTAATTTTTGTGATGACAGACGTCAGTTATGAAGAAGTAAACGTGCATAGATTATAACTACAAATGCACCAAATAATACTGATACGAGTGTATGTTACAGAGATCTGTAGTAAGTTGTAGCTGAAGTGCATTACAACAATTATTAGAATTTACTTGCAATAATAATTTCTTGTTATATATTTTTTATGTAAAGCAAGAGATTATGTATATTAAGTTTTATGTAAATAAAATATATATCTGGCTTTATTTTTGAAATTCATTGAGGGTAATATATCAATCAATCTTGCTGTTTCACTCATTATAAATTATTAAGTCTGATAAGTAATGACTAAAGTCGTTACACATTATAAATACAGTCTGTACTCCCCTTTAGTGGCCCCGATAAACGTTTTATTACACGTAAATGGGATATAAAGTAAACGAGAGTAAGTAAGTACCGTGGACATCACGGTCATAATGTGAAATCGTGGCCGAAGCGAGAGCCCGTACAGAGAGATTTTATTCTTTATTTAGATGACTCTTGGCTCTCACTATATAGGTGGTGTAAGTTTATATACAGTATCGCAAACCAAATGACAGATTTACTCGTGACAAGGGAAAGTAGACCGCTTAACGTATATAGATGTAGGTAAATAGACCAGTTCCTGGACTTAATTTATCATGAATTTAATTAGGACAATGAATCAAGAGGTCGTATCATAGTGTTACACTACCCTATATGAGTATCAGTAAGCAACTTATAGCCATAATTGTTTAGGTGGGGTTTCAGTGTTGAATGGACAAAATAAGAGAAAAAGAAAGACGATAACTCTAAGAAAAAACTCTAATTTTTGATCGATTAGTAGAAGTAGGCGTTATATGACGATAATCCATATATAAGGGGGATCTACTCAGTTCTACCATTCACCTACGCTTAACAATCGCAACGATATCAATAGTACAATATTACTTATTGTCATATAAAGAAAACCGCACCCCGCAAAGCAAGTAAAAAATCTTCTTTCACTTTTTGCACGTACGAAATCCTATGAGTAATAAGTCTTTTTACTTGGTTTGAGGAGTGCGGTTTGACACGTGTGCGTTTGGTACTCTTAAGCCGTGGGTGAGTGGTAGGTACTCCTCCCACCCCAACCTAATTAACTAATTAAAAAGTGAGCAAATAATTACGTGCCCCTAAAAATGGAGCCGCCGCAGTACTAGACCAATTCTATGTCAAATATTTTATTTTTAATATAGTACCTAAGACATACTACAACAATACATGCCCGAATAAGCATGTGTTTAAAAAGATACAGTTCCGTTTTCAATTTAACATCGACATGCGAGGTAGAAATTAGATTTAGCAAATAGCTATAAGTAAAAGATAAATGAGTATGTGATCGTCGACAAACATATTATTATGGTAAGTACCGACTTGCCTTAAATTAATTTGTAATTTACTATTAACTACTGGCGCTCGCGGCTGTGCCCGAGCTTAAAGCGCGATTCACACACAGTGCGGGTGCGGGTCGGGCGCGGGTGTTTTTGCCATCCATCATCGCCCGTTTTCTTAATAAGGTATTTTTTTACTATAACCTGTAACCGGCGATGTATTGCAAAACGACCCGCGCCCGACCCGCACCCGCGCTGTGTGTGAATCGCGCTTAACTGTCACTGTACCTTTTGTGTAACTTTACCGTTCTACCATAGACAAGTGACAATTCTTTAGTCGTCGGTCTTGAACCTAAGCCTCGAAAGAACTGGAACCTTTGCACATGCGGATTGTTTGATAAAATCTACTATTGGTAGAATTGAGCTAGTCCATCACCGTTGTACCCCGTGCTATACTCAAAAAACAGCCCAAAACGGCGTACTACAAGAATAAAACACGCTTTAAGAACATTTAGGGTCCACAACTCGCACCTTTAGTTATAGAATGGAATAGAATGTTTAATATATGAAATGGCTGCTGTGCATAACAAACATCAATCCATCCATTCAAACGATCGCATTAATAATACTAGCAAAAGGAAGGAGTATGGTTTGTTTACCATAACGTTGATCGAGTTTATGAGTAGTTATGAGTTATGACCTATTCACACGGACAAGTTTCTTATAGCTTTCAAACATGTTCACTTACAATTTGTTAGGAATTATTTTATCTACATTTTGTACATCGGTTTTGTTACAAGTCCTAAGCCCTAAAAATCATTAAACACTACCATCCTTCAACAGTACACAAATATGTTTGACGTCAAAATCTTTAAACTATTACTCTGTACTCTTTAATCTGAAATTTAGCTATTGAAGTTCATTGACTGACCAATCCATACATATATTTACAGGGTATAAACACAAGCTCCATGTAATTACTTAGTTTAACGATAGCTCTTAATATGTAAATTATCATGTCTAATTACACACCAAATAAATTACCCACCATCTTAATTATATTGTATTAAAGGGTAGCTTAGCTTCTGTTTAAACAAATTTCTCTCAAAATGTCCGATACTGTTATATGAGCGTATTATGCTGTCAGGGTTGGAGATTCCGAAGACAGTCGCTTCCGTAAATGCTATGATTAGCCAAATCGAGAAACCAAGAGATGCACTCTCGGTTTCTCGATTTGGCTAAACAGTAAACTCGACCAGCTGGATATTTTCCACGACTCGTTTGGTGCTTTTAGGGGAAAGGTATTGAGATCGCTTTTATCGACTCTGAAAAATTTCTTTGTCCACTTACTCTTTAATTAAGTTTTGTATCTTAATTTATTAACTAGCATTTAACCGTACGCTATCCTATGGTGTGAACTGTACATGCCTCTAATTGGTGTACATATCAGAACTTGTATTTTGTATTCTATGATGTCAACGATTTATATGTACCTATACTGTTGGTGTGTCTATTAATAAATAAATAAAGAATAGGAGGGCGGTCTCCGATTTCCTTAGTGCAAGTTTTACACGTATACATAATGTAAGTGAGATTAAACTGTAAACGATATCGCTAATTCGATGAAATAACTACCTTCAAAATCGTTAATCCACCACAGCCTATATTTCTTACATAGTGTTTATCAGAGTAATCCTGGTTAATAAACCAACCAACGGTTTTAACAACCAAGGTTACACTGTTATGCTATTACATTTAATCAAAATGATTGTTGCAACCGCATTACTGCACTGCACGGTACTATTAATTAAAAACTGAGCACTGCGTACACTACCAGGAATGTTTGGGATAACAGACTTAATTATACGCGGCAGCTTTGAACTGAATTGTGGTCGCTAAGATTACTGCAGGTCAACTGTAGAGATTACCGTGTGGATATGAACTGAGGGCCCAAATTTTCAAATTTTTTCAAATGAAATAACACTCATGAAGCAATTAGTTAAAAATAGTTAAAACTCAAAATTTTTGTCTACAATAAAGTATAAATGAATCTGGCTCTCTACTACATCTCCGACGATGTCATTAAAATATTTTCTAAAACAAATTCATCTTATAAGGTAAAAGTTTGCGCGATTTACTTCAATGTTATTGACTTATTTATCAAATGATTTATTGCTACCTCATCACACCTACCTATCTAAGACATAATCACACATACATTCTCGATAATATTAGATGAAGAGAAAATTGATTAAGTTTATCATATCAAATTACTTCGAATTAACTTCATTGTGGCTTCTACGTTTGTGTTTGGCCTGTATGTATGTTTATTCGTCTATCTCTATGTATAAATGTTTCTTTCTATGTTAATTCAGGGAGATCCTATTAGTTCAAATGTCCAGTTCCATTATGGAACTATTGGGACTTTTTTCCTGCCAGTAATTCTATCGAACTATTGAGATGAAAAAATCCCAGTAATTAATGTATAATGGAACTAGACAATGGCGACGTGGAACTAGACAAATACTACTGCGATTTAGTCAGTTTCATGGAACTTAATTTCAACTTCGATACTTCGACTTCTTTTATGAGTCAATTACGTAAAAAGGAAAGAAAAAGAAAGAATTATTCAAACTAGCCGTCCAACTGAGGTATATTGCGTTAGGACTTAGGAGTGAATACACATCGGTTGCATAACGGTCTGGGTTTTGAACTCAAAAACTCTTGATCGTAAGTCCAACTTCACTAAGACACCGACTTTATACGTATATTATCAGCAACGCATGAAATAAGTTAAGTATATAATATATAAGTTAATAATATGTTTCAAATGCCGCCATCATACTGACAATCTTACTTTCTCATCGTCTCAAGAAAAATGGATCTAGTTAATGTGACTTCGTCTCACTTGAGTTACCATTTACAATCAATAAGTGACTTGTAATTTGAAATTGTATGAATTCTACTAGGCCCTTTCTCGAAAAATGAGTTTCCGCATAGTGAAAGGTGTGTGAAATCGATTTCACAGTAAACTATCGACAGAAATAGGTAACTATTAGACCAGAAGGTTATTTCTAGGTCAATTGTTACAGGATTGCGATTATACACTTTATACAGGGGTCTAATTACTTTGTGCATACCTACAAATCATAATTATAACAAAAAAAAGTACACCTTTGAGGCGCGATTTGTGCCCCCACGCTTGGATCACCGGTACCAGCGTGTGACCATCATTTTACTTTTTGTCACGTGGTAATTAGACCACTATATTGTAGTGACCATCCTGTAACTAATGTCCTGAACACTTATGTCTGTTTCTCCCTTTCTATATAGATGTATTTAGGGTGTAGGGTGCCAACAGCAAACATCAGCTGGCAAAGCTTCAAATATTTATTAAATGACAATTTTGCAAACAAATTCGAAGTAATTCGAAGTTTAGTGGTTAAGAAGTTCATACCAATAGTTCACACTTTAAAAAAATATTTAAAACTGTTGCATTACTTATAAGAGTTTTTAAAATATTTTCCTAATACTTGAAAATTGTGTTATGAGAGTACCCTCTTTGATATTTCCGATAGCAGACAACAATTCTTTTTTAACTAATGACTTTAACCATCATAAAATTTAAAAGAATCTGGCCTCCGATCGCGCATGCGTGTTGCGCCGCGTACACATAAATTATGTAGAAAAACTACTTTGAAACCTCCTTGGTCCAGCTAAAGTTGTATCGTAATGATAAAAAAACTTAAATTATAATACAGGTAGGTACAGGCCATAGAAATGCCGTATCATGATTAAATTTTTAAAATTTATTTCATGGTGCGTAGAATCTGTCATTCGAGTTTTGTTTTTAAGTTTTTAATCTTTATATTTCAATATCAGATTAGATAAATACCCGTAATATTTAAACATTTTCAATACAACAATTAACATAAATAATAACTTAAATTGGATGCGACTGGGATTGACCCAAGGAGGTTGATGAATAAATCATACGATTAACTGTCGTAAAGAATATTATCTTATAAGTTAAAAAATGATGAAACCCAAAAACTTTTATGTTCAGGTACAGTCGACAAAGGAGATACGGTACCACTTTTTCATTATAATGTTGTAAATATCCTCGTATGTATGGTACCGTATCTCTTTTGTTGACTGTACCTTCTTAGATACTGATAAAAAAACAAGATTATTGCTTGTTTTTAACTTTCATCCAATTAACTAACCTGAATTTTTAACACGGAACACAGATATCTGCCATATTTGCATCTTTACCGAGATTATTATGTAAGTATCACGGTATTTTTAATATGTATTTTTTTTAATTTTTGCGCATCTTAAAACTATATCTCTTATATATGTATTAGTGCTCTTAGCATTTAACATTAATTTGATGGACACGATCGCTTTATCTAAATTATTATGTTTATTTAATAGCATAAAATAACATAAACTCACGCCTGTATCCCGAAATGGGGTAGGCAGAGGTGCTAGCACCCACATTTCGCAAGTTTATGTTTAGGTCCCAATGTAATAGGTGGCGAGCCTATAGCCATTAAACGCGCACTTATAAATATACACATAACTTCGAAAAGCATCGAAAACTCATTGGTGTGTGCCATGGTAAAACCTGGGCTCGAACCCGAGACCTAGTCTCAGCAGTCCATTACCCATACCACTAGGCTACCGCAGCTACTTAAATAAAAAATCAGAACCTGCTCTAACTGGACTACAACATTGAATTAATTGTATCTATTGCTCTGATGTGGGTTTTAAGATGCGAAATACACAAATTGCGAAGACTCCTGCACCCGCCGGCTCCGGTAAGGAGGTCCGTGGGGATTTCGCAAATGATAATAAATAGGAAGGAGGTCTACCATACCGATATGCATAAGGCACAAGTCTACCTACACGTCAGGGCATCTGTTAATAGGGCATGTTCCGTTATGTAAGTCCATTGAAAGATCTATTATACGCCTAGGCGTTGCCCTACCTTTCATAATCTTTCTTATGACATTGTGCATAATTCTAAGCTTGAGTACCTACTGCGGACGTAAGCCTTTTAAGTTATAACAGTACTTCTAACTACACACTAAAGGCATTGAATTCATTCAAAGTCATATGTACAAAGTATTTTCATTGAAAATGAACGGTACACAGTATGAACCCACGAAAGTAATTTTCCATATACAAAACCTTCCTAGATTTTATACATGGAAAAGTACTGATGAATAAGATTGCTATTTATAACCTTTAAATAAATGTCAGTCACAAACCTACTTTTTATTTTGGAGGCACTAGGTATTAAAGTGCGAGTGGGGCTCGTGCACCAAGGGTTTCGTACAGACTTTTAGATATGTTTTACTGGTATACTCTCCAAAAGATTTCTTCAATATTTTTGAACTCAGTGTATTTATTTATTTATTTAGAAACTTAACAGCTATGTAATATGAAACATGAGTAAAATTTTAAAGAAAAATTACATCGGACACTTAGCCAGCAATAAAAAAATAATTATAATTTGTAATAAACACTGAATATCGCTCTAACGAAGACATGAAAGAAGGTTAAGAGTAAATAATACTAAATATATGACTACTAAAAGGTGGTTTAATAACAAGGTGTCAATATACTCGTACGTCAATTTTTCCTGTCAACGGGTTCCGGTTTATCTTTCAACTACGCTACGGAACCCTAAAAAACAGAAACTAAAAATAAAGTTATTACGACACATCTTTCCATCTAATTGATTATTTGCTATTATCGATTATTATTTAATGGTATTATTAGATACGTGATGTGGATAATGGCAAACCATGTTTGCATATGCACATGCACGGCAGCCTTAATCGCTAATAGAACCGATGGCTAGGTACAGCTTTCCAATATACCTCCAAATGGTTTTTTTCTAAATCTGATCATTCTCCGAGCCTATTCCCAACTCAGTTGGGGTTGGCTTTCTAGTCTAAGATGCGGCTGAATTTCGATATTTTCCGTGGAGCGACTGCCATCGGACCACCACACCCAAATTGGCGATATCGAAGTTATGTACCTAGTTAGGCTAGTAGTACTTTTGAGGACTCCAACTACACATAACGACTACCATAGATGTTCGTATGGCAACCTGGACCAACGACGGCTTAACGTACTCTCCGAGGCATGAACAGACCAGTGCAAATAGCCATATTCATACATACAAATATTTGCACTGAGGGCCACGCTTCAGAGACTGTTTTTTTCTAACTCTAACTTTAAGCATAATTCAGGACGATTCAGAACGATCGACGAAACTCACAGTACGGTATCAATTTGAAGTACCGCCACATGACTAAATACGATACAGTTAGATATTCTGTTGTAGATATCTTAAAAACCGTCATTCTCACGAGACTTCTAAACAAAACAAGATCGTTAACATTTTTTCGCCATCCATTTGTTACATATAATATGACAACACTATTAATATGTATGTTATGTAGTTGATATGTAGTATTATGTAGATTATGCACGCAATTTGAATGACGGATACCACGGTGGTACTGGCTGCAGCAGAGTACTCGCATCAATGTACCTCATCCGTCTGATTTCGAACAATTTATTGAGACGATACGTTATGGTCCACAAAGATTAATGAATACTAATAAAAGTTACCTCGTATCGAATAAAAAGAATCGAAAGAAATGTGTTTACTCGATTAAGATATCGAGAAAGAGCAGTAACTTCTTCCGAGTACCTAAATGGATTAGCAAATGTATTAACTCCTATTTTAGTACAGATCTTTCAGTGATCATAACCACGGTAGCCTAGTGGTATGGGTAATGGACTGCTGAGACGAGGTCTCAGCCTCGATCCCAGGTTTTACCATGGCACACACAAATGACTTTTCGATGCTTTTCGAAGTTATGTGTGTACCTATTTATCGCAGGCTCGCCACCTATTATTATTACATTGGGTCCTAAACATAAACTGGCGAAATGTGGGTGCTAGCACCTATGCCTACCCCTTCGGTGATATAGGCGTGAGTTTATGTTATGTTATGTTATGTTTTTAGTGATCAATGAAACCGATAACAGTCGGAAGGAATACGTATCTAAAGATCATCAAAAGCCGTTACTTTCTAAAGCCACCACTGCATACTAAGCATTAATATCACAGAAAAGTATTTGCTATAATATGATGCGAAAGTGCGATCATCGTTTGTAAGTTTTATCATAGGTATATACCTGATCCTCTCACTTTCTTGGAGGCGGCGCGTGGGATAACACACTTTAACTAGCGTTTATGATCTATTGAGACGGCCGCAGCTGCCCAATCTGACCACTTTTACTTTCCATCTCATCACAGATGACGGAGTAAAACACTTGTATGACATCACCGTGTTATATTATGTATGAACATAACCAGTTCACTTTTAGACACAATTATTGAAGTGGCTCTCAAAGTATAAGTTGAAGTCTTAGAAAGTACTTATTACACAACTTGTTAGTGATGTATAACTTTTTTTATGCTTGTAATGAGGTAACTATATGGTTTGAAAAGCTTCATAGCGGCGGGATTATTGGGTTGGAGTCCGCCATATCCATTTCATTGTTAGCTCTTTTGAGGTAAAACGTGAGGGAATTTCTGCATGCAATAAAGGGGTTTCACGTATGCAATACTTTTAGATATAGATAGATAGATAACTAATTCTTTACTGTGCAGGATTGGACACAGTTAGAAGTACATTAACTAGTATAAAATTGGACTTTTTTAATAATTTCACAATTGTAATAATATACATTGAAAGAAAAACGCATGCCAGGATCATTCTTCCAGAACATCGTAAACATATTCCAGTCATAACAATTAAATAGATACATAAAGATAAAACACATAGTACATACATTTGAATAACGGCTGATTTGAACGTCCTCGAAGCTGATCATAAATCATAATGTAGGCAAGTCCAATTTAACAATCGAATGCGCCTATTTACTTGACAAGCTAGTTTTTTTTCAACATTGTTCTGAGTGTAATAGCCCACAGTATGATAATTGTTGTAAAGATATCTACGATTGGTTTCTCTTTCAATAGTATACGTATTTGCGTGACACACTCCACAGATGTAATAATTATAATTAGTAATCAGCTTCACGCAAAACGACTTAGTAGTTACATGATACGAACCTTAGTAGGTATTATAGACATTTTTAGGACTAAAATTGGCAACAAACAAACACATGATCCACGATAATTTTGTAGTGAACATGGTTGGTCAAACATGTTGTCCTCGAGAATATTTTATTTTCACTTCGTATTGTTCTTTCCAACGTCTAATATGCTTATAAAATATCTAGTATTCTAGTAACAGTAGATAACAATTATGTGGGACTCTGCTACCTAAAACGTGTCCTTAGACTAGAGTTTCAAACTTAGGAGATGGCCACAATCGACAAAGTGAAGCTCTTACCTTGTATATAGTTGGGGAGAGATCCTAAAACCGTATTATCATAACCGTGCCAGCCAAAAATCTAATCAATTCTTAGATTTTTATCTATTTTTTTTACCCATTTGTTTTAAAGCACAGATGACAGTATAGGATCGAATGAACATTATTTATGTCGTATAATATGTGTGTTAAAAATATCGGTTGAATTCGAATTTTAAATAATTATTTTTAATTAAATAATAATTAATTCGTCATGTCCATTATGCATGTTAACAGTAGGTAGTGCGATACAGTTAAACATATGTGTTACGAGCACTCACGCAATGGAATGACATCGGTGAGGCTGCCACATTACCAATTATAATACACTCTTTGTTGCTTAGCGCCTCCCCATATCCAGGGACTAGATGAGGACACCATGGTTCCGATATTAGGAGAAGGTGGTTCTCTCAAAGAGATGTCCCTGGGTCTGCCGGGGTGCGAGAAAGATATTTTGTATAATCCCACCTACGGCAATCAAAGACCCATAAAACACGTGCGCTTTAGTCGGTTCGAGTCCGACATAATCACCTCCATCGACTTTGGTAGAGGTGTTTTAAAAGCGTTTATGATTATTTCTACTGGTCTTACTGTAGACAAGTTGTCTACCGTAATAAAAACAATACGCGTAACAAATTCAACAATTCTTCTGACAATCATCTGATTAGCTAAGCGAACTTTCATAATAATTTTTATATTGTTTGTGTGCACCATAACTTGAAACTATTAGAGCTCACGCTAGTTTCTCAATATAATGAGTAGAAATTGAATAACAGTTCGAACTCCCATTGTTATCTATAATACATTTTTAGATCTTCAAAACAATCAGATTAAATCTCGATCTAAAATGACCGAATGATTGTATTATAAATATCTCAACTTTTTTTATTCTCATAATCCGTTACCAAGCGCCACACATTTAAAATTAAATTATAGAGCTGCTTTTATTCTATATGTATAGGTATATAGACAGTAGAATGTTAGAAATTCTCATCTGAGAAAGCTGCACATAATCTGTCACTCTGTGGTATGACCCACCCGTGAATGTCTTAGTGATAATTTAAATGTAATAAGATAGTTAGTGGGTTAGCCACAGCGGCCACTAGAAAAGATACAATTTGCTATGAATAGGATATAGCTTCAATATCGCTTGCAACCACAGGTGTACTAATAGTGTATCCAGTTTTTTTTCCATACGCAAAATTCCCACGGACTCTGCAACCACCAAAGTCAGTGTAGGTGATTATGACGGACTCGCACCGATTAAAAAAGACGCCGTCTATGGGTCTTTGAATGCCGGAGGTGAGATTATACAAGACATATCTCTAGCACCCCGGCAGACGACCGGACATCTCTTTGAGATGACCCCCTTCCCCTAATGTGGGAACCATGATGTCCCCATCTAGTCACTTTGCACCGCCGCCGTCGCGGAGTGCTTCTGCTAGGGTGACAGACGACTCTAGCCATCACCCCGCGCTCATAGAGGACGTACAGTAACACTAACATGAACTCCTATCGAATTCGTAATGTAAAGGTTTCGAGAGAACGGAGCATTGTGATTGGCAGTCTGCCTCTTGTGAACCTGTGTGCGTGTGTAGCCCGCCAATCCCAATGGTCCGTTCTGTCGATACCTTTACATTACGAATTCGATGATAGTTCGTGCTAAGGTTACTGGACGCTAACAGTCCGAATCTTATTAAGGAAGTAACGTAAGAATGAAATAATATTACCTACTTTAAAAAGGTGCTGGTAATGTCCGTTTACCAACGTCAAGCTCTAACTTCCGTTCAGTGGATTATACATAAGTGCCTGTATCAGCCTGTCAAGGGTAACGTCATTAACATTAAATACCGTAATTACTAGTATAACCTTGTGATCTAACAAATGGTTTCACTAATTATGACTAATGACGATTCATACTGTGCTTTGTTTGGAGTTAAGAATAAAAAATAAGATGTGACAGCTGATAGTTTTGGTCCATACTTAACTGTACTTATATGTAATTGATGAATTGGCTCGTAAGCTGTTTTCTAATTACATTCTTATAGAGAAGAGTATTTATCACGAGTGTATCTGCATAGTAATTCTAACCGATTAATAGAATAAAAATATAAAAAAGAGTATAAGGATCTTAGGATTCTTACACTTTGTGTGTAATAATTAGTTATTATATGCACAAATAAATAACCGAGGTAGCCTAGTGGTATGTGTAATGGACTGCTGAGACGAGGTCTTGGGTTCGATCCCAGGTTTAACCATGGCACCCACCAATGACTTTTCGATGCTATTCGAAGTTATGTGTGTATTCATCGCAGGCTTAACAGTGCTCGGTTAATCGCAATAGGCTCACCACCTATCACATCGAGAACTAAACATGGACTGGCGAAATGTGGGTACTAACACCTATGCCTACCCCTTTGGGGATATAGGCGTGAGTTTGTGTATGTATGTATATGTAAATATCCGAAGAGAGCAGATTCCGGGTATCAAACAACTTATAAGCTTTAGATGCAACCGGAGCCAATGCAGGGGTGACTATGATGAGGCTTTATCTTAAATATGCTATTCTAAATTCAAGTCAATTAGCCTATCGCAGTCCTCTGCCAGACATAGGCCAGACGGGTTGGTATAAGATTTTATTTCGAGTTCTCCGCAATGATATCCTCTTTTTTTTCTGTGCGCGACATCCCCACGGATACCAATCGGAGCCGATGAGAGAGATTATGTCGGGCTCGAACCGACTAAAAAGCACGCCGTCTTTGGATCTTTAGTTGCCCGAGGTGAGATAGTAGCGAACATATCTCTCGCACCCCGGCAGACCCCTTACATACGTAAGTTACCCTTTTTATAATATTCTGAAATTATATAACTACATTCTGAAATACGCTTCCCAATAGAAGAGGTAGGTATGTTTTAATGTACCTACCTAAATTTGATTTTCGAACCCCAAACTGCTTAGGAAGAGTTTTATTAAATTTTGAAAGCTACGGTTCTCTATCAATGTTATTATCATAATTACCATAGATTACATTATTGTATTATCCACATAGTAATAAGGTAAGTATAGTAGTCAAGTCATGGCGGATGTGGGCACGACGCACGCTTTGAAGAAGCACCGACATGACAGCACTCTGATTAGAGAATAAGTAAGTTTTTTTAGTATCACTAAAGTAGCCAAATCACTATGGTTTAACAAAAATACTGAAATTCACGAGAAACTACACATTAACATAAATAAAGAGGCTCAGAAAGTAGATACATACTTTTAAGCCAATATGGCTAAAGATTCACGCTTTATTTTTATTTTTTTGGTGTGTTGGCGAACCCAGACATTCTCTGGTGGTTAGAGTAATAAACGAAAGAGTTTGGTCAGTATTGAAACATATGATCAGTAAGTCTTGAAATTATCCCAGCAGAAGTATCCAAACAAAAAGAAACGGCACAAATAAATAATTAGATGCGTAATTAAGAAAGTGAATTGTATAAAATGTTAGGTACAAATGGTATACTATTAGATTTTTAAAACTTCAATTGGTTAGTAGTTATAAATCCGCCAAAAAATTTCATAAAAAGAACCACATTAACGAACTGTTTTTAATATTAGTGACATTCTATATTACAAGCAATGATGATGTTTATAATTCTGTCCATAGATTTATATTATTATGATTTTACGAATGTACGACAGCCTCCGTGGCGTGGCGGTAGTGCACGCGACTGCTACGCACGGGGCGGGGGTTCGTTCTCCGCTCAGTTCAAAAAGTTGTATGCATGAATATGGTTCTTTGCACTGGACTCTTTGTGCCTCGCAGAGCACATTAAGAAGTCGGTCCCGCTTGTCATGCAGATCTCTATGGCAGTCGTTTCAGGTAGTTGGAGCCCTCAAAAGTCCAACTAGTCTAACTTGGAACTTTGATTTCGTCATTGCTCATTGGACCATTGGTTGTGGAGGGCAGTCACGGTCACAGTCACTTCACGAAAAATATCGAAGTTCAGCCGCATCACCGTTAGACTGGAAAGCCGACCCCAACTGAGTTGGGAAAAGGTTCAGAGAATGATAATTTTACGAATGTCAGATGTGCGATGTATGATTTTATATTGACATGGTCATCTTGCCAACAAACATAGTAAATATCTATATTTAAAAGTATTTAACAAAATGAAAAGTCATAAACAAGAACATTATCTTTTAAATTTCGATAATAAATTAGACAATAAATAGATGCGAAGTGTATAACAAAGCAACATGCAACAAAGCAAATCGCCTTAATCTGTTACTGTATAAGAATATCAATTGATGACAACCCAACAAACTTGCTTTCACTATTCATATTTTGATACATGTATAGCTAACATCATAATTAGCGTGACTAATACCTGCGTCGTCTCATACACTTAATACTGTCACGCTTTCTACCTCCACAAGAAATTGTTGATTAAACTCGGTTGGTACATCACAGCTTCTTTCTTAGGTCACACTTCTCTCGAGAATTTGATGACAGAAGTATTTACAGTATTACACTATCAATTCATAACATAACATAAATTCACGCCTATATCCCCGGGTAGACAGGTGCTAGCACACACATTTCGCCAGTTCATGTTTAGGTACCAATGTAATAGGTGGCGAGTGTATTGCCACAAATCGGGCACTTATAACCCTGCGATAAATACACACATCATAAAAAGCACATTAGAAAAGCATCGAAAAGTCATTGGTGTGCGCAACCTAGCACACCGCAACCGGCAGTCCATTACCCATACACTAGGCTACCGCGGTTTTCATTATTTTTCTTACAAATAGATTATAGGAATGACCTTGACAGATGTTTTTTCACGCTTATCTTGAAAACCCAGAATTGTAAAAGGAGGCAGGGAAAGAAGTATAACTTAAAGGTTTGTTAAACAAATTTTATATAGCCCTGGGTGGACCGGGGTGCAACGAATATGTTACCTACTATCTCACCTTCGGCAACCGATGATCCGAAGACGACATGCGTTTTAGGCGGTTCGAGTCCGACGTAACCTCTCTCACCGGTTCGGCCTCGTTTCTCTCGCGACTTAGGTCCAAGATATTTGTCCCTAGGTATACTTGTGGTACGAATGGGTTCATTTAGGTCGCGTTATGACTCCCAACCGCTTATTAGCATACCATAGCATTATATATTACGCTACCGTTACGCATTGCCAAATTAATACAAGCCTTTTAAATAAACATTTATAAGAATAACAAATTTCTCCACAGTTCATTGTGTGTTGGTTCGTTATCGAAGAATCGGCGTTTAATTTTTTGCACACCGCACTTGCGTCCGACATAAACAAATTAATAGTCGATCGGAATCCAATCAATAGTAGATGCCATCTCTGATATCTTAATATCTTGCCACACTCAATTACTTTGGCCACTGGTTAAAATTAATCAACACCGCTCGTGTTTGGTCATCATTTTTTTATCGTCTGGGATCCGATTCAGTACGCCCACGTTTTCAAAACGCGTGATTTCAATGCAACTTGAAATACAAACGTAATATATCTTCGGTATTACATATGATTTGTCAAAACAAAATGTGCCTTTGTTATCATTCAGACTCAAGCTATAGGAATCGTTTACAGGTAGATTTTGAAATTTTAATATAGTAAGTTTTTGTGGGTTATGAAATCACACGTTTTAAAAACGTAGTTTTATTGAATCGGTCCCCTAGATAGACGTCGTTACTCTTATTACTGTGAAATAAGCCCCAGGTGATGTCCATAAACGCTTTACATTGTGCCGTCAATTACTGTTACAGATTTTTTGTTTACCACTCAGTAGGCAAACAAGCAAACCTTCCACCTGATTGTGAGATGAATGATATAATTGATAACGAAGGATATAAATATAATGTCCTGGAAAATTGATTGTAAAGTTATCTATTGATTGCGTAAAACGGGGTGAATAGAGATCGAAGGGTGAATAGAAATAAAATGGTCAGCTAAATTCTGTAGTCATTTTCTTTCAAACGAAAATTTGGACTAGTTCATTGTAATAACAGGATCACGAGACATCTGGAATTGGGCTTGGTTAAAATTATGTAAACAAACGAAATTATTAAAAATGGTCAATTGCCCATTTTATTTCTATTCACCCCTGGATCACTACTCACCCCGTTTTACTGTATCTACATATATTACATTAATAAATATATTGGAGAAGTACAAGTGTGTTATCAATTATGTATAACAGTGAGTTCCACTAAGTGCTATCAATCAACAGTATAAATTAAAAGTAAAAAAATATCTATACTTCGTGCCAAAAGCGGTGGAAACCCTAGGAAACTGGGGCAAAGAATCCAGAAGCCTTGTAAAGGCAAACAAATAAGTGATAGATTAGCCAACGGCTACGCTACGACAGTTTCTATGGCGTAGCGGTAGTAAACACGACTGTTACGCAGAAACAGCGGGTTCGATTACCGTTCAGTGCAAATATTTGTATGCATGAGCCCTAAAAAGTTTAACTACTGGTCTTACCACAGCACTTCGATATCGCTTATACCTATAAGTTGTGAAGGATTGAGTTCAACCGCAACGCAGTGGGACTGGAAATAAGCGGGTCCCGCAGTCCAAAGTTCGGATTCGGCCAGGATTAACACAGGGATAATGATGATTGATAAATCTGTGAGAGTATTAGAGTTAGAGTAAACTGCAAGAGATTATTACATTATTCGCACACGTAGACACCCGGAATATCGATATAGGTGTACTGTACGTATACATCACTTAGATCAAGGACATATTCTGGAAAGGCCAGATCAAGAATACCCGCAATAAATGAGCATGTAAAAATAAAAAGATGTTATATCATCACTATTATTTTTTTGACCGTTGTCAAGAAAAGTTGGGATTCACGTCTGCTCTAAATAAAAGTAAATGGATAGGATCCAAACCCACAGCCGATGCCTAAACCGTTATGCTACAGTTGCCTACAACCCATCAGCGGGTGCACTGACTCCTGTCGTAACTACTTAACATTTTTTGCCATTTTTGCCGCTCAATCGCCTGACAGTGACATGGCGCGGCCATGTAACATTAAGGCGCGAAACTAAACACCTCCGCGTTATTAGCCGTCAAAATATTACAGTGAACTGACAAGATCAACAACAGCTCTTTGTAATCAACCGTTAACTCACCTATTAGTCAGATACTCACTCTAGTTACTGAATATGTTATTATTGTGTCTATTGCAAACAGCGGTCATGTCACAATTAATATTTATTTATTGCATTTTTTTTTTTTTTATGATAATCTGTAACAATCATGCTAATTAAGAGTGATGATAATAAAAAGGAAGAATAATAGTTGATAGTAGCCGTGTATTTTCCAGAAAAATCATACCTAAGAAGTAATCAAAACGAAATAAAAATATCAAAACCTAACTAAAAAAACAAAGGCCTTATAAACCGCCCTTAGAAAAAAGTAGGCAACCGTTGGACAGTATGAACACTGACAGTAGATAAAGATAGTGGCGCGTGCAAGCATGCAGCCAAATAGCAGATTGATATCTGTGTATACCTTCTCAGAATAAGAAGTTCTGTTTCGTAACTGGTCACGAATCTGGGTTGCCATTGCACTCGAAATTTAGGTATATAATTATTATCTATGCTGTAGGATGTTTGTTCTAGGAAAAGATACTTTGTTTGTACACCGGTTTGTACACCGGTTCGTTAACATTTTTTGTACTAACTACTACACCAGTTGTAAAAATTGTAAAAGTTATCTTTATTAACATAATAATAAAGGGACGTCATAAATCACTGCATAGCATAAATCTCATAAGTATGTATCCCTAATTAGTGTAAATATTAGTTGATACACAACTTTCATAATTTATTATTTAAAGTAGCTTATTTAATTAAAAATCACGGTTTAGCTTCCGCTGCCTGTGATATTTCTTAATTTAGTAAAGTTATTGCTGGACATAAATTACTCTCACACGAAGTTTATTACAGAAGTAATGATTTAGTACCGTACGTAGACAAAACAAAACGCCTTCGGCAGTAATATTCCTAGTGTATTTTCATCGCACCTTAAGGGTAGGTACTTATATTTTAGAATAATAATAATTAGAATATAAAAGTTAAAGGATAAAAAACCCCTTATCTGAATCCATAGGGAGAAAGCCCGGGCTCAACTAGCGGACTATTTCTAAGTAGGTTAGGTAGTTGATCATAAAATCAAAAATAATTGCTCAAGCGTAAAATTTTTAATGTAGGTCGCAAAGTAACACGTATGAAGATCGAGGTTTATAAGTAATTTTAAGTCAATTTACGACCACATAAACCCCGGTTTATACGATCGAAGGTAGCCAGATTCCAAGTCTTGCTTTAACGCCTGTGATAAAGGACAATTTCAATGAAAATTTAAATTGTTATTACTACTGGTAACAATTTTTATAGCCTTAGATACCGTAACTAATACACCAATTGTGAAGGAATGTTATCTGATGACTATTTGAGAATCCTAATTTCGTTATAGCTAGATAGGGGGAGCATCGGCTACATGGACAATCTCCCAAAGATTATGAGTGCAGGTATATTTAATTTTCTACTTATTTACGTATTCTTGTTTCGATCCCACGTTAGGAGGTAAGTTTATTGTGTTAAAATGTTCAATATACTTTTTATGTCTTATATATTTTTCATATAAATTTATTAATGGAAATTACCCTATTATGTAGACGCCTTTAATAGATAGACAAGAATAGATGCATCGATCATTAATTTATGTGAAGACAAGTATTTTAGATTCTTCAGATCAAATAAGAAATAGTTTAATCTATTTGATTCCCAATGCAATAGGTTTTCTATTTTTTTTAATAATTTAAAAATAATAGCAACCGAAATTATCCCTCTAAGCTCAATGGCTTATATAAGAAGTAAGTTCATGTCATCGTCAGTAGTATAATGGCATGAAATCGAAGCTGAGGCCTCTCGATTGTAAGGCCTTAACCTTCCTTTCCTTAAGCACTAAGTTATTCTGTGACTGTATTAACTATATCGATAATCTATTGTATTAATTATTTATTATTATTTATCCATAATAGGGGGCTATAAATACAAGTATTGGAGGTCTCCGATGAAAATAAACTTCATTTAAAACTGTTTATAGTCCAGTGGCGAGGAGCTTCTTATATGATTCGAAGGAAGCAGGAGCAGTCATGAATTTTCTTTCCAGGGTCTCGATTATTTTTCAATTCATATCATAGAACCCGCTTTATCATAGAAGCACATGAATTATTATTAATTAAAGTGAATTTCATTTGTATTCAAATTTCGTGACCATCGAACGTGACTAACAAATCAAATATATTGCTCTAGTTATATACTAGGTTTGCAGATTGCTCACCACAGAGAAAGATAATATCTCGACCATTTTTTGTTAATATTTAACTTTGAACCGTTACGAAATAGTATTCAAATTTAACGCTATAGAAATCTTTTTTTTAACTTCGTGAAATTATTGAAAAAAAAACTAACTACTAATTTTGTTTAATCTTTAATGATATGGCTATCAATGGAACGATTGGAACAATCATGCAATTACAATAAATAGTAGGTATACCTATTTCGTCTGTGCTTAACTATCTGTTCGCGTTATAGATGTGCCGAAACAATTCTTCCTTCATTGCGAAATTAATACAGAATGAACAATAAAAATAGCAACCTGAGTTTTTAACACGATTATTCAAGGGAACTCTCTAAAAAGTACACGACAATACCATATAGCAATATATAAGGTGGCACAAGCGCATAACTTTTTATAAACGCTTACGAATGCTAAAAAGCCTCGTAACCAAACCGTAAATTTTCTTTTTTTTTATAGAGTATTCATACTACAGACATACATTCTTGGCATGTTCTTTTCTTTAAAAAGGTAAAAGTTTTAAAAAGGTTAAAGGTTACACCTCAAGTTACAGAAAATTCAAACGCTATATCCCGTTAAGCTCTACGTATTCCAAAAATATTAATGGTATTGTAGGTATTGGTATTCACATGTATAAATATTAGTGTTCCTAAAGATATTTTATAATATAATATGTATGTTTATGCTTAAGTTAATGGTATGGAAGAAGATCTTCTAGTATATAACCGCGCCATAAAAATTAAAAAAAGCTGTAGTTGCATTTTAATAAGTTACCGTGTGATATTTGATGCTTCACAATGGAGCCTTTTCCATACTCACGCTCGGTGTTTCAGCCTACCTAACTATGAAACTTTGCAATTTTCAATTAAATGAATGCCGTTCTACCTCTACAACACTCAGACGATATCACAATTCTTTAACTAGATCAGCTGTAGCACTTTTTCGGTTTCCAGTTACCCGGTAACAAAACAAAGCTTATTCTCTTACTTATGCATTCGGAAGGCAGTTCCTTTCGAACCACACAGCAAGCAATCATTCCGGTTTTGAAGTCTGAGGGTAAACACGTTGTCGGTGGCGAGCGATGATGGACCTAAGTATTCACATTTATAGCCTGTAGGCTCGAACCAATTCAAATTCAACCCATGATCGGTGCAATCCTAACAAAGCTTCGAGGAAGCAAAGGGTATATATTGTTATCTGCATATATCTTGATGCCAATCTCTTCACAAAATATTTAACCTGCTCTACATGCACAGTACGCGTTTTTTTTAATGTCTTTTAAGAATAACACGGAGTGCGACGGCGGCGGTGAAGGTGTTCAAATCCACCAATATTAGATTATATAAAACCAATCCGCGTGCATCAGGGCCTGTTTCTCTTGTAACTTAGTGTCAAAATATGTAGTAACAACTTTTTTATTAGTGACGTAAAATACATATATTTAAATACCGTTGATTCTTTTGACAAACTGTAAACCAGTTCTGTTTATTGGCAGATACAATAACATGCGATGCACTTTTATTGCTATGTACCAATTTATAGTAACAACGATTTTTTATTTTACTCAGGTGGCAGACAAGCATATAAGACAAGTAATTAAAACTTATCATTTTAGCATTTTCGCGGTCATTTCCAAGACTTTCGCCGCCGAGCCTAAGGTAAATTGACTTCTATGGCTGATACTACGATCGCGCCACCCAACCGCTAAAGCAAGCTTTCCCTGCTCTAGAGCCTCGTCCGTCAATCTCCAGATGTATCCGCTTGTAGCTAAGTTGACCTAAGATCTTGATACAATTGCACTTGGGAGATTAAAATTGCACCACATAATCTATGCAATATATCTCATTGAGTGAAATGTCAACTCAGTTGAGTGAAATGTCAACTCAGTTAAATTAAACGGATTTCATTCCAAGAAAGCTTCGTTCAACATTTACAACAGGAATCATACTCGTAAGTCTATCTACAAGCATTTGCCGAATAAATTATTCAACTTGGCAACCACTCACCGCTCATTTAACTATAATGAAGAACAGCAATAAAAGCGGATTACAGTTTACCGGTGCCAGCTTACCGAATTTTATTACATTAATATGTAAACACGACGTAAAAACTACTCTAACAAATTATAATGAAGCGATTCAATAACTTTTTATTCGGTACATTCATTGGTCATTTATGTCATTATGCAATCATAAATGTACGTAAAAAATATTGGTCAAAGTCAAAAGTAATTTATTCTATGAAGACCATTAAAATGGATCTCAGAAAGCGTCAAAAAGAATACATACGTACATACTTATGCTCACGCATGTTAACCTCCAGGTAGGCAGAAGTTCACCAACCATTGTATTCGGACTCACGTAATAGTGGGTGAGCCTATTGCCTTATTCCGGGCACTGAGGCCTAGTTAATGTCTAGCCAAAGGGTCACTAAGTCGCGAATGCACATTAATGTGTCTACATAATCTAATTACAATGCTTTATTTCATTGACATCATAGTAGAATAATCCATCCAGTTCAACCAAGTCAACACCAGAATCATTTTTCGTTGAAACGTTCTGAAATTTTTAAGAACCTTTTTGGTGCAGAGTATACAATAGTTATAAATAAGTTTACTGGCTGTGGTACTCCTACATACAAGAAAGAATGAACATCATTGCGGGATTCTTGTTCACTCCTAACGCACTCTATGTCACATGACAATATCGAAATATTATATCACTAGCTCAATTTTAGCGCTCTACACGATTTACTTATTCGCCTCTTTACTTGTCTATCCACTAGACTCACGTACTTTTGATCAATCATCAATATTTCCGCAGCGCATGCAACGAAAGAGGTTTCAGGGAACTTTTTTACACCTTGGGTTAAGTTACTTAAGTTTTGTAAGGAACCCTAATCTTTTCTAGCAATAAATATAGCCTATGTTACTCAGGGTTGACGGGTCAGTTTATTCATTACAAACATACGCATACACAAATACAATTCTTTTTCTCTTTATAATATTAGTGTAGAAGTGTAGATGTAGATTAAAATTAGATAGGTATGCAACGTTCTTTCTACGAGTATAAGAATATGCTGGTCCATCCGTAGTCAGCTAAAGAGAAGTGCCTAAGCCCTAACAAGGCACTAACTCGTAACAATAAAGGTACATTTACTTTATGTATGCCATAAAATTATAACTGTTGTAGAAAGCCTATGTCAAGAGGCCGTGAATAATAAGATCAGAATCTAAAGGCTCCGACAAGAAAACCGTCCAACTAAAATAATGTGTCCAGTTCTGGTATTCAATACAATTTATTGTGTGCTATTGTTACAGTCCTGTATGATAGTACAAACTTTAACGTACATTGTGAATGATGCCACGGAAACTGGTTCGTCGCATTCAAAAGACTTTAACGAGTGTTCTCATGCGCTGAATATAAGGAAATACAAAAAGAAACAGATTTCCCTACCGTAATTTCACGTATGTATAATATGTTCTAATAGGCACAGATAATTAAAAAAATACGGTTATTAACTTATATCTATGCATCCTTTAAGCTGAGGGGGATCTACACATGCGTGGAATCCTTATCACCGGTACGTTATTTCTTACTATAATATCTCTATATCAAATATCCCTTGACAGCTGTATTAGCCAAACTAATAGGACGGGAAAATATAAGTCCGGGTACCGAAGAGAAAGCATTCGATGCAACCGCGATTAATACTAAAATAATGACGAATACGTACAGCCAATGACAGCCTCTGTGGCGTGGTGGCAGTGAACGCGACTGCAACGCAGGAGGCGCGGGTTCGATCCCCGCTCAGTGCAAATATCTGTGTGCATGAATATGGTTATTTTCACTGGTTTGGTCGTGCCTCGAAGAGCACGTTAAACCGTTGGTCCCGGTTGCAATATCGAAGTTCAGCCGTATCTTAATGAGACTAGGAAGCCGACCCCAACCTTAGTTGGGAATAGACTCAGAGAATGATGATGATGACGAATACGTGCCTTTTGATTTTATTTAACCATTGCATATTATATCCTAAATACATTATTAAAATTATCAGTACCTATAATATCGGCATAGAATGGACAGTAATACCAGTAGCATTCAGTTCTAACGGCATGTTTTTGTCAACAAGTTTCTTAATTGCTTAGATTATCCTACAATGCAACCAGACCTTCCGTTGCACCTCGAACATGCACGATGCGCTCTAAATACCGTTACTGCATAGTAATGAAGACTTTATTAAGACAATTAAATCTTAATTTTGAATAAATATCCAACATTATGTGAAACATAATTACATGCTAAACAATGCTAAGAGCAATGTTTAAAAACTAGGGCTTGAGGAACTCACGCAAAATCAAGCCTAACCAACATTTGCGGTTGATATAAAGGCATCAATTCTTTATTTGATTCTTAAATTGAACTTTATTCCCCTGATTATAGGTGAGAATATCGTTGGGAGGTGGAAACGCAACATTCAACTGCGGTTTCCGCAGAATGCCATTGTATTGCACTGTCATCCTAGATATATGTCACTGTTATAAGATCGTCGGTACCGTGACGCGGCTGCAGATAACAGTCATATGCCCATGTATTGTTACACTAGATGCTTTACGGGATGTAGTGTGGCCTCGAGTCCCTACAATGATGTGCAAACAGTTCCCATATGTTGTTTATTGTTTGTTAACTAAGAACCATATCTTACTGTATGTGATTCTAAGAATATGCGCAGAATTGTGGGAGTTTATTTCTATCTTCCTAACAGAACTTAAGTAACTAATCATCTTGTTAACATTGTAAGTAGGCTATATATTTTGATGAAGAATGCAATCGTTATAATGGAACGGAAGCAACGTAAATAGTAACTTTCTTGTTTTACAAACGTTTATTGAACTTCACTTATTTGTGTGTAGGTGCATTTATTTGTTCGTATGTGAAATACAAATCTCTAATTTAACCCACGTTTACGCGTCAAGTTGAGTTATATTCTTTATATCGGAGCCGTTGCTGGATTCTACTGAAGGGAGAGTGGTACATGTTTTCGTTACTTTACTACTTAAAGCAGTGAAGAAATGATGCGAACGGATCCTCTAAAATCGTTTATTTATTTCAAAGGAACTGGAGGGATTTCATAGTCTCAGTACTTCCTTATGTTCCTTTGAAGGAACTATAGAGAGATAAAAGTTTCAGTAGTCCCTTCAAAGGAACTGCTGGGAATAAATGATATATAATATATATAAATAATAATGATAGGACGTAAATAGTACCGCGGTTGTCTAGTGGTATGGGTAATAGACCGATGAGACGAGGTCTCGGGTTCGATCCCAGTTATTGGTGTGTGCAAACACACACCAATAACTTCGATGCTTTTCGAAGTTATGTGTGTATTTATCGCAGGTTTATAAGTGCCCGGTAAATGGCAATAGGCTCGCTACCTATTATATTGGGACCTAAACACAAACTGCTTTTATTATGATGTGTGATATCCCGTCTTAACTATTATACGAATCTTTTTTTTTTTTTTTTTTTTTTTTTTATCTATGGCACGTCAATTTGACTTCACCTCGCCTGATGTTAAGCTGAAGGCAAAGTCCCATGAAAGAGGGTCACCATTGCAAACACGTTCAGTGCTACAATGGTGGCGCTCAGCTTGACGGCCTCATCAGATGCTTTTTCACGCCCCGCTTAAAGGACCCGGGACTGTAGGAAGAAGGAAACACGTGCGCCGGCAAGGAATTCCAGGACTTAATGGTACGGCAGAGAAAAGACTCACCGAACCGCTTGGTTCTTGATGGAATATTCTGTACCGTATGCGAGTGACACCTAAGCCCTGCACGCGTTGTCCTGTGTAGGAAAGGGGAGGGTGGGATTAGTTGGAAGAGCTCATCAGAACATTCACCATGGTAGAGACGGTAAAATACTGCCAAGGACGCAACATCTCTACGCATCTGCAAAGACTCGAGGGACTCTGTGACCTCGGGACTCCCAATAATGCGGACCGCACGTCGCTGCAACCTGTCGAGAGCATCTAATAAGTACTTTGCGGAGCCATCCCAGAGATGCGAGCAGTATTCCACGCAGGAGCGAATTTGTGTCTTATAAAGAAGACACCGCTGCTCCGGTGTGAAAAAACGTCTCACTCTGTTCAGGACTCCGAGTTTACGCGAAGCTGTTTTGATGATGCTCTCGATATAGTTCTTGTTGTTCAGTTTGCAGCGCACGTCCATACCGAGTATATTGAGGTTATCCTGTAATGGCAGTGGTGTGCTCTGAAGAGTGGGAGGAGGAAGGAAAGGAGATGTCTTTGCTGAAAACGCGCATGCCTGCGTCTTCTTGGCATTGAACTCGACCAGGTTCTCAGATCCCCATTGGGAAACGTGATTGAGGATCCGGTCAAGCCCAGTGACAAGAAGTCGCCTCTTTTCCGCTATATCGGACTGCTTGGCCGCAGAATGTCCGTGGTAGCTCCCGTGTACAGTGCTATCGTCTGCATAGCAGTGGATGCTGCCGGTGGACAGCATGTCATTGATATGCAGAAGAAAGAGAGTGGGTGATAAGACGGACCCCTGCGGCACACCAGCATTTACCTGCAGGAACTCCGATGCTCGTCCATCACAGAGAACGCGAATACGGCGCCCCTGCAGGAAGCTAGCAACCCAATTGCACAGTCTAAGAGGCAGACCGAAGGCTGGTAGTTTGGAAAGAAGCGATTTGTGCCAGACTCTATCGAACGCTTTGGCGATGTCTAGGCTAATAGCCAGTGACTCACCATGCTTGTCCATAGCCTCACCCCAAAGATGGGTAACATACGCCAGAAGATCACCCGTTGACCGTTTCGGCCTGAAACCATATTGTCGGTCATTAATTAGGGAGTGATCCTCTAGGTGGCGCATGAGCTGTGTGTTGATAAGGTGCTCGAAGACCTTGCACAGCACTGAGGTGACGGCTATGGGCCGATAGTTGGCTGGGTCTGAGCGATCTCCCTTCTTGGGAATCGGCTGTACATTCGCCTCTTTCCACGCCGTCGGCACTGTACCCGAAATGTAGGAAAGTCGGTACAGCCGCGTGAGTATTGGAGACAACTCCGCTGCACATTTTTGAAGAACCACCGCTGGTATACCATCCGGACCACTGGCTTTCCGGACATCGAGTGACTGCAGTACTGCGCGGACATCGCGTTGCCTGATACGAATATCAGGCATTGCGTGGTCACTATTGGGTAGAGTCGGTGGCTGCATACCACAGTCGTCGATTCGGGAGTTGGCCGCAAAGAGATTAACCAGCAAATTTGCTTTCTCTTGCGGCTCATGTGCCAGGGATCCATCAGGGTTACGCAGGGGGGGCAGCGAAGGCTGGCAGAAGTTAGCTTGCACGGCTTTGGCCAGTCGCCAGTAGCCACGGCTGCCCGTGGGATGCGCTACTAGTTCTTGACCAACCCGTGCTATGCGCTGAGCATCTGCTCTGACAAAAGCCCTCTTGCAGACCCTAGTGGCTTTGTTGTACGCTGCCTTAAAGTACCCGATGTTGGAATCGTGCGTAGCGCGCGCCCTTACCCAAGCGCGATACGCAGACTGTTTATGCTGAACAGCCTCTGCGCATTCGCGCCCAAACCAAGGGCGCACTCCGCGGGCACCGGTGACATCAGTGTATGGGATATAGTACTCCATACCCAGACTGATCTCACCGACGACAGCAGTTGCACTATCCGATGGGTCCTTACCTTCAAAGCAGCGCTCAACCCACGGGATGGACGCAAAATAGTCACGCAGTCCATCCCAGTCAGCTGACGAGTAGTGCCAGAGACGCCGTTTTCCCTGCACTGGTCGTGAGGGCGCTATGATAGGCACCTTGGAACAGACCAGACAATGGTCGGAGTTGCCCAAAGCGGCTCGCACCGAGACATTGTACTGGTCTGGGTGGCTCGTCAGCTGAAGGTCTAGCAAGGAGGGTGCTAGGCCCGGCCCCCTTGGTATCCTAGTGACCTCGTGTACCAGTTGGGTCAGGCCGTGAGCCAGAGCAAACGCGTGGGCGGCTCTTCCCGCATGGTCTGTTTTGGAGGAGCCCAACCAGATTTCATGGTGGGCGTTAAAGTCCCCCAAAAATACCATTTCAGCGTTTGGAAACCGCTCCTGCGCATCATCTGCCGCCTGACTCAGATATTCAAAGAGTCGAGTTGTCTCGGCATCTCCAGTATGGGAACGGTAAAGGCACACATAGATTTGACTAGTACAGCCATGGTCTACGTGTACCCACAGGACAGAAAAGGATGGGTCCTCAAGGCAGCGCAAACGGCGACAACAAACATCCGCCCTAACAAACACGCATACCCCGGCTTTGGCACGGAAATTTTCCTCTAGAACATAGCCGGGGTAGAGCAGGTAGGTCGTGTCGTCAGGGCGGCATATTTGTGTCTCCGTCAGAAAGAGCATGGCTGGTTTCGCCGTCTCAAGATGTTGGTGGACGGCGTTGAGGTTTGCATGGAGCCCACAGATGTTAGTGGACTCCACCTCAAAAAGCGAGCTAGTGGGAACATGAAGAGCCGCTGTGTTGCCATAATCTCTAATATGCACTGCCATGGTAGAGGGTAAGAGAAGGCGTGAAAAAAGAGGTGATTGTCGTCGCAGCACCGCGTGACAAAGCGCGGGAGATTGGTTTTATCTGTGATTGTGAGGCATGGTGAGAGCCGATGCGCCGAACGGAAGGGCCCCCGTACCCCCCCGAATATGGTCGCCGGGGTCCCGTCCGGTCACCAACCGGCACGACGAACCATATCGGGATTATGCGCGGCCTGGTGAGGCAGCCTCCCAGGGTGGTTAGCCCCAGTTGGGCCCCTGTACTATGCCGCGGGCGGCCAGCGGCACCACCGTTTCTACGGGTCTCCCTGCTCGGCGGGTCGCCCCGCGCCATACCCACCAGACTACGCCAAGACCCACTGGTCCCACTAATGCTGCGACTACCACCACCTCTGCCCGGCTATGCACTTGCTGACCCCTGAACGCAATCCAACCGAGGTTGGATTACTATGGAGGGTTTTCCGCACATGTGCACGGTGGTACCCACCCGGTCGAAATTTATGACAAATTTGTGCCATCAAATTTCTACCATCTATCTGTAAGTAAAGGAATATACATTGGCTATTAAAAATTATATCCTTTCAATAAATAAATAAAGACTAAAAAAAAGTATTTTATTTCTTTCAGGAATTACTAGTTACACCGTTAACGAACTGGAAAAGTTTTACCAAACATTTACAATTACTATCATTGATGAAGGCACTGCTTCATTGTGGAGGTTACCTAGCTGTCACCTGCCTGACCTGTATCATTTACTACCTTTACTGCCCCGTGGAGTTCAAGTCGTCCATAAACGATATATTCTCACGGCCTTCCCAATAATAAGACCGAGAAAATAGTTACAACTAAATAGCCAATTGACCTGTACCATTATTCGTTCCAAATTTTCTATACGCATCAGTGAACACAAATTGCATTTCATTTTCGGTTTTTAAACCTTCACAACTCTACATTTTACAGTTGTTGTAAATAGAGGATGCTCTATTTGTCATACTTTAATGCTTATGGAAATTGGAACTGTAATTATCTTGCTTGTTTTTTCCAGCATCCTATAATAAATAAAATATAATAATATATCTATTTTGAGTTAGATCTAAACCGTGGTTGTGTTAATTTCTAATCTGCTGTGTTTCTTTCAAACGACTAAAATGTGGAGTTCTTTAAGGAAGGCATTAGGTTTCTACAGGGTGGGCAGCGCGAGTCCGTTTATTGCAAACTTCCATAGGCCACGGTGACCACTTTCCAAAAGCTGAACCGTGTGCTTGTCTGCCACCTAAGTGGTATAAAAAATCTTTGATGGTAAAACCAGCGCCAACGTTTAGTTAGAACATAAACCAAAAGCAAGAAGTTAGAAAATAAATGGAGATTAAGTTCAAAATTGTAGTCTTTAATACTGTTATTCTCTCTCATTTCTTCACTAACAAAGCTTGTACTACTTTCTGTATGTCCTTGTCAATAGGATGTCATTGTCTTAGCATAAACCCGCGGATAGTCTAAGCGGAAATGTATGCTGAACGCGAATAGAATACGAATTCTGCCATGTGTCATAATAACCTGATTCGGTGAGAAACTTCGGAATAAGTTAAACGTTTGAGCTCGTTCGAATCAATGGGGTCACAGGCGATGTGACGCTTGATAATGCAAGCATTCGGTTTATAAACATAACAAAACAAATGTAATAATAATGTCTTTATTGTACACCAAAGATGAAATAATACAACACAGAAAAACGTTTGAACACGTTGAAAACAATTGACAGCTTTATCGCTCTGCAGCAATTTATTAGGGTGGAGTGAAAAAATAGGAGAGAAATGTTTCTGAGCAGTTTGGTGTACAACCATATTATATGAAGAAAAAAAAGCAATAATAATTAGTCAAACACATGATACAATAGCTAAGAAATGTATTTATTAAAACATTACGACCGATAGCTGTTATACAAATGGGTCTGCCGGTCGCGTGGTTCCTAGAATGCAATTTCTTTTTGTGGATGCCTATTCTGTCTCCGTCTAATAGTAGACACTCTGCCCGTGAAAAAGTCACCGGTTAATGACAATAAATTATACATTATCTTATATTGGGGATGATGCCCTTTGCTACATTCTATCATCTAACCGCTTGCCATAGGCAGGGAATGCATTCTCACACTTAAATAACACTGTGCGGTATGACGGGAACTTTATCCTGCGTACGCTCAAGCTGTGGAACGAACTCCCTACGGTGGTTTTCCAAGGCGATTACAATATGCATCAGAAAATTTCTTCAAGGGTTTTGTCTGTTCATTTCGTACTTACTCTAAAATTAAATTACTGTTTTGAACTCGCACCTCGTGACTGATTTTTTCTGTCGCAAAAATCGAAACGGACTCCATTTTACTTTTCTATTGTACATTATAGAAATTCGTGCATGCATACACGAACACATACACACAATCTTGTCTAACATCTTTCATCATTGTAAGTCAGAATACACTTCAATAAATTTAGTAGCGTTTTTGTGCGAAACTAGTTACCTACCCACTGTACTTTTGTCAAATTGGTGAATCCAATATAATTAGGTACGTGGCAATGGTTTCGTTTTTATCGTCAAGTCCCTGTGAAGCCTGTCATTCCGTTTTATTTAATCTCATCACGCTTATTTTTTGTCGTACCTACTGCAAATAAAAAAGCCAGGTAAAGCCTCTACCTTATTACGAGTAGATGGCCTATTTAGATACGTAACGATCTGGACTAAAAAAACTCGGGAAAACTATTACACGCAATAAGACACTATCGTTACTTTTATTTTTAATTGTGTTATAAATAATAATAATAACAACATTATAATATTCTATGAGAAACTGCACAGCGCTATCTAATCCGAAAACAAGCATACCTTAGCTTGCTAGTAGGTAGTATGCATATTATACACTCTAGATTACGATTTATGATCGAATATGTTTGTCTGTAAGAGATCGCTTCCAGCGATAAGGCCGCCCAGTGTACATACAATACAATATATACTATACTGTACCTACTTTCTTTTTTGGTGTACAAAAAAAAATATCTATATATCTACAAATATTTGAACTGAGCGGGTTCAGAACCCGCGACTTCTGACATGACTGCTACGTCGGAGGCTGTATGTTCCATTATATTATTTATAAATTTTGAAAAACTATTTAGGGAATGACTACCGACTACACAAATACTTCATATTAATGGGTCTACGTTTGACACCTATACCTATCTTTTGATGGTAAGTGATGATGTGGTCGATGGTGGAAAATAAAATACAACTCCATCTTTAAATACAATTTAAAAGCCGTCGACGTGATGTATTAATTTTTAATTGAATCACGTACATGCTTTTTTAAATGTTTTTATGGTATAACACTCATCGTCATCATTTCAGCGACTATTGCTTTATCAACCCCTAACTCTATCTAATTTTTATAAAATGCATTTAACAATTACTAATGTGTTTAATTAGGTATGTCCATGTCGTGTTAACGTCATCTTAGTGGATGCTATGCAGTTCTATTCTTTTTTATTGACTGTACTAGTTCTTTTATATGTCTGTTGGGTAGAGCAACACGTGGACATACCTCACAAATCATGGCATTATACTACCTTGTTTGAACAAAATAAATATAATAAATAAAATTGATTTGATCAAACTTAACGGTCTTTACGGTTACAGAATATTTACAGTTTACACATTCTGGCACTTCATTACTTACCGTCATTTAAACGTACGGCACGGATAGACCTATTAGCGTGAATGATTTCACATTACAAAGTATTAAGCGTGGAATCTCATTGAGAACATTTCTCTGCGGTAATAAAATTTGAATATAATTGAGTTGGCACTAACCACCATTTAGTAATTTGCTCCAACCATTGAGTTAACACCGACACCTCATCCACTGCACGGAAGCACGCGGCTGCCGACCCATTAACCGAGTTTCACACAAAATAAAACGATTATCCATAAACAGACAACGTAAACTATAGATAATGGTTCAAATATCGAACGGTAATTCTATAAAGTAACAAAAAGTCCATTCATGTTCTGACTGACCTCAACAACCAAATTATCTAACTGTTTGGCGCTTAATTTTTGTATCCAGTACACATATGTCTTTACAAAACATATATTTGCATGTTTGAAATTTAAATTACGAATTAGTGATGCTAACAAAACGAACGCTAGCTTTCTAGACTGCACAAAATTGTACTTTGAATAGTTTTTAATATTAACATTCGTTTAGCATAGAAATTAAGTCAAAGCCTTTTGACACTCTTGGAAGTTATGTTACGAGTTAGTACCGACGGTGCGTGTACAAAGTACAAATATGAATAGGCATGTTAAGTCTCGCATTGCTGAGTTCGATACAAAGGAATGGTCCTTATTACGACACATAATAAAAAATACAATGGTAGCTTTTTTCAATTTACCAAATCGTATTACGCGACAGGTGATTATTGTTTTTAGAACAATGCAAGAAAACCCAAGGAAAACAAGAGTCTTCTGTTTTTTTTTCTAAAGTTTAGACGATCACTGTTTCCGGCCTATAGTGTGATTTTGACACACATTTACACTATGCACGTTATTGTAGAAACTTTAAAAGGTTCTATTGACATCGCAACCGCGCAGCGTGGGAAAAAATTATGTGAAAAAAGTCAAATTAGTATTCAAATTATATTTTTTAGTTTTCACATGTATCTACCTTATCTGTTTAATTATTATTATAAATAAATAAATATTGTGGGACATTCTATACAACGCCTCCAAAACCGATGACTATAAGCCTAGCTTAACTAGCTTGTGTTATGTATTCTAGAATGCGGATAAACATAATATAGATACTATTTTTGTAAATACATACATATTATACAAAGAAATATGAGTCAGTTCCAAAGCAAATAGTCATATTCATACACACAAATATTTGCACCGGGCGGGAGTCGAACCCGCGCCTACTACATAGGAATCGCGTTCACTACCGCCAAGGTGGCGTGGTAAAAATAGTAGTCGTCGTAAAAAACATTCATTAAAACTTTTGTAAATAAGGTCAAATAACTCATTTCTAAGTCGAACGAACGAAGCGAACTTAAATGTTCATCCAAATTGTATCGAATGTATTTTAAACTCATAAGTAAATAAGTTGCAAACGTCCATAGGCCACGGTGACCGCTTTCCATCAGGTGGGCCGTGCGCTTGTCTGCCACCTAAGTGGTATAAAAAAAAAAAAAAAAAAGTAATCTTTGCTCATATATCAACGGGCATATTATATATTTGCAAACAACTTGTATGTGTAATAAGTACATGAAACTGTTATATGCGGTCACGTCCGCTTGGCGGCTCTAATGCTCAATAATTATGAAAAATAGCTTTCCGATGCAGAGGGTAGGAAGTGATGCGTTTAGTTAGCAACTGTTCGACAGAACAACGACCTAGACCTTGCTTGTGCTGCGACGCCGCCATCACCTGACAATGGACAAGAATTTTAATTGGACGCTCTAAAAATATTTGTAATAGTCTGAATGTTGATTACTTTTCTGTTAACTAATCTAATATGAGATCGTATCTGTAGCAACGACAATTCAAAGCAAATATTACATTTGTATGCATAAGATCAACATTTAAATAAAACTAACTATTGCTGGAGGGTCCACAATCCCACAACCGGAAATGTTATAAAGTAAAGTAGTGAAGTGCCATCCAGCTTATTTGGATTTTGCTGGTTAAAATCTATGTCGATTACAATAGCTTTGTCAATTAAGCTTCCCGAGAATCTTAGATTATATCAAGATATCTGGAAACTACACCAAGCATCTTTTGGTAATGCACCATTGAGAAGTCTTGATACTTGACACTGATCTATTAATACGTGATCAATATCTGCTGGTGTTGGGCAGTACTGTTGGACTGCTATGACGTGCTCACACATGATGGTGCAAGGTAGCTCTGGTATAGTGGGAGAAGGATGGAGTAATACATTTGAATGGTTCTCTCTTCCTCTGAACTGATTAGATGCTTAAATTGAATTATTCCAAAACTGAACAGTTTTATAAATCAGCAATCTGCAGATTCTTGGGTCCAAAATACAAACATATTCCAAAAGATTATCGCAGGTTTATAAAGTTTATAAGTGCCCGGTTAATGGCAATAGGCTCGCCACCTATTACATTGAGACCTAAACATAAACTGGCGAAATGTGGGTGCTAGCACCTCTGCCTACCCCTTCGGGGATAAAGGCGTGAGTTTATGAGAGAGAGAGAGATTCTTTATACTAACTCTTTAAAACATCGCAAGGATGGTAAGTAAATTGTAAATATAATTTTATTATGTTTATCTACAATTATTTTCGACGTTAGTATAATATTCACTAAGTGCAGTTACTCATTACAAAACAACTTCAAGCACTTATGATTCCACCATAAAATTTTCGTAACATGATATAATGCATGTTTGGTGAAAGTGTTGATGTAAGTATGTTTTTGTGGCCAGCGACATGTGAAGAACTGCAAATAACTATTCCTGTTTCGTGCAGTGCGGAACGAGATTAGTTGATGTAACTATGGGACTATCATAAGACATTTACTTCTCTTCTCATCTCAACGGGATATCAACTGGATGATTTTTTACCACTATAATTGAAAAAAGTAGAACAATATGACAATAGAAAACGTGAATGCCTAGACGAGGCTGAACCCGCGCCCAGTCCCTTTCAAGAAGAGTGCTTAGGGGCTCGATTCTACCAATGGTCAACCATTGTCAAGAAACTGAAATCACAAAACATGCCATTTAATTTTGGACTCGGCATTTACAAAGTTTAAGTTCAAAATTGAGTGGCATTGTGCACAGGGAATGAAACTATGTAATAAATTAAGGCAATGTATTTTAAGCCGAAAATGCTATAGCAGTTTTTAAGATCTCAGTCTTGTGACTATGGTTAACGACTAGTAAAATCGATGCCTTAATCAATTGAGCTACCAGGACTCATGCAAATGGTATCCTAAACTTAATTACTTTAATAAGTAGATCTATTATCTAGTAGTTTTGTAGTGTAGTAGTTGTGTAGTGACATCACTTCATACAATTCTACTTTCAAATTGTCCAGGAACTTCTAGAGCCCACTACACCTAATGGCAGAATACGAATACATCATTAGGCAATTCCATCAGTAAGCTACTGACGGTCAACATTTCATGGAACATAGTTTCAATACATTATGTGAACGTGTACGGTATTTATGTGGTAAACTCTATGCACCTGTTTCTATCAATTAATTCTGACAACTTGAACAGAATATTGATCTCGTAATGATATGCACTTCTCTTCTCCTACACGTATGTGTCCATTCTTGCGCGGAGTGTCTTAGTAATTTGCATTCTCGTATAGGTACTTAATGTTTTAAAGAAATACCTGTCCGTGGTGAATACAGGTCAATGTATTTTCATACAAGTAAATGGTTTCATAAGCACATACTAGGTCTACACCTAGGAGGTACGTGTATATAATTAAGGAACCTTCAATTGTATTTCGTAGACTTTTGGGTATATAGAGCGTGTACCTATGTACATACCTATGTAAACCCGAAAATTCACGAAATTATTTCTATATCGTTATTTTTCCTAAACAACAGGTGTACAACGTTACTCTGCCTTGATTTTTTAACTATTTTCTAATATATCTATTTATATATAACATTTTTAAAGAAAAATTACGAAAATATATCCAGAAAAAACTAGTGGATAATTCGGAAATCCTTTCCGTATCTTATTTCATAATCATATTTCAATGGAAGACATTCTTTTTAAAGCTGAGACAAGTTTTACACCTCCTGAGGTTAGCGCCCTCTTTTATAATCATTCTGTTTGTATTGTAACGTGATATTATGAAGCTATGAACCAGTCATCTCAATAAACAAATATTTAGTGCAAATAATACCTCAATCGTTGAAGTTCAAGACAGCACGATCGGAGAACTAGCTCGCTCATACTAAAATAAATATTGACGTTAAGTGGTGCCATGTAATGCACTTATTGAAATTGTTGTGTGTATAGCACCCCACCAAGATCTACCAGGACCGAAGTCAGGATAGAAATTAAGTCGACGCGAACGGAACGGTTTGACGAGTCAGGATGTAGGCTTTCTTCTCGGCATGGGGAAGTCAGACGGTAGGCGCCCCAATAAAAGCTAATATAAGTCAAAGAAAAGGAGGAGAGGGTTAAGTGGATTCCGAGCACCGAGGTGCAAGTCTGGAATGTAAACAGGATCAATGTTAAAGTCATGATGAAGATTCGTATTGTTGACGAAGCTAAGCAAGGTTCCTCCCTTCTTTTCTAATTACCCACTCTCCAATTATTTTCGCATACAAAAAATCATGTGCCAGTGAAGAAGCAGCCAGTAACCCGTAACTTTTTTTTTTTATACTACATTGGTGGCAGACAAGCACACGGCCCACCTGATGGAAAGCGGCCACCGTGGCCTATGAACGTGTGCAACACTAAGGGTGTCACACACGCGCTGCCCACCCTGAAGGGAAAGGGGGAGAGCTGGGAAGGGGTGGGTAGGCTAGGAAGGGAAGAGGAAGGAGGGGTACAATGAGCTCTGGCTACCCTACTTACCAACGGGAACACAACACGATGGTTATTATGACCGCGGTCTTCTGTAGGGCGGAGGTACTTCCCCAGTTGGACAGCTCATTTCGGACGGGAGATACCGTCGTGTCCTACCTCCGTTATAACTTTTCATATTAGCGTAAACCGAATGGAAAATATCTATATTATATCCTTTAAAGATTTATAAAACTGAGAATAGTGACGAAAACATATGTTCTACATAATTGATAACACACTTGTACTTCTCCACTGAATTCTTACTATACCTAACCAATTTCGCCTTGCGGCATTCTCAAAAACATTACGTTCTATTTCTACTTTTGATACTACGCGTTAAACATTATGAAGTAAACTAAGTAATGAGATCATTATACCAGTGATTTCTTCTCCAGTCATAAAACTAATGAGGTTAAGATACTCCAAGAAATGCGCGTGCAACGACAGCTAGCAGCGTGGCTGTGGCGGGTGCAACTGGAGCATGAACGCAATTTCTACACGCGAATATTTGTATGATTGGCGTTTATTTCTAGCTTAACAAGAACCTACAACTGACTTATCTATTTACATCTATAAACACAAAAAAATACCCCATATCGGTTATAGACGATGAAACCGTACAACCGGTTTTATTAAAAAAAACAAATGGGTCCGTGTAGGTCGCGGGAACACGTTCAGTATTCCACGCTAGCAACAGGTCCTGGTAGTTAAACGTTGGATAAAGTACGTAAACAAACGTCCAGTGACTTTTGGTACTTCATTCAAATATAATCTGGAACGTTTTGAATTTAGTAATTTGAATTTCATTTAAAAGTAACAATTCAAATAATGAGCTTCTAACTGTCTTGTATCGATACAATGGATATAACAATTGCCAGAACACAAAATCCAATTGATAGGAGTAAGAAAGAGAGTCTCTCTTCAGCACATGGAACACGAGCGCTTTAACACGCCATGGTAGAGATGCAGGTAATTTCTAAAGTCTTGTACTTTTTTATTCTTAAAAAAGTACAAGACTTTAGTAGGTATACATAGTAGGTAAATATTTAGTAGGTATAAGCAATCAAAATTACTAATATTCCCTCTAACCCCTCCGCGAACCTCCACTGAAGACCGAAGAACACTACTCGGTTTCTTTATCATAGATACCTATTGCTCCAAATTCGGATAAACTATTTCTTTTAATATTAAAACTTCGAACGAAGCCTACCTTACGCTTCTACATAGTATCAAATATAAGTATTATAAATAAGTGTACAAAGTCAGCCGGTTAAACGATGAACTATAAGAAATAAGAGTCCTGATATTTGCTGCACATCATAACATAATGCATAGGGTCAACACGGCTAAGGTCAGGCACGGGCAAGAATCATTCGTTCAAGCTATAATGAAACCACATTTAGAGCTCTTGTTAGTTTGACACGAACATACGGTACAGATTACTGAATAGTTATACGGGATAGTTCATTTTAAAAGTTCATATCATCGGCAATAATGAAACAGTTCGTTACTAGCAGAAGTAAAATTGAACACCTAGGTATAATTTCGTAATTCATTCTAGTGCTAGGCTGCTTTACATAAATTAATTGTGTTTGATCTCATTAAATCATAGAATAGATATATTATACTTACAGTTACCATGATGATTTGACAGTTTATTGGTGTTACATACTATTACAGTACGACACTTCAAATACTAATCATTCTCTCAGCCTTTTCCCAACTCAGTTGGGGTCGGCTAGTCTAACTGTGATTCGGCTGAACTTCGATATTTTCTGTGAAGCGCCTGCCATCTGTCGGGGAACAAGTACAAAGAGATGTCTTGTATTTCTTAAATTCTGCTGGAGTTTTACTGAATTATTTTTCTGACTTCAGCCTAAAACCATAAATTTTCTTAAACCCTGATTTCTTTCCTCCGTTTCTCATCATAAGTCTAACGAGAATGGCCGTTGAGCAGGTCACTAAATTTTAGTAATGTCTCATTTATTTTTATAAGTAAAGAAGCAACTCAAACATTTCTCTAGTACATTATAAATTTCTTGTCTCAGCTGCGTGTTTATTACTATAGTTTTATAGCAAATAGCTCCAGTTATTAATAGAAAGACAATATAGTTTAATATTGACTTAGATGCTAAATAGCAACAAGTATTAGCCAATCATTGTAGGTACGTACTTTATCTAAATACAATCGGAATTTCAAAACTAGATATATCTACTTTAATTGTTCTCATTCGCACTTACTAATTAGTGCATTTCCTGTTGCACTTATGCTTGCGTTGCGGTTAGCTAATTTTCTACCTTTGAGTGACTGCTTTTAAGTACCAATGGCTATCTATAGGTAGGTCTGGTAGGTACATATATTGTTCTTACAGACATAACCTAAAACAACAATGTAGTAAATAATAACTAACAACTTTCAAACTATGTGTCACCTTTTTTAACTCCGCCAATATACGCATAAAGACGTCATGCTTTTCTAAAACATCGTTTAACATGTTAAGCACACGTTATGAGACTCAATCTTGAATAAGATTTGTTTGTCAAGTTTGTAATGATGTTATTATGCATGTAAATTGCGTTCACCATTAAAATAGCATTAAAATGGCGTAGTAATTAAAGTTACGCTTTACAACATGATTGTAGTATGAGTAACAAGGACTAACATAGCAACGAAAGCTATCAATTCGTAATTTAAAGGTATTGAAGGAGCTGAACATTAATAAATGTGAACCTGTATAATATGTTCGATCACTTATATTATGCATTCGATAGTTTTTCGTGGAGCGGGCACTTGGATCTTGATGTTGGAATCAAAATCATTTGTCGTTTCGTTTCGACATACTGTATTAATGTAATCATATAAGCCGCGGTAGCCTAGGGGTATGGGTAATGGACTGCTGAGACGATGTCTCAGGTTCGATCCCAGGTTACCATGGCACACACCAATTACTTCTCGATGCTTTTCGAAGTTATGTGTGTATTTATCGCAGGTTTACAAGTGCCCGGTTAATGGCAATAGGCTCGCCACCTGTTACATTGGGACCTAAACATAAACTGGCGAAATGTGGGTGCTAGCACCTCTGCCTACCCCTTCGGGGATAAAGGCATGAGTTTATATTATGTTATGTTATGTTATGTTATTAATGTTATAAAATTACTCTTACTCGCATATATAGAGCAATAATCTCTTTACCGTTTTTTATATGTCAAATGAATTGAAATATACACTTTTATGACAGCCGAATATATCTGCAAGTTGATAAGCTTATAGAAATATGTATCACGGTTCAATTACTCTGTCACTTTCTTACAGGTAAATTTTGTATCAATGTACCTACTAATAATCCTAGTACCAATAAGTACTAGAAACCTGTGTTCTAGTAAAATAACTTTAAGATTACCCCCTTTTACAACTTGATATCATCATCATAGTAGTATTGGTCCCATCAAACCGCTATTTGTAACGTTGTTCATAACAAAACATGAAACTGTCTATTTAACCGTATGAAGTGCAAACTCATCACAACCGTAATTATCTTCCGTCTAATTCGAAAAACGCACAACTGTTGACAACAATCATTTTACTGGTACACACAATTATAACAACACAATATTCAATAAGACTACTGAGAAAAGAAATGAGGAAGATGTTCTACATAGAATGACAAATAAGAACTAATTCCTTCACAACGGATATTAATTACTGCTTACTGTATGGTGGTATGGCTGGTATGTGTTCAATCGGGAAATGATTGGTATGAATGATAGGTCGAGAAAGTAAAAGCTATATTTTTGTCGGTGTGGTGACTCAGTTGATAGGTTGTTAACATGTACAGTCGCCTCCAAAAGTTCCTGGATAGTTTGAAACTAATCACTACATAGTATAAAACAAAGTCGCGTTCTCTGTCCCTATTTTTCATGTCCTTATGTCCCTTTGTATGCTTAAATCTTTTGAACTACGCAACAGATTTTGATGTTTTTAATAGATAGAATGGTTAAAGAGGAAGGTTTATATTTATATAACATCATGCTCAACAGGTGCGGAGCAGGAATGAAAAATGTTGCAAAAACGCGGTGACGCAGACGAAGTTGCGCGGGTCAGCTAGTATTTTATAAAGTGATGCCACTATGCAACTACCGATCTTAGAAGCTACTGAATAATAGATCTACTTATTAATGTAATTAAGTTTAGGATACTACTTGCGTGTGTTTACTTATTTTATTTTCTTATAAATCGAGACATTGATCTAGTTTATTTTCCTATTGCTATCTATATTACTTTTGGGTAAAGGTAGACTTTAGACTGTTGAAGGATTATAGATGTTAAGGTGTCTAGGAACTTTTGCAGTCCACTGTACACATAGCACCACATAAGTTAATAAAAAATATTTTGATATTTTTTGTTTTGTAGCACTATTTTATTTGGCAGTATCAATATTATTGATTGATAGAGTTGGGCCGAAAGCTTTCGTTTTTTGATACTATTTAGCTGTCAAACTTCAGAATGAACAAACTGCAAAACATAATTACATCATGTTTATATTCAACAACATTTTATTTAGGTATACTAAAAATTAAGTTGTGCAGTTTTGTTTATTTAACCGTGTTAATCTCTAAAACTATTTTGTACGTATGCGATTAGAAAAAAGAATTTTCCCCCATCGACCTCCAATCCTACAGATTGGAGGCCGATGGCAGACCACATTCAAAGGATACCCGGGAATCTGACTACTGTATGATAATGTGACTGAGCGTCTGCTAAATGATGAAATGATGCAATTTTGATAATAGCTCACGTGTGCTTGACTAGGTAAGTCCCAGGGCAATTTAAATTCACAACTTTCTTCGAAATTGAAGCGAATTATTTAACTGGAATTTACTACAGTCCGAAAATAACAGACTACTTTTTATCGAGACATCACTTAGTAAAGGCGAAAGTTAATGACATGATAATAGAAAGCAATTTCGGTAGGTCTATTTGTTACGTCTTCACAATTTAACTTAAGCTGTTCAGACGAAGCATGGTACTTCAGAAGCGAAGCAAAAAAATAAAGTATTCTTATGTAATTTTTGTAGACTGTACCTACTAGTGAAAGATGAATAGAACTAATCGTATTTTCACTGTGACAGAAGCTCAATAGCGCTAATTCTATTGAATACAGCCGATAGTGCTTGTTATAGAGGGATTAGGATGAGTCTGCCACATGTGTGACATTCGTGTATGTAATCTAACACACATACTAATAACGTCCTTATGCCTATAAATATAATCCTTAGTAGTCATTTGTGAGATTGAAATTAGGCAAAATGGGATACATTTATATGGTATATGTATGTGTGTATGTATGTTCAGATATAGAAGAGAACATCTTACCTAATTGAATATCAATCAAAGATTAGACAAGACAACGTTGTTGTTTGTGCTTTGCAGATTCTTAATGTGAACTTTCTCTATGATATGCGAAACTCTGCATAGGTGAGGTATCTTTGAAGTGTTAATAATTACATTAATGCACCCACACCACGGTTGGGAGTTGAAAGATAGAGATACTGGTGAGCAATAATAAATGCAATACAATAACAGTATTCGAGCTTTACTTTATTGCTTATGCCTTGCAGACGCGCGCAGCAGATGAAGTGTCGATACGAAGCAACGACTGCAGTTGTATGTCGTCGGCAACGGAATCGTACCTTTGGATTTCTTAAGTAGCAGGCAACACGGTCCACCTGAGGGAAACCGTGGTCTATGGATGTTTGCAACACCAGGGACATCACAATCGTGCTGCCGACCCTGTCGAAAACTTCTAAATACCCTTCTTGAAGAACTCCATATTGTAATCGTAATCTTAAAATACCTGTCGATTCTGGAGCGTGTTTTTATCAGCCAATATTTGAACTTGAGTCTAAAATAAGCAATGAGAATTCAACTATTACGATTGAGATTTCACTGTGAAATCTGGAGAATGCTCTTTAACAAATTTTCGTCTCTATAGTCAGGCTGTAGTTTCGTTGCGTATGCATTTAGGGTTCCATCAAGAACTTCAAAGCCAAGCCAATATCATAAGCGAGCTGCTAACTTGCTGGAGGCCTTGGTGAAGGTTTTCCTCGTGGTTGTGAAATCATATCTCGCTCCCATAAAAGCTGTGTAAGCCAAATAAACAGGAGTAGAGATGACGTAAGCACACCTGGGGCTCTAGCCAAAATGCATTCGTTCCAAATCTACATTCGTCATCGCTTTGAAAATGTATGGGAGTGACATTTGTTGTCCGACAACAAATGTCACTCCCATACATTTCCCTCCCATACATCCCAAGCGATGACGAATGTAGATTCGGAACGAATGCATTTTGGCTAGAGCCCCTTGGGTTCAAAGGTGATGTGTTGGCTATGCTTATGTTATTATAAATATAAATACGAAAGTTTGGATGGATAGACGGTTGGAAGGATGAAAACTAAAATCAAATATTAAAAAATAAAAGCTTTATGAACTGCGTTATAATGAGTTCTCCGGTTTGTGTATTCTAAGCTGTATTATATTAAGATCTAGCAAATATTTATGTATGTATATTGTATTTCGGATCACGAGCTTCTACCGTTATTACCAAATATTTGTATGACGATAACACATATAAGCGGACTAGATTGTAAATAAATACAGGAATTTCTGGTCTAGAACGAAGTCGGTGAAATATTGTATATATATAAAGTGAAAACTCATTATACAGTCGGTCGTGACCTTGACTCTATATAAGTTTTAATTCGCTAATGGTGAACATTAATAGTCTGATCTTATAGATTTCTCGTATCGTGTGTGCCACGTTTAAGTGGTTGTGTATAAAAACATAATATTCGAAACATATATTTATAGAGAAATATTATGAAAGAACATAAATGAAATAGAAAATCAAACCTAGAAGCTAGAAACCGAAGAACATAACTGAAATAGAAAATTAAACCTAGAACTCACAATCATCCCTTTACATAGAATAAATAATTCAGTAGGGACCAGCGTACGAGGTAGCTTACGCTTTGCATAATAATAGACGTCGTCGGTTGAATAGAGACATCTATCGTGTAACGATGTCTACAAAACAAAAGAGCAGGTACCAGTACCACCCAGTTGCGAAAGACCGCACACAGCCCAAACACTATATGGACCTGTATAACTGAATTACGATCACATTGTATGAATTTAATTTCCTGTTTTACTTCTGCATTAAGCCAGTTGGTTTACCAGCTTGCATATCAGCTTTTATTTCCGTGCGTAAAATCCCCACGGATGCCGCCACCACCAAAATCGATGGGGGTGATTATGTCAGATTCGAACGGACTAAAACGCACGCGTCTATGGGTCTTTGATTGTCGGAGGTGCGATTATACAAGACATATCTCTCGCACGCCGACAGACCCGGAGACAGCCTTTGGTAGGTTTGACCCGGGTTGGTCAAATTCGGGATCTGGGGCTCGAATCATAATAATGACACAACTATTTTGTGAGCGGAAGCCTCTTCCAGTTTCACCTTACCGAACCTAAGATGGGTATGTCGGTCGGGTCCGTACCGTAAAATTTTTAGTTCTAAACTATGTTGTCCCAAAGATTTATGATCGAAATCATCGCTTATCATAATTTTTAGTCATAATTTCAATCAGAAATTTATATTGCGAAACTGAAACCCTAACCGGTCACGGCAATATTGGTATTGGGGACTCCGGCGTGTTATTGGACATTTCGAAACCCTCCCCTACCCCATAGAGATGTGTCTGCTGACCTGAGATGATGATTGAACGAAAAATAAATGAAATTTGTCTTCAAATTAAAACTCTTACCAGCAGATTAGGCAGACCTATTCCATACTGTCTTTTAAAAAGTTACACACAATGAACCAATTATAAGTATAGAGTTAGTTATTAATTTCGATCATAACGAATTATACTTTCTAATACAATTTAGAGTGGTTACCAAAAATTGTTTTAGTATTTCAAATTGAATTAGAAAGTATAAAGAGTCTAATAAATTCACTTCTCATTTTATTAATAATAGAAATTAATCTCATATTGCACCATTATGCGTGTTGTTATGTCAACCTTATAAAGCAATACGAGATTTATTTCAACTACTAAGGTAGCGAATAATGGAAAGCCGCTGGGGCGTGGCGTGTGCTACGCAGGAGGAGCGGGTTCGATCCGCGCTCAGTGCATGTAATGATTAGTATGCATGAATATGGCTATTGGCTTTAGCCTGGTCGTGTCTCGGAGAGCACATTAAACCGTCGATGCCGGTTGTTATACGAACATACAACGTTACAGGTAGTTGGAGCATTAAAAGTTCAACAACTGATATAACTGCAGTACTTCGATATCGTCTATGTTTTAGTTTGTCTATGTTTTTAGCCGGATGGCGAACCCGGAAGGAGGAAAAAGTGGACCCCGGTCTTCGAGATGACAGCTACGAATGCGACTGGAATTAACTCTAGGATGAGAATGATGAAGGTTGCGAATAGTCACAAGGTCCACCTAGAAACTCAGGATATATCATCAAATAAAGTACCTAGATACCTATTTGAATTCAAAGTAAAGGCAAAGTAGAATAATCTATTGCGAGTTTAAGTGTCAAACCTCAAACTATTTTTTTTGTATTCACGGCGTCAAATAGGCTGCACCCTGCCTGATGATAAGTCAAAGGTTAAGTACTCTTTTAATAATTCAATTATTTTATAAACCTCTAAATATGTTTACCTAACTTTATTTAATTACAGTCTAATAGTAGGTTTTATGTAAAACTACATTTTACAGTACCTACATGGTCTAGCCGGTTTATATATGTACTGAGAAAAGTAAGGCAAAGATCATCAATCTTCCTAACTCAAGTTAAAACGTAAAAGAGAAATCTCTGCCCAACATTATCCTAAACGTGACAATAATACTTCAAATAGCAACATTCAATGAAGTTTTGAAGCCGGTTTTTGCTTTGAGAAATCGTATTAGTTCAGAGGTTAGAAGGTTTTTTTTACTAGTGCGAATGTTGGACACTACAAGATTAATGTATGCTAACGATACTATAGCTTTTTTCCATATTTACTTTGGACATGATGGTATGAACCGTAATGAAGGCGAACTAAATGGTAAAATCTACTCTCTGGAATAGTATACAATACACATAGGTATAATTAATAGATATGGTCACACTTGACATCGACGAGGGTCAGAACGCCAATACTAGTTATTATTTATTCTGTATAGATCATTAAACGAAACGTACAAAACGTCACAGTTAAAAATATATTATAGGTTAATTCAGCAAATAGATCACCGACCGGTTCGAAATGCGGCCCCGGCCTGAGAAATCTCCGGCAAGAAACTCTCGGGTTTTTCTTTTTTATTGGTCTATTTACGAACGTTTCCTTAGTTTATAATGATTTACATTACAACAATTTGTTTGAGTAGCAAGTTGAGTGAACAGCTCATTTCCAGGTTTTTCTATCATCCAAATAATCTTGGATTTTATAATTGCCTTTATGGCACAACTTTCTTTTAATTATTTTTTTACATTTATTTACAGGTAAGTACCTACCTAATTTTATTAGGGAGCTTGTTAAAATAGTTAAATATTAAAAAGTAAATAAAGTAACCAATCATTTTCAAAAGATATGAGTTATTACAAAATTTTTGTTGCTTTTGGGGTGAATTAAACAGAAGAAAGTACCTAACACATATTCAAGACGAAATCGTTCGTATCAACGCGATCTTGCTATGTGTTTGCGTCGATATATTAGAAATCAAACTCTTCTATTTTGATATAACTTAGCCGATGACATAATCGTTGCAATTCGCTCTCATATTTCTTGATAATTAAGTATTCATGATGACTAACAAATGACGTTCAAAAAACGTGTATCACTTAGCATAATGCACATTATTAATATTATCTATCTAAATAAAAAGTGAATCGCGAAATTCTTATGTTGCTAAGCGCAAAATCGAAGACGGCTGGACCAATTTGAGTTATTCTATTTTTATTCTATATTATCTTCTATAATTTTTAATTTACCTATTTGTTATGTAGCTGTTGCCGGCAGTTTCGCCCGCGTGAAATTCTGATCCCGTTCCCGCTGCTCCATAAAAATCTTCCTAAGAGTCCAAGGAATAATTAAAAAATAAATTACTCTAAATGGTCCCGCCGTCTTTGAGTTTCGCGCTTTGCAGCATATTTCGCGGTTCATTTTTATTTAAATAGGTTTATTAATTTTGTTGACGACCTCTGTGACGTGGTGGTAGTGAACGCGACTGCTAGGAGTCTCGGGGTCATTTTCCGCTCTGTGCAAAAATATGAATATTTGCATTGATCTGGGTGTTTCTATGTATAATACTCGCATGTATGTATTTACAAAAACATCCTCCGCGTTCTAGAACCCATAACACAAGCTGTGTTATGAGTACCGGTACTATCTGATCTGGGTAGCGTTGTTATTTATTAATTAATTGTTCATATGGAATAATAAAATAATAATTTACGTGAGTTACGTATCGTTTAAATAATCACATCTATGAATTAGGAACGCTTCAAACGTGCTTGTGAGAAAGAATCCAAGATAATACGTTAGCGACGAAGTTATCGCTCCATTGTCACTTGTAACTAACAATGCACGAGATATAGTTGACAAAAACGCCTCCAGCCTCCACGTCTAGGCTCTGTGTCATTCACCCGATGCTGGAAATCACTGTTTACATCTGCGAGTTTAATTGATTCGACAGTCAAAATAAATCTACGTTTTATCACCATCATTCACTTTTTGAACATTAATTGCGATTAGTGAATTGTACGTGCGTGTCTGAATTGAAATTTTCTTCGGCAGGAAGTTATAAAGTTTTTTAACCAGCTTTTTTAGAAGTTTCGCGATATAAAGGGTAAGAAAGAAAGATTGGTGTGAGACTGGTGGTCTGCATTAGAACGTGCGGCTATTTATATTATAATAGCCCAGTTATTGTTAGGGTATGGATTAAAAGGAATTTGGCCTATGGACGTTTACAACATCAGGGGCGTCACATTCGTGCTGCCAACCATATAGAGAAGAGGGGAAAGGGGTGGGGGAAGGGGAGAAGGTTAAGAGAGTCTCTGTGCTGTCAGTGCAGAAGACAAAGAGGGATTTCTCGGTCTTCCCACTAACCACACAAAACCTCTCCAGTGAGCTTACAGATTTCCTGCTCACCGTAAAAATCTGATACTCTCCAAGACGTTAATTGGTAGTGCTTGTGCTAAGTACGTAAGTAATTTCCTTGCGATTTCCACACCACAGCAAGGCATCGGGTCAAATATTTTTTCAAAATTTATAAAGCTGCACCTGCTGCACCATTTTTCGGTTAGGAATGTATTTTTGACATACCCATTTTTTTTAAAGTGCCCGACTGGTGGCAATAGGCTCGCCCCCTATTACTTGGGACTGTGTTTGATACACCTCTGCCTACACTTCGGGAATTACGTGCGTAAGCATATGTATGTAGTAAAAAACATAGCCCGAAGGCTGCTTATCACAATAGGTATGTGTAGTATCAATACATAAGCCTGTTATTATTACTCTAGCTCTTACCTCTTCGGCACACTAATCCGCCGCTGCCGGAACAGGTGGTCCATTGTTCCTGAACTTGCCTTTGTCTTTACACTTAAGCCCGGCCTCTCCCACACAAACTTTCACTTATTTTAATGTTTTTCTTCCGCAATGTCCATGAATGTTTTAATCCGACCTTATGAGAATCACTGACCGCACTGTACCACTTAAACTCTTAGATGTTTTTCATAACTTTACATGGTCCAGTGGTTGAGCTTTGTTTTCATATGTCATGAAAATATTTTTTGAAAATCTGCAAGAGAAAAGAGAATTTCATTTAAAATTAAAGCCAACACAATTTAAAATCAACTACCTACACGAAACCTGTTCATTCAAAGGTTACCTGGATGAAATTGCCATTGGTGATAAAGCCGCTCAAGTGCATTATGCTATGTTTATGTCCATAGTGCATTTTTTATCTTATTTTGTACAATAAGGAGTTATCTATCTATCTGTCTATCTACCTACAATAAACATTATTACTCAGTACAGTAACAGGCTTGTAAAGGCGTCAACAAAGACATTGAACCCGAATCAGACCTGGTACTGATTGAACCGATGAATAAACTGTAGGGTACTGTATCACCACTGAAAATGGTATTGCAATCAACAGTGAGGAATCAATATACGAGTACTAAATTGGGCTAAATGGTTAAATGTGTTATGTTGATTTAATGGTTCACTATTACCTACTTCCATTAATGAATCCACCCTTAATCTACTCCTCCAATTTTTTAATTAAATTTAAATATACAAATCAAAAATACCTCTTATTAAACCATTAACACTGTTGATTGAATAAATAAGAATTACTAATCTACTTTAGTAGGTACTAATATTTCATACCCACTAATAATAATTTATAATAAATACTACTACCTACTTATTTGCGTAAGTTCTGTACGTAACTGGCAATTCAATAACTAATAATAAATCATTAAAAAGGAATTAATAAATATCAATAAAAACTTCTCTAAGGCAGCGTTAATAAATTTAATATTTAATAACGGTGACAAAAGACATGAGGCATTAATTAATGTCTAATATCATTTTGGTAGCAATTACAGTACGCGGGAGAAAGTGAAGGCGTGCGTCGGATGCGCAAGCGCCGAGCGCCGCCGGTCTCTCCTCTCGCTACACATTAATCTTGAGCACGGCTTTAATAACACACACTATAAAACCTTTTGGATCAATTCGCAAGTTCATTCATTTTTTTTTTGTTTATTTGGTTTATCGCGCTTTTTTGGTTTATTTTCTTTTTATTATATTTTATGTGTTTTTACATTAAATGAATGGGTACAAGCAATGTAGGTATGTATGTACAGTGAAAATGGACATCGCGCATACAAGCGAGTCATTCGAATATGACCCCGTACAATACCGATTGAACAGTTTCCTAATTTATTTAAGACGGATTTCACCAATGACAGCAATAATGAATAATATCATGGCTTAAAAACGATGGTTCAAAGACAATGCACTTTGACGGAACTGAACAGAATAAGGAAAAGTACCTTATAATAAAGGGGTGAGAGAGGAAATTTCAAAGTGTTACCAGAGAATGAAAAATTAAAATATGAGTGACTTTCGTCGAATGACATAGATATAACTTAAACAAACATCAAAGTAAAGCAAGGCGTCTACCAGATCTAGTCCAGCTAATGGAAAAAAGCGCGGGTCTTTTTGTATCACAGGCGGATTCTTTTCCGCCCCGACGCAGGCGGCAGGGCGCTCTGGTCGACGCAGGTACATCACAGTTTCATACAAAATGTATGACAGGTGGATTTTTGCGTACGTAACGCAAAAAATCGCCTGGTGTTCACCTGGCTTCATGTTGTAAGAAAGGGTCAAAGTATGAATGTAAAGGACTTTAGGAGCAGAGCTAGACGAATGGACGGGTACACCAAAGGAAAGATGAATGGATTGTGTTAACTTTGATTTCAATTTCTTCTAAAATGGCTTCTGCAACAGAATTGCCGCAATTTTTCCAATGTCAAGCAAATGTAATAAAATTAAAGGCGACAATTTTCAAGAAAGTCTACCAAAGCCATGTTAGCCACACCAGTAAATTTGTTTCACACAAGATCAAGACCACCTAAGTCGATAGGACATGTAAGTGAATTTTAGGGAGCAGATTGCAGGACAACAGAAATGACTTTTGACAGGAATGTATGGAGAGGAACGTTATGTTAAGCTGGTTGGAACAAAAGCAGGTTTGGTAGATGATGAATTAAATAAGTATTATTACATCTGACTGTTTTGTAACCACTGCTATAGCATGTGCTTCTATTTCTATGAGATCTAAGGTTCGAATCGTTTCCTACATCCCGTAAAATATCTACAGGTAATTTGGAGTTTAATGTGAGGAAATTTTCTAGTCACCCGGAGTCTAGCAAAGCTGCCCTTTTTATAGTAATAGATAAATCGGGTACGTAGTACCATTATCGTGCGGTTATTGCCAAAATATACACATTCAAATCATTACAGCTTAATAAAAGAAGATCAGTGCTCCTAAATAATTAGCCTATATAAAAATTAACTCTCACCATCAATACTAGGTACTACTCAGTAGGTAAATAACGCTTACTTGTATTATTAAGTTATCTCATTGTTTACTACTTTAATCTTAAAGTATAATTATTTTATTGTATGAGAAGTTCATTGCCATTTCTAACATTAATTAATTCATTGAAAGGCTCATAAAACTCCATTAATATTCATACTTAAATATCATAAAACGCTTTATTCTTCTCGTGTGTTCCGACATTAAGTCAAGTGCTATATAGTATAGTCTTTGCGTGACATTTTTAATCACGAATCTATGTTATTATTTTATTATGACCAATCCTAATTACAACCACAAAACAACTTAAACATAATTGAAAATATCATCTGTTTAAACAGTGTCATATTTAAAAAAACGGCTACTTAAACTTTATAAATATTTTTGCGAATTAATAACATTAAAAAAATACAGATCGTAAAACTGTAAAAAAATACGTACTTATTTTTTATAATATCAGTAAAAACTTTATAGTTCACAATACACAAAACATTTAAAACAGTTTTTTTTTGTTTCGCAGACGATCGCGGGACTTTCTACGCGTGCGTGTATCGGATGCGCGTGGAGGCGTGCGACCACGGGGCCTTGTGGCAGAACACTAGCCGGCCGACCAACCGTCCCTTACTGAAAGAAACCGGTGAAGCCTTCAACGAACCACAAAACTCATCGTCTGCTGAACATTATTAGGCGTAGTATTCAAAGTTTAATTATTGTAAACTTTCGCTTCTTTTAAATAGTGTTTTAATGTGTAGATAAGAAACAGCGGTCACTTCAATAATACTTCACCAACTTCAAATGCAAACATATATGTAAGAATTTTTGTTTTTGACATTACCATTTTGCCTTTTTGACCCATGGCAAAGAATTGGTCTTATTGCTATAGAATCTATATTACCTTTATTACCATATAGGTTTTATTATGGCACGTCATTTTCATCTCGCCTGATGAGTAAGCTGACTGGAGGCAAATTCTCAGAAAAGAGGGTCACAATTACAGACACGTACAGTGTTACAAGATGGCGCAGACGGACTCACCAGATGCTTTTTCACGCGAAAAGGACCCGGGACTGTAGGAAGAAGGAAACACGTGCGCTGGTAAGGAATTCCAAGACTTAATGGTGCGGCAGAGGAGGCTCAAAGTCCTTGTAAGAAATTTATTTCAGCAATAGGTACGGCCTTTGTTGGTCAACATACCCTGTTTGTTGTCACAATGGCCTTATTGCTATATTTAAGAGCGTTTGAGGGTTAAAAAATAAAAAACATAAACCTTCTATGCAGTAGGGTAAAAAGTTCCTAAATATTTTCTTGCAATGCAATTATATCTATCACGATAAGCTATGTGATCTGTAAATGTACTTACCTACTAAAACATGCAAATTAGCGAAATGATAATGAAATTATTTCGGTTGCTTTTAATAGAAATGTTTGGACTGCGACTGTAATGAATTGAAATATAAGATGCATTAGACATTTTAAGATAAGATGCGTGATATTTTAGAATGTTAGAAAGCTCATAAACGTCTAATGAAGATTTCTTGTTTTCAGAAATGAAACAGTTGAGAAAGTACTGAGAAATTACTTGTGCAGTAGTTTCAGTTACAAAATGATAGGTACGAGTACAAAGATATTGCAACCTTTAGCGGCTCATTTGCAGATTTACCAACAGGTTGAGTAGGCTGGAGTAACAAACACTTGTTGTAAAAAAGAGACGACCTACTTGGCTTGGCGGTAATGAACGCGACTGCTACGCAGGAGGTGCGGTTTCGATTCCCGCTCAGTGCAAATAGTGTGCATGAATATGAAAATTTTAAATGGTCTGGGTGTTTCTATGAATAAAATGAATGTATTTAAAAAAAAGTAAGTATCTAAGTATGTTTATCCGCATTCTAGAGCCCTTTACACAAGCTATTTAAGCTAAGCTTACCATGGGTCTAGATGACATTGTGTAGATTGTCCTAGAATATTTATTATTTATTTATTATTATTTAAAAAAACAATAAAACGGACAACTAATTGGACCAGTCGCCGTAACACATCATCATGAAAGCAAACGATGTCTTTAACAACGGATTTCACCGGATTCCAACTAATTAAAATTAAACTGCGTTATCACGTTTAACTCAATGAATCTTATTGAGAAAAACGTGAGTAGTATATAAAACGAATTTGCTCTGGTATTTGAGTGTTTGCTGGTAGGATGGAAGGAGCTGTGATGGGTAGGTTCACCAAGTTACATTTTGTCCGTGGAACGTGTAAAAATACAAATTCTTCTTAGTAGTGGAACGCAAAGTGATATCATTGTTGGAAGAGTTCCATTTTGATTGCTTGATTGCGGTAAATTTCTAGTCGGATGTGGAATATATCACATAATCGAATTCATTCCGATTGGCACTCCATTACGATAGAGTGGTTTGGCTTTATGACTTGTCACATGCGGTCTACCTTAAGTCTGAAAGTGCGAATTTCACACCTTCAAAAGTTACCTAAGGAGAGTGTGACATAAAACGGTACGTTCACAGCCAATTGTATCGACTACCCTACCTCTAAAAACTTTACACGATATAATAAACAAAGGTGGCAAAATATTTTTACCCTTTATGAAGATAGAATTATTAAATTGCTTGAGTCCATAATTGATAACGCACTTGTACTTAGCCACTTTATTTATTAAGGTACATTAAAATTAATAAATACAGTGGAGAAGTAGGTACAAGTGTGTTATCAATCACTACAAAGTATAAAACAAAGTCGCTTTATTTGTCCCTATATCCCTTTGTACGCTTAAATCTTTAAAACTACGCAACGAATTTTGATGCGATTTTTTTTAATAGATGGTTAAAGAATAAGGTTTATATGTATATAACATCATGCTATAACCAACTGGTGCGGAGCAGAAGTGAAAAATGTTGCAAAAACGGGGTGACGCAGACGAAGTTGCGCGGGTCAGTTACCTATAACAGTGAGCTCTACCAAGTGCCATCAATCAACACTATATATTACTTGAGTCCATTTGTAAATTTGATATATATACCATTTATGTCTCAGACAAGCATATGGGTCACTTGATGGAAAGTGGGCACATTGGCTTATTAACGTGTTCAACACCAGGAGCGACCCTGTAGGAGCCTTTTAATGCCCTTCTAGAATAACCCTATTTTGCTTGAAAATACCAAATAATGTAGATCGTCTGTAAAGTTCAGCAACTTCTGAGCTCGACTGTACTCTAATATACTTACATATGATCTTCATCTCGTCGTCGTCATCTATCTAAATGCATAACCTGATTAGATAATAGGTATGCTAGGAGTGGTATTTCAACTTGTGACTAACCACTTTAGGTCTCTAACTTTCGCCTATAATGAATTCGCTGGCAATGCCTAAATGCGATTTAAAATTCATTTATATATTTACCATATAAACAAAACAAGTGATAATATAATAGACCTACCTACAATTTTATATAAATCATATACTTAGGTCATATCGCACCCTCAGTACGAAACTACCAATATCCAAAAAATCTACTTTTTGGGAAAAGGGAAAACAAGTTAGATTTTCGCGCTACCTATCATGCCTATGTATCATAACGACAGCAATCGGTAAACGTAAAATGAGAGACTGTAGAGTTCAGATGTGTGAGATTTTACTGTGTTTTCTAATGAGTGGGTAGGTACTTATCTAAACATAGACAGGTAGATGCCTTATTATTGATTACTTTAATTCGATTTTTTCTTATTTTTTTTTATTTCGAATCTTCCACGCGGTGCACCTGGCAAAGACGGCAGTTGGTACCTCTCTCTCATAAGGAAGGCTAGTCCTTCTGAGAGCAGACAATGGGAGAGCTGATTCTCAGTCCAGGAGACGGGTGCGATCTCTTATCACCCCTTCAGAGTGTACCTAAATCCTAAGGTTGCCTGGAAGAGATCACTTCCAGCTATAAGGCCACCCATTATACATTACAATAACAAAGTCAAAGTCAAAGTCAAAGTCCTTTATTTGTCGAATATGGTACAATAGTGATGTTTACAATATAGGGTCAGATCACATATTCTGCCGGTTCTGGCGTACAAAATTTTACATTAAAAATTAAAATGATTATATCAAATACATGCAATACAATTTAAAATACAATACTCATGTCAGTGTTGTAACTGTAACCCCCACTACTTGTCTCTGATGTAAATTTATGATCTGGGTACAATAAAGAGTTATCTATCTTTGATGCTTTGGTACCACTTCTTCAACAGTACAACACGTACCTACTCTTGTTTAATAATGATTGTTCTTGGTAATACAAGTTTGCAATAATGTGAGATGAAAAAGATTATCTTAGTAGTGAGTTACAATATCGTCGCGCGGCGCGGAGTGGAGAGAATGAAATGACAGCTGTTTGGGGTTGCCACCTATTAAATTATCCTTTCCAAAACTGGGCGTTACTGAACGCTACATATCTCATAAGCAATTTAAGTAGTGGGTAGTTCCCTTTATATAAACTACTTACGACATAGCTAGCTTTACTGGCAACTCTACTCCCAAGTAGCATAACTTCAATTGCAGGGAAAATGAATGCATTAGCTAAGCGTACAATTTTCGTTACATATGAGGTAAACTTGTGCTAGTATAGGTACTCGCATCGCATTCTACTTCCCACACACGGCACATATTTAATGTCTTCTAAACAACTCATTAAACCTCATTACGTTGCGAGACTCACAACAAACAATGAGTTAGTTATACTTAAGTTCTAAACTCTCTATTTAAGCATCTCTTCATTGATGTTGTATGAAGACTTCATTGTCTCTGCACAGACATGTATGATGTACAGCCAGTCATAATAATAGATCATACAAATGTAAGTAATCCTATTCATAAAGTTATGTGGCACTAGACTCCTGTAAGTGAACAATTGTCTCTAATTAGATATTACTATGAGACATTACCAAAACTGTTAAATTTTTATTATCACTGTTATATTATTTTCATTACAAAGATGCCACACACTACGACAGAGAAAGAAGCTGTATGAGCTGTTATACCAATCAAAGCTAAGAGTATCGGTAGCTTAGTGGCCGAAGAGGTGGCATGGCGTTACGATCGAGAAGTCTCGCATTCGTATTTTGGAAACACCCCGTACCCATAGACCAACTTGATAGCACAACTAGTTGTGCGATCATTTATTTTTTATATAACGATAATGAGCTTAACTGTACGGTAGCTTTTCGGAGGAATACCTACCGTCGATCGCTTAAGTAAGGTATTGCCTGCGGGGGAGGTAGGACTAGAACGGGCGCAGCGTGAGATGAGGGCAAGAACGGAGATCGAATAAGAAAGAGGCTGAGGTATTTGTATGGCGGTCGATAGTTTTGAATAATAAGGATACGGTCAGTGTAATGTGTCTTAACATGTGCAGTGTGGCGATAGAAGAAGAAACATCACCCTCTTCGCAGCCCTGTCGTGACAGTTAGCTTGTGACCACGACTAGTGCAACCTGGCCGGAACGTCAAGTACCTATACTGTCCGTCATTGAATAGATACCATGTTCAGTTTGAAAACATCTTATTAAGTTTTGCTAAGTCTGAAGGGATTTAATTCCTAATAGGTACCGGTATAACGGGCTGAATAGGGATCCAAGGGTGAATAGGGACAAAATGGTCAATGGAATATTTTACATAATTTCTTTTACTAGATCTCAAATAAGCCTCTTATCAGATATTTGATGATTCTGTTGTTACAATGAACTAGTCCAAAATTACGGTTGAAAGAAAATAAGTACAGAATTTAGCTGACCATTTAATCCCTATTCACCCTTGGATCCCTATTCACCCCGTTTTACGGTAAGGTATAAGGTCATCATCTCCCTGCCCTTGTCCCTACTAGGAGTCGGCTCGACGTGTCATTCTCCTCCATACATTCCTACCAGACGTAATTTCCTCAGTCACTCCCTTCTTTCCCATATCTTCTTTCACACAACCCATCCTCCTTATTTTAGGCCGACCTCTGCTCCTAAAGTCGTCTACTATGCTTTGAACATTTTTTACAATATTACTATTATCTCTTCTCATAGTATGTCCATACCACGACCGTCGTTACTTCTTAATATTTAATTTACTGGTGCCACTTTCAAACTTTCTCTGAAACCTACTAACTTACTCATTCCTTATTCTATCCATTCTCGTCACACCACAAATCCATCTTAACATACGCATCTCTTTACTTAGGTACTTATGTGAAATAAAAATTCGATTTAAAACACATTTGGTACTTTATTTTGATTGCACATTTTATTTATAGTTAGTGATCATAACTTGCATCAAACTTTATAAGAACCAACGGGATATTTACCATGTTTATTTGAGTATATTATGAATATTATATTACCGCGTTGATTTTTATAAAGTTTGTATTCATGACCATATCAATTGAAAATCATAGAATAACTTACTTTCACTTGCAATAGAGAACGTGTCGTGTACTTAGAGATAAATGTGATTATGCACTTAATCATAGTTTCCATAAATATACCTATATGTAGCTACACAATACACATACACATTCAAGCAATCTTAATAATATAAAATGACAATAAATCAAAAGCTTAATATTACCCTTGACGAAAGGAAAATTTCTATAATAATACCTGTATCTTTTTTTTTATTCATAAAAACCTGAAAAGTAAAATCTTTTCGTGAGGGTGATACAGTACTTCACATTTCTCAGAAAGAGCAGACTATAATGTTTAAATTTACTTTTTTAACCAACTACGAAGAAATAAAGAAGGTTATATGGACTAGGGTAGCGGCAAACGAGCTCACAGCCCGCCGCATAGCCTGTTGTCATCTGTCTATGGTTACTTATGTGTGAATTGTAAGTCACATTACAAGTGAAACAATTCATTGAATAAAACGATTGTTAATTGTTAACGAAATCTATCGTGATTTACATGGTATTTTGTTATTATTTACACTAAGTCCGACATGTCGGTTGTTTTTAGCACTCATGGTAACAATTCAATTTTATTTTTATTTATGGCAAGTATTAGGGCCGACAATTTTTACCAGTGACCGAAATGCTTTGGAGATTCGTGTTTTTAGGCAGAGATTACCATACTTTTGAAAAGATAATTCAACTGGGTTCTTAATAAACCGTTGGGTGTGACGCCTGTTGATTGATGTTATTGATGGTTACATGGGGGTTTTAAAATATTTATGTTTATAGAATAGAATAAATAAATAAATAATAAATATTCTAGGACAATCTAAACAACGCCACCTAGACGCACGGTAAGTATAGCTTAACTAGCTTGTGTTATGGTTTCAGAAACATACTTAGATTTTGAAAATACATACATATTATAAACAAACACCCAGACCAATGCAAATATTCATATTCATGCACACAAATATTTGCACTGAGCGGAGATCGAACCCGCTAGTCGCGTTCACTACTGCCCGGCCGGGGGGTTGTCGAATAAATTGATTACTGCATGGAATTGACACGTATTTTGACGTTCATGACGTTTACTTGTGAAGCTTAAACGTTTCCCAATCCCACACATTAATTATTCTATTCTATTCTACAAACATATTGCAACTTGTTCAGAAGGGGCTGTTGTCGTGAGCGAATGTTTTGTCGCCTACAACTTGATAGCACACGTATTTTGATACTTGATCTCGTCCTATTCATTATTCCCTAGGACAACCTAGGCTTCTATATCCGTATTCCGACAAATTTATCCCCGATACTACGAATTGTCAGCCATTAAGTCATTGAGACTACAAAAAATGCCATAAAATTTTGGACTTTATTGACTTAGAGTTAAAGTCCAAACTTAAATGAAAAATTGTTTATGACATTGTTTCATTTTCTCTCTATACAAGGTATCATTTTAGTTTTAAACATTATAAGCGTAACAGAAAAGTGTAATATTCAATGGCAATATTGCTAACCTCAGTGGCTTAACAGTGGTTGACAAAGAGAAGAATCGGGTCGCTGTTATAAAATATAACTAGTTGCGGTATGATGGCCGTTATGATACGACTGGTTTTGATCATTTTCTCTTTTTTGGTGTGTAAAATTTACTTTCTTCCGTGCTAGTCTCGCCATATTTTTCTTTGGTTATTTCTAACAGTTCGTTGTTAAATATTAAGCGCACCAAAAAGAGAAAACGAGCAAAACCAGTCGTGTCAAAACGGCCATCATGCGTAGGTACTAACTATAACACATAATATATTGTGATCAATATACATGAAAATGGTAGCTAAACTATCCATAATTAGCGTACCTACGTACGTAGGTACAGTATAGGCACCAACCTCATTTTATAAAATATTTCATAAATAAATAATTACGTATACCTTAAACCTACTTAGAGCTCTGAGTCGTTTCAGGTTGTGACAGTATTTTGCCCCAACCAATGTAAACAAAAATCGTTGAATAGGAATACATTAGTCCAAACTGTGGTCCGGGATCCCGACGGTGCCTTTTCGCGGCTTTAGTTGATTCTTCAGCTTCGGGACGCGCTGGGTGATTCACACCCAGTTCGCCGTTTCCATAGCAACCGAGCAGCCGTGTGGTCGGGAAAGCATTACGAAAATATTGCTGTTCCAATTCGTGTCTCTGGTCACGGCCGACGCATGACAACTTTATGGCCACACTGTGTTCGAAGTGAGGCACACTTTTTGAAAACTGCAAAATAATAATATTAATTTGTAAGTTTTTATATGCATGGGTGATAAAGTCACTAAGACTATACTAATAACTAATACTACTTGTATTTGTTCATCTGGGTGAAGCAATTCAAAGCAAACAATTGACACAAAATAGGTATGTTGATGTGTTTCACCTGAGATATAAAATGGTGTTTTTTTTTTATTTGAAATGAATATTAACTACCGAAATTAATAATTAACTAATTCCCTCTAACCCCTCAAGCTTTAAGCTTTAATGGCTTCTATTTGGAGTGGGTTCACGTCAGTATTGTAATGGTATTTGAACTCGAGATCCCGCGATTGTAATGGCTAATCCTTAACCACTAAGCTACTGACGCTTCCTTAATTATTCTGAGTACTATGAAGACTCTAAAATAATCACTTTGTTCATCTGGGTGAAAAAGCAAAATAGTTCAAATAAATTAGCAACCTTACCTCATTTATAGTTGATTGTATTTTAGCTTTAGCCCAATTAGATGATTCCAAAATAAGTGAAAACATATCAAAATTACAATTTTGGTCTGCTTCAGTGTTCCTAGGAACTGAAAATAGTCCAATTGATATAAGGTTTTCACTTATAAAGCTTTTGCCTTCATCTAGTCCTTCTATAATATCTTTGATATCAATTTGTTCTGTTATTGTATCCTCTACTATACATCCTCCGAGTGCATATGGAACATTTGGCTGGCTAAAAAGAAAAATTAAATCACTTATTTGGTAGATAAAATACATCAAATGCATATCTAAGTAATTGTTACTTACATAGACTTGAAATGATTTAAGAATATTATATCTTCAACGGAATGCAACAAGTAGCTATCATTAACAAATACTAATGCACCTTTGATGTACCGAGTCTCAGCTAGTTTGTCCACCACACCATAAAAGTGATCTTTTATCAGGTCCACACTCTGTATGTTAATGATAGTAAACTGTACATTTGGTATAGTCGGTATAGAGACTCCGCCAACAAAAGGATCAGCGTCGAGGAACATTTTGTGTCTGATAGCATTTTCATATGTTATTGACTGAGGCAAAGGCAAGTATGACAGAAAACATCCTTTCACCGTCATCATACAGTTCTTTGGAGCTGCTACCTCTCTTTGTATAACATCAATGACTGGAACAAATTCATATTTTAGTTTATAGATGACCAGGACAGGACAGGACATGAAAAGGACTGATTGAAATAATGTAGGTACAGTTTATTGCCATTGGTAATAAACTGTACATGTACACTGCCCATTGTACATTCTGTTATTTGTTTATGTTCATAGTAAATTTTTATCTTATTGTGTACAATAAATAGTTATCTATCTATCTATTGGTTAACCTACAACAGGGATGATGACAAGATTGTTGGATTCAACCCAATCCTGCTAAATATCTTGCTTGTGCCTTGCTGTAGAAATATGCATTGTAAAATAAATTATTGTCTGACCAAACTGAAAGTCTAAGTTATTAGGTAATCTGTGGTCTAAGGCTTAGTTCCTCCAACTACCTGTTAAAGTTAAGGTTTCCATCAAATTTAACAGTAACAGTAACATTGATTCTAATGGTTTGGCTGAATGTGTTGCACGGGACTGTACCAGTGTATTTACTAGCTCTGTTATTGTTATCCTTTTGATAGAATTTGACATTTGAGCACCTAACTATCCACAATGTCAAAAACAATTTGATTTCAGAAAATATTTCACTGCACTTAGAAACCAGAAAATGATCTATTTTTCTTTATTTACCTATCTATGAACAAAGGAAGCATAACAGTATGTTCTAAAAGTTAGTGTAGTGGCTTTTTAATATGCGCTCTTTCTATAAAGACTATTAATACTCACGGTAATGTTCCTTTTCACAAGCAGGTTCACATGGACTGAATAGTAGACTCTCGCACCTAGATGCTGTTGTGAAACCAGTTCCGTTGGTAAATGCAAGTACAGCCAATGGCTCAGTACAAAAATGACTTGATTTCAATAATTTAATACCATTCTTAATGCTATTTATTCTCATACTCAATGAGAAGTCAGTAGGCCACAGTTGTTCCTTCTGTAAAGTGTTCACAGCCGAATGCCACATAGAACACACATGTTTACAAAGTGATTTGTCTTGCCATGTCAAATGACTTAATATCTTCTTTGCTATCACATAATTGGATGTAATATTTTCCAATAAACTGTTGTCACATGTTAGGGGTTCTACGTCTCTAGACAATTCCTGCTTTTCTATATATGCAGCAATGTGTTCTGGCAAAGGTAACTTTACACACTTGATCTCATCCTCAGATGAAATGCCTTCTGCACCATTATCATCTACATCTTCATACATTTTGTAAGTGTTAATATTAAACTTAATATACAGATATATTGATCAAAGTTTTATTTTACAATTCCGTCACTATCTGATCATCTGCAGACCGATTCAGAGGATCTCCTTTGAGCAATGCTAATATAAAACAATAAAGATACAAAAAAAAGAATATTAAATAATGACCAATGTAGATCATTACATCCCTCAAGTGTTTCCTAAGCTGCCCTCTGTTGTGAATTTCTGCTGGATCAAAAGCACCTAAATTGCCTCGTGGAATGGTTAAATATTCAAACGTAAGCCATATAAACATGGGAAGGTTCAGGAGAAACAGGATCACTTGACCGTGCACTATTAACAAAAACGTTATAAAAGAATGTGCGATATATTTTGGCAATAACCAATAATTGAGTTTATCGCAACATTCTTGGGCATTTAAATAATCGCATTCTAGGTCAGATAGCGTTATAATATAGTAAACTAAAAGAAATAATATAGCACCACAATCTATTAAACTCACAGAGAACAACAGCGTTTCAGCTAATATCATAACTAAATATTTTTTGCCGGTTAGTATTCAAGATAATGACAATGCGAAATCGTAATTTACAGCATTGGTTACGCTAAATTATTTATTTATTCTATAATTTATAGAGCCGAAAATACAAGATTATTTTGTAAATTTTGTCATTCACTCACTTTTGACATTAGGCTTGTTGAAAAAAAATCGATACATCGAAATATCGATATTATTTTTTCTACACATCGATATTTTTGAGCGATATTTAATTCTTCGAAACATCGATGTATCGATATTAAATTCCAGGTATTGAAACGGTATAAAAAAACGATATTTATTATGATAAAAAATTGGTTGCCTGTAAAGTCGGTATACGGGCGAAAGTTTTACGTGACAACGACTTTGAGTGGTAAAATATCTCTCTCGCTCTGTCTCTCTCGCTCTTAGGCGGGCTAACTGTGCTCGAGTGGAAGGGACGCGTGCCTTTCACTTTTTATGTCTGTCTCTCTCGCTCTTAGGCGGGCTAACCATGCCCGAGTGGAAGGGACGCGTGCCTCTCACTCGCTCTCATTGTGAGCGCATAACGTGAGCGGAGCGTAACGCAGTTTCTTGAAGTGTCACCCGGCAAGCCAATTTATAAGACGTTGTCACGTCAAAAAGTTCTGAAAGGGAAGCTTTTCAACTAAAACTTTTAGGCAACGTATGCTTTCATATAGAATGCCTGCTGTTGCACCGGCAATGTTTGAAATAAATACATTTACGTCTGTATTTGCAAAATGCTTTGAGGAAATTCTATTTCTAAATAGTTATAAAAACATTACCTTTAGCATACTTCTAACCTACTCTATCCAAGCGGTGTGGACACTGCGCCTCAATTAGGATAGATATAGATAAGAAGGCGAAGGTGGAAACGGAGCTCCTACATTAGCTTCCGTGGTTGTTTTTGTTTAACCACTATTTATTTATATTAAAGCACGCTGAGTTTTTTGCCGAAATCTTCTCAGGCCGGGGCCGTGATTCGAACCGATGGTTCATATGCTCACTAATTATTATTTATAAAATATTGTTGATATTGACAAATTTTGTAATGCCGTTTAATGGTCTATACACAGAATAAATGTTTTTTGAATTTTGAACTTGGAATTGTGTTTCTTGATAACGTTTCATACATTACTGGCGGCGCAATAGGCATTCTTTATATTGATTAGATATTTATAGAAAACCGGTTTAAACACATTGCCGGTAATATATATGTATATAAAAATAAAATTAGTATTCAGGGTGCCATTATTCTCTGGCAAATCATAGCGATATTTCGATATATATAAATATCGATATTGATATATTTCTTCTTCTTCTTCTTTTTTCAATATGGCTTCTGCAGCAGGATAGCCGCAATTTTGCCAGTCTCTAGTAAATGTAAACGTTTTATAAAATTAATGGCGAGACGCCAATGTCAAGTTTAAAAAAAAAAAAATATTATTATTGATATATTTATTTAGTATCGATACTTTATTGCATTTCTGACATCCCTTTGACTTTGACAGCTTTCAGACGATCCACCATATTTTTTTTTGTACAATAAGGCTCGCTCCTAGAGTATTTACAAGTAATTTGTGCTCCTAAATATTACTATACTCTTTGGTAATTTGATATATCATAAATAATCATAATTAATAATCACAGACCACTTGATCATAATAATATATAATATTCTGCAGCATTTTCGTTTATAGTCACAGTCAAAGTCAAGTCAGTTCAAAGTCATATTCATACCTCAGTAAAGTAGTGGAGACTTTACCTAATAGAGGCTTCTATGGTTAAGGAACCATCACAAGAAAATCACAATTCACAGCAATATGGCACTTTCCTAATATTGTGCGCGTTGTCCAATATGTTCAGTCCAAATATCCTCCGTTTTACACATAACGAAATAGACTTTCATGATCATAGATTTACATTATAATTTACTAATTTTATTACATAATAATCACCTTAATTATAATTTCCCCTTATACTTATCCGACTTCAAAAAGGAGGTTCTCAATGATTGGTATACCTATTATTTTCATGTATGTAGGTAGGTACATATACCAAATTACTCTTATATTAACGAATTGACGTGATTCTTTTTTTATTTGAAAGCTAGTACTTCCCATATAGCCACTTTAATTTGATACCAGTCTGACAATGTTAACCTAGGTGGTATCTAATTTTTGCATTTATAATGCCGCTTATTGCAAATTTAATGTACCTATAGTTATCACAAAATAAAAGGCCCGTTTTGACAGCTCGCGCCCATGAAGTTCTCAGTTTTTTACCAATCCAAATGTAATGAAGGTTATTACATTTTTCATAGACAGGTACCGCCCACTCGGCTTAGTGCTGTGCATAACGATTTTTATTACGTTGTCCACAGACTATTAATAATCAATTAAGGAAAAAAATATCGAGTAAGATAAGCCCGATTTTTATTTATTTAAACTAGTGTTTAGACCGAAATTAATTACTGAACTTCACTGTGTAACTAGTGATCATTTACTGAAAATTATGAGCTTGGAGCTTAAAGCAGTAAATAATGGCAGCATAGATTTTTATAGAATGACGTGTCTTTGACCAAGATGCATACGCGTGTGTTCGCCCGTCTTGTTGACTGTGCGCCCGTTACGTTTGGTTTTGTTGATTTTTGGATTATTTTTGACTTTGTATTTGAGTTGTCTCGGCATCTCCCATACCGGAGATGCCGAGACAACTCGACTCTTCGAATATCTACCGAATTCGAATACTGCCAATGCTCCGGTAAAGGCACACATAGATTTGACTTGTACACTGTACAGCCATGGCACCACCGTTTCTACTATGAAGGCTTTTCCGCATATGTGCATGGTGGTCATCCACCCGGTCAAAATTTTTGACAAATTCGTGCCATCAAATTTCTACCACCAGATATTCCTGTTGTTTTTGTGATTGAGTGAATGTTATTATAACAAAAATATGAAATAAAGCAAATTGACCTTTCATAATACTGTATCATTTTATAATACCTACAATATCAAAAATTAAGCTAATTTTCTAATCAGAACTTTAAACCAATGTACTTTATATGCATATTCAAATCGATCAAATCCCCATGCAAACTGGATTCGATTAATCGTGAGTATCGAGTACCGAGTCGTTTTGTTACATCACTAGTTATGCCAAATAGGCATATGCCAAAACGGGCCTTTTATTTTGTGATTAGTATACGCGACAAATTGTACGAATAACTATGTCAACTGATGTCAATGATTCGTTTTTTATTGGCAAGGGGATACTTCAAGAGTAGTGCCTTATTTAGGGAGTCTGGATCTGATGCTGGGATTCTAGGGAAATCGAGGGGAACCTATCAGGTCCACCTTAAAATATAAGCAAAAAACCGTTTTTGATTCCTTTACACAATCCATTTACCGTACAGTAGGTACCTAATAAAATAAAATGACGACGCTACTAAGGGACAAAATAAAGAATGGATATGAGAGCATTTGGATGTTCGCGGAGGCGAGGGTTGATAGTTTTAATGCCATCATCCGAAAGAGATGCGCTTCTATCCTCCGTAGGACGCGAGAGAGCTCTCACAGTATCCTGAGCGCATTAGCTGATAAGTGGGATGGTCCGATGCTGAGGCACTGGGTGCGGGCACACGTACTGTGACGCAGGCAGTGTCTTAGTGTTGTCACCACTTACTTACCTTTACTTTTCTTTTTTTTTATCTTTGTGTGTACTTACTAACAATAGGATAAGTTTATATGTTTCTAACCCTATATGGACTATAATGGTCTGCAATAAAGAAGTTATTATTATATTATATTATTATTATTATCGTCCTTCCTTGATCTCGGGTCGCATCCGAAGTTGTCAGTACGGGGTTCGCCTTTTCCAATCGGACGAACACAATTGAATCAATGTTTTCAAAATTTCAATAGGTGAAGAATTTTGCGAATCACGGCTTTGTCCGTCGACAAAGATGGACAAGCGATCGGTTAGAACGCATTAAGAAGCGATAAATAAATAAATGAATACTTGTCTGAAATGGCTGAGCTATAGCTCAGACTCCGTCCTCCGTCTTTTACAGGAGTGACTGTCGTCTCAAATAACAGCGGGAGTTAACCCTGCGTCTGAGCCTCGTCCGTTAATCGGCACACTGATAATATTGACTAGGGTACTGAAAAAACCCCTACAGCTAAAGTGTAAAATAACAAGATGAAACGTAAAAACCAAACACTGTGTGTGTCAAAAACTTTTTTATTTAACATTCTCTCCTTATTTTTATAAAGGCTTGGTAAATATTTACAAGGCTTTTAATACAGGGCAAGGTAAAAAAACTATCCAATTACACTACAGATCCGACTCGTGGTTATCACATTATTACATAAAAATATTGAATACTTGGCTCTGCTACAGACCATTGGCTTATAGCCCGGTATTGCTCCTAATATTGCTTAATTATACTTCTAGTCGGTCAGTACGCACGCCCATAAAATGTAGTTTATATTTACGTTGTTGCTATTACAAATTCAAAATATGTATATTGAAAAGAGAGCATATAAATATTAAGTGCAAAATATTCATAGTCGGGTTCAAGTATAACTTAGTTTAAAAACAAATATTAAAACTCTCCTAAAATAATTACAACAATAATAACAAGTATGCAGTAATATGCTATTTATCAAACATTAATCTCACTTAGTATCTCGTTAAATACATTTAAACTAAACTCTCGAAAGCAGAGTGAATATGAAGCTATATAGGCCAGTTTAACACATAGAGCCGGTGACATGACAGTCGTCTCTCTAAATAATTGCAATACATTTGACTAATATGGGTACAATTTCGATAGTGAGCAAATAGACTACATATTTATATCTAGAGTAAGGTTCCGTATAATTCACTTAGATAATGGAATATTACTTATATAATAAAGCAAATTACAATTTGCGAGCCCTGTTTCAATTTTGAATCCAACCATAGCTTCGGTTGTTTACTTTCGAATACTTTTTAAGTCCGAAACTAGCGATATTTTAGGTATAAAAATGTTATTAATGTTTTAAACTATGAACCACACATTTTACAAATTACATAAAACAAATTATGCAAAGTTTAATATTTCTATACATAAATTCAATATTAACTCTTAAATAGCACCATTCCTTATGCAAGTGTACTTTATTGAATACAAATTCGTAAAGTACAATCACATATCCATCCTTCATTACTGCATTATCCATCCTCCATTACCTCAACCAATATTAAAGATACGTTAAAAATGTATCTTGAATCTGTATTTCCTTTCACGCAATTGTCTTGAGTGTCAAGAACATCCTATTAGTGAACTTGTTGATTGGCACACACAGGGCAGTAAAACGGCATTTATTCGTTGTAGCAACAAGTATTCAAAATTAAATAAATTGTAAATGCAAAAAATGGCAATATATTTTCGATTCTCAAATTTATCTGTTTCATCGCTGATGAAGCAAAGGTAAACTCTAGATAAACACGTGATATTATTATACAAAATAAGTTAGTAAAAAACACTCACACATAGTAATGAATACAACAGAAACGAAAAAATCAGTAAGTACACTTGAAGGACTTTAATAATAAATAAATTATAATAATTATGCGTTCTAACAATTATGCAAGTAAACTGGCATAGTTTTGTCAAATATTGACGACATAAAGATCGAGGGATCTGAGTTTATTGAACAAAATCCAACCCACGCAGCGGATGTCATTATGATATATGACTTTATGTGTATGTAGAGCAAATCTCGTTAGTTAACTCACTTGCGATTGCGTTTGAAGAAATTGGTCCAGTCATTAGTTTCAAGATGCAAATTAATTTACCAACGAAGTTAGCAATCACAATTAAATCGAGCATCAACGACACTTATTGATAACGGCGCACCTATCCTACATTTTAGACAATATAATGGAATGATACATTTTTAAGAATGTTGTATTGTTACAATAATTAAAATAATTCTTCTACGTCGTCAAATAATAATAATTTTGGAAGACGTTACACTAAAGAGAAAATCAAGTTTTTAAATGCGAAATGATACAGTGAGAGTGTATGATTAACGAGTGACGAAGAGTGCTTGCATAATTGTTAGGACGCGAGGAGCCGGCTCCCTAAGTTATCTAAATGAATTCATATCTAACATTGTTCCCAAGCTGGTCCCACCCATGACGATGGCTTGTGAATGTGCATCTTGTCCTCTATGCTTTCCTAATTTTACAATTTTCACTAAATGTAAATATCAATAATTGTTTAATTTAGTCAAAATTGTTATCTCATTGAGAGAGACAAGTGCTCTTGTGCCGCATTTTGCACTTCAACAAGACTGGAATGTCGCTTATTGATTCGGGAAATAGCTATCCATGCTAGGGACAGCGACGAGCGGAGTTTAACAATTGACACAACATCAATCTTAATTATTTTATATCGTAATATTATAGTTAATTCAATGTGTACGTGACCAGGTGACTCATTGATTGACTGTGCCTCAATAAAAACAACTTTTCTTATGATAATTTTTCCCCTACGTTTTAGTCATCGGGCGGAATGCAGAAATCCACAACTATGTTGAGTATTATTATTTTCAATATATACATAAGTAGATAATAATTATACCTATAAATAGTAAATAAAACGGACTTATCATAAGTGAGCCAAGTACGTCACAGCGCACACGGGGGGTGACGCTCGCGAACACTCACCAGTGATGTAAACAAATCATTCATCTATTATCAACTAGCGACACATACGTTCCGTACCAGTATTAAGTACCATTCACTAATAAATAAAGGTCCTATATAAATGTAAACACTTTGTGTTTCACAACATTAATCTCTTACGTCTAGTTTTGTAATAGAGGGTCATTATGGAAGAACGAGTCACGAGAGGAGACTAGGGCGTCGATCGGGCCGCCACTCGGTGGCGGGCGATCCGAGGGATACTTCCTACGAACACGCGCGACGTCAGACGAACGGCCCACGCTAAAGTACACAAAGTGCGACACTGCGGTGAGAGATCATAGAGTGAGCGCCGTCCGGGGCCGGCAGGGCGGGTCAGGTGGCATCGAACTCGATGCGCTCCCACGAGTAGTGCTTGCGGGCCGGGCGCGGCGCCGGCCGTGACGTCACGCCGCCCAGCAGCGGGTCGCACTGCGGCACGTGGCCGCGCCCGAACAGGTTGGGGATGATCTCCGTGTCCATGTAGTCGAACCCGTCGCCGTCCACGTTCATGTGCGAGCCGGCGTCGATGCCGAACTCCTTCAGGTCGAACTCGCACCCGCGACTGTCGAAAGTGTCGTGTCTACTGTCCTCGTTCTGGAATGACGGTAACGATAGGTCGTCCATATACTCGAATCCGGATCTCGAGTGATCTAGTATGTCACCGTTTGTCAAAGGAGTCATGCTCATCCTTTCCGGGATATCCTCTCCGATATCCATCGCGACCTGCGTCTTGTCGTCCGACCGGCTCCCTCCATCGCCCGATAGGAGGCTACCGAAAAAGTCGTCATCGGTGGAATTCGGATCGGAGCTGAAGTCTGCATGAAAATCTCCATTGGAGAGTAAATCGACCGCAAGATCAGCGTCGATGTCACCCGAGGGATCGACCGCGCATCGGTTAGCGTTCACAGCGTGCAAGTGGTCGGCGTGGCTCATGATTTCATTCTGAATGTCGTCGAGCTCCCGCTGTAACTCATCCGCGGCTAAAGAGTCCCGTACGTGATTATCGCCCAGCACGTCGTCCGTTAACACGTCTGTGGGGACGAACGCGGCCGGCGTCGCGGGAGCGTAGCTCGTCTCCAAGGTCGGAGCCACCGTCGCCTCGCCGACCGCCGACGGAGGTAGTTCACCGTTCTCCACGAGAATCTCCAGCACGTCATCCATAATTTGACTATTTTCAGTACGATCGTGGATTCCGGCGGGCAGCGAAAGCTGCGGCATCGGCGGAGGCGGCGGAGGAGGGGGTGGAGGCGGCGGGGGTGCGACTCTTTCCGGCTCATAGTGCGCCGTGGGGAGGATGGCGATGGGTACTACCTTGACGCCGTTCAGGATGTAGGCGGGGTTGGCGGCCTTGGGCGCCTGAGCGTCCCCGGCGCGGTCGGCGCTGGGCGCGGGCTGCGTGACGGTGAAGAGGCGCACGAGGCGGTCGGGCGCGGTGTCGGCGGCCGCCAGCACGTAGCGCGGCGGCGGCGGCGCGGGCGCGGGTGCCGCCTGCAGCGCGTCAAGCTGCGCGCGCAACTGCGACACGCACAGGTGCGCCTGCAGCAGACGCCGGCTCTGGTCGCTGGCGGCGGCGCCGGCTGCATCGCGCCGCACCGCCTCCAGCTGCTGTCGCGACGCCTCCAACTTCCGCTCCAGCTCCTCGATCTGCCGACGCTGCGACTGCACTATGTCCTCTGGGGGTTCAGGCTCGACCTTCACCTCGGGCGAGGCCACGGACGCTATCGAAGCGACGGACGCGGGCGACCGCAACGGCTCCTCCGCTTTCTCGTACAAGAAGAGGCGCAACCGGTCTATGAGCTGAGGTTTGGGACCGGACACGCGGAGGTTTCGTCTTTTGCACTCGGCGCGCAGGTCGGACACCTTCATGTCTTCGAAACGCGTCGGCACTAGGAGCGACGGGGTGGTGGGCGCGGGCGGCGGGGGCGGCGGTGGCGGCGCCGGGTACGCGTCGCTGCAGTCCGATGCGACGGACGCGGAGGAGGGTGCGGGGGAGGCGGGCAGCATTAGTTGCAGAAGCAGCTGTTGTTGCTGGAGCAGAAGCTCATACGGCGTCTCCACGGACCCGGGTGGCGAGGATGCCTTCTGCGCATTTGGTGGTCCCTTGTACTCGTGAAACTTGAACCTCGCCTTGGGCTGTTGTTTCTGTTTATTTTTCTTACGATTTTTATCTTTACCGGGCGCCGGGTGCTGTGGAGGCGAGGCGACGCTGACCGGCGAGAGCGTCGATGGCGGGGACGGTGATGGGGAGACTTCCTCCGGCGGACCGCAGTACGAGGAGGGATGTTGTGGTCTCCCCGAAGCGCCCTCGCTGGTCGCTTTAAAAGCGAGTGTTCCACTTTTGACGGCAGTCTCGATATTCTCTTCAGTGTGCAGAATATTCTTCTTGATGAGCTCGAGCGGACCCGGCCTATGAGAGAGCTGGTCATTGAGTTGATCTGCAAGTCGCGCCTTCTTCAACATTCGCTGTTTTTCAGCTAAACTAGGATCCACATAGCTCTCCTGGAAAAATGAAATATTTCGAATTAGCTAGACTATGACTAGTATGACTAAAAGAACATAGTTCGTGATAAGATATAAAAAGACGCAACATCATTTATATACTGAATAACATTACTAAATGGAACCATTTAATAGTAGAATAGTTTTACTTTTCATAAAATCATGCCGCCAACATGTCTAACTATGCGTAGATAGAAGTGTAATAACCATCCACTTTTTCACAAACATATTCTCGATCAACCAATCGAGCGAGCCTATTATAGTCAACCGGCTACTTTTTATTACAGAAAAACCGCCTGACACTACTAGAACCAAACCCCAGTACAGCAGTTGGGCTAATAGGTTACTCTAATTATCTATCTAATCTAAGTATTGCTCTAATTATCATCATCACCCTCTGAGCCTTCTTCCAGTGCAGTCGGGGTCGACTTTCCAGTCTAACCGCAACGCGGCTGAAATACATAATAATTAACTGACTGAAGGTAGCACATGAAGGTATTTCCTGCCCTAATTGAGCAGTCCGACTGGGGACATACCTCCGCCCTACAGAATACCGCAGCTATTAATAACCTTGTGTTGTTTCTGGCGGTGAGTAGGGTAGCCAGAGCTCACTGGAGAGGTTTTGGGTAGTCAGTGGGAAGACCGAGAAACCCTTCTTAACTTCTGCACTAGCAGCACAGAGCCTCTCTTAACCTTCTCCCCTCCCCCTTTCTTCTTCTTCCTCATCTCGATATGGTCGGCAGCACGAATGTGGCTTGTGTTGCAAACTTAACGGAGGTAGGACACGACGGTATCTCCAGTCCGAAATGAGCTGTCCAACTGGGGAAGTACCTCCGCCCTACAGAAGACCACGGTCATAATAACCATCGTGTTGTGTTCCCGCCGGTAAGTAGGGTAGCCAGAGCTCACTGTACCCCTTCCCCTCCCCTTCCTAGCCTCCCCACCCCTTCCCAGCTCTCCCCCTTTCCCTTCAGGGTGGGCAGCGCGTGTGTGACACCCTTAGTGTTGCACACGTTCATAGGCCACGGTGGCCGCTTTCCATCAGGTGGGCCGTGTGCTTGTCTGCCACCTACGTAGTATAAAAAAACTTAGAATGTCATGTTGACATACTTGTTCTAATATATGTCTTCGTTCTAGTTCTTGCCGGTCTGGTCGCCGCTGTATTTTTGCCTTCAATAAGTCGCCCGTTTTTGCTCTTTCTAATTGTTTGCATTGTTCAAAGTATGCCGGTGGTGTTTTGAGTGCTGAAAAGAAAACAAATTACACATTTAACTTGATTTAATATTAAGCAATACGAACTAATTAAACTGGGTCAAGGATAAAAGCTACTTCAGAAGTGAGCGAAAAGGGAATGATAACAAGTCGTATCTATTAATTAATATCTAGAAGACGAAATATAATTTAGTAGCACAAGTGTTAGTCAACAACAAAAATCTTATGGAAACGTATGCATAAACTTTAGAAACATCTACTATGCCAACTTCTTTTTGTATAATTAAATTTAATCACAACAATAAAAACATAGTACATTTCAAACTAATTATGATTCAAAATCAATGCGACATCCTGCATTAATTTGTAAACCACGGCTGTACTTAAGTATTTTTGCTTATATTCAAGAGGCACTAACACATGCAATAGTTAGCTTAGTTTAAAAAAAAACAAACCAAAACTTACGAGGCATTATTCCTTGGGCGACTAACTGATTTATGTCCCGTCGATTCATCAGCTTCACCTTCAAAGCTGGAATAGATACATTTATATATCAAAACGAGTTTGCCTTAAACCAAACGCCGACGCTACGATTTGATACATACATCAGACTCTTTTCCTTAATATTTTCCTGGAGTGCAACAAATAATATGAAATTTAATAATAACTGCCTAACACCAAACATACAATGTGTTTGATTCCTTACACGATTGCATACCGACGTTACCTTTTGCATACAACAATGGGTGCTGATTGAATAGCATATCATCGCGAAGAATAGTGTTATGTTATGACGCCAGGTGATGAACTTTGACGTAGTGTATCGCGTAAGGGTTCGACGTGATCAGTACGTCGATCGAATTTACAAAGATTATATCGATAAAATTTGCAGTAGAGCGTAGGCGAGTGAAGCTGTATTCTTGTTTGCGTGTAGACAAGCGGCGGGTAGCGAGCGATGGGCGGACAACGCTGGCTCCGCGCCAATATAAATAAACACTGCACAAGGAAACTAGTGTTATGCCGCGACCGTATTACAGACGAAACATTCACTACCACTGGGCCGAATATTGTGGGTTACTGGGCGTCTTTGCCATGCCACTATATCGGTTCTGTTTAGCTTATAATACGCAACTTGAAATTGAATATAATCAAGTACTTTTTCATGATATGTAAAAATGAAATGCAAATTAAATGAAACATTAAAATTAAGAGCGGTGAAACGGTGAAAGGTTTTAAATACATTAGAATATTGTCTTTTACTGATTATATTTTGCTTTCTAAAGGTTAAATATTTAAACTCTTGTTGAAATCGACAATTAATAGCAATTGCGAAATATGTATATCGATCGGTATTCTTTATGAATGTAATGTAAATATGAAAAAAATGCCAGATATTATGTATACAGGTCACGACTGCATCCGATGCGTTGTTTAAAATCGAAATGTTTGAAGCGTCGACACTTCCGTTAATGTTTGCAAATTGCAATCTGTTCTTGCATTGCACCAATAAGCAACTGCTTTTTAATCATTTTACGTCTAATAATAAATTATACAAATGGCATTATATGTTTCCAAATGCAGTAATAAAATGTTTCTGTAATGAGAATTGCCATTAAACTTAAACAACGGATGCAGGCCACCATCACAAATTAATCAATGCACGTTATTTACGTAACACACTTTTGGCATAAATAATTTCAGGCATCTCAAATATTTGTTGTTATAGAAATAATATCGGGCTATTAAAGATGTTAAATTAAAATATATAATATAGTAAGTACTCTAAACTCCACTTTTAAAGCGGGTTTGTAGCGCCATTCTGAACTTTTTGACTTTGTGAAGCGTACCCATTTTTTATATTGATAGTTATGTATGTATCTATATATTTTTGTATTTCAATAAATAAGTTAAACATAATATTTTTAAATTCTTATATAAGCAACTATTACTTAAAAAAAATTATAGTTAATAATTTATAGGATATGAATCAATAAGCCGAGTAGTAAGGTTATGCCATTCCACAAATCAGATTGCTGGTCGTATTCTTTACTGGTTATTCCTTAAGTTATTCTCTGTTAATAAATGCACCCTTAAGACTCCTCATCGTTTTCGCGTCTAGCCCAATTCACTGGTTAGGATTTGCGATCAAGTTCAGGACCATTTAGTACAAGTGAATAATCAATACGCGAAGTAAGTTCCACCAAGTGCCATCAATCCACAGTATAAACAGTCATTTAGTTAATCATTGGCGAATACAAACAGAATGCAAACTTACATTCTTTATGTTTCCCCATGGCGGGTTGTAGGGGGCTGTCGTCTACAACCACTTTGGGAGGAGAGACGCGGGGCGAGCTCGGCGGCTCGCTGGCACCGCTGCTGCCCGCCTGCCGACCGGCCATCTCCTCCGCACCAGAACTACTGAAATAAATGTAAAAGTGATTAGTTATAGAAGCAGTGTTAGAAGGCTCGTGAAGAGTGGAAGGACAAAAGGTGATGGCGGCTATATGTGTATGTATCAGTTATATAATTATTCAATGTCTCTGTGTAGGTACTCATAATATTATTTTAGGAATGAAAATTAAATTATTGTACATAATTATGAGTATTGTATTCATCACTATGACTTTTTCCTTTCATATGTGAGTGAGTCAACTGAATCAACTTGCATTTGTGGTATGTTTGTGGTTTGCGTGCCTATATAATTTACCGATTTATGAGTAAACCGCTCCCGAACCAACTAGATTCAATCAGAAAATCTAAAAATTACATATACCCGTTATCTCACTTGAAACACATTGCAGTGTGCCTACAGAAAACCACATTATCAGCCCACCTCCTCCCGTAACAATAGCCCGCATCAGTCACGTCCGTTAACCAGACGCTATGTGCTATCGCACGGTTGATGTTAGCTTTGGCCCTCTAAAGCACAGATCAGCACTGACACAGACATACGGTAAATTCGACGTCATTTATTAGCACATATCAGTTTGATATTACAATAGTAGGTAGGTAGGTAGGAGAACAGTTTACCTAAAGGTATCGTCAGAAGGTGGTGTGGCGGGTGTGCGCGGCGGCGAAGCGGGCGAGACGGGCGAGGCGCCGCGGCTGCGCTCCCGGCGGTGTTGGGGCTTGAACCACTCGGGATAAATGGCGCTCAGCGTCTCCACGAGGTCGTGGTCCAGCGTCACGCGCCACGAAGCACGGCCCTCTGACCCCTCCGTACCCCCGCCTCCGCCACACGATGAACGGCTTTCTAAACAAACATTTGCCTATTTATTATATAGCACTATCAATTTTATATTAAACTAACCGTTTCTGACTGGTGTTAACGCTTTCTGTTGCATAATACAAAATATAAACCTTGCCCTGAAAATGCACAAAAAATGGCATAGGAAGTTTAAAATTTTGCGCTTAGCAACCAATTAACTGATTAATTTCCATTTATAATATAGATTGTACCACACAATAAATCAAGATAGCAAAATATCTACAATTAATATTGACAGGACCATCAATATGTTTGAACAAAATCTATGTATGTATGTAGTTTGAATAAAATAAATAAATTTGTATGGAAATTCACTTGAAATTATGACAGCGCATCGTATACATGTATATTTTATGCCTTCGGCCTTGGTTTCCTACGAGTTATATAACAAAACTGTTCAAAAAGAATCAAGATGCGTTCAGTGTATAACAAATAAGGAGGAAGTTTAAGTACATACTCTCCCCATAATGGGTTGGGCGATTCGCATTGTTGAATTGTAGAAATACGTTGTGATCATGGATGCCTTTATTATTTCGAGTCCTTGAACGTGCCCGTGCCCGTAGCACGAAGGTATGTAGGTAATGAGGAACAACTGTTGCTATGTTCACTTCTCGAGACTGAAGTGTGTATTTCATAAATGCATCAATCGACCATGAATGAAATATGTAGTCAAGTAGAGCTAGCGAAATTTTCTCTCCTATGTTCAAAGTACTGTTTAGAATACGAGTATTAAAAATTAGTGTTGAATTTAGGTTCTAGTTCTTAAGATCTAAAGTGATCCCGTTTGCGAGGATTTAGTTAGAATATGAGATAACGAATTCAAATATCAATACGTATAATAAGATAAAAATTGGCATACACTATACCGATCGCTATTATTTATGCTCTGTTTACGTTACTATCCATCCAAAGTCTGGCTGGAAAGTATCACATCACTGTCAGCGACAATGCCAAAGATGAATTGTAAATACTGTAACATTTTGTGAATTAAGTATCTTTTTTATCTTTAACTATAGGAAAACTAGTAAGAGATTTAAATAAATAGTATGTTAAAAGTATTAACAACATAGTGAGTAGGCAATAAGGTAAGAAATAGTGTGATCTGTATACGCGTAAATCGTTTAACTGTTCCTATTGGCGAGGAAAGATGGATGTATTATGTAATGTTTAAAACTCTCATAAAGCTAGATATACGAGGAAAAGAAAATACGAGCTCAAAATAAAACATCTGTTTGTGAGTCACGTACAATATAACTAAAAGTAAGGTAAACAAATGGAGAATTATAAAAAAGACGTTAAATCGCCGTTTCAATTTTGCTTTAATAAATTGCAAGCAGGCAACGACTTGATTATAATGATAAAAATTTTACACTATCATCATTTTCTTGCGAAAGGTAAATATGTACCTATTCCTTAGCAGGCTGAGATACTATAGCCTGAATGATTGATTAGCCCTTGCAGAATACAAATCGCTTCATATCCCTACTAAACCATTACACTGATACGCAATTTGTATTATTTAATTTTGTAGACAGTACCTACCACTTTTAGTGGCAACTAATGAATATTATTTTAAGTTGTTAAGACTAGTAATCTAAATCTATGGCTGCAACATATTTAGATATAGAAAGGCGGGTTTATTGCTTGCTCCATAATGAATAGTACAATAAATGTTATCATACGGATCGCTACACAGTATTAAATTAATAAGAGTGTAAATGCCTGTTACGCATTTTACGTCGGTGTTACAAAACACAACTTTGTAAACAATCTGGCGCACGTGCGCATGGATGATTCATTACTGAATTGGTGGAAATTATGAGGAAAACTTAAAATTGGCCATTGTGAAACAAATAGAATACAGAAAACTAACAGATATCATCATAAAGTCTCCTATTTCGAAATGTTTTTTTTCTCTACAGCTTCTGTTTCAAAATACTTGGCGACTGAACGTAAAATCTATGTATTGCACTAGTCACTCCCAACATCTTAAAATAACAATTGATTCTGACATAAACGTTCAGCCTGTATTTCAATGGGAATGCGAATGTTGTACCTACATTGCAGCAGTATTCAAACGCAGTAGTTATCTGCGTGGTGTCGACGCTTCCCACGCACAGTGGTACTCGTATCATAATTTTCTGTATCACACGACACTACTCGGTTACTCAGTCAATCGGTCATTGGGTAGTCATTCCTTTTCTAGAATGGTACATTCACGTCATTCAAGAATATTTTTTATAGCTAATCGTGTATTTATTCAAATGCGTGGTTACTTCCTACTAAAAGTGTTTTAATTAGATATACGATGTCAGTTACTTTTTATTACAAGGGCCAGAAATTTAAAAGAGGTTCGTTTATGACATATTAAAATTTTTAAGTTTTATGCATGAATACAACTGATTTTCAGTAGAGGCACTTAATTAGAGTTAGTTTTGTTTTTAATATAGGTCAAGGCTTATCTACTTTGATGTTAATGCGTAGTTTAGGATGCTAAACACTACGATAAAAAAACTGGCATGTTAGTCACATACGTGATGCCGCGTAGCGTTACGTAGAACGTCAATCAAAATGTCAGCGTAAACTAGAGATGCGCAGTCGCCGTAGCTGGGTGATATTAAAGGTATACACCACTAGACGCACACACCTGCACGATGCGCTCTCTATCATTTTTCATTAGATTTACTGTTGCGCACATAATTTTATGATAATTTTAGAAGACATGAATGAATTAGTTCACTGTAATATTTCCACTGTGGCGCAGTGTTATCTGTAGCGATATCTTATCAAACGCACCCTTCAGATCATCCTATCAGCAATATAAATATATATATACCTATCAACGGAATAAAATATGTCACAAAATATTAAATAACTTCATGCTTATTCAGTCCCTTTACCATTATCATCTTGTCACCTTATACACGGTCCATCTGTCTTTCTCTTACTCTCTCTATGTGACCGTCGACTTCCATGCTTTAGTCTTCTTCTCGCCCATACATCATACATCACATACGCATTACATCGTATGTAATGTACCCATAAAGTTTGATTTAATTAAGTTTTACATAGTTTTAATTATAACGCTGTGTGAAATGAAAAGCAATTATACCTAAGCTTCAACTTTAGGGTACTTACATAACATCTGTGAAAACCATTCTAAACAAACTCAAACAAATTCAGTCATCGTCTTAGATTATTTCTATCTCACCAGAATGTTAATTAATAACACTAGCAGCCTCACATAGCTTTAAACAATTTTACTCCAAACCGCGATTCTTAACACAGGTAAACTGTGACGTCATCTTTCTTTCGCGCCAATGATGATGAGTGATAATATATCTATTAGACGTGTTTCAATAATTTTCACTTCTATTCACTTAACATTTAATATTTTAAGTAATGAAAATACATTTTAATAAGAAAACAATATTTTAGACGTCAAGAGAGAATTTTACAAATCTTATGATTCGGACTAAATCAGTAGAAACATGTACCCATGTATTTACAACAATAAAGTTTAATTAAAGCATTACATAGTTGTGTAGACAACGACATGCTCCGTATGGCTGACGTCATCGAAAGGCTGCCGCGGTGACGAGGTGTGCACACGGCCCTGGAGTGTGTGGGCGCAGCCACCTGCTGCTGCCATCCACCCACTACAACTTGATTGACAAAATATTGTCAATACTATGCTTATACAATACTAGCGACTGGCTTTTGAAATGGCACGTGAAGAGAGGCCGGCAAAGATATCTATCAATCCGCAGGCTCGTGCTGAGAATGGTTTTACCAAACGGAAGTAAACTATCGGCTACAGGCAGGCTACCGGCTCCACCGACTTAGGCGGAGGTGGTATCCGTGAGAACTTTGTTCACTATAAAAAAAATCCTCCAAGGTGTTAATTGGTAGTGCTTGTGCGGCTAAGTATGTAATTAATTTCCTTGCGATTTACACCGCATAGCAAGGAATCGAGAAAAAAAATTCAGCTACAACATTTTTGCCCGATTGGCGGCAATAGGCTCGCTCCTTATTACTTGGGACAGAAAATCATAGTTGGCGAAATGTGGGTGTTTAATACACCTCTGCCTACCCCTTCGGGGATTACGGCCGTGATCATATGTATGTATGTGTGTAAAAAGTGCCTACCGGCTATCTAAATAGTGCGATTTCCATACATATTGATAAGCCATGGACAACACCATCGCATTTCCAAGTACCCAATATGTTAAATAAGTAAAAGATTTTCACAAATTTTCCGCCCTGGACAGCTGATCGACTACGAGTATCAAAAGTTTACTCATTCGCGATCGACTAGATAAAACACTACTAGGCAGATATATTTTCTACCACTAATAAGGATCTTTTTCACCTACACTATTACTATTCTCTGTCTCAAATGTGAGTTCTAAATACGAGTTCTACTTAATTGAAAATAAATAAGGGGGGAAAAATATGAAGTATCGATCGAACTATTGCTTGTTAGCCTAAAACTGACATCTAGAAATATTTAGGTATAAAATTGTAATAGACTTCTGCCTGTATAACAACATCAAAAATGATGTATATTAATAATAACACTCAAAAGTATTTTTTACTACTGTCAGTGTCCTATATCTGTGACACTTGGCTTTTGCTCGTTCTACTACAACTCAGACATGACTAAATAATTATTTATTTAGGTCATTTTCAATGACATGTAGCGATGAAGATAGTTTTAATATTTTATTGTTACTCTACTCGAATCCAAAACAAATAATAGCATTCTATATTTAAATTGTTCGCAAATTACTGTGGTGTATAGATTAGCATTAAAAAAATGTGTACTGCGGACTCCAATAGTTCCTGGATAATCAGAAGAAACTAACATTGTATGAAGTGATGTCACTACAGTGCTAGTCTTAGAAGCTACTGGATAAATAGATCTACTAATTATGTTAAAGTTTAGGCTACTACTTGCATGAATTTACTTATTTTCTTATAAAAAATATAAAAGACTCGATCAAATTTATTTTATTTACCTATGTTATCTTTGTTTTTATTGGTGAATTTAGCCTTAAGCTGTAAAAGTTTAAGATAAGTTTTAATTTTATATTTAAGTTTTAGATCTTAAGGTGTCCAGGAGCTTTTGGCGCCCATTGTATATACCGCGATTTTCTTTGAACTATACTAATTAACAGTGTCAAATAAAACAGTCAACCTCAGTCGCTGCTCAATGAAAGTTCGAAAAGAGAAATGGAAATTCTCTTTTCATTCATTGATGTAGAATTATACACTACTGTTATAAATACCAATAGGTTACGTTTCAATCATTACGACTGAAAGCTTGCATCCGAAACTTTGGCTCATATGCAAAACTGTCTACAGCTATGTCTATCAACGCAAGGCGCTCAAGCTTGAAGTAAACTCAATGTGTTTTTTGAAATTTGAAGACCTATCTGCACTGAAAATTACCTAATACACATATACATATAATATATTAAAGCTTCTCTTCCGTCTTTGCAAGAACATATCTATTCATCGTTTTAAAAGTTATTTTGCTGTTGTTCTGATGTGTCCTCTACTAATGAGAGACACGCCGGGAAACTGAGTAACCCAAACCGTGGGCCACTCCCACCTCATCAGAACATTAGCTGGAAGCAGTAACGCCTTCTTCAAAGAAAAGTAGTAAACGTTGACATTTTTAGAGTTGTTACCCAAGGTGTTCTTACTTCTGATCTGCTATTGCTAAAATTAATCTATCATTTAACAACTTCGCTTCACTTTAACGTGGTAACGTACTCGTAGTTATCATTGGCGAAATTCACGGTCAAATATTTTCACCAATTGACCACTACTGACCACAAGTAATAATTATACTAGAGCTGTCATCTACCCAACTGCGACCGGTCTCGGTCGGCGAGACATGTCGTGCGGTGTTCCACAGGGATCGGTCTTGGGGCCGTTCCTGTGGAACATCGGATACGACTGGGCGCTTCGCGGTGAGCTCGAGGACGGTGCTGCCGTCACGTGTTATGCGGATGACACATTAGTGACGGCAAGCGGTGCTACACATCGCGAAGCGGCCTTGAAGGCCACGACCGCGGTTGCCCAAGTCGTGGAACGGATCCGGCGGTTGGGTCTCGAGGTGGCCCTACATAAAACCGAGGCCATGTTCTTTCATGGGCCTCGGCGCGCGCCACCAGAGGGATCCAGCCTTACAGTAGGAGACATCCCCATCGGCATCAAGCCCCAGATGAAGTATCTGGGGCTCGTGCTGGACGGCCGGTGGGACTTCGGGGAACACCTCCGAAGTCTGGCCCCCAAATTGAAGAGCACAGCTAATGCTCTGGCACGGCTGCTGGCCAACATGAGGGGGCCGGATGACTCCTGTAGGAGACTCTACGCGGGAATCGTACGGTCCATGGCCCTATATGGGTGCCCAGTATGGGCGGAGACCCTGAAGGCCAGACATGTGCAGAAACTGCACGCCCCGCAGCGCACGATGGCCATCAGGGTCATCAGGGGGTACCGTACGATATCCTTCGACGCAGCGAGTCTCCTCGCCGGATCGATACCATGGATCCTGGATGCGAGAGCCCTTTCGGTGCTATATCGGTATCGAAAGGAGGCGCGGGAGCGGGGACATGAACCCGAGCCTGGTGAGCTCCGGGCCGTGAAGTCCCAGCTCCACGGGGACATGATATCCGAGTGGGAACAACGACTTGGGCAATCACGCGCAGGGCACGCTGTATTAGCGGCGGTAAGACCCATCATGGGGGACTGGCTAGAGAGGCCACACGGTAGCCTCTCGTACCGGCTGACTCAGGTAATCACCGGGCACGGGTGCTTTGGGGATTACCTGCGTCGGATTCAGAAGGAGCCAACGTCCGAGTGCCATCACTGTGATGCGAGCGAGGACTCGGGGCTGCACACGTTGACCGAGTGCCCGGCGTGGGAGACGCCAAGGCGGGCCCTAGTGACAGCCCTAGGGGTGGGAGTTGTCTCGCTCGCCACCTTGCTCACGGCTATGGTACGATGCGCGAGTGCTTGGGCAGCCGCCGCCTCCTTCTGCGAGCAAGTTATGCTCGAAAAGGAGGAGGCGGAGCGGGTCCGGAGAAGACTCCGGGCCCGCACTGCCCGCGATGAGCGGAGGCGACTCGGACGTCGGAGGTCACAGAACGACCTCCGTCCCCCATGAGCGCGGGCCTGGGGGTGACGGGTAGAGCCGCCTGTCACCCTAGCAGAAGCAGGCCACGGCGATGGCACATAATGCCACACCATACCCAGGGGCTAGATGGGGACGCCATGGTCCCTACTTTTAGGGCAGAGGGTCATCTCAACAGAGATGTCCCCGGGTCTGCCGGGGTGCGAGAGATATGTCTTGTATAATCTCACCTCCGGCAATCGAGGACCCATGGACGGCGTGCGTTTTGGTCGGTTCGAGTCCGACATAATCACCTCCATCGGTTTTGGTGGGGGTGGTATCCGTGGGGATTTTGCGCACGATAAAAAAAAAAAAAAAAAAAAAGTAATAATTATACTATACGGAATCTCATATAACAGGGGCAGGACGGTAGTGAACGCGACTGCTGCAGGAGGCGCGGCCTCGATCCCCGTTCAGAGCAAATATTTGCATGCATGCATATGGCTATTTGCATAGGTCGTGTCATGCCTCGAGGAGTATGCGCTAAGAGCTCGGTCCCGGTTGTAGAGTATGGTTGGTTAGTGAGAGTCCTAATATTATTTTTTATACTATTGATTGATGGTACTTGGCGGAACTTATTGTTATACATGATTGATATTGATAACACACTTGTACTTTTTCACTGTTTTTATTATTGTACCTAACCGGTTTCGCCTTGCGGCATTTTCAAAGGTTTACATTGACAGTTATGAGTCTTCTAATGCCTCAACATTACACTGGTTAACCATTTTTCCTATGTAGGTAGTACTAAAATTAAGTATACTAAACCCAAACTTTCCTAGAGTCCTAATAAGTTCAACTTGTCTAACTGCAGTACTTCGATATCGCCTATACATATGGGTTATGGGGACCAGACGGCTGTCGTTTCACTTCACAAATATAGAAGTTCAGCCGCGATGCAATTAATATGAAAAATGCTGACCCCGAACTTCAGAGGTGACAGCTTCGGATCGGATGCGACCGGTATTAACGTAAGGATGAATATTACTTTATAAATACGGTTTCTGCTATATGATGTTAGCTATTATATATTAGATATTATTACGCTTATTTAAGTACACTGTACCTACTTTATTTTTAAAACAAGGTGTGAAGGTATTCATTACTAAGTATCCTATACTAAATAACACAGATGCCTTTATTGAACTCAATAAATACGCCTATGTTATTGGATTTCAGTCCGAACATCACAATATCATAAAAACAACTCTTAATTTGACGGCTAAATTCCAACACTACGTCTGTTTTACTATATTTCGTACTACAAAATAAACATACACAATATTACTTATACGAGTACTTATGGTATACGCCCTGCACGGAAGAACAACGTTCGATAATCATCCCCATATATTCAGTAATAGTTGATTCTGTTATCCTACTAATATTATAAAATAGGAAGTTTGTAAAGATGGATGGATAGAGATTGTTCGTTACTCTTACACTTACACGGAAAAGCGACTCAGCTAGATATGTTCTATCAGGATAAAATTTGGCAGAGATAGAATAAACTTATTATGGCATTGTAAATAGGTAGTAAACTTTTCTTCGGATGATAGGTTTCTTAGACCCTTTCGTAGTTAGACTGAGAGACGACCACAATTGTAAATGTATAAATGATAACGCAGTTTTAATTTGGCTTGATCCCGTCATTATTACTCGCATGCACGACCGCTTGGGCTGCCACCACCGCCTCCTACTGTGAGCAAGTAATGCTCGAGAAGGAGTCGGCGGCGGAACGGGTACGGAGAACACTTCGAGCACAGCCCGCGATGAGCGGAGGCGACGTAGGCGTCGGAGGTCGCAGAATGATCTCCGTCCTCTATGAGCGTGAGCTTAGGGATGAAGGGTGGCCGCCTGTCACCATAGCAGAATCAGGCCGCGGTGGCGGCGTAAATTACCCTCCCACACCCCCACACCCGGGGCCTAAAACTGGGACACCGTGGTCCATATTTTAGTCTATTCTAGAGGTATGACGAACCTTCGCTTTCACAACATTGTTCAATTTTATGATATCTTTATTGTTCATCCATTTGTTTCATTTTATAGTCAGAAGCACAAGGCACATTTGATCTTCATAATATAAATTAAAAGGGCACGTCATTTTGGTACTATCGCCGGTGTTTATATGTTATTTTTTCGTACTATGAATTAGTTAAATTCGTAAAAAGAAAACAAAAACAATGTTGCGTGGCATACCGAGCGACGGAACGGGGTCATTCGCCACACTACTCTGTCGTCGCCTGTACGAGATGCGGCCCACAAATCATATTTAGCCTAGCACTATGGAGAATTGTGACTATTGCTGTTTGTCTTGGAATAGACGCGTTAATGAAAGCGGGCATCTGATACATGAACTGAGTATGACCTACATTTCACTCCTGAAAAACTACTCAATTCTACTAAATTCCTAGAAATTAAATATAAATACCTAATATGATCTCGAAATATATTTGGGACGACAGACTTCTCTGGAGTCTGCCTTAATCCGAGAGACTGTAATACCTATAAAGGGTTGGTTAATCAGTCATTAGAATAGTTAATGGTGTTTTCTGAGGCACGATATGGTGAATATTATCTACTAGAAATGCAATTACTGACATGCGTTGGTCGATAGACCACTTTGCTGCGCTCCATTCAACTTCAAAATACAATAACATGATATTCTTAGCAAATAGGCAGACATTTCTGGCAGGATTCCCATCTAGAATTTTCATTTCAAGTAACGAAGACAATGTTATCATCATTCCACTTATTCTACCTAGCTAGCCACCTGGGATGGTAAAATATAAATCAAGGCCAGCCGTCTATATGTTTAGAAGTTTATTAACAACCATATAGAATAAAAATAGTGCGAGCACATATTTCACATACAAATAGTTGATCCAAATCCGTATCCCACACACAAATTGTATTGAACCTAAGGTAAAATTTTGCATGTTTTGTGTATCTATTACAGCTTGTTGATGGTTTGTTTTAGGAAATTGTTACAGATGTAATGTAATTGATGCCCTCGGCTAGGAATTCACATCGCACCGCTCCCCCATCGACAGTGTTTCATTGACAGATTTATTTAAAAAGGGTAACAACAACGTTATTTAGAGTGAAAAATATTTCAGGTATTGCTATTTGCCTTTAGACTACGGTAACCGTTTATTCAGGCGGGCAGCTAGTTTGTTTACCACCTTAGTATGATGACCAAAATTTTAGTTTTAATCACCACTTAGGTTACAAGCAAGCTCATGGCCCACCTGATGATAATTGGTTACCGTGACCGATGGATGCGAGTAACACCAAGGGCTATTTATAGGGGATATTTACTATTCGAAAGAGAAAACTACTAAACTAATTGATAAAGGATGTTCAGGTAATATGTTGACATTTTCATCAGTTGCCGTAACTGACCGTGCTTTAAACACATCGCCCTAGCCCTACTCATTAGCCAACACTCATATTTTTTAATTCTAACGATTTGATAATCTCTACACTATTCACAGTCAAAATTTATCTAAATATGTATCATAAACGTAACTAAAGGCTATGTTGGAATCACCAGTAATGAATCCAGGCTTATTGACCTGTAATTTTAAGGTAAGAAGATTAAACATATCACCTAAATATACCTACGTGTTTTTATACCAAACAAAGACATAAATATATGAGTCTATAGTCTGATCAAAGCTGAAACGATAGCTTGGCGATGACGTAAAAGGATGTTTTCAGCGAGTCGGTAACAGCGGCCGTCTGTTTTTCGTCCGAACACAGTTAGAACTACACCCAGTCTGGGCCTATGCCGAAATGCAGCTGTAAAAACACACGAATTACACCACTTCTCTCGATCGCAATAAATGTACATAGAATGCTGAAATGTTTCCCCGTTACGCAACAGGCGCCTGCCCACATACATGGTAAGCTAACCACGTACGAAGCCACGTCTGATGACGTTAGTGGGTAATGCATAATACATCATTGAGAATACAATAATGGTACAATAACAATATGTACTTTAATAGTAATATTGAATGTGAGTTTTAAGTGTTTTTAGGTGCGAATGTGCGAATAGATTTACATGAAACCATGAAGGTAAGGTCTATTATCGTTGATAATATTACAATAACAGTCATGGCTTTTAAGCTGCGGTTCATAAATTCATTGATCAACATTATTTTATTACCTCCACTTGAATCGAGATCAAAACGGTGATATTGGTATAAATACAAGTTGTGAACCAAAAATGCAGTCTATACGTTTTTGGAATGTCATTTAAGGAAATCACGAGTTGTAATGGCGGTGGACGAGCTCAAATCTTCAAAGATTATTATATCAATACAATGTGCGCGCACCATGACCTCGTTTCCCTCGCGGCTTAGGTCAAAGATGCGTGTCGATAGGTATAAGAGGGCAGTGACTACTGAGTTCTATACTAGGACACCTAACTACATTACATCCCGCAGATATTACATAAGACTCTTCTTCAGAGCCTCATCATCCTCAATTTAGTGACTATCCGGGTTTCATCCGAGGTTTTTACTTTTAAATCCGGGGACCCACTTTCATACGACATGTATGCATGGATTCTGATAGGAGTATAGTCAATAGGCTCTACAGCGACCCATTACTTATTAAAAGGTTAGCACCAATGAAGAGTATAGCTGAAATAACGTTACTAATATATTTTGAATATTCTTTTAGGCAGACATGCATACAGCCTTGGAACAAAGTTTTTGTTTGGGGCTGTACCGACCGAGCCCTAACCAACCTTGCCTGTATACTGATAGACTGACTGCTTAAGGCTCTGCTGTAGGATTTTTCCTCAGAGCTCGGTGGTCAGAGGGTAGTCGACATGGAAAACCAACACAACAGAAATCAAAACAAATACCTACATGCAACGTGACTAACACTCAAGACTCTGAGATGATGATGAAAACTTTCAAAAAAAGACTCTAAAGTGGTATAGATATAAGTAGTTCAAAGTTATAATATATAATATATAGTTATAAACATTCACATCAAAATTTTTTAAACATGTCAACTTACAAAAATGTTTGATGTGCGATGTTCATAATTTATATCTATCAAGCAATGATGTGATAAATGGTACCTACATTTAATTCTGTAGACTCGGGCAATGTTCAGATAAACGTACCTTGACAGTGAGGCTAATAAACTTTAATTCTTTCAATGTTAGACTGTTATTAATAATAACTATAAACTATTGATCTTAGTGGCTTAACATAATGCCAACTATGTGAGTTCACGTATAGAGAAATTTATAAAAGTCGCAACATCTGAAAATATACAACATCTCTTACGCAATAGGATTTATAGGAGACGAGTTGTTTTGTCGTTATAAACATTTTCGCACATACAATTAGAATTTTCACCAAAATAATTTCCCAGCTATTAATATGTCATAGCTGCTAACTCCTATCGTATTCGTGCGTCTATGTTTTTTTTTATTCATATATACTGCATCACCTCGTGTTGACAGGAAACTTAAATCATATTATACTTTTTTACCGTGCGAAAATTTTCGTACAACAGGTAGGTAAAGACAGTAGTCCAGTATTTTCTTCCGAACAGATCAATGTTTATTCCCTCTGTATACTTCAACCTACATATTTTTTATTTTTATAGGTAACTATAAGGTTAAATATAGACGTAGCCCCCGTTCACGTAGTTATGGAAATTTGTTTTTTTAGCGATATTTATTTGCTTTCTTTGTCTTTTTAATTCTAATTACGTATAGGGTAGACCAGGGGCTCTACCACCACCTTTGAGAAGGAATATTATTTCAATGTTACTTTATTTTCACAGATTCGTCAACGTTCGTCAGGATACTCAGGAATCAGGAGACTAGTGTTTTATGTTAAAATGGATCAAACAGTATCTCTTACTGTAGTGAACACATTTTGTTTGTTTAGTTTGTTACAATTTACACTTGCCTACACAAATTTCGACGGATAACAACGGTCTGAGTACGAATCACATTATGAAAGTGAAGTGAGATTAAAATAATATTGTTTGGTTGTTGTGATAGGGCCCAGGCCAAACTATACAAATGAATGTAATAATTTTTATGTACTCTTGACATTATTTATGTGTTGTTACTAAATAACCAGTAATTTTGTAGCATTATTTTTACGTTTTTTTGTAAAAAAAAATAAATTGACGATTGTTCGAGCTGGCACTAACAATTTGACGACAAAATCTTTATATTCATCACGAGCAAAACGAGTGCTTTTTGCGAAATCACGTCACTACTCGTATTTTAATCAATCGTCTTCTTTAGCAATATAAATATAATAATTCCTGACGCGGAATTATATAGGCGGCCGTGGACGTTAGCGCGTTCGAAATGGGCAATGATATAGTTAAGAAAACTTGTATAGGTATTTTCTAAAAATGTTAAGTCACTGACGCAAATCTCTACACATAAATTATGAGGAAATATTTTGGTTCGTCCACAAGTGGATCTACATTCTTTTTATTTATAAATATGTTAGTAAGTATCAACCGCGGTATATACTTCGACGTTCGCATACTTCTAGTCGTAAATAAATATGTAAATGAACAATTACAAAGGGTGATAAAAGTTCTCAGGTCCCTGTAAACAGATGTTTTAACGGATTGTGTTTACTGTTCTGACTTACTTACGTTTATTATTGAAAATACATAAATCTACTAAGTTTACGATTTAAACCAGTATAGTGAGAATCTCTAAATACAGAGAGCCACAACAACTACGTAAAGATGTTAACAATTTTATTTGTACCTAACTGAAACATAACAGCTGTTTATGTCTAACATCAGAGTTGTCAGGGCTGTCAGTGTTCCCACCCTTACATTGCTTTTCTAAGCGTCTTATTTTATTTTAAACGTGATTATGTATCTGATTAGAGTAGTCGATAGTGATCTCGATGAAAAAATGTTAACAACGTCACTGTAAAAATAAAATCATAATAAGAAGAGAATTTTGAAACCGGCGCAATAAATCGTAACCTTGGCGACTAACGACCCTGTCTACTTCTACTGATTAATCAGAATTTATAGATATTGGCAACTGAGCGGAACTCACACTAGACAATTAACTGTAACACTTGTTGGATTGTCTCACGGAGACAGTAAGAAATAACTTTCGTTGGCAACGTTGTAGCTTCGGCATAATACCAGTGTGGCAGTCGCTAAATAAAATGCCAAATTAAACACACTGAACAAAGTGATTGTTTCAACTCTATTTGTTTTCATTACATATGTACAAATCAACAATTAATGAGATCATCGTGAGTAAACACTAGGGCACTATTGGTCAGCGCAAAACATAGACTTAGGTATATCGCTTCAACTGTCCGTTAGAGACCGTTTCTATAGATGGATAGTTGATTAGGGTTGAAAGAGAAGGATAGGGCTATGATAGTACCTAGTAGTCACCTACCCATAAAATAATTTATTCTTCTACTCTAATTACTTTGCAGATTACTTATTTCGCAGGACTTGCATAATAAGTTTAATGATATTAGACGAAGCTCGTGAAAAATGCAAATATTGACCTGTCACGGGGTATATCAGACGGAAAAAGGCGTGTGACCTATGTATGTTAAATATTCGCCCATTCGCTACGCATCATTAAAGTTCACATTTCATTCACAAAATATTAATATTTCAACGCAAACTACATTTTTAATTACCCATATGCAGTGGTGTTACCATAAACAAAATTCTTCTGCCAAACAATCGGTTCAACATTCACACTTCACAGTATTTAACAACCCAGAGCATGGCGAGGCCCATGATTTATGAGCGCTCAGCCAATCTAACAGTAGAATTTAAAACTGTTGTTGTGGACTGAGATATTGATTTAGATGGACACGTCTCTTGCTGCATGTTACGTTTAACTCTACAAAGTTGTAAGAAATAATAAATAGTAATAAATAACAATGTGAGTGCGTAATTAACTACACAATTATCCCGGACGTTTTAAGACTTATTTGAGGGACTGTTTATTCATCGTATATAGATAATAATTAGTGCATAGATTTAACGAATTAACTAGGGTAATAAATAGTCATAACTGTGATCGCCGGCATCAGGGGTGTGGTGTTCCCCTACACGTGCCGACTCGGACGACCCCCATTCATTCGTCACGTTTTGCGTGCGATACGGCTCTGCCCGGTCTGGCACTTTGCCGCGTGACGAGATCACGCCACAATTGATGGAAATTGCGTTATTGTTGCAAATCAGTGTTACTTCATCGACAATGTTTTAAGTCATGTCAACCGAATTTACACCATAAACTGCTCGTATGATTGTAAAATTAATCGTAAAATGTGTACGATCGCAATAGGCGGATGTTAATATACATAGTTCGGGCAATATTCCCGGCGGGCTAGTCGGCCACGCGAATAACAAACGAGCAAAGCGAGCACTGTTTTAGGTCAACGTTGAACAAATACCAAACGGGTCGGTCGGACGCTTCCGTGGTCTATTTCTGAACTGCATCTAAACGATGAGGACTGTGTTTGAGTTTCTGTCGCGACTTTCGCGACATACGCATGCAGATAATGTCTCTTCATCCCCGAAGCACCAGAAAAAAATGTGTGGTTGCAGGCAGGTTGAACTATCATCATTATTCAATCGAACCTACTAGTCAACGAACTTCATTTGTTTTTGTGTTTTTCCAGAAATATCCATCGCTCCAACGAGTCATGGCCATCACAAGAACGCGACTCTTACCTTTCCACCATTTACGAAAGTAATATAGAAGGGGATGGGCGTATCCATTATCTTTCCGTAAAAACCATTCCCTTTCAATGAATTTCCACCCTTTAATCGCAAAGTATTTGGTTGACAGCAGTGGGCTTGTTCTCTATTACGTGGGAGCAGGAAACGAAAATAACTGGCGAAATGTCGTTTTATTTATACGCCTCTAACTATTCTATGGATGATATACAGGTGCTTATAATACGATTCCATAACAGCAGACATTCATTACAATTATAATAACTTCCCGAAACTGCACTCTCACTTTATTAAGATATAATTATATAAAAACCACATTAAGGGTTGGTTGGGCAAATTGCGGAAGCGAACATTGGTATCTATTTCGCGGGGCAGTCCAAGCGGCCCGATTGCGTGGTCTCCACCTCTATAATCTAAATAAGGAGCAAAAGTTCAACGGCCCGTCTCGACATACTAGGAGTCGAGCCGACAAAAGTCACAATGTCTTAAATCACGATTTTCTTTTTATGATTAATCGATGTTCACTCTACATGTTAGAACGAATTTTATATCGAAGATGTATTGGTAATCATTAGCGATAATTATGAGGTTATAGATCACACGACTATTCGGAAGTCCGCAGTGTTAAAATTTTTAGGTATGCAATATAAATTTAATGTAACCAATAATAAAGTAAACGGTTGATATAAATCTATATCAAGAATTAACCAGTAAATCGTCATTCAAAATTTTAATGACGAAAAGATTTGATGAAAAGGATGACTCCTTCACGTGGTGAGATGGCGACGCAGATGACGTAGTGGCTTGGCAAGCGCCGAAGCGTGAGACAGGAATTGCGTAAAGGTGTCGTGAACACTTCATTCCAACTGTCTCGGCGAAATTTTCACGATACCAAAACTACCGAAATACCATTAGCGTCAGTCTACAATGATGAAAATAATTCGGTTGGTTTAAAATGTTTCCACTCATACTTTAACGCTAATTACTTGTGTCAAAATACGGCATATTCCATAAAAATGTGCGTTTTTTTTCTTAATTTTTTAGCACTGAATCGTAGTCAATCCATAGAGAGCGCCGTAATTATAGCTAAAGCTTTCAAATGTAATTACATACAATATAGCTCCTCTTGTAAAATAGTAGGTAATGTTGTTTTATTTTTATTATCGTACCTACTGAGTTTCAGTTGAAAAGGCAAATAGAATTAAGTGTTTTGAACTTATGGCGACATTAAAATATACTTGCTCGCATGCTTACTCGTATAATTTAAACGGTATAGTGTACTCAAACGTTCAGACTGTCAATGTCGACCTCCTAGGATAACTAGTGACCTAAATGCAATGTTCTATTCGTCCAGTTCCACAATGTCGAGTTCTAAAACATCCGAGTTGTTTCGACGACTATGGTGTATACAGCATAGATAGATGAACCTATTGACTACTGTCCTTATTTTAAGTGCCAGGCGATTGAGTAAATTAATTACAACTTAATTTAAATTAAAGTCATAAACTAGGTAAATAAGATTAAAAAACTGAACGAATTCAATATTATGAGCGAATATCAGTCATGATAGGAAACGAAATCAATTTAAAGAACAATGGGTAATTTTGTATGGAACCCGTACCCACTTTGTAGCATTTTAGACTAGGTGTAATTTAGAAGAGGCCTAATTGAGTAACTCGAAAATAAGTGAACGAATGAATGAATGAATGAAAGACCGAAGTTATGATAACTTCTTTGTAACATTTTTAATTGCCAATAATCGCACTTTTTCTGCTTTTTGGACTAAATAAATAGGTAACCAGTCATTTTTTCTGTCTTAAGAGAGCGATATAGCTTCCTATCGTTGGTTTTTGGTACAGAAAAAATATTAAATAAGAACTATCAATCTTAAATAGCACAGTTTTATTAAATTGTATTGTTACTTTCAATGATTATAATCATCCCAGGCACTTGCCGGACCTACGAAGTTATCTAGGTGCCTGCCAACACCTAAGTACCATATTATGCTAATAGTATGGGCACAAGCACCTAGAGTTCTCATACCCGTCATGCAGGAGCAATAATAGGCTTCGATGGCTTCTCTGCCCTGGACATTAACCTTGATTGAAATATATGTGTAATATATTTTATTTGACACGTGCCTCGATAATATGCGGCCTCTAATGAACGAGCAGTTTTCGGTTACTAGCCCATGCTGCGACATTCTAGGGCTACGGCTCGAAGATACCTCAATATTATATATACCATCTCCACCTCGCCAATGCTCGGCAAATCAAATCAAATCAATCAAATCTCCATCAATATTATATACCGCGTTCACCTTCCATTTTTTTGAAGCAGATGAGTAATAATAATAATCCAATCGTTAAGTAATACACTGAAGTCCGTTGTGAAAGCCGAGGTTGTAAATAAAAGTGAGAATAAAATAAACTAAGATATGCGCGAGCGCTCAAAATCAGTTCCTATCAGGTACTAACTACTGACGACACACCGACGCTAGCACAAAATAGTTCGAACAACCCCAATCGATAAAATCAAAAAAAAATTGAACGTGCATGGGTCGTTTTTACTAAGGATTTTCGGTATTTTCAACATCAAATATCTTTTTTCCTACATAAGTTACAAAGTTGCTCCAATACAAAAAATATCTACGTTTTCAAAGACCTTTCGAATGGTACCAATTTCAACTTGCTACAAACTGGGTACGTTCTGACCCATGTCCTTTATAATGTTGACACGTTTTACTCAATGAATTTCTTTGAATGAAAACTTGGGAACTCAGTTCAGAATTTTCACTGATGAAATCCAGCCTCAGTTTTTTAATACAATAAAGAAAGTATAGTTATATGATGATGCTCAAAGCCGAGAGGAGGCGACAAGGAGTACATTCAATTATCGAACTAATCTACGAAACCTAAACGTGGAAAAAATCTTGGACACACTCCAAGCAGCTGATTGATGAGGATGGTCATTTCGTACACGGCCAATCCCGAGATTTTTCTTATTATTTAGCAAAGTAGTAGACTAGTCTATTTCTGTAAAGTGAAAAACAAGCCGGCCACAAAATATGCCACTGAATAAAAAAAACTATTGAGCTGTAATGTTGTAATACCTACACGTGTTGCTATTGGTTTTATTGTTTCTAAAAGACGTATTATAGAAATGGTCACCTATAACAAAGTAATTCTATTGATAATCCTATTATGATGCTATAATTATGAATGTGAAATTTTCGGAAAAGCTGTGTTAAAGCTCAAACTGTGACCGGATTTCTGTTCCGTTCCGTTCACATTATAGTCTGGAATAACACATAAGACTTCGTTCCACACCTGGCGTTAAAGTTCTCATTGGTTGCGAGAACGGGATCTGAAATGAAATCCACGCGGGAGAAACCGCGGATGACAGCTAGTACTGAATAAACTTTATAAATTGACAGCTTTTAAAGTTCTATTAGATTTAAACAAAGCCATTACGATTAGAAGTTAATAATCGTAAACTCGGCAGATATTAATAGCGTTGTTTGAATACACGCAACTATAAATTAATACGCATTATTAGTATCATGTCGTACGGTGAGCGTAGGTAGTTATGTACTAGAAAAGATATAGAATTACTTATATACTCTCTCGGATACGCGCAATAGTAGAAATGATTAACAATACGAGAAATACCAAAACGATATAATATGAGTAAAAACTCATCAAAATAACAGTTTTCAGTGATTTTAATTATTAAAACTGCTACACTTGGAATACGGTAGGTACGGTTGTGTTGGTTAATGGTGCCCCATCAAGATCTTCGGCTTCCAAGCCGGTACATGGTACTTGACGGACGAGGTTATCGCAGGTTTTCTCGCGTTATTGGAGGGTCAGGCGGCGTCATTCTAAAGTTAAGATAATCCAATCAGGAGGAGTACGAAAGCTGGCTACAAGCTTTGAATGAAAATTGGATTGCCGCTTAGTTGAAGACAGTTACGCCAGAATACTTTGGCAAGAGTATCTATAGGTATACGTCGTTTTGCTGCTTATTCACACTTCCAAGTAACAACTTATGATGTGAGGTGACTCAAGTCATTGTACGACCAAATATTGAGAACCCATTTCCTAAAATCCCTCCAAAAGTTTTCAGCTGAAAAATAGCGGAGATAAACACTATGTGGATCACAAATCTGATAATCACATTAGTGAAGTCGTGGATCAAGGTTAGTGGTATAATAAACTTATACGAGCGCGCGCAGCGGAGCAACAGCCTCGACGCAACACCGTTAGCTGACCACAACCGCGTCAAACATTGCCCATTGCTGCACACCAGTCAGCAGTAATTATCATAATTAAATTTTCATACTAGTTTAACGTAATTGAGAACTGAAACTTGTTATTACGGTTTTACTCTTCTAGATCTAAAAATATTTTTTCAGTTTTATAGGTGATCCTAGGCAATATTTTCGAATTGAAGGCATTACATGAAGACAGAACGTTGTCATCAATCATAACACGATCATCACTTATATCTGAGAATATCCACCGTCATCTTAGCGTGGTTTCGGGTTGCATCTAAGACTTTCATTTCGAAAGCGGACCCTAGCTTTACTCATACTCCACCTTTAAATCTAGTTTATGCTGCTTCTTTAGGAGTTATATTAGGTGGTACGAGGCCCCAGTGAGGCCTCTTAAACTAGTCCAAAATGATGGGCCCACACAATTTTTTTTTTTGGAATTCTTGTTTGCCTGTTTGTACGCAATGGACGCAAACAGTACTGAACATATTTTGATGCGATTGGTTAGACTTAAAATCTAAAAAAGACTCGCTTAATCACAATCAGACACAGAACCGGAAATATGAGCAAAAGACGCGTTAAAACGACATGCTACTTACATGAACGAAGTAAAAATTTTTGACAAAACAGATATCAATAAAACTGTACAACATAATAAAGATTAATGAAATAAAAACTCAGAATTTGGCTGGTGTGCAGGCGTGGGTGAAGCGTATGCGCTTAGCGACCAGATTAATGCTTCACAGTTTGTATAGCTAAACGCATGTAGTGCCATCGGAGATAAAAGAACGCATAACTTTTGTTTTGTTAAGAAATAACACAGAGGCAGATCGACTCAATGCCAACAGGAGTGGCAAACTCGTCTGTTTTTACTGACACGTGACAATTTTTGGGTAGCCCACAGCACAAAGGTGAAGTAACAGGGAATCGAGTGAGTTCTAAGACTATTATAGTATTCGTATATAAATGTATATTGCAGTAAATATCGACTAGTCGATATATGTAAAGCTACACGCTATAAAGATGATATTGTCTGAATACAGAGAAGAAAGGAACCCTCTTCGAATCTATGAGGTGTAAACCCTGAACAGGATAAGGTGTTTTGGGGGTGTGAGAAAAATAAAAACATATTTCAATTGGGCAGCAAGCTATACAGCATTGATAGTAACCTCGTCAGTGAATGTGAATTAATGATAACACAAAGAGAAGGCGTCTTCAAGGCTGTGAAAAAGAAAACCTTCATAGAAACCAAGATCTATATCCGTCACGCCAGTCAGGCTTTTTATACCAATTAAGAACGGAACAATAACTACAACAAGGTGCCCGCGATGGTAAGTTATATCCATGGTCTAAAATTGTTTGCAACTCCGTTGAGTATATGTTGGTTGTTGCCAGAAGGAAAGTTGGTGAAAAGAATAGACGAATGCAGGATACTATGACTACTATGAACAATATAGGAATATACGTCTGGTAAATATTAAGAAGTATTTCCTCAGTCACGCTGGTTCATTCATGTTGAGTAAACCGAGTCTCTACCATTTAATCAATCAACATTGTCAACAAATCACAAACGTGAGTAAGATCGTTGGCTTCACGAAGCGACAGTCAGTTGAAGAATATAATTTGTACACCTGTCACGTAAATTAGTTCCCAACGATTAAAGACACTGAAAAATTCTGTTCGGCTGAGTATTTATTGCAAAGAAGCAATCGTATTAAATGCTTGACAACATCTTTAAAAAAAGCTAACCGCATTGCTCTCATTGTTTGAAATTCGAATGTCACAAATATTTAAATTTTTGCGGATCGCCGATTGTCAAATCTGTAAAAACATCAAAACAGAATGATATTTCTAACTGCAACTAATTATGTAACTATGTCTCCAGACTTACCAAGAAATATTGTGCCAAGCGCTTAGACGTTTGGAAAGAAGGAACGTGAAGGTTAATTACCTGAAAATATAAAATAAATTATGTATATAGAGTACTGGCGCACTTCTATAGCCTAAATAAATACGTTCTAAAACAATATGGAAACATGTTCGTAAAATGTAAACATGCATACTTTGTTAAATGTTATAATATAACCTTTGAAATGGTCAACTAAATCTGAACAATTACTGTTATTCTGCATTGTATCCTGTGCCTAACTCTTAAAATCTATGGTAATATTATTAAGCTAAAGAGTACGTTTGTTTGAACGCAGTAATCTCATCTTCATCTGAAAATTTCTCATCTTATCTTCGGGTGGTTACCCATTATCTTGAAAACTACCGCACCAACTAGTAAAAGAAAAATGCGTGGACTAAAATATATGTACATACACCAGCACGTCACGTCGTGTACATAAGAAAAGTACTTTACGAATTGCCTCTTTGAACTCGATTAATAAAACGATGTGATTTGTAAATCATAAAGATTTTCAACGTGTTTCAGGTCAGAAGTCAGCACATGCGCTGATTATGACTTTTATTCCACGTTGGCCAGACCAAGTACAACCCGGTACAGAGTTTTCCTTCTCTCGCAGTGATATCGTCTGTGTTTTCCGTTGGTCGCCTCTTACGACACCCATCGGGTGAGATGGGGTGGTGAATATTCTTCGGAACAGAATTGTAAACATTATGTGTAAATTCATAGAGGATGCTTAAAGTAATTTACTAATCTTATACATTAAGATTGTGTTTAAACAGGCATTTTGTACACATTAAGAATATACCAAAAATAGTCACAGTAATACATCACTAAATGCGTTGGCAAAAGTTTAAACGTTTCGCTGGCGCTTGGATACGATTGTCAGAAGCAGTAGGTACAATAATTGGGGAGCACGCAAATAGACAAAAGTTCGTAAACAAGTTTGACAGCATCGGCTGCTACTATCCGCCTACGCTCCAGTTGTCCACAAAAACCTAGAAATAACAACAATGTGTACCACCACGGTACACCTTTAAGTTAATGGAAGAAAATCTAATGTATTTTCAGTTATAATTCGAGGATATCTAAACAAGCGTAGGATTTTTATAACCTGTTTATAGTGTCTATGATTTGTTTCTTTACGAAAGAATTTTGGTAATCGAATAGACTTCGACCGTGTGGATATTTTAAAAATAAGAAAATCTGAAATAGACGCAACACTATTCATGTTTTTATTATTGAGATGCGATAAGTACCACACCATTGAATCGTTTACAAGCAGTCTATGTAGGCAAGGCTATTAACGGACAAATCAAATTATATATAAAATATAAAATGTTGATATCTATATTATGTTAGTCCATCATTCTCTAACTGATTTATTAGCATATACGATGTTTCATTATTGGAATGTACTTTGACTTCCTTAGATGTATATAGACTTAGAATTAGTTAGTCAAAGAATTTGATGTGTCTGAATTTACCTGCAACAGTTTTATAGGTCAGCCGGCTGAAGTTCGTTAATCTCTGAACTGACATTATTTTAGCCGACGGCGGGCTACAACCAGTGTAAGAACAAGCCAAAAGGATCGGTCGTTCTGGCGGTGTACCAAGGAACGCGAACACCGGTCACCTAACGTGCGTTTCGAGGCCCAAATTGGCATATTGTCCTGTTACCGATTTCGATGTTGCAAGTAGACGAGTGGACGCAAGGTACGAATTTTCAGATGATGAGTTGATTCGTACTTCATAGTTTAAGGGATAAGGCGTATGTAGTACAGTAAGTTAATCTAGTTTTCCAATATTTAAGTGTGGATGGATATACATGGAGAAAATTTTGGTATCGATATTTTTTCAGTTACACTAAATTCAAGTACGGTTGATTCGATTTTAATGACGTCTGTGTGTTTCTACGAATATATCTCTGCATGGTCAAGCTTGCTGTGTTCAGGTCCCAAGTGTCTGGAGAGAGGGCGCCTTGTTCTCGAAACAGACTTCGGGACGGCAGTGCAGATCCTGCTGACCATGGTCGTTAGTAAAGGGTGTGGTATACCGCCATCTTCTTTTGCGAAGCCCCTGTTGCCTAAATTAATGAATATAGGTACATCCTCAAATCCTCATCTTTTTCTTCTAGTTTATTGTGCAATCCCCAAGTATCCTTCCTCCCCTCCCCCTCCTCAGCGTAGCGTTCAGCGTGAAGTTCAAGTTTGAGCTGTACCTTATAGTCAACTTTCCATTTCAAATTATCTTTTTACAGTTTCCCTATTACATTACATACATGTCATACATACTAGCATTTTGTTTTTCATATTATATTTAATGGATTATTTATACTTATCACAGCTATCTAGTTTTTCGATAAAGAATTAAAAATATAACGCGTAGTATCACTACATAAAGTAGTATTTTTATCATTAAGTATATCAATATTATGATATGGTTTTCACGGTCATTTAGATATTTTACGAAAGGTTTGCATTAATCAATAAAGAACTAACTTTTGAAAAAACATGACATCAACTCACACCCACAGTATACCTAATTGTAAAGTTCATTAAATTATAATCTGAACATTAATAAATTACAACAACTTTGTTGCATTTATTTTCAATGTCGAGCGTCTTAAATGTTTAGTGCAAGATACGCATACATACTCGTACTTACTATAACAAATGTCACCTGTAAACTATTAATCATAATATTGCCAATGTTATTATTTAGATAGTAATACTATGGTATTGCGCTCATTTTTCAGAAATAACACATTCCCAGAGCTTAAATGAACAAATTGGTGAATAGGCAAAACCTACGAGGTCAAATCAACTTCACTTCACCTGCAAGCCGGTAACCTGCTGATTGAGGTATGAAGAACGATCTAAAGTAGTGAGAAATCAGATAGCAATGTCTTTCACACCTCGGATGCAACGAGAAGCGACGACATTGATAATAATAGTAGATTGAACACTACTGAATAATTTAGAATTTGATTTTTTAATGAAAATAAACCTAGTATTAATTAATAGGTACCTAATATATAATTATAACTAATGATAGTTTAAAATATACTATGTAAATATAAATGTAAACTTGAATAAATTCAAGATAAGAAATTAGGTACGTAAATGATTTAACTCAAGCTTATTTTAAGTGAAAAAAAGTAAATAAAGGCAATGCTACACATGGCTTTGTATTCATTCATACATAACAATTAGGTATCATTTATTATTAATGGTGTCAAAGTGTGCTATATAGTTGTATGTAAATAAAAACACGGCTTGATGTACGAGTGCGAGCACTTTATCCGTTACCAAGTGAAATTAACGTACTTATCTGAGTGTTGTCGGGTCAGTGTTGTGTACGTAGGTACTCGTATATAGCTAGTATGTATCAATTTATTTTTTCTTATTTTACAATGTGTATTTCTTAATATTCGCACTTATATACATTTTTTTGTATTAACAGCCCAGAACAGATCAGAATCATCTTGCGACATTTACGTCAGAGCGTCAAATGCAACCACACCAAGGCACTGACTGCATCAGAGGATGACGCTTCCAGATGACACAGTGTAGACAGAAATAAATCAGCAAACTAAACAAACCTGGTATTTCCGCTGAGCACGTGTGCTCTTGATATAATCTCCATAAATTGCAAATATGATATGAATAAAGGTGGTTGCAGCAAACGACCTTCCAAAGCCGGTCAAAATGGCATGGAAGTCGCGACATACTGCTGCAACCAACATACAGCAGGTACTGAAGCTTCTGCAGAGGCTCAACCCGGGGCTGAGAACGGCAGAATGGCGGGTGATCGACACTCTGGTCGAGAGCACCTACGTTCGCCGCATCATCCTAGTGGATAAGGTCTCTGCGGAGGTCATAAAGGCCTCTAACTACATCCTTCCGACGGGAATCGACTACAGCCACTTTAAGTTGCTGGAGGAGTCGATCCCCAAAGAAGAACAGGCGAAGGCTGAGGAGGCGAAGGCTGAGGAGGCGAAGGCGACGGAGCTGCCATCTGCTGATGCCGAAATGCAGCCGGCAGACGACAACCGCGATGGCGCAAATCACGTGCCGTCGGCTTCTGGAGCTAGTAGGGCTCAAGAGCGGCCCACATCAAGCGCCAAAGAACTGTGCAAGGAGATGGACGACCTCGACCTGGACGAGGACCGACTCCTGGCACAGTCTCCGGGATCTGTCGACAGTCACTAGGAAAGTGACTGTCCCACTACAACAAAAAATGAACGGTTTAAGGTTAGTACAGATTAATTTACAACATAACAAGGCAGCGACAGCCCTTTTGGCTAGAGCGCTGAAAGGCAACAAATATGATATTGCCCTAATTCAAGAACCTTATATTTATAAAGGAGAAATAAAGGGTCTAGGTGGAACTGGTGGTACTATATGGTACCACAGGACTACAAATGATGCAAGAACATGCATATATATCAGAAATGGTATAGATGCATGGGTTTTACATAATTTCTGTTACAGGGATCTGACAGCAGTCAGGATCAATGGTGGGGGAGAGGCTGGCAACAAAGACACAATCTTTGCGTCAGTCTATCTTCCATATGAACACAAAAATCCCATCCCTAGTATACTACAAGGGTTAGTGGATCACGGCATCCGAAACAACAAGGAAGTAATCATCGGATGCGATGCAAATGCGCACCATGTGATCTGGGGCAGCTCAGACATCAACGAACGAGGGGAAAAAGTACTGGAATATCTGGTAAGTTCTCCTTTACAAATAATAAATAAAGGCAACAATCCGACTTTCATCAATGCGAGAAGGGCTGAGGTTATAGATATCACTCTAGCCACAAACATGGCTAGCAGGGATATCACCAACTGGCAAGTATCTAATGAAATCTCATTATCTGATCATAGGTACATATGTTTTGAGTATAAAACTCCAAAGGTGATTGGGGTAGACATGCGAAGAAACCCCAAACACACAGACTGGATCCAATACAAAAAGGATCTAAAGATCTTCCTGGGAGATCCAAAATGCAAACTCAACTCGATAATCGATATTGAATTTGAAGCGGACAAGATAACTGAATCAGTCATAAAAGCATGGACAATAAACTGTCCAGAAAAGGAAATAAAACCCAAAAAGGTGCCATGGTGGAATAAGGAACTAGAGATGCTACGTCGCAAGACAAGGACTATCTTTAACAAAGCCAAGGCACAAGGAGACTTCAGGGAATATTCCAAAATGCTCACTGAATATCACAAGGCCGTACGGAAATATAAGAGAAAGTCATGGAGAACACACTGTGACCAAATAAGTTCTCTTCCAGAAGGCATGAGATTAGCTAAAGCACTGGCAATAGCCAAGGAGAACCCACTCACGAGTGTGAGAGACGGAAATGGGAAGCTCACGGAATCAGGAAAAGAAACACTACATGTAATGATGAGTGAACATTTTCCTGGATCAGAAATAATTGCGGAAGTACCACAAAATCAAATAGAAATTGATGGTACTGAAGGCTCAAAAACAAATAAGGCAGCATGGAACTCTGCAAGGAAAATAGTAGATGGGAACAAACTACAATGGGCCATAAGCGGTTTTAAACCATATAAATCACCAGGCCCTGATGGTATCTATCCCGCACTATTACAACAAGGCATGAACATACTAATCCCCCACCTCGTGAGATTATACCGAGCATGCTTAGCTTTCAACTATATACCGATGATATGGAGGAAAGTAAATGTAGTTTATTTACCCAAACCAGGCAAAGCAAACTACGAAGATGTAAGATCATACAGGCCTATCAGCCTAACATCTTTCTGCCTAAAAACGATAGAAAAACTGATAGACAACCATGTGAGGGAAGGACCCCTAAAACGTTTCCCTTTACACAGGATGCAATGCGCCTACCAGCAGGGCAAATCTACGGAAACAGCGTTACACTTGGTAGTGGAACGCGCTCAAAAGGCACTGGATTGCAAAGAGATAAGCGTAGCGGCCTTCATAGATATTGAAGGCGCCTTTGACAAAACGACCTTTGAAGCAATCCAGACAGCAGCGGTCAGACACGGGGTGGACAACACCACCTGCAAATGGATAGAGCAAATGCTCAAGAGCAGAATAATTTGCTCTACGCTAGCGGGTGAGAAGATATACGCCAAGACCACTAGAGGATGTCCCCAAGGGGGCGTACTCTCACCGCTACTATGGAGCTTGGTAGTCGACTCACTGATAGTTAAACTAAATGAAGGACCATTCTACACAATAGGATACGCTGACGACCTAGTGATAATGGTAAACGGTAAATTTCCAGGCACTGTCTCGGGATTATTACAAAAGGGTTTGAATATAGCACTCAGATGGAGTATGGAAAATCACTTAACGATAAATCCATCCAAAACATCAGCCCTATATTTCACACGCAAAAGGGACCTAAAAAGCTTAAAAAGACTTAAGGTAGCAGGAGTACAACTGGAATGGGCCGAAGAGGTGAAGTACCTCGGAGTCATGTTAGATAAACAACTAACATGGCGGTCACATCAAGATTTCGTCACAAAGAAATCAATGAGAGTCCTCGGTATATGCCGCAGGGCGTATGGCAGAACATGGGGACTTAAACCAAAAATTCTGCACTGGATATACAACATGATGATACTACCGATAATCAAATACGGAAGTATAGTGTGGTGGCCAAGGACCACGAAAGTAACATGCAGGGAAACGCTCAGCAAAATCCAACGGCTAGCCTGCATGTCTATAACAGGTGCATTTATAACAACACCGACAGCAGCGTTGGAACGACTGTTAAACATGCTACCGCTGCATTCAATTGTACAAATGGAGGCTATAAAAGCTCTCAAAAGACTTAAGGATGCAGGACATACTACCAGCATACCAATGAGTTATACAAAAATGGAGATAACACCTGATCTTCGGGATCTACTAGAAATGAGGTCTGACAAAAAACAGCCTAAACTAGTATTTCATAGGAACTACAAGGTAACAATTCCTACCAGACAGGAATGGAAACAAGGTCTCAGAACCAATCAAGGTAATAGACAAATCTGGTATACCGATGGCTCTAAGACACTAGATGGCACAGGAGCAGGTGTACACGCGGAAAATTGCGACATCAGCGTCAGTCTCGGCAGATACGCCTCCGTATTCCAAACGGAGGTGTACGCTATTATTGAATGCGCTCAGGAGATTATAAATAGAAAAACTCATGGAAAGGAAATTTATATTCTCAGTGACAGCCAAGCAGCTATTAAAGCGCTAAGCTCTCCAAAGGTACATTCAGAAATAACACTGAATTGCATAAGAAGCCTAAACAAGGTTGGAAGAGCCAACAGATTAAGGCTCGTCTGGGTCCCCGGTCATGAGGGGATTGAAGGAAATGAAAAAGCAGACCATCTAGCCAGACAGGGATCTGCTAAAATACCTACAGGTCCCGAACCATTCGTTGGACTCCCCGTAGCCACATTCAAAAGGGCTATTCTAGAGCAGGCCAAAAAGAGGCAGCTTAAGGAATGGAGGACCAAACCAGGCCTAACACATTCGAAGGAATTCTTAAGCAATGAATTGGGAAGGCTGAGCGAGAAAATAATTAATCTCAGCAGGGACAGAATCCGGAAAATAATAGGAGCGTTTACTGGCCACTACTGCACAAAATACACTTTGAGCAAGATTGGTATCATAAATGAAGAAACATGCAGACACTGCAAGGAGGACGTGGAAACGATGAAGCACATACTGTGCGAGTGCCACGCCTTAGGAAGACATCGAATGGATCTACTCGGGAGGGGATACCCCAAACCAGAGGATTACATGCACCTGCGATTAAGAGGAGTGGCCACCCTGATAGAGAGGGCTATCCCTCCTCTAACCTAGGAGCCAGGATGGGGTCGACACAAAGGATCCAATAGGGTCGAAGTGTCCGCGAAAGCTCCAGAGCACGCACCCCAATAACATAAGATAAGATAAGATAAGATAATATGATATCAACTGATGCAAAATTTCACATTTGGCCATGATACGCCATGAATGGATACGTTATTATGTAACTTGACTATGTCGTTACTTCTGAGTCACTTGTGCGGCGCTATTTATTGTATATTATGTGCAGTTGAGTGGGAACTCCGCAGCTGCGATTCATATATCATATACAAAATATTTGAAGATACTTTCCTACACTAATTATAATATGTAAATTTTGTACGTTGGAATGAATAATATAATTAATTCTATTTACAAAATTCTTTCACCATAGATTAGATACATTCACGTTTTTTATAATATCTACAGGTATTATTCAGGTGACCTGCGGCTTCAAGAAACATCGAAAACCTTTCTTTTTTTTGTATGTCGAAGACTTAATACAATCATATTCATGCTTTATTTTACGACCCTAGGGATAATTTTAATTTAAAAAGACGCTGATACCTGCAAATTTGGTACATTTGGATGCAATCGGGATTGACACTCGGATGACAAGATAAAATGTAGGTAAGTACTTAAATTAGAACTTATACTTAATTATTGTCTTCGATGTCAATTGCCAATATAGTAGCAAAACTTTATATGAAATAGTTTTAGATAAGTATTTTATTTATTTTAAATATGTAATATGTATATTAAAACCTAAATATTGGGACTGAATAAGTAAGAGTCGATTCGATAGACGTGAACTAAATTCTTATGCACTGAATCACGAAGCGTCTTTTCTCTTGCAGTTTAAAACATTGACGTCAAAATCGGTATATTCGTACGAGCTACTTTCTGAGCTTATAATAACGTGAAGGATAGCAGAATCCCACCTAGATAAGTTTTAGAACAGGATTTTTATTCACTGATTTGAGAAATAACAATCGATTTCAGATTTAATGGTAACTTTTAATCCATTCTTTCATCCATTTTATTACTTTTGTTGACATACATACTCGTAAAGATACTGCTAAGGTTGGTTCAATTTCATGGCTGATCCATAATACATTATAATCTAGCCCGCCCTTTATAGCTTTAGGAGGGAGTTCAATAGGAATGGCGTTCCACTCATAAATACAACTTTGATTTACGAGTAGTTTCTTTGATATGTCAACCGCAGTCGAGGTACGTGCCAGTCGTTATGAAAAGAATAAAAATCTACTTTGTCAACTATTTTCTGAATCTAGACAAGAATACTTACATAATAAAAATTTAAATAAAAATAAGGATGCTTCTTTCGAAGTTAGTTAAAACGGAAAATATTTTACAAGAATATTTTAAAATTGTTAGCGAGATAAAAAAATATATATCTGACACGTTATAAAAATTTTATTAATAGGAAACAAAATGTTGGCAACTTTTCACGCGGTCTTAAGCATAAAACTTGTTAAAGCTAAAACATGTTAAACATTTTATAGTGCAATGCGACACATGATTTATTTAACCAAGTTCTTTGACAGCAAAACATTTTAAAAGTTACAAAATAGTTTAAACGGCACACAACAAGATTTGGAAAATTTCTATGAATAGGAATACACATTGTGCAAGTGTAAGCTGACAACGGCTATGACAAACAAGTGTGACACGAGTGTTCCGCATTTAATAGAGGTAACAAAAATATCTTGAAAGAAAACAACCACTGGGTTAAAAAGATTAAAAACCGTAAAGCTTTTAGTTATTCCATATTCAAATGAAGTAAATGTATAAGTAGTAGCTGTGTACGTGACACCGACCGGATAGACTAATCCAAATAGAATCGGGACCCAATGCCGTACCGTCTGAAACATTTTTTATTTTAGAATATATTTGGGAATGCTTAACGTTGGATGCAGAGCAAGACATTAATTTCAAAGATTTGTCTTATGAAATCTCGCGAGACGCCCCCGCGGTCGCGAGCGTTCGCCTCGTATATTTTGGTTGAGCATTATGTATATGGGAACAGTTCATTATAAACCATTTTTATTGCTTTGATACAGGTATATCAAGTATGTTGTTAATGTCGTATATCAGTTCTAACTATTTTTACATTATGATGATTTCAGAAAAAAATAAATCGTATTTACTATTGGAGGAAAGTGACGAATCCATAACGAACTATACCAAGCTATAAGTAGCATCTATTTGACAAGAGTCCTCAAGGATGTTACAACACGTTTTGAAAGTTCATACAATTAGAGTTCTGGCGGTGCTTATGACAACTAGAGCCTAAAATTTTCAGTTCTAATAACCCATTAAACAACAGCTTTATGTCATGGCTCTCATAATTTATCCCCGAAAGTCGATATGGTGTATCAGTGTCCTAACAATTGAATTGATCTAGTTATTGCATTACAGGAAATGAAATGCATAGTAACGTAACCATTTTGAATCGCAGAAATTCCAAGAGATTCAGGTTATTACATTATTATACCAATCAGTCCAAGGTATTAAGTGGTTTGTAGTATAATGTACGTAGTACTATTATTTGTTTACGTTAGATATGTAGGATATTGATTAGATTAAGTGCTTTTTTTCTTTCAAAATATCAAAACACTAAGTTGAATTCATAAGTCCAACTATCGAAATTTTCGGTAATGAAAGGTATGGAATGTCACCATAGGCGCGTTTATACTATCGATATTGTATGTGAAAAAAAAAAAATGAATAAAAATAAAAAATCCCGACTACTGTTAAAAAGACCGAAACAGGTATGATAGCAGACGGTACACTTTGATTTTCATTCAGTGTTGTGATTTGTAAAAACAGTTTTTGGCAGTCGGGTAATGTATGCTTACAATCGGCACAACAGACCATAGTGATACTCGCACTCTGTAGATGTATGTATACTGTAAAGTTTGTTTTACTAGTTAGAGGTCCCCCGACACGACAACCCATGAATTATTTATTTTTTACTTTCTGGTAAGTTTATTGTGTCGGGGGTTTCATATTGAACACACTAAATTAATTTTGTTTAATTTCCTAACTTCTTTTATTTATTGTGAATATGAATCACAGTTTGCAACTAAACCAAAAAATACTAAACAAATATTATTTGTATGGGAATTTCCAATCTTAAATAAAAACAAATTCCTTTCTATATTAATTGGAAAGAGAAAATCTAACATGACGTTAGTGGTTCCAGAAAATTATTTTGTAGACGACCGAAATATGTCTACGTATTGCATAATTAATGGGAGTCACACTAATTTCGTGAGGATTTCTATTCCCACGTATTATTTTAGCAAGCGGTTTCTGTAATATCTGGTTATAAATGTGATATTATAACCGTGTCGATGACATCAGTTATTAATAAAAGTGTAAGCATGCCTAATTTAATAAGTGACTAGAAGATTCATGTTCAACAATATTTTTATATACTAATAGAATTTTTACTTGTGGAGAAATAATTTCCAGATAGATAAAAAATGCAGACCTTTGTGTATATAACCTTATACACCTTCAATGTACGTATATAATACAATACTTTTGAGTTGAATAAGTCCCTATTTAAGATTAAACATAAAGTCAAAATCAAACACTTGTTTCTTAAGATTGTCAGTTTCCTAAGAAAGTATTATAAAAAATATTAGTTCAGCTTTGTGACACAAATGATATTTAAGATGGGTAGTTATAATAAATAATGAAAGTGTTTTGGAGTCCCGTTGACACGGATCCAAGATGCTGTCAGCAGATAGCGGTAATATGGCTAATGTTATCGGCTCCGCAAGCGGTTAATACTAATCGCGTTTGACGACACCTCTACGTTAATCATACATAACACACCTAGAATCGTCAGAACCAACGTATGGAGCTTATAAGCTCATGTCGTTATTGGTAATGCATTTGGCAGTAAACCACGGCCGTGTATAATTTGCGTCTATACACACCGGTATGTCGATTACCTTCGAGAACAACACACGATTACAGCATCGCAATGGAATGAATCGATTAATTACAAAAGAATAACGATCAAACTATAATGTGAATTATTACGACGCGCCTGTAACTTCCACCTGCCGTTTTATGAGATGTTTTCAAAAGAAAAGTATAAAACTGGATAGCACATCGTAAACAAAACGAGGTCAAGGTGGGGATTTAGAACGAGGACGGACCCGCTAATTACACACACCGCGTCAATAATACATATTCTATGGAAAACAATAGTGGCGATGGACAGTATCGATTTAGGGCGAACAACATATATGAAAAGACGATGCAAATGACTAGTAGACCATCACTAAAAATTTTAAGAATTCTTTTTGAATATATGTATGATATACGTGTAACTAAGATTCGGTTGTGGGCTACAGTTGATAAACAAAAGTCTCTTAAGTCTCCAAAAGATATATGTAGGTATATACATACATTATTTAAATTTTGCCACTACCCACATGAAATCAATACAAAACGGAACCCAGAAAACGGATTAACGTACAAATATATTTACTTAGTTATGTTTTATAACATGTGTTTTAATGCTGTAACACAGATATTTACTTAGCATAAAGCGTACAGCAGATAAATATGAAGGCACTTTAACGCAAACCAGACTGTCACAAATAAATAAAGATTCCATGACAATATGGTGTCATTTTAGGATGCCGCCATCCAGCAGCATTATACACTTTGTCGGAAACTTTTACAATTACTGCAGAACCAATATAAAATAGTCGTCATCATCATTTGTGTGGTGACGGAGAAAGAATGTCACTTTTAGGTATGGTACACAACAGGGTTGACATTTTCAATTTATGAATAAGTACACCTTGTACTTAAGAAATCATCCAGTTTAATAGTGTGTTAAAATAATTTATTATTACAATTTGTAACACGTCATCCTTATTACGTTATTTGAATAGCCAGTTTGGATTCAACAAGCAGTTTAAACATGAATTACACAACCACAGACAGTCAGTGCCAAAATTCTATTTGTAACGACAAACCGAGACGAGTATATTTAACTGCCAACCATAAACTGTCGAATAACTACTCCAACTGATAACATATACAATACAAAAACAGTATTGCACGTCAACACCGAAGTGCATACTTCTGAAGCATAATTTGCACGACCTAAGAGCGATAACTCTTAAAATTAGGGTAGTAAATGTATAACGTTGAACGTTACTACATGCATAGCCTCTACCAATAGGGCAGCATAGAATATAATAATTATGTAGTTTCTACTACTACAATCTTGGCATACACCGTCGCTTCTCCAACTTTTTAAATTGTTTTCATACATTTTCGCCAAGTACAGGTTCTCTAGGCTTGGCGTTTCATTACCAATTATATTGTCCTGAATCTGATTGACACCCTTACGAAGTTACCCATTCAACTCTCACGTCATAAATCTGTTTCATTAATCTTATTCAGTCTATCTTCTCTATGTTTCCACTGTCCATCTAAGCATTCTAAGCATCTATTGATAAACACTAAGTTTACCATAGCAATTAAAACTTCGAACTATTAGACGATTAGACGTTTAAAGAACCGCTCAAAAAACAGAACAAACCCATTGAATAGCAATAGCTCATTGTTACGAAGACTTCTAGCAAAGATATGTAATTCAAGACAGAATCAACTATTTTGTGTACCTACACCAGATTTGTCATTCTTGTAAAAGAAGAAAAAAGGGATGTTTTTGAAACAAAATAATTATGTTACAATAATAATAACTAATTAATTAATTAATTAATGTATTATTATAAAAAATATAGATTTAAAAATATAAATAATTATAGCCCACTGGTATAAAGTACAGGAACGAAGTCACCGGTGCGGTGGTTAGGGCCCCAGGGAGAGGAACTTCCTCACTATGCGCCACCTAGCCGAACCGCCTTCAAGCCCTTGAGCCAGTAACGTAACGTACAACAATATGGGATATGTCAGAGATGGCCGGAGTTCGACATAACCACCCTCGCTGACTTCGGTGGAGGTTACCCGCAGGGATTTCCGCACGGGGAAAAAATAAATAAGAAAAGCAACGTTAACTATAAAATCTAACGAGAGCTTCTTAAAATGTTGGTCTATGCTCTTGTCGATGAGTGCATGGATTGAAAACACTATGGCTACAATAATAGCTTATTATTATTACAACAGTAACTACAGACAGCGTTACTGTGGAGAGCAATAAAATATACTTACTTATCTGATTGAAACCTTCAAGATTACCATTGAGAGATTATTATTATAGCGAATCTATTTTTGATTGAGCCATTTTTACCCGCAGTGACATCCCTTACTTTTCATCTCCATACAGTGCCAATAATAAGAGTTGTCTCTTTCAACTTGCCTGATAACGATTATCATGTTTTCTGCACCTATTCATGTTGTATAGATTCTAAAGTATCTGTACTATGATTATAATTATAAGGTGTTCGTGTCTGTATACTGGATAATATAATAATCTGATTACCTAATATATTGCGACGTGCCTTCTTCGTTTCATCTTATTCCGAACCACTGAATATATTCCCACCCAAACACACAAACACACACATACACATATGTTCAACCCTTACACACACGTACACACTAGGTTGGAGTGAACTTGGAAAAAAAAATTTTTTTTTGGAATTTCACTTTTCCTGTGTCATTAACCGATGACCGTACATAAAAGCTTTCTTCATGCTAAAAATCAAAACCCTACGACTTTATTTTGAGGTGGCGCGCTATGAAGGTAATTTGAAAAATAAGTAATTTTTTTCGTCTATCGTATACCTGCTCGTCAATGTTATTGTGTATCTATATGTAATAAAACTTATATTTCACATTACTTTTGAAGGTTAACTTGTTTGTCTTTCCAAGATTTTCTTAAACTTTCTCATTTAAATGGTAACGACAAGTGTAAAAAATGTCTGAATATTCGTCAATAAAATGTCAAAAACTCGAAAAGACTTCACGATGACGAAGACGATGCCCCTTGTTTGGCGAGCCAATAAAAATAAGTGATAATGTGTTATCAACTTATTATGATATTATAAATTATTAGTTGTGGTTAAGAAATGACTTACTGAAACTGAATAATGGTAAAGACCCTGCAGTGAAAGATTTGTGTGAAATTATAGCCTCTGATATATAAAAAAAATTAGAACAAGGCGTCAATTTCCATTATAAGCCTCAACAAATAGTTGCCAGAATGATTTCCTATTATAAGAAATACAATACAGTGTAAAGAAATCAAGTTATGAAAAGAAAAAGCAAATGTTTTATGAAGAATATGAATCAAAATTATTTGACATCGGTCCTCGCTTAATGTGAATCCAGAGGAGTTTGTAAGTGTGTGATTAAAGTCCCTAATGCGGAAGTAACCTTTTTGAAAGACCAAAGAAATTAACAAAAAATGTATAATTGGGTCTGTTGATAAAGTGTATAAATTAAATCTATCTGCCGTAAAGAGACAAGGAAAGAAAGAATGATGAGTTTTTAAAAAAATCAGTAGTATCCCAAGTACTTCTTCTGATCCAATTCTTAATTGGTCTTATAGTAGTTCGTCCATTGCAGCATCAGACGAGGATGAAGATGTGATTTACAGAACAGAAATAACGACTCAATTAACCAGAGAAACTAAACAAAACATTGCAAAACTTTGCTACTGCTTCTGACCGAACTGGAGTTTCGGACCGGTCAGCTGCATGCATCGTGAATGCTGCATTGTTGGATTTATATGTTATCAGCACTGAAAACTCGTCAAAAGTAATAGATCGAAGTAAAATACGTAGAGAGCGAAAAAGGCACGCGAAGATTTACAAAACTTTGAGAGCAAACAAATTTGACGGCTATTTACTTTGATTTCAACTTCCAAATCTTAAAATCGATGCATCAAATTATTATGATTTGATTGACTGGTCAAATAAAAAAATAACAGAAGCTCCGACGACGACAGACCATGAAATACACGACATAAAAATTTCAAGCGTGAGTTTTTCAGGTGGCAAATTATTTGAAATGGAAAGAAAAGTATCTTTGCCACACTCGCCTGAGTAGTAGAACGGTCTGCCTAGTAGGACGGTGTGTCAAGCTTACTTTTAGTTTCAGTTACTGAGGCTTCTTTATCTGTTTGTGGGTCAGAGGCAAGAGATGGATTCATTCGCACGAGGATAGAGGCAAGGCAAGACATACCGGTATTTAACACAAAATCACAATTTTTTAAGCAAAAAGTAGAGTCTGTAGCTTCAGTTTCTGAATGTTAAAATGCCTTTATTTAATATATTTTATATATTTATAAGTACTTACTTATACTTAATTTCAACTTCAAGCTTCAATATTTCCCTTTTGATAAATAGTGTGTCTCAAATAAAAAAATTATAAAAATACTAATTTTGTAATTTTCCTTAACATTTAAACTTGATGCGACACCTTAAGATGTAAACGTAGGAACTCGAAATTTTATTTTTATATTTCTAAGAATGCCGATCAACTATTGGTGATACAGGAGTAACATAGTTTAACTTTTTATTTTTTCACTCCACCCTAATACACACCCTCTCAAAGTTGTTTATAAAACTATGTAATTACGACGTCTTGTGTGAAATTAAGAATAAACGACTCCAGAAGTAAAAAAAATACCCTAAAATTCAAGATGGTGAAAATGTAAAGAACCGAATATCACGCAAATCGAAATTTACACTGTCAGTTACTCCTCCAACGAATTTCGAAAGAAAATTGCGACTAGGAATTTTTGCAAGGCAAATCCTTATTAGATAAATAGTAAATTGTTATTATAAAACCATATTCAAGCAAACCTTTTTTCGTGCTGAAATCCCCAGAAATATTTGTAACCGGCTGGCGAAGTGATCTAACTACTACAAAAAATAAACGCCTTATTAAAACATCAACAAGCTATTATCAGTATTCTCAAAAATATATTATATAGTTAAATAAGTTAGGACATGGTAAAACCATATGAAGTAATCACAACTTCACACGGTTTTACCATGTTCAACCTTAAGTAAAAAGTAAACTGTTATCAAAGTTTTCATTTTGCTTTTAAAGTCTTACTAGAAGTAAATAATGTGTGATGACAAGCCAGGTAAGGACATGGTAAAACCATATGAAGTAATCACAACTTCACACGGTTTTACCATGTTCGACCTTAAGTAAGAAGTAAACTGTTACCAAAGTTTTCATTTTGTTTTGCCTTAAGTCTTACTAGACGTAAATAATGTGATGACAAGTCAGGTGCGTCAGACCTCAGACGTAGGCGAGACATGAATATGGCGTAGGTAAGGCGTAGACGGAAGAGTTGTGTCTGCGCCCCTTACTTTCTATTACGTTTTGGGTTCAGTCTTCTTATTTTTTTATTATTATCTAGACATATTTCCATAGAATGGAAGACCATTAAAAGACTCGCCGTAGAAGTGGTATTCGTGTTTTGTCTTTCTGTGTCTAGCTTACCTTTAACCGATAATTACCTATCTAGCCTTTTCTACCAGTTAGTGTTTGATATAACCACCCAGTAGGATATATAATGAACAGAAAATATTTGATACAAATTGGTTCACAAGCAACTGTGTAGCAACTGTAATTTAATCATCTAGAATCACAGATAATGCGTTTAAACGTACATTGTGTACGAACTAGTTCTCAGAATAATTATGAGTTTGTTTGCGACTCCTCAAACCAAACATTCCGTTTCTATGTGCGCTACGTACGATCTATAACACTACAACCGAAACGCCGACGCTTGTTGCATAAATAGATTCATTTCTTGGATGGAAATTCACGACTTTTATTTTAAGGCCGACATCGAAAACGGGAAAAACGTAGTCATTAGTTGGGTTTCATGAAAAACAACTATGCATGACATCATGAAAGCCGGCTATAAAAATACAATTAGAACGCCGTGTCTACATAACACAGTTATTTGTGATATATATGTGTGTGATACACGAGTAAAGGCACATTAACATTGATTAAAATGTAAATTATGAACTTGAGGCTTTCTTACGTTGATACATCTTCCATTATGCCTTCTAGTCGTTTATACCCTAAGATACTCGTAACATGGAAAAGTGATGGGTTCCAACTCTATTTAGGAGGCAAGGTATAAGGTACGGTACGTTTCGTAGAGATTTTAGGACTAATCGTATTAAATAAATGAGGTTATAGTGGTCACTAACTTCATCAAAATTGTATAACGGTTCTAAAAAGAACCATTTTATTACAGAAGTGTCTGCAGCACGCTCCGGTGGTCTAGAACGAAAAGTTTTACTAAAATGATTTATCTCACGAGCTATTAAAAAAATGTTTTGAACATCCCTGCAACTTTGTAGTTGAACAGTCTGCCGAGTCCAGATATAATTACGGCGACTTATAAAATATATTTCGTGATTAATCATAGCAAAGAATGCTGGCGCTTGCCACACCGCAAGAGTCCTCTTGCCTGTAGATTTAAACAAATAAAAACGGGTATTAATCGCGTCTGGTTCTTGAGGTAAATAACCTTTGTTATCCCAAAGTTTCAGTCTACCCGTCACCGCGATCGGTGAAAATTGCGAGAAATCAAAATTATGATTCTTGCAAACTTTGTTTTCCCAATACTTTGACCTATTATCGAGTGCTAAACTAAAACATGTTTGTGCAAGTCTAAAAAGTTTGACATTATTAAGGTATGATAAACTTTTTATAAATATCTGCCGCAGTCACACAAAACTAGAAATAAATAAGGTAAAAAATGTGTCAACAATGTACAAGAAAATCACGTAGGTGAGCTGGCATGTGACGAGCGGGCGCCGGCACAACACGTGGGTGCTGAGCGCGTAACCGCCCTACTATGCGAAAACAATTACATCCATGTTGAACAGATTGATACAAGTCAGACATATTATTGCCAGTAAGAAGAGTGTTGCATAATTGGATTTGAAGGAAAACATTCAAACTATGTTTAGTCCAGATTTACAAGAAAGCGTAGCTTACACATACCTTGCTAGCCACTACACAATTCCAAAGAAAAGTATTGTAAAAATTCAGATTGACTACTTTTGTTCGGGAGCCCTAGCAACGTCTTTCCTATCACTCGCCGAAGCAGAAACCAGATTTCCACTTGAATTTACTGTGGAGACTGCCAACTATAATCACAGTACAGACAGAATAAAAACAAATAAGGTGACTAATGATCCTAGGGTATCCCCCGTCATTCATGCACGCTAGACGTAATGTTGACCTGTAATTTTTTTCCACAATTTGGCAAATAAACAATGGCCCACCTGATGATCGGAAAGGTGTAAAAATCAAAAACTCGATCCTGAGGATAAGCATGAGGGAGAGAGATGGGAACCCAAGCCATAATTCAATTGAACAAATCGATGCGGGTAAGAACAGACGTACTTGCCTGGAAAGTTTAATACCAGTAAAAGTTCTTCTTCAAGTGTGTAAGAACAGAACAGACGAAAATAGGAATGTGTGTGTATATTACGTATGGGTAAAACCTGACCGCCTATGAATTTGAGATAATCGACGATTATTAACAACGCTTTTTATACAGCAGAAGTTGGTCGAACTTGAGACTTGTACAGATGGAACTTTACTTCCACGTAGAAATTCAACGAATATGTTCATGTCAATGAATTTATCATTGAAACTGTATTCTAGCCTAGTCAATGGCAACCAAGGGCCAAGGCAATTTCATCGATCTCACTCCTACTCAACACTTAATTTCCGATAACTTCCGTCACATCGATTCCACTGGAAGCAGAAGACCTATATTTTCATTTCAAACAAGAGTAGGTATTCTAATTTTAGGGTTCTGTATCTCAAGAGGAAAAAAACCTCCTGTCTGTTTTTATTTGTGTTTACAATTTTTTTTATTTGTGTGAACACTTGGTGCTCAAGTCCGACTTGCATTTGACCAGCTTTTTTAAATAATTAGCAGTTGTTAAATCATTGATGTCATTTTTAGCACTAAATGTTTTAAACACGCTCTGTGAACGAAGACAATAACTAATACAAAATACTAACCGTTGCAATAGGCATCTAAAGGGGAAAGATACTAATTTCTCGGTCTATTAAATATAATACACTCGTATTAGAATAACCATGGCGAAACGCAATCAGGACTCCAGCCAGCTTGATCATAAACTAACTCTGTTGTGAAGGAAGTGGTAGAACCTATAATCTTAATTATTGCAAGTCAACAGAAGAATACAGTACATTTCACGGAGGACCGAACTATATAGATGACGGAGATGTAACAGTTAGATTTCTCTATACAAAAATGCGTGGCCAGTTGCGAGTGTGAAGGGAGACGCGCGGGGACATGTAATCACACCCCTCCACCCGCGTGTTTGTACCCCTCTGTTTAAACCCCTCCTACTTCCAAGAAATCCATCTACCAGAACATAGCGAAACTGGAAACAAACGTGACATGCAATTTTCATTGTAGTTTGACTACTGGCCACTAAGCGCTACAAACAATTCTAGAACTATCTATGTTATGAATGTTTATTTCTTTAAACTTATCTCGGAGGAAGATTCTTGGGACCAAATTATAAATTACTCGCTCAGCCCATTTTTGAAGAATAAATATTGCATTTAGAAGTAAATATAGAAATGGTCTCGCTATAATAATAAACAACACTTATTTTAAATAGGGGTATTGTTTTTGAAAATTGGAACATCTGTTGGTATAAGGGCAAATCATTTAGTTTCTCTACATGGTTTTGTCATAGCCCGGTAGATGGCCTAGTTAACTTTATTTAAAATTTTAAATTTCAGTTAAATTAACTATTTATAAATAAAACGACATTTTTGAAATCATTAATGAACTAAGACAAAATGATTGTGCTGAAAATTTCACAGTATGCATTGAGTATTATTACAACTACGATACATGAAAGACAAGATTACTTACATCTATTCTCCACTAGATGGTTCTATTAGGGTATTTTTTTTATAAAAATTAAAATATAAATCCAGGGGACTTACAGATGAAATGTTATACCATCAGTATGTTTAGACAGTTTACCTGTACAATTTTTACACCCTGACACCACACACTTCATGACGGAACACGATGAAAACTATTTTATTCTGCAATTTTTTTAAGAAAAATGACATCCGTACCCAATGCCGTGACACGAGAACTGATGAGTGACGTCAGAGCCTAAACTTCGTCCCTTTCTAACATTACCCCGCCCGTTCGACTCGACTGAAAGCTTAGGACTCAATTGCCTTTGCAACAACTCCGCTTACTTCAATTCTCCATGGTACATTTATTTTGAATGCACACTTTTTTCGTATTCTCTCCGAGTTATGTCGCAGTACAATCAAACGTAAGATGCAACATATTATGAGTTGGTACCTTCCTACTATGTCCACAAATTAGTAAGAACTCAGAGCTCTTCGCCATTTCTTCAGTTTGGCTTTGAACAATTAGTAAGACAGGCAGGATATTAGTAACCCAAAAGAAGAAGAAAAGAGGCCTTATTTGATGTTGGTGTAATAAGTTTTTTAAGCCCTCGTTTTCAAGAACAATAAAAGCTGTAAAGTTGTTTGATACAAAACTAGAAGCTTTGTCACAAACTTAAAGTAGATTTGTCAAAACAATGTCATAAAATTAGACAAATGTATTGAGACTGTCTCGAGCACTTTTTCATTCGAACTTCTCGTGTGCTATGGATAGCCAACAAGTTGTGGAAAAAAAAATATTTGCGTTCACACTGAAGTCTGTGACATATTGTAACTTGTCAAATACATATCTTAAACCTAAATGATGAAAACGAGGGGTATTTTTTCTGTACTGTGGGCATGACATTACCTCAAACCTACACTATCAAACAGTTGTCGTAAAGTGACCCAGGGGTCGATAAAGGCAAAGAAAAGTCTCTAGAGCAAGTAGCACGAGGCAATTATTTGAAGTAGGTATAAAAACCAAAAATAAACAGTTGCATGTTTACAAAAAAAATAGACTTCTAAATCCTTACCGAAAATATTCGTTTTTAAAGTATTATTTAAAGTGTACATTATAATTCCCTTAAAAAATAATTGGAAAGATGTGATTCTGATTACAAAGTTAAATGAAGATCGTAATATTATAACATCAATTAGCAGTGCATACGTGGCCATTTATAAATATAATATTTTGACCGAAATGTGCAACTAGGTATTTTGGCAAGATCTTTAATGATGACCGATGATTTCATTCGCAGCATCTCGGCGTGCAGTGTGGTTTGGACTGGCGATTCTAATTAATTGACGAGCAACATACTAGTTGTTTCGCCAGAACCGTCTTTGCGGGGGTGACGTAGCACCTGTCACGGTTGTCACAACACCGGCTCAGTCACAACATACCCTCCCTGTTTATATACTAAACGTGAGCAACCCAACTACAACCACCATTTCACACTTTCCACAATCACTTATGTTTTACACAGCTGGAGCTGTACTTAAAATGAGATTGACCTACTTACAGTCCTTTTAAGAACATAAAACGTACTAAAAGACTTTTTCTACTCTTAATTATGATTCATCAAACAAATTTCATTGAACTTAAAAATTAAGTGTTGTCTCTGGAAGACGACTGATATTCAAAAAGGCAAGTTACACATATAACTCCACGCAGAAACAAAAAATGTTAACAAAATATGCTGCAAAGCTGGCGTTTTGCGAAGCCTACGCGAAAATACACGTTTTGTTAGCGCTACGTTTGTAGGTAAGTCAGCAATACGCATTTGTTTACGAGATTTCTGTTACATAAGGTGGGGAATGTGGCCCACTCGTTGTAGAGTCTGTACACCTATTTATACGCGCTTTCCATTCCCGACTGCGTGACACATATTACTTAACTCCAGTGACTAAGGGCGAGCTAAAGATAATTTTCCTGCAGCTCAACCGTTAATCGAATTTTGCACGTCTGATTAAGATTTTGTTTCTTTTCGAACAGGTTAATAAATTTAGACTTAACCGTTTCGCATAATCAATAAATTATTTTCATGATATATGCCAGTGTTTCTAAATACATAAAATTGAGTAAGATGTTCAAAATTCGCAGAGTGGGAGCGCATCAAGATAAAGCGAAAAGAGTCATACCAAATTTATGTTTTTTTTTCAGACTCCTTTGCGATCTGTTAATCAATCTCCTTAGGTATTCTAAAGACTGGCATTTATTGAAATTCTTATCCAATCATTATTCATTAAATAGTATTTGCTCAGTATTTGCAACAGATTGTAATACATAGTTATGGAACAAGTTTTAACAGAACGATGTTATAAAAAAACCACAGTAGTTAGTTTCCATAGCGACCAGCAAATTAAATGTTTTTAAATTTTTTTGCTACTATTTATGTTATAGCTTTTAGGTAAACTGCAATTGATAGTCATCATAAGTATATTTACTTCATTTGTTATTCACTTACCTTTAAATGTCAATTGTAAATTATATGAATAGGTGTAAACGCACTTAGTGGTGTATGTTAGTTAAATATTTGATAATTAATTAACTCTTATCAATAACAAATCCAAATTAAGAAGGTAAATATTGTCGCATAGACATATCGAGGGTTCACTTCTGACATGTCAGTATTTACAGTTATAAAAACTTTTAGGAATAATAGGTAAGGTGTTTATTTATAATCTTGTTTTCAAACTCAAGCTGATAAGAAAATAATTAGTAGACGAATAGGTTAAGTCACCGCATGTTAGCTAAGTCTCAAGTACTGTTTTCGTGAAACTCCTGCACTGCAAAGCAATATTTGGTTTCGTACCGTCGCAGTGCCTGCAGCGTTTGGGCTCCGGGGGTGCGAGCTCGTCGCCGAGTTCGCGGTGTCGTACCGGCATGGCAGCGCATCCCGCGCCGGCGCCGCCACCACCCGTCTGTCAATACGAGGCTCGCGCGCTCCACCTCGACCGCTCCTCTAGAGGCGGCGGCGTCGCAGCTGCCACTGAGCCGGACCAACGAGCCGCCCGCCCCGGGCGGTAGGCGGCGCCCATTCCCAAGTTATTTTGGGCAGCTGTGACTCATGGCTCGAACTGCTCGTGGCGAGCGGCGCCTGCGCATCGCAGCCTGTGTGGCAAATGCCGCTTAAGCCTACTTCTCACTTAGCACATTACCCTTATACCTTGCTGCAATGTTCACAGTTACCTGGTAGTCACGTGACACCCCTTGTCACGTGACTTTTATATGCATTGCGAGTAGGGTTTCGTAGAAAACGTGTTTAATATAATCGATATATTACGATACTATATCGCTCAATATTTATCTAATATTTATGAATGACTTTGACCATGAAGCAAGTTCTATATTATATAATGTCCAACAGTTTCTTGGTTTTGATAGTAAACAACAGGCTAAACAAAATACTGCCTGGTAACATCATTAAATGCATTTAGGAATAAAGGAGCTGATAAATTTATTAATCAAGAGAGATAAGTTAATCAAGCACCGTAATAGATAGAAAAGTATACCTATATTTCGCTAATCTTCAGGAAAGGAAAATTCATAAGGAAAAGAAAGACGAAAATGATATCACAGAAACGCTGGCTTGTTAATGAGGATCAAAATCATCCCGTTAACGTGCCGCCCCGCTGGGCCTGCTTCGACTAACTGCTACGGTAGGAGAGTACCTAACCACGTCCTTTCCTTTTGCACCGCCTCTTAAACGTGCATCACAGCCTCATTAAATAGCGCCTGTACGTACTTTCCCTGCCGATCATGGCCACCAACAAGTAGAAGCCCGATATCTCGAAACGTCGTGCGAAATCAGTAGGTTCGAGACCTGAAAGAACCTGGTCAAATCTCATGGTGGGTAATGGAAATCTCCTAAGAATATAATTTGTGATAGATTTATAATTAGTTGCAATTTTTGGGTACATCATTATACTGACTCTAAAAAGCATTCAAGCAATGGAAACTTTAGTGGGAAAACTTCTAAAAGCGAATGGAATTATCTTCACATACTTTCACTTTTATAAAATTAGCAGGAAGTAAAATTACTTAATATATTTTTCACATTTGTGATTCAGATCATTGAGACAGTTAGAAACCAAATACATCAACTAATCTAAAGCTTTGATACCACCTTTTATTCTAGCAGCCAAGGCTATAATGGCCTACCAAACTATGCATTTTCTAATTTATTAAATTACACTTGTGCTCTAAACTGTGAACTGATTTACAGATAAGATAGGTAGGCAAAATAATACTGATGTACCCGAATGAAAACTACTGTCTAGAAACCAAAGAGAAACCAAATTACTCTTTGAATCAAATATTATTAAAGTATCCGTCAAAATTATGTTACATCCTTTTTATTAATTTCAATCATTCAACCAATGACTATTATAGTAAACTATTTGGGAGAAGCAACCAAAGATGTGAAATTAAAGAAACATGTTTCCTTAATTCATACATCCATAAATTGTATATTATAATTTACACATTAATATAATGTAGTGTTTATAATGTTCAGGACTTCACGCGATATATTTTTGAACACTTACTTTTGCCGACGTTTCGGGTGCATTGCAGCACCCGCACGACTTGGCTGCAACGATGCGATTTGTAAGAATAAATAAATAAAAATAATTAAGAAGAAATACTTTGATTGCCACGTAACATAAAACTTCAAATCAAAATCTATGGACATCTACAGTATTAGAGCTTGTTATGACATAACTTGTAAGTATGATCTGTCATTCTATATCATTTTAAAGGAAAGACTACAATATTTTTGAAATAAAAACTTGTTTAGGCATGCTGAGCAGTTATTGGGTGAACAAAAATTTAGGTACTTTGAACAATTCACAAGCTAGTCTTCACTTCTAACAGCAATCCTCAAAGACTGCCCCACATTTTTTATCTACCAAAGGAGCCAGAAGGCTTAAAATTTAATCAAAGGAGCTGTATTGTTCCTTTGATTAAATACTTATTATTTCATGTTCATTCATGGTTAATTTGTGAATTTAGCATTTGCTTGCTTAACTTCCCAGAAGCATATTTTCTTGAAATGTGCCTTAGTTGTCATTAGCTCGTAGGCATTTTGTAGCTTAGGTATCTGAAGATATTGCAATCAATTATATGTCATAAAGATTTCTGCAATGAAATATTAATAATGATCGTAAACAATATAAGCATTACCTGCAATCAACTCTTATAGGGACTTTAAGATTAGCGGATGGCCTCAATTTTTTCATAAATTTACTAACAATAAAAAGCAACTAAGTATTTTATAAGATTTTCATGTAGTAAATAGAAGGTAAAAAATAATAAAGATATCATGGACACATAATCAGTTTCTAATAAGAACAATACTTTTATTATAAGTTTGAAGTTATTTCAATAACTGTCAAACTGAAATTGTAAAGTACCTATATATATATATAAGTCCAACCAGCCTAACTTGGAACTTCGATATCGCCATTGGTCATTAGACCATTGGTTGTGGAGGTCAGATGGCAGTCGCTTCACGGAAAATATCGAAAGTTCAGCCGCATCACAGTTAGACTGGAAAGCCGACCCCAACTGAGTTGGGAAAAAGGTTCAGGGAATGATGACCTGTAATTATTATATTAACAATATCATCATACTCTGAGCTTTTTTAACCCTGTTGGGATCAGCTTGTACTTTGCATTATATTTTTTAATATTTTCATAATATTGTTTAGACATCATGAAAAATTTAGTTATAATATTAGAAAGTTATTCTCAACAACAAGGAGAAAAATAATATTCTTATTTATAAGATTTTCTGTTGAATTTTATCATTACATCATAAGTATAATATTGATAACGAAAGAGCCGGCGATAACAGCAACAGAAAATAACGAAGACAATTTATTTATTTACCATATTCCCTTCATTACAATCAATAAATGATTGAACGAAAAGTTATTATTAACTTCGTAAAACGTATGTAGTGTCTGGTTACAGAACAAGATCTATAACAATAAGTTGGATAGTTTGCAAAATGATTTCATGACTATCCTTGGACGTGTGTCACCTTTTCTTATTATCAGAAGGAGTGTTTATTATCTGCGTAGCTAAAGAAACCCTAATAACAAAACGTGACATCGCAATAATAACTAGAAATAGATCAAAACGAAACAGATTGAATACAACAGTGGGCGGCTACGTGAAAACCTACCTTTGTACGAAGAATATTGTCTCCTTCAATAAAATCCAATTAATAGAGTGTACTATTTACAAAACGTAGTCTTTTCACTGTTATCCGTTACACCACGTCACTATTTTTTAATAATTCACAAACATAGAAATAAATACGATGTTCATTTCTGCCATTTTGGATTTTTGAAGAATGACAATGTTGCCATTCGTTTCACTGACATTTACTTTCTTAAAAAACATCGAAATTGAATATGTACATTTTGAGTTGAGACTCGAGGAACATAGAGTAGAGATGAAATAAATCCATGCATCTCTTCACTTCTGCCTTCAGTATATTTTTTAGTCTCTGAGCAACATATTAGTAAGAAAAGTTTAACCTAGTAGTTATAAGTAATATAGATATATTTTTATATCCTTTGTTTAGATTCTGTGGGCAGTATTGTAACTACAAACTCGAGTCCTGTGCTCGAGTCAACCGAGCATATTCTGGTATACTTCCATCTTTTTGTTTGATAGCACTACTATATACACGGGACATTTACGAAATTAATGCAGAAAGAACATCACCATTCATCAAGAATTGAATGACTTCTTAGAATTTGTTGGATAATATTTGAGTTCAACCATAATATTAGTAGGTAACCAATTCAACAACAATGCTTCAACAAGTATTTTCGTTTTGTCGGGGCCGTTTTTTCGCTTTACGAAAAATATCAAAGTTCAGCCTCGAGAATTAGAATGCAAAAAACAAACCGGGATTAACGCAAGATGATGATGATGGGCATCTACCGGATTTTCATTTATGATTGCTACTCTACTCCTTAATTATATAATATCTCCAATCTCATAGGCCTATGTTACTGAATAAACTGGCGAAATGTGGGTGCACCTTTGTCTACTCCTTCGGGGATAAAGGCGTGAATTTATGTTATGTTACTCAATGAATAATATTTTATAAAATTGGTCCAGTAGTATTCGAGTTTATTCTTCTTTCCTCTTTATAACATTATTATACGTTCTGTATTTTATAAAAATATACTCAACCATTTTGAAATATCAGACAATACCCAATGTACTTAACTTACCACATTAAACCACCTTGGGAGATCTATTATCTAGTATCAGAGATCACAATTTATAAAGAATACACATTTCATTTCTTTCATAGAATTTAATAATAAATATTGACATTATAGAGAATTTTTTTTCAGAATAGCACATTTTAACACAATAATGGCCAATTTAGCAATATTACCGAAAAAAAAACAAGATTTCCACAGTATAATGTAAGAGAGCTGAACAAAAATGTTTCGTGCCTTGACATGTAAATTATAGTCAATAACAAAAATATAACATAATTAACAAAAACAATTTGTACACAATGTTAAATTAAAATTAATGTACACATTATGCTATTAATAATAAAAGTCACTTTTTAAAACTGAAAATCAGACATTGACTATGACACAATTATGCCTACAGAATGACAACAATAATAATTATAAGTTTAATTATAATTTATAACATATAACCAGCGAATATTACCTACATAAAGAGGTTATAATCACCAAAAAATGCTTTCCCATATTCTATAACTTGTTAGATTCGTATTTCAGTTTAACATACAATTTAATATTAATTAACTAACTTCATGTACTGATAGAATGTGTAAAAGGATCTTATCAACATCATTGAATCCCAAGCCAACCTCAACTGCAGTCACTGCAAGTGACTGTGTCCTGTGTGTCGACAATCGCTGACATACCAATTTAAAAAAACAATAAGCAGTTCAGTCCCAACTGGGAAGCCGCTATGATAATGTTTTTTTTTGCTTATATATCTCATGATACATACAACCTATGAATATATTATGGTGCTATATTTAAATGTATATTGTAATCGATAGGCGGGCAAACACTGGAATTTCATTTAGAACTATTAACTAAGTCTTAATTATTTTAATTAGATTAAAAGTACCTCATGCTCATTACATAAATAAATAGTATAAAAATAATAAATTTGAGGCAATAAATATTTTTGTAAAAGCGATTGAATGTATTTGGAATTAGCCATTTCATTATTGGTGCGCTTCTATCGGCTCAACATTTGATACAACACATACCCTACCAACATTAGACACAGGTCTCATAATAATTAATGTAAATAACTGTTAAAATAATTTACTTCTGAGACCGTTAAAAAGTTTTACACACTACCAATAGTCAACTGGTTTATTCTATGTCTATATAGCACATTCTAACTCATATATTTGGTAAGTAGTTCTAATATTATTGTGTATTTTACATTATCTATCAGTGAAAACTATTTAGCTTCAATTTCGCAGTTGCCATTCTGTTTAATATGTTGCTGTTCTTTTTTCAAAGAGTTCGTTATGGCTAGTTCTTTTTGCTCCTTACGGGAGTTGCGCACTTCGAATTCGAGTCGATGGCGTATTATTCGTTGTACTATATCTTCTGTGGTCATGGTGTTATTGGAGTTCAATATCTGGAAGGGAATTAAAAAAAAGGTAAAAGACATGAGTGGGTAAAAGACGTGTGTGGAAAACATTTTAATATAAATACTAGTCTAATTGCTTTCAGAACGTATTTTTTTTACCCGTGTGGAAATCTCAACGGATACCCCCTCGCCGAAGTCAGCGCGGGTGGTTATGTCGGACTCGAACCGACCAAACCCGCACGGTCATCTCGGTCCATCAGTTGCCGAGGGTGAGTTAGCCTCTGGCATATCTCTCACTCAGAAAGTAAGCTAAGAAAACTACTATGCATAATGCATATGAATGAAAACAAAAATTGAATTGTTTCCGACAGTATGTAAGATTGTCGGTAAATGGCTCCAAAGTCGTTCCCTAAACCGTGAAGAGAAAATTCGAATGGTCTAGACATGGTCTATTAGAGACGTGTCGCGGTGCAATTTTTTCCAATTTTAAAAACATCTGATTTGTCTAGTGAATGAATAAAGCAATCTACTATCCCGATTTCATGTTTTAAACAAAAGGCACCTTTATTATATCAGTAACATAGATAACTGCAAGTACCTCTCGAGATAAATATGCCTTTGTTTTCCTAATAGCTATAATTAGTACCGGCCACTAATGAAAGTCGATAGAAGAAAAGTTATTATACAATTGAAGATTCCAATTATGATTACATCATAATCATGTTTACCTGAATCTTTTAACGTTTTTATAACACAAAAGATACAACACAAATTGTACACCACACAATTATATATGTACCTGTAAAATTTGTTCCTAGCCTAAATATTTTTATCGAGTACAAAAATAATTGATTGGCGTACATTTTATGTTATTGTCAAAGTCGATTAAGAATTTCGTGTTTTTCGAATATCGAATGTGTGTGGTAAAATCATAGACGTCAATATTACTAGCGTAGAGCCGCTGATCCAGACTCCTTCGTCACTGCAATATCTATTTTTGTCAAAGTTGATAACGGTTTGTAAAAAAAGTTTCACGGTTCATATACTCTGTCGCTTTCTCACGTCTAGATTTTGTGAAAAGATTCGTACACTAGCACACTGTGTTCCCAAAAGGATAACTATATGGGTAAAATCAAGATATTCGACGCTTAGATTTTAGTGGTGCCCTGATAAGCCCTGTATCAAACTGACCTTACCCAATAACACTAGGTCTAGGTTAGACAGTCCTGACATCAAACCCCATTGAATACAATCGTTAGAGAAACAAATGATTACCTTAAAACAGCCACGTTGTTTGGGAACCCTGTAGGGATCTATTCCATTGGTGTCACTCGATATTGTGGTGAGGCCATGACAGACCACCTTCACTCGGAAATGATCCATCAGCTCGGCTGTGACGTCATAGGGGGCACCGATCACGACTTCATGTACATACTGAAAATAAAGGGAATTCTTAAAGGGTAATTTACATCACTACATAGTATAAAACAAAGTCGTGTTCTCTGTCCCTATTTTTCTTGTCCTTATGTCTCTTTGTATGCTTAAATCTTTTGAACTACGCAACGGATTTTGATGCGGTTTTTTTGTAGATAGAATGGTTAAAGAGGAACGTTTATATGTATATAACATCATGCTACGACCAACAGGTGCGGAGCAGGAATGAAAATAGTTGCAAAAACGGCGTGACGCAGACGAAGTTGCGCGGGTCAGCTAGTTAACTATAAACTATAAAAAGCAATAAAAAATAAGGTAAATAATTTAACAGCGTTAACCTAGTGGTATGAGTAATGGACTACTGTGACGAGGTCTCGGGTTCGATCCCAGGTTTTACCATAGCACACACCAATGGCTTTTCGAAGTTACGTGTTAGTCCGAGAGCTGGCACGAATTTTAGGGTAGGTATTTGAGGCAAGCTGAAAACTTGTCAGATACCTCTCCTGGTATATCCCAACTTGGCATTGCAGACCTGGCTGGTGAGTAGCGGGGCTAAATCAACCCCTACATTTTTAAAAATATTATTTTTTTTCCCCAAAAAATATATTTGAGGCACTACGCAATTTATATATGTTGTAGTGTAATACTTAATGAATACGAAAAAAAATAAGCCAGATAATTTAATCGGGGTTTTAACATTGCCAGACGCGTACAAAAATATTTTGCAAAAAATTATAATAAATGTTTTTGAGGCAGCTTGAAATTTTAATGGAGTGTTATTTATAACTAAAAAATAAGATTCCCAAAAAGACAGATCATTTTGGTGGGGCTTTCTACTTGCCAGGTGATCAAACAAATAATGAATGGGTACGAGCCTGTAGTGCTATAGACAAGCTGTAGTGTGAGAGAATACAGAATATCGTCGTTTAATAACCTTGTGTTGTGTTTTTGGTGGTGAGTAGGGTAGCCAGAGCTCACTAGAGAGGTTTTGTGTTGTCTGTAGGAAAACCAAAGGCTTATCCTACATCTTTTGCGCTGACGACACAGAATGTCTCTGTTCTTAAGGGGGTTGCGGCACGAGTGTTATTCCTATGGTGTAACACTCGCCCATAGGCCACGGTAACCACTTACCATCAGGTGGGCCGCGTGCTTGTCTGCGACCTAAGTTGTATAAAAAAATAAAAAAGTATATAAAAAAAGAGAGAGAGCGCGCATAACGACAGCTGTCTTCGTTCTTGCCTGCCGCGTTACTATTGGCTCTGGCAAAGCCGAGACTTACAATAACCCATGAGGTTTCTAGTTAAAATTTCGGAGTAAAAAATATAAAATTTTCTGAATTTCTACTAAAAACATTTTGCATAAAAGAGATTGTATTGATTTATGGACGTTAAAGGGACATATTTTTTATGATTTCTTTTTACTTTTCAAAAATTAGTTATTTTGCCAATTTTTATGCGAATTTGAACGTAATAAGTTGTTAAAATATTTGATATTTCCACAGAAATCTTTATTTTTTGAGGAGAATTAAAAAAAAAACATTATTCTTGCAACTATTTTTGTTCCAAAAATGTTTGTACAGGATTCATATTATTACCCCTACATTCAAAACGAAAAATTGTTTTTTTTTCTCTGCCAGTATTCTAAATCAAAATTTATACGGAAATTTAAAATTTTTTCATCATAAAATTAATAAGGGTTACGTATTAAAAAAGTAATAATTAAATAATAATTAAAATAAAAAATCGCAAAACCAGGTTTATAAAAATATAATAACTCTCCAGTAGTACTATTATTTTAAGTATTAAAAAAATTAGAAATAAATTTTATTAATTTTACATCAGATATAAATTAACATTCTTCGCCTGTGGATTCTACATCAGAAGTAACGAAATATTCGGATTCATCTGTGTCAGATTCGGCATCCTCTACACCATCTGCGAAAAGAAAAATATATATATTTTTTTAATTAATCACAGAAATTTGAATGCAGCAGTTATTAAAAATAAACCATTTATTCTCACCTGCAGTATGATTTTCATCATCGTTATTTTTACTTTCCTCGTGAACAACAGCGTCGAATACCAATTGCGGCATACACTCTCCGTCAAACCAGTGAAAATCTAGTGTATCCTCATTAAGTGTCCATCCATTTCTATTAGGTGTTAAGGAGCTGGAGAATCGCAAATATGCATTTCTCCAAATGCTTGTTATGTATTGCGTTCTTAGAAGATGTTGTTTTAACTCAGCTTTGCATGGAGGTAAGGTAGATGGATCATATTATATCATATATCATTGTCTATAGCACTACAGGCTCGTACCCATTCATTATTTGTTTGATCACCTGGCAGGTAGAAAGCCCCACCGAAATGATCTGTCTATTTGGGAATCTTATTTTTTAGTTATAAATAACACTCCATTAAAATTTCAAGCTGCCTCAAGAACATTTATTATAATTTTTTGCAAAATATTTTTGTACGCGTCTGGCAATGTTAAAACCCCGATTAAATTATCTGGCTTATTTTTTTTCGTATTCATTAAGTATTACACTGCAACATATATAAATTGCGTAGTGCCTCAAATATATTTTTTGGGAAAAAAAAATAATATTTTTAAAAATGTAGGGGTAGATTTAGCCCCGCTACTCACCAGCCAGGTCTGCAATTCCGGGTTGGGATATACCAGGAGAGGTATCTGACAAGTTTTCAGCTTGCCTCAAATACCTACCCGAAAATTCGTGCCAGCTCTCCTACTATGTGTATTTATGTGTATGTAGCTTTCGCTTATCATCTTGATAGTAGGCGGGTATCCTGCACATTACTACGGATGTATACGTATGGGTGTGAGTGCGGTAAAAATATCAACGATACTCTTTATTCGGGAGGAGAGCGGAGGTATTGCGCAGGAGCACAATAGGTTTAGGTCATGCACTATATCCGTAAATACATTCTGACTAGGGTATCGTGTTTTTGGGTTTATTTATTGGGAATTACTAATTCTTAGACTCTTTGCACACACAGTAGACCTTGACGTATGATATTATGACAATGATTAAAGATTATTAAATTGCTTATTTTACGACACAGAAATAGTTAAGACTCGCACGTTTTACTATAATAAATGAATGTAATGTGTAATGACTGTGCAGTGTTTGATAACATGCTGCCATATGTCACATGCATGCATAAACCAAGTGAATGAATTCTTAAAGGTATAGAATAAAAGTATAAGTAGACTACACTTTAAATCGTGATACTACCTTGCAAGCAAGTACAGAGAGCACTCGTTCATGTAGATTCATGATGGGATAGTTGGATCCCTTGTATCTGTTTACTTCGAGGTCGGTATGCAGGCCCACGATTAGGAAATCGCCCTGTTTGTGTGCTTGTTCTAAGAAGTCTAGGTGTCCTACGTGGAATAGATCAAAGGCACCAGCGACGTATACAACCTGGAAACAATAAATAGAAACTTTAAGTACATTGAATTAATTTTAATTAGTTTGATGCAGACTTTTTGTTCGTACGCGTTCCAAAATTCCTACAGTTACCATCTCCACCCGAGTACAATTCAAATTTAAACTCAACAAATATGTTCGGTGAATATGGTTCTTATTAAGTCAAAACAAATCTTCAACAAGTTTAATGACAAGTAAAAGATGATGCTCATATATTTGGTATTAGGGAAAGCAGCATAGCCGTGGTAGCCTAGTGGTATGGGTAATGGACTGCTGAGACGAGGTCTCGGGTTCGATCCCAGGTTTACCATGGCACACACCACTGGGGATGACTTCGATGCTTTTCGAAGTTATGTGTGTATTTATCGCAGCTTTATAAGTGCCCGGTTAATGGCAATAGACTCGCCACCTATTACATTGGGACCTAAACACAAACTGGCGAAATGTGGGTGCTAGCACCTCTGCCTACTACTTCGAGGATAAAGGCGTGAGTTTATGTTATGTTATGTTACATATTTAAAAGCATCAATTAATCAATCAATTAGCCTATCACACTCCACTGCTGGAAATAGGCCTCTACCAAAGTTGGTAGGATTTGGCGTACTGTTGCCGCGCTGGTCAGACAGGTCGGTACAGGGTTTTATTTCCAGTTTCCTTCTCTTGAGTGATATCGTCTACGTATTTTTACGTTCACCACCTCTTACGATACCCTTCGGATGAAATGGCGTAGTGATATTCTTTCACCTTCACCACACGCCATTAAAATAAAATTATATTCTGTTGGTAATTTTATTCACTGTTACAATATATTTCAATGAATAGCTGGTTAAATGCCAACACTTGTGTAAACGAACATTGGGTACACAATGAAAGCAGTGATTTGATTTGAGAAATATCAAACAATGTCGTGAAGCAGTTGCAAAACGGGATCGAATACTAGCTGTGCTGTTAGCGTCTGCACTGCGGCGTGGGGCGGTTTTTTCGTGCAGATAATATGGAGCGAATATCGTGCAAACAATTTACACGAACACATGCACGCACGAGGCAGCGGAGGCGTTTGCTTTTGAACGGAAGCATAGTAACTGAATATTTAAACATATTGTTTCATGATTAACATAACATGTTCTGTCTTTATTTGTCTTTAATTGTCATGCCAAACAATTACAGTAAATGATTAGACATAGCAGATAAATGGCGTTAGAAGTATGCAGCTATTTTGAACATAATTATCTCGTGTGAAGGAATTACGGACTGATTCATAAATACAACCCCAACTTTAGCATTTATAATATTAATGGAATTCACAGAAGATATCAAGTTAATAATCAAAAATCAAGTATAATTACTGCAACAAGTTGTGTAAATATTTGTTGCAAGTAAACAAAACTTACGCAGTCTACATTCCAATGTAAATAAATTAAGTTTGTTACCACCTACCCACTTCTGACAAAGTTTCAATATGTAGTACCTACAGCTATATTTGACTTTTCTGATTAAAAGAATTGCGATACTTAAACTGTACGAAAATTGTACAACCCAGGATTATCCCTCACATTGTTATAGTGATAGTCTAGTTCTAATAAGGCAGGTCGTTATTTTAAACGCCGTTGCCTCTATTTTACGGAGACAAGACGTTAATAGTTCCGTCAAAACACTTAAAACTTATAACAACTGGATTATAATTATTTCTTGAGTTAATAACAGTAGGTATGATAAAGTAATGTGTGAATTGCCATGATAAGTTACAGACCTTATCAGTAGGTTTTGGTGAGAGTCCGCTACTAAATTGTATTATTTTCTGTGTAGTGGGCAAGAATTGTGAACATCCTGTATATGGTGACCGCGCTGTGGAATCTGTACCAAGGTTCGACGAGTGCTCCAATGCAACTGAGTATTCTTTGTCACCTCTCCTGGAAAGTGATACGCCTTAAGTGTAATCAGCAATAACAAGCTATGCTACATGTAGGAATGAAACTATTTTTATAAAATAAGTGATAGTTGAATGAACGATCAAAACCTACAAATTACATTTTCGTGATAACAGTTTAAAGATTGCGAGTGATGACGACACATCATTAAATATCTAACAGGTCAGATTTAATTGAGTTTAACACCAGAGAAGAAATAGGTACAGATGAACATAGGACCTCTTACTTTTTGAAGTCAACACAAAAAGTGAAACCACATTTATCTTTCTTTTTCAACTTAATGGGTTCACCTCTATTATTGAATTCATAAAATGCCTTTGCATATTGCTTCAGAGTTACGATTGTATGTACCTAAGGATGAATGAAAATACAAATATGATATATGTAAGATTTTGACATCGTAAAGTGTATTATGTAAGGAAGATTATCCTAAATAAACATTAGAATACACGTGAAACAGAAGTTCTTCCCTTTGGAAATTAAATCACGAACACCGAGCTTATTTATAAGTAACTGGCTATTGCCCTCGGCTCTGCTCGCATGGACTTCTGATACCATTCCCGCTGCTCCATAAAACCTTTCTTAAAGTTCAAGGAATATATTTTAAAAAAGTACTCGAATTGTCCAGATGCGCTTAGCAACATGTTTCGCGATTCACGTCTATTTATATAGATTAGGTAAATTTTAAGCATACCAAAATATAATGTGATATGATAGCTAATATGAAAAAGGCGGCAAGTGCATTCTATCATTAAATCAATGCTTTATTAACTATTTGATAATGACTAACTAATGAACTATTATTATATATGTAGTATATTTATATCGCATTAGATCAGTTCAATATTTTTAAATACCACAGCATCCATTGTTTTTACAGAGTAATGTAAATTATTATTACTTGAAGTGTTCTCTTGTGAGAAGCAGCATACGGCCAACTAAATCTGTTGTAGAAACACCGGCTGTCCTTTGTACTTCCCTGAAAATTATTCACAATCGTTTATCAACATAATCACTGTTTATAAACAATATTAGTATGAATCAACATGAAACACATGCTGATAATAATTAAGATTACATAATTGTCTGGGCTGTTGATTGACGGACGAGGCTCTAGTACACGCTGAGCTCTCGGGATTAGGAGGTCAGACAACTCGCTCCCATTGAAACTAATAAATAGACGCAGCAAAGTTGACCCCAGGCTTTTAAAGTGCGAACAGAGGTAATATGGGGGTCGGGTCGATTCTGACATAAGCTTCTGTAGCCGGCAGTGACGGTACCTATCCGTGGTGATTCCGATGGTATCTATTAATATCTACCATTGCTACGATGTTATTTTTAATAAAAAAAGGCCTTCATTTAATAACCAATAGAATCTTATGAGTTTATCTGATACTACCTATTTCCCGCGGCTCAGTTAGCGCGAATGTCTGTTATCGTAGTGCAATATAGCCTGTTATTTTTTACTTTACTGTAACTCTTTACTGTAGCTTTAAAACGGTGCAAGAATTTTTGAAATCGGCGCAGTAGTTTTTGAGTTTATTCATTACAAACACACACACACGCACAAATACATTTTTTATAAGAGGATTATTATATATTACTGAACATGAAGAAGACACAAAACTGGTCCAGCTTCCAAGGTTCGCAAAGACGGACGATTTCCCGCGGAAGTGGAAAGTTTTTATAGCGACATCTTTGTGAAAGTGGCACATATAAATATACCTACTATAATACTTTGTAGAATACATAAATACTATCAAATGCCATAAAATTTTACTATTGCCAAGTTAAGCACTATTAATTAATTTGTTAATAAATTCTTATCTTTACATTGTCGATACGTAGGCATTATGTTTATAGATATCAAACAAGATGTACTTCAATTTATCGAATTATCTAAAAATCGTCGCGACGACGTCTTCCATAAGTAGGTTATTTGATTAAACTTCGTTTACATTATTACCGGTTGCCATTAAACTATAGTACTCTCGACATTGACTCTCATTACAATCCTTACGGATAGTAGGTGGCCTATAGAGTCCGACAACTAACTGCAATCATATTTCGATATCACCAAGGGTTGTGGACGACATATTGTAGTCGCTTCACGGAAACTATTGAAGTTCTACTGCGTTGCAGAGTAACTATTTATTAATCTGTGGTTGCAGTTAGATTTAAAAAAGCGAGCGACGCGCCGGATTCCTGGGTGAAGTCCTTCGATGCGATGGGGACGCAAAAGGATGACGATGAATAGAATTATTTCAAGGTTTTTAGGGCACGTAAATTTGACTTCACTCCATCTGATGGTAAGCTGAAGGCAAAGTCTCAAGAAAGAGCGTCACAATACATACATAACTCACGCCTTTATCCCCGGAGGGGTAGGCAGAGGTGCTAGCACCCACATTTGGCCAGTTTATGTTTAGGTCCCAATGTAATAGGTGGCGAGCCTATTGCCATTAGCCAGGCACTTATAAACCTGCGATAAATAATAATTATATATCTACCTATATGATAAGGTGATATAATTTATAATTATTGCCTACCCTTAGCTCAAGACTTCAGCTGTCCCGAAGTCTGTATAAGCATTACTTAAGCTATCACTTAATTGTGATAGGTATTTAAGAAACGCTTAATATTGAGGTCCATACAAAACACTAGATAGGGTGATAGTAGGCGTGATGACTATTGAAATCCGTATCGCATCTGCTAGAGATCGACATCAAACTAATTATGTTTTAATCAATGGAATTCACTGGGTAAAACGTGAATAAGAAACGTGATAACGTAGGTTAGTTTAATTAATCTAGGCTAGGCTCCACATATAAATTGCTACTATGACTGACATGCGCATATACACGGTGATTTTATAGTGGTTTTGGAAAAAGAATATTTTGTTTCACACACAGTTTCGGTAGCAAAATCGACTGGAAGTTTTAATTTTGAAAAGAAAAAAAAAATACTTTATGTATGGCAATAATGTGCAGGTGACGCAAAATGTATGGGACGTGTAAAAAAAAAAGTTTTTTTTTCGCTAAATTAGGACTTCCTTACGATTTTACTATCGAAATTGTGGCCAAAATCTTTTTTTCCAAAACCACTATAAAATTAACCGGTACAAGTGACGACATTGCCAGCAATATGTAGGAATCTATAGTAAGAGCCGTTGAGATTGATCTAGAGTGCCCGGATTCTACTGTCGACGTCAACCTGCTACCCAGGATACGAAGTCAGCCACCACCACGACACCAACCACCACCTATCACCCAGGGTGCGCGGTCACCTACATCTTGGTTTTAAGACAGAATTTATAATTAAAAGATAGACACATACATGCAATTGCAGATCTCCATTATTTATTTATAATGGAATAAAAAAATCTACCTTTACGAACTATAATCCATTCAACAAATCTACAATCTATTTATGGGATTGACTTTCGTTCACGCCTGTCAAAATACGTGTCCATTCCATACATCGAACTTTCTATTCTATTCTATTTTTCAGAACAATGATCAACATAATTGCCGCTTCTTAAGGGAGACAGATTTAACAACTTCACCTTATACCTATAATGCTTATAGCATTTTAGCTTCTCTCTTAGTGTTCGGCTTACAAGCCTTAACCTTAACCACAAGAATAGATCTGTCAAATACCAAAGAGATTTTGCAAATATCAAATATAGTTGATATTTGCAAAACCTATTTAATTAAATTAAAATATATTATTATAAACGAGTACATATATTTACCTGTATCTGTCTGCTTTTTTTACTAAATGATATGTGTCAATTCCATCAGCAGTTACTGTTATATCATCTGAAATAAAAATGGTAAAAAAGGATATAACTTATCAAACAATAACAATTGAACGTAGCGGGAGGGGTTAACGGGAATACTAGTAATTACTGTTACTACTAATCTTCAATTACTGCTTTGGTAGAAACCTAGTTTTGAAATCAGTTTGAGATTTAGTCAAAAAAACAACAATTTCAAGGTTCATCAAAAAAACCTTCAAAGGATAAATATAAATGGTCTGATGAACAGGATTTTTTATATGTATACAATTAACTTTTTTTATTTAAAGTCTTGTGTGTACACAAGGCTACAAATAAATTATTATGTAGTGTACAGTGAATGTAGGAAATCATTTGAATCTTGCACTATAATACTAGATAAAAAATATGTTTTTAAGTTTTCTAGGTTCCATTACACAAGCTAGTTAAACTATGTTTACTTTGGGTTTAAGTAGTGCTGTGTAGAATATTTGTCTATTAGTTAACAGAGGCATCCCAGTGCATCTAATGATTCTCATAATGTGATATTTCAATTCGTCCTGCATTAAAAGTAAAAGTCAATGGATCACCTAAAGAGTGAATGAGTATTGATCAAATGAAAAAGTGTAAGTGGATGTGGCCAGTCAACGTCAATAAATGGGATTAATATAATTCACAAGTGCCCTACACAACTAAGGACTCACATAGTAAAATACCCATTGAGGCAAAGAGTCAGATGTAAGAATTTCAGTGGGTTGTGGTCTCCAGACATTTTTCTACTGAATCATTACAAGGATTTGTGCATGCGACAACAATATAGCATTGCAACCACCATGTACAATGATACTACAAATGAAAAAAAAATTCTATGCATTATTTTTTGAGAAGAATAGAATAGATAAATTATATTAGTTTCTTAGAAATTTACACTTAATGTTTCATCATAATTTGTGGATCATAGAGAAATAATATGAATATTAAATAAACTTAACATTATTGTAGATTAGATAAAGTCATTTTATTGTCTAATAAATAACTGCTTTGAATAGTTTTACATATAAACGAGTGCTATTTAATTTATTGCTCTTGCTGGGCAACGTAAGATGCACTAGTTACAAGAAACAATTACCTCCATGTACGCAGAAGTCACACTGGTACTTGTCCAATGTCTCAAGGGTAGTGACATAAGGTGCACCTTCAACCACCTGATCCACCCACTTGATGGCACGGACCATTTTATATCGCTCTTCTTGCGTAAAAACAGGAGGGCCTTTATGTTTCGAGATTTCTTCATCAGTGTGAACTCCCACAATCAAAACATCGCCCAATGCTTTTGCTTGCCGTAATGAGTTCGCATGTCCAAAATGAACCATATCATAACTAGAAATTTAAAAAATCTGACGTGAGCATTGTAAAATCTTTACATACATAAATGATTCTAAGAAATTATTAGCGCCGGACGTTTTTACTCCTCGTACTTTTTTTTTGGTTAGCTAAGACACTGTATTAAAATTAATTTTAAGAAAATCAGTTGCATCAAAATGTAAAAGCGCTATTGATTCACTATGATCTCTACTTTGGTTTAGAGCAGCTTGGTAGTTAAAAATAAAAATCCGATATTACTCACCACCCATCGCACCATACTCGAATTTCCTTTTTATTTTCACCCATGTTTACACAATTTTATGAATGCTTTAGCTTATTATAGTTTGGAATTTTACAATAACTTCTAGATTTTAGTTAGGTATATTTTATAAACCAATTAAAGCGCAATAAATATTAAAATTCACAACACCACCGCTCCCAAAGAATTCACAAATTAACTAAACTGTCAGATCAGATCAGACAGACTTGCCCACATACAAATCATACAATGAATGTCACGTTTTTATTTAGCCTCCGCTGTACGCTGCCAGCTTGCTACCGCATTGCCGTAATTACTTAGTTGATATTCTCGTTTTTCTCATAGATAGATATTTGTACAATAAATTAATATTTTCTATCAAATCAAAACACTTTTCCTGACTCAGGTATCGACTCCACTACTAAGGTAATACTATCCATACAGTGCAATTCTGTATGGATAGTATTACCGTGGTATGTGGTGCGCTTTCTAGAAACTTTGCCTCCAGCTTGCCATCAGGTGAGGTGAAGTCAAAAGTCATATAAAAAAAATTCAGCTTCCTAACTTAATGTTGGCAAGCAGTCACGTCAGAACCGTAGCTGTACCTTTCAATTTGGGGACAAGAGGACGGAGTTGCACGCTCATTTGTCCGCACAAAACTTATCCATATTCAATCACGTCTACGGCTCATCGTCGGACCGTTTGACGATTCGGTGTATAGTTCTCGGTATCAATTTTGAGTCCAAGACAGAGGAAAGAGGCCCTGGCGTCACACTTTCATACATGATAACCCTACTTTGGCTTTGCCGTAGTCGGTAATAAAATAACACTTCACCACAGAGTACCTTTTTATTAAACCATATTAAAACCCAAACCAGTCAAACCACATAACACAGAGTTTTAATACTAACGCTCGCAATCGACTGAAATCATCCATAACTATTCTGTGGGACTAGTCGGATGAATCCGCTGGCTGGCTTGGTTTGTGGTACAGACGAGATTGGTCACGCAGATTTATACGCCGGATGAATCGGCTTATTTTTTGTTGTGTTTTCATTATTACGCCTTTAAAACAGCCAGAGCTCCGCCACGGGCTCACGGCACGTCCCTTATTTTCATTTTAATAAATATAAAATATTTCGAATATAGATGAAATTAGTTTTTCGCTGTTAGTTACATAATAATCTATACATAATATAAGAGTATACACATAAAATTATTACCTTCTTTTGAACACTTATGTTGGGTTCCGGTTAACATAGAAGATGACTCCGCCTAGGTTGCCTATGGCGCCAGTCATGGATGACAACGATGTTGACGATGTATTCGAGGTCATTTAGTTAAAACTAGAACTGGCGATAGCGTGGCGGTGCATATCCAAGAACAGAGCCACGGGACCCGACGTGACGGTATTCCAGTCCAAGATCTCTAGCAACCAACCCATAATAGTGGACAAGGTGTGTATGTTCTTGCATGAGGCACTCGGTATTCCTATAGTAGACTACACAGAGAGAGTGTGATCCATTGCCCTAAATAGGGGCCCGGTCTGGGTGGAGATGGAGACCCTAAACTTCGCGCAGAGGGCTGCAAGGGCGTACCACACCGTCTCTTACGAGTCGGCGTGTTTGATTGCGGGCAGTATCCCCTGGGATCTCGAGGCTGGCGTCCTAAAGAGGGTGTATGACGAGGGCGCCCTGATGCGCAATCTTGGAGGTCGGCCGCTTCCGGAGGAAATCGATCGCTGGAGACAGGCGGCTCGCGACGATCTTTTCCGGAGGTAGGCCGAAAGGCTAGGAGTGACCCGCAGCGTGTTACTACTCGTGGGGGCCGTCCGGCCCGTCCTGCGCCAGTTCGTGGAGAGGGGTCATGGGGCGCCGACGTATCACCTCACCCAACTTCTCACAGGTCATGGCTGTTTCACCAAGTACCTGTGGGAAGTGGTGGGGATTGAACCGGAGCCCCGGTGCCGACACTGCACTAGCGGCGACACAGATACGGCCTACCACACAATGGCCGTGTGTGAGGCGTGGGACGGTCAAAGGACGGCCCTAACAAGCACCATTGGTGCGGACCTTTCGCTGTCGGCCGTGATTCCAGCCATGGCCGACAGCGAAGAGTGTTGGGCTGCCGTCGCCTCGTTCGCTAGCGAGGTGATGGCGGCTAAGAGAGAGGCTCTGCGGGAGCGGGAGCGAGCTGGGCTCACTCTTCCGCCCCGTAGGCCCCCGGCGAGGGGACGCCGGCGAACACAATTCGCCCGCGTCCCCGAATGAGCGAAGCCAGGGGCGGTGGGTCGGGGGATCCATCGCCCCATGCTAATGTGGCGGAATGCGCCCCTCAGTGTTCCTGGGGCGCATTCGTAAGAAGAGAGCTGGCTCCATCATCTGGATTACTCTGTCCGGATGGTGGGGCCCCCAAGAGGAGAGCCCAATAGGGCGCCCCTAGCCGAGTCGCGGTGAGCATTCTATCCCGCGGCTCGGATTAGGCGAAGGAGGAACACCGTGGTGGTTTAGTGGGTAGTCTGGCCTCCGTTCCGAGGTCAGGAGTCCCACACGAAGCAAGCCCCTTGCCCCCGCGGGGGGTGAGCGAAGTGCGTAAATGCATTCCACCACGTACAAAAAAAAAAAAAAAAAAAGGCTAACAAAGTACGATGCCCGTAGCGTGTGATGACCACCAGAGTCGACAGGAGGGCACGATACCCTTCAAGGCGACGAGTCTCTTTGCTGAACTCCCACCATGAGACCTGACGGCGAGAGCCTTATCGCTGCTCTATCAGGAAGGAGAGACATGGTGAAGTGAAAAGAACGACTTGCGTGAACGACTGAGGACAAGGCACACCGCGGATAATTAAATTTTTAAAAACTCACATGCCCCAAAAATGCTTTGAAAAAGTATACTCGTAAATTCAAAATTCTAGCATTGGCGTAACGGTAACGGGGTTTTGAAAACAACATGTCGGTTTGTTTTAGCAGTAAAGGTCCCCCGACACGACAACGCTTGAATTATATATTTTTTTTACTTATACGAGGTATTTTTTTTGGGGCGCTTTTTAAATTATAATTTAATTTTGCTATCGAGAAAAGTACCTAGCATTCTCTTGATAATATATTATTTAGTATCATGTACATTATGTACTTACGTACGTTAGTAGCATGTTAAAATTCCATCTGTGTAGAGTAAATTATGAAAGCATGGTACGGTTTATTTTATCTAATCGCAGTAACGTAATTGGTTCATTTGAATCACGCCACTATGAATGACGAACACAAAACGATTTCGTTCGCATTTGGACTTTGCTTACGTCCGTCTCCTCATAAAGTTACTAATATAGTATATTGCGGGGCCAGCCGTAGGTTACGGGAGTTATCTCAACCGGGTCGACGACATAATTTAAAATATATAAATAAAATTATACTAGATATATATTTACTTTGTATAACAATAAGATCTCCTATAACTTTCACGCGTTTTAAAATACCTCAGATAGCTTTTTTTGTGTATATATCTGAATATTACATATATTAGGTCTTTAGCTATGAAACTGCCGTCTACCTTTCAATGCATCTTTGCCAATGTAGCGGCAGTTTATTGATGCCCTTCTTAAAGGAATCAGCTGGACGGTAAATTCTTTTGTACCTACTGCCTTTTTTATGCTTAGGTCGTCAAGTTGACTGCAACACGCCTGATGGTAAGCAGAGGCGAAGCCCAAAATATGATGGTCGCCGTTACAGGTGCTGTCCTTGTTCTCGGCTCTCGGGTATTGAATTTCTTGCCCGCCAAGAAGTTATCCAAATTCTGGAAAAAATAGTAGTCTATAGGCGCAAGGTCTGGTGGGTATGGTGGATGACGGAGATCCTCAAACCCCAGTTCTTGCTACTTGGAAACCGTCTGCTGTGCTGTATGAGGTCGCGCATTGTCGTGCTGGTGCAGCGGAGACGAGCGATTGACCAAAACTGGTTGGAGATGTGCCATCTTCGCGATGGCGATCATTAAGTTCGGGGGCACCCATTTGTCAATACTTTTTTACATTGCCAATTTGACACAAATCATATTATACAAATGGAGAAATATTGTTTTGACGCTAACGTCTAAGACTGCTGCTAATTCAGCCATAGATTGTGTATCATCGGCTTCCACAATCGCCTTTACTTCGTCATTGTCGACCCAAGTCTTCGGACGACCGCGAGTTTCATTTTTCAGGTCAAAATTTCTAGAACGAAAGGGAGCAAAACAATAACAGGCGAAGCGTAGGTTTGTAAGTCTCCGTAAAAGTCGCGTGCCGCGTGTGCCGCGTTGCTGTCACGACGATACTCATACTCGTATTCCATAATTACTCGAATTTTTAACGTAGGTATTCATGATGACGAAAAGGATTGAAAAATAAAACTTATTTGAAATTAGAATTTTTAGCCAAACTAATTGTTTTTGATTTCAAATGGCTAGTACCACAGATATACTGTAGAACGGCAATTACATAGGTGTACTTCTATTATTATAACCTACCTGTCATCTTATTTCAGTTCTAATTTGGTTTACACCGTTGTCATAGGCACAGATTACCTAATTTTTATAGGTCATGTGATGTATACCTACCCTCTATTCGTTTAGGTGGGTACTTAACTAAAGTTTTAACAATCTTGTTGCAACTTTTTACAAAAACATATTTAAACCAATAAACTAGATCAGCTAACTGCTAACGGAATAACTAGTGGGTGGTAGTGGATTTTAGTCTTTCAAGTGACTTTGTAAGCAGAAAAATAATTTTACACTGAGTTTTCATATAAAACATTTTAAAAAGACACATCTAAATTGTTTACTTTTATTTAAGTACCTAAACAAATGGATTATAGTACCCACATTTCCACTAAGTTTTCAAACATGCTAAATTAGAAAAAAATAATCGTTTTGCAACGCACAACAGGCATTGGTTGGTAGTGCTACATTAATTAAACATTTAATACAGTAACTTAATACGTATATTTATTTTAATCTTTAGCATCAGACACTCCACCATTGGTAATAGCGAAAGTAGCTTCACTTTCGGGCAAGTCAGGAGAGTCATAGATTTTTGCTATTCTGTTTTCTCCGCGGCCTTTTCTCAATGCGATTCTTGTTGTAGATGCATGCGCAAGAATATTACCACCAATGGGTTTCTTGGGATCGGCCTGGAAGCTGAGAGTTGCTCCAGGATCTGCTGTCATCTGATTTGTTATGAAGACGGCTACATTATATTCTTCAGAAATCTGAAATAATATGACAATGAATATAACAAAGTGCCTTCCTTAAAACGGCCACGTCAATATGACCTCACCTCACTGATGGTAAATTAAAGGATACCTAAGTCTCAGGAATGAGAGACACCGTTATAAATAACGATAGTGATTGTCAACTTGATGGCCTTATCAGATGCTGTTTCGGCCCGTGGTGTTGTAAATAACCCGGGACTGCAGGAAGAAGGAAACAGTGTGCTCGTATAAAAGTCTTTTTTGGAATCTTTCAAACCAACCTCAACCTAGGCGCCAATCATATGAAGGCTACTGTCGCTACCGTGTCGGTATGTACAGTAATTATTCTCGAGTACCTAAATGTTCTATTTAAGGTGCAAATTGACGCAGCTATAGGTAAGTATTTTTGTAATTCACCTCTGTTCTTTGCCTATATTTATATTGCCTATATTAGAGGTTTTAGAGTTAAGATGTTCAGATATTACATATTGGAACGTATCTATTAAGTTAAGCAGCTTTTGACGGTGTCTGTATCAATTGCATTAACAGTACTTTAACCTTCCGAAATATTGACTTGACTACAAAAACTAATATATAACTTCGATCTCGGCCTTCATTAATTCGGCATTGAACAGTTTGGACAGTATTGAATAAACATCAGTACCTAAACAACATTGGTTTTGTTCCACAAATAATACGTACAACATAAAAATACCTAATTTCACCTGAATTATCAAAATCAAATATATATTTCAAAAAAGCTATTTGTAGTACTTAGGTATATTTCACTTTAGCAGTTATAATAATATGATGTATAATCAAATTGTCATTTTTGAGAATAAATAAAAGTACTTAGTCAACAAAGGTGCTTTTGTGGTGGTTTATTTTGGTAATTGGTATGTAATAGCAATCATTTTCAATTAATTTGCATACGATGTGCTGAACAGGTTCATTAATCAACCTAATAGCGATAAAGACAAGCGTGACAAATTACTTAGATGAAAATTAAGTAGTTACTTATATTGTGTTCTGATTTAAAGATAACAAGATTTACAAGTATTTCGAAATAATTAATAATTTTATCTTGTATGTCTTATCGAAACACAAATAAATAAAGCGCGTGGACAAAAGCCGGATGCAGGTTTATCTATACTAAACTACCGCAGTCGCGATCGCGACGAGTCTCGAGTCTCACGCAGTGAACTTGAACTGGATGGCCGTACTTCTACAACTAAATCATAAGCGTGTAATAAGAATCTTACAATGTGAATTATGTTACGTTTTGAAGGTCAAATCGATCTATTTTATCAAATCACGTACCTAGCCAGTAATAAAATATGTTAATTACTCTTAGAACTGATGCTGACCGAAGGTTATTTTTAGTATAAATACATGTTAAGTAAATATAATTAATATAAGACAATGCAATATAATATCCACATCTAAGTACCACAACTTCTTATGAAAACTGCATCAAAATCTGACCAGTTCAGCATGGAGAAAAATGGCAACATGTATTTTGCACAAACTCAGAAACAAGCAAATAAACATCCTCTCACCCCAAACTCATACCTACCTACCTGCCGTTTGGTTCCGTCGTTGCCGTCGTGGCTAAAGAGTAATGTTATTCCGATCTTACTTTACTTTAATAGTGATTCGGATCGTTAGGATAATCAGGATACCTACTAGCCTATATGATTAGAATGGGTAAAACAGTATGTCTTACGTAGAGGATACATTTCTTTTTAATTTGTTAGAATTTACACAAACATCGATGAACGACAACGGTACGAATCCGAATCACACTATGAAAGGGAAATAAGATTGTTACTTTAATGGGTAGTGATAGGGTTCCGGGATGGAGCATGCTCGTTTCGATTGTTTATCATTCGAGTTCTTTATCGTAGGTACAATAAAGGAAGGAAGTACCTACTTAACCTTTTGGTTCTGGATGCCATTGATGGCACCGTAGCTAGTAACTATGTAGGTACCTATGTTCAGAAATAAATTGCATTGTATTGAATTGAAAAAATACATCGTTTAGATTTCTTTCCACAAACCTTTTGCAAGCGGGAGAGGACTTGCGCTAGTTTCTGTTGCCTGTCAGCTAGTTCACCGCGTCCTGAGAAATCGACCCTAAACAGGGCCATGATCGAGTCTATGATGAGCAACTTGAAAACGCCGGCCTCTTCATGAAACTTAGCTGCCACATAGTCTAGTAGTTCCGCCTAGCAAAAATGAATTAATTTGTATATTTAAGAACAGGTTTCAACACTTTCAACTACCAGTTTCATTGACCAAATATTCTTGAGTAAGGTTAATAATACAAAATTAAATACATATACCTGATGTTCCGACGTATATGCCCTGGCATAGAGAACGTTATCTAGTACCGCACTCTGATCTAAATTAAATCTGTCTGCGATCGGCCTCAACCTATCGGGACGACTATTTTATTACTAGTTAAGGAATACTATGTTATTTACTCATTGTTAAAATTGATGAGATAAAAGATACACAAAAAGTATCAGATCTTTCTTTTTATTTTGGATGTTATACGGGTAGATAGGTTGTAGATAGGGATACGGGATATCCGGTACATCGCTAGTTTGGAATAATATAATATAGGGGTTTCGGTAACTATTATGGAAAAATGTATGTGAAACGGTGCCGTAACGTGGACAGTGGACTATAACAGTGGTTAGTTCATGAGTTAAAAGTCGCGCAAGTCATGGACTATGGAGAGGGCAAGGCTTGGAATGTCTTTGAAGGATAATTTAGTTTTTACGTAACGAGGTCCGACAAAGAAGTTGATGACTTACGTAGCTCGCAGAATAAGCAAGCTGAAGTGGCAGGGGCTGCCTATATTTGTCGGAGGACTGAAAGTAGCTGAACCAAACGAGTCCTTGAGTGGAGAACGCTAGAAAACAAACGGAAGGTAGGACACCTCGAAGCCCCCTAGTCAGAAGGACCAAAGACGGAAAAAGGCGGGTAGAACAGACTGGATGAGGAGGGCAGAGGATTGGGAGCAATGGTTCACATTGGGTGAGGCCTATATCCAGGTAATAGGCTACCTACTTGATTGGTTAATTGTTGGCATATACATAATTAGGTATTGTGAAATCACTATTGGAATATATTTGTTTCTAAATACTTATATCTTATGTGTATTCTCGTATGTATAAGTAAGTATTGTAAAAGAGTAAAAGTAAAAGAATCCGCAGCGCATTAGTCGATTGGCATAGAGGTCTTTAGACAGACAGATGTCCGGTAGATAAATTGATCCTTGAAAGCTTCCGTTTTTATTTCACTTTAGGTACGGAACACTAAGTTTTACTGAAATATTACTATACTACTTATATCGTTATATATGGCATGCTGTTTATACTAAAATGATAAGATTATTGTAACTCAAAGGATACAAAGTGTGTTCAGTATCGAGGAACATGACCTTTCCGCCGTGATAGCCCGATGAGGTTGGTATTTGAGTTGTAACACACAGAGTATGGGACAACTGCGTTTTTCCTGTACGGAATTCACCAAATACTTCGGTTATTGCCATGGATTCGATGCCGCCAGCCAGTAATTTGCTGAAAGTAATTGACATTCTTTGAGTTTACAGACGAAATATGTAGACTAGACTGCGGCTCTGCTCGCATGGATAACGATTATTATGTCCTTGCTGAACGAGTTTCCATTTTGATGAATGAACTTAAGTTTGAGTGACGTCGACGTCGGAGCCCATTTTCCAATTAATGCTCTATCCGTTTTTTTGTTATTTTTTATTGGTACGTCTTTTATAGGAGCGAGTGCTCTAACTGCCCTACTCCCAACGCCGACAGGAAAGGCTGTGCCAGAGCATTGTCCGTATCTGAGTGAATGAGTAAATGTACCTACCTACCTACTTACAAGTGAGGTTGGTTTGGACCCGAAGGGCTTAGTGGGACCCAAACACTCCAAACACATATTACTTAATTACTAGTGTTATATATAATGTGTATCGTCACTTGCGCTTGTAACAGCTCAATAGCTACCTACAGTTGCTTTTTGCAGTACCTAGATCGGTTTTTTATAAGGAACGGCGACTTTACTTTGAAGAGATTAACGGCGGTTAATCCCATCAAAGTAATAAAAAAAGCTAAGTAAAACTCTAAGTATAATAAATCCACAACTTCTGAAATACTGTAGACCTATTCGCACTCCTTTATTAATGAAGTCACGTGGCCCGATGAATAATGGGCAGTTATATAATATACCTATCATTATTAGTGGGTACACTATGTTGGTACTATCTACTTAAGTACCTTATTAATAAATATAATTAGTAAAAATTCTCCTTAAAACATTAACAACACATTAGCGTGTAATTTGTTTAGTTTTTATCACAATTTATCAGGACGACGTCGATTGGAAGAGGCTCCGAAATCATTAATTATCAAGCGCACCGAGCTGAAAGTGAGGCAGAGAATGGGTCGGATGACAGTAAGCAGCTTCTGTAAAAGTCATTGTGACTATTGTCTGTGCTATTATGAGCTATTTAACATCTAGCGGGGTGATGCAATTGATCGAATTATGTAATATAAAAGAAGTAAATACCTACCTATTACCGGGGATGATGATTCGAATATACTTATACGAACTTACCTTACTTAAAACTTGTAACTTAATCTGTCTACCATTAATTACTTAAAAATAGAGAGAGAGTTTGGGGCGACGTACTCTATTTAAATTGCAATACTTTTGTGTTCAGGTTAATTCACTATTTGTTTTTATGAGGCGTCCAACTGTTTTACAATAATCCAATATTATTAAATACTTACTCCAACTCCGTACTTCCTGTACTGATTTTAAAAACTTGTTTTCGCCGATCACTAACTTCTAATGCTGTCATGAATCCTAGTGTAACCACTTTTTGACAAGCTTCTTTGATTTTCTCTACCTTAGTATCAGAGAACCCTTTGATGTTACACAGTTTTTTCTTCGTAGACATTTGAATTCCTTTGATGGTGCATATCCCAGCAGCTTTTAATTTTTTAATATCAGCGACGTTAATACCATGTTTCTGTAAAATGTCTACATCTTGAAAGAAACTTTCTTCTTCGTCATTTTCTGATATATTGTCGTCGAGAGCTTGATCAATCATGGCAAACCTTTTAAAATCTAGGTTGATAGTATTTATATGAAATTATCAAAATACAAAATTGGCGCGAATTTTTTTTTTTATGTGTTTGTTAAGAACATGGAATACGGTACTTATAACAGTCGCACATATCAACATAAAAAATATTAACTAAGTACACAAATAAGTAATTACAGTCACAATACTTAACAATAATATATTTATTTTCAATTAAAACTAATTTTAAAGTATCATTTGTAACTACGAGAACATTCCATACGGCACTTGTGTGCTTTAGGGATCTACGCAATCCACGGGTATCGATATACATAGGTACCTACTTATATATATTTTTGTAAATTTACACAAATAATCTGAAACATAAGAGAGACACCCAGACTAATGCATAGATATATTTGCTCTGAGCTGGAATCGAAATCGCAACCCGTAACATACTTAGCAGTCAATCTATCCCTATATGACGTCCACACCACACAGGAGGCCGTTAGCCATAGATAGAGTACCTAATAATATAATATAATATGCCGTTGGGTATAAACTTGGAAATAGAAAACTTAGCGAGATTTACACATACATAATATTTTCACGAAAGCGGCTAAAGCATATTAATTCGTGAAGATGTCCGGTGCCAGAATTTTATGAATTTGAATAATAAATTACTGCTATGCTAATAACCGTTAACTAGTTACTTAATTTATTACATATTGTTAGCAGAGTTCACTAAGGAGTTCCATTAATAGGTACTAATCAATAATTACCTTTACTTATCTGGTTTTTAAGCGATTTGTAATAGTAACTGTTTGTGATGATGTACATGTACCAGTGTCGATGGAATTAGTCCTCATACCTTGTCACGCTACCTCGATCACCACTTCAAGTAAGAAGGTACCTACTATAAATTTAAACTTTTGGTGGAAGTTGTGTCGTTATTGTGATATTTTATTTGTGTTGTTAGTGCTGTGCTGTGATTGTGTTAGTAGTAAAGAAGGTGAAGTTTTATTTCTTGATTTTACTTTTGTCGGGGAAGTATCGTAGTTTTGCGCCTTAACCACTTTAATGTGATGCTATGATACTGGAGTATTGATCAGGTTTCGAAAGGCTTGTTTTCCAGAGATCCATTACATTAGGTAAATAAATAGAAACAACCAAATGCATGACCGTGAAAATACCGCATTTGACCAATGTTTTCTGTCAGATGATCGTTAAATTCACGGTATTATTATATGTTCTGTAATTGGTGTAAATTCTAGCTTTTACTGTGAAAATGGTGGATTTTAAGATAATATATATCAGCATAGACAAAGTGCAAAGTACCAGTTACCATGGCAAAGATACCCAAAAAAAATTGATTGATTTCATTAAAAAGTATAAATGTCAGTCTATGGTTTTTGATGACTTCGCTACGCTGAGAAAGAATCGTTAGCGGCGCAAATAAAGGATAATTTTTATATAAATAACAATTTCTTCAAGATTTTTACCGTCTTATCCATCTCAGTAAAGGTAAGGGCGTAAGTTAACCCTACGGAAGTACTGGAAGTGATTATTTATTATGTTCATATATATTTCCTTCAGTATCACAGCCATGTTGAAGTAGTGTTGATTTTACTAAGTTTTCGTCAGTTTATCGTTCAAAAAGTTTAAAAGTTGATCACAAGTATATGTGACAGACCCAGTTTTGTTTGTGTTGTGATTTTAAAGTTGAAAGTCTTTGCAATATGAAAAGTGTTTCAAAGTGCAACTGTTTCTGGCGTCGAGTCGTCAACGTCAAGGTAAGGGTGGATGTGTCTTCAATATACATCACAACGTAGCATTTACCAGTTCTAAAACTTTCATTCGTCACAGGCTAAACATTAATTTTGGAGAGCTGATAATTTCGAGGTTATCACTTATTGTAGTTGTATGATTCAACTGACTTACTGACAAATTCTGAACCATACTTTTGAGTATCATAATCACCATTCGCTACTACCGCTGTAGGGTCTGACGTTTGTTTGTAGGTAGGTGTTCAGAAAACATCTATTTATTATTTCAAAATACTATAATTTATCAATAAGGTGAGTGAATTAGGAAAATATGCATGGTAATAAATATTTCTTCAACGGAAGATATCTTAGTGTCATTTTAATTTTTTTCTTAAGTGTAAGATTATCTAGCTAAAATGAGGTATAACATAGGTAAATTATTTATTTACAGCATTACAAAAATCATTTTAATTACAAAAGTTTAAAATTTCACATAACTACAGTCAAGATTTTAATTCAGTGTTCTGTCAAAATTGTAATATGAATTTATCAATGTCAAAGTTTGCTTATAATGAAGTACATGAGAATGTGTGAACTAACATTTAATATAATGATACTGGTTGAAGCTATTTATTTCATAGAAATAACAAACAGTGCTTGTTTGGGTTGGGACCTAGCCAGTGAAATAGTCAACCTCATGTGGCACTGCCGTTTATTTTCAGAGATGGATTCGGAAGATTCACGTGATCAATCATCATCAAGTAGTTCAAGTTCAAGCTCTCGGAGTAGAAGGAGCTCTTCAACTGAAAGGAGCGGGCCATCTAAAAAAGATGCAAAATCCCCCCCACACTCTCCTCGATCTCCGAGGTCTGAAGGGCCACGTTCACCATCGCCTGAGAGTCGATCACCATCTCCACATGCTGTCAAACCACCACAATCACCTGAAAACTTAAGCGGTGCTCACTCTGACATAAACTCACCAGAAAATTCTATGCCTGCATCACCCGTAGCAGGTCCTAAGTCACCTGAAGGTCCACACTCTCCAAGTGATGTAGGTTCAAATGTAGGGTCCCCAGGGCATGGAGATCAGTACTCTTCAGCACCACCATCAGCAGGAGAAGGCCCAAAGACTCCACAGAGTCCCAGCAGCTCAGCTAAATCTCCTCCTGGTTCGCCAGAAAATAGACCTGTATCACCTGACTCTGAAAGGAATATTCAAAGACGATCTCCATCCAGCAGTCCTTCCCCAGATAGAAATTCCTATAGATCACCTCCTAATACATCACAAACCATAAAAAAAAATGATTGGAGTCCAAAAGAAAGAAATGAAACATGGAGGAGACACACAAAAGCGGAACAGAAAATGGTTTCTGTGCCCCGAGCTCGTAGTAGATCTGATTCAAGTCAGTCCAGTAGAAGTTCTTCATATAACAAGAGAAGTTCTAAAGATCCTGCCACTGAGGAGATATCTGAAGGTAACATAATTTATTTTTTTGGTACTAAGTATGGATTAATATATTTTATGGGTAACAACATTACCAAACAATGGATCTTCGTTCACTATGGTTTATAGACACATCTTTTCTGCTCCCATTTGTTTGTTTAGTCTTTAACGAGTGTGACTACACTCTCATTTCCACTTCTGAGAGAAAACCTACACCTAGTGGCGGCCTTAGGCGTTGGCGAACAGGGCAATCGCCCTGGGCCTCGCTCTTGCAGGGGCCTCGCGTCAAGAAAATTAAAAAAAATAAAGTTTGTTAATTAATTTATTCACGAATTTACTCATTCAAATCATAATTGATAAATTCATTTTGTAGTACTTGAATATCGGGTAGGTATTTTAAAACTCAATTTTTTGCCGAATGCCTACCAAACAACAAGACATACTTTCGCATCACATAGGTACTTGTCCTTAGAACAAAATGCCCCGCCCGGAGCCTCGCAATGGGTAAGGCCGCCACTGACTGCACCTGTCTCATTCCCTAAATACTCAGTGCACATTAATATTATGGAGGATTAGTTAACATTTACAGAATCTACTAGTAGATTGGTAAGCAAACACAAAATTATGTAAAACAATACAAGCCAATACTAATATTTTTAAAGTATCTTAAATTAATCATTGTTTTATTTCAAGGTGAAATGGAATCTGATCAAGAAGATAGGAAATCAAGAAGCAAATCAGCTGGAAGTGACAAGCCTGATGGGAAGGACCTAAATATAAGCCATGAAGATCTTTCTGATGTATCTGACTTGGATTCTATGGAGCCAGAAGACACAGAAAAGGGGACCAAGGTTTATAGGAGTTTTTAATATTTTGAATGTTACTATCTATGCATACCTATTCCTATTTGTTTGTTCATCATTTTATTTGCATTATTATAGCCTGCATCACCTCCAGCGTCACCAGAAAAGAAACCTGAGGTGAAAGTTAATGGTACAAGTTCACAATCTTCACCTCAATCAGACCATGAGAAGAGTGATACGCCAAAACTTGAAAAAGTAAAATTGCTTAGCTATTGTTATGACGTTTTTTTCATTTGTTACTAACCTATTTGCATTTTGTTGCGCATTTTAAACCTGATTGCTTCACAATTATGCGATAATTCCTATGGATATGATTAATTAATTGTTATTAATTACAGGTACCTCAAGAAAAGACCAGTAACACAGAAGATGGAGAAGAACAGTTGGATTTTGAAGCAGAAGAGGGAGAATGTATAGAACCAAAAGTTGTAGATCAATCAAATGGTGATACTGAAGATAAGGGTATTGAGAAAGGTAAATAAAACTGTAATATTGCTTGTTTGTAAGTTGTTACTATTTTATTATTTGTTTGTATGCCTGTAACATTATACAAGTTGACAAATCATTATACAAGTTGAGAAAATCTTAATCAAAGACTAACAGAGTTTCGCCCTCATTTTCGTCAGTGCGTATTTCCGTAAAATATTGTGGAATTAAGTAATAAAGCCCATTCTCGCCGTCGCCCCTCATTTTAAATTAGCTTCTGATTCATGGAATAGTCATTTTCATCATTATGATATACGGAAAATTAGCTAATTCGCAATGCTGACTACACCTTAATAAAGTTCCATTATGTGATTAAAAGTTCTCTTTCATATTCTGAACATGTATTAAAAATTGTTACATTACTTTGAAAACATAAACACGACATTTTTATTTCTGAACATTGTCTAAATGAAATGTATTCAATCGATAGTCCTATCAAATTAATGTTTACTATTAATCAAAATGTATTGTATTGAATGGTAAGGGCGAGGAACACGGACAGAAATAACTTTCTATTGATCGCCGGTAACGGAGTGGTGTGTGTGTGTGTGTGTAGTAGCTGCTTATGAATTATGAGAAAAAGAATAATCGAAATTCTTAAAACAAATTACATATATGCATGTAGTTATTAATAAGATGCCGCCATGATTTATTTATATTAGTAAACCTTATAACATACAAAAATGTGTGGCAGCAACTCACAAACAGTTGTTCGGTTCAATTACCAAGTAGTTCGTCAACAAAATAAAATTTTAATCATTCGTCAAATTGACAAAACCGGTGAGTTTTTTTACTATTAAAGAATCGCATGTGCATTTTCGATGTTTATGATCTTATTTTATTGCTCTATTTAGACAAATTTTGATACCTGGTACCTAGAATATTGGAAAAAGTCTAGAACCCGCGACCAGTCTCTTACAAGGAGAGCGATCTGACCACCTGGCACTATAAGACCTGTCTATAGCAGTCTATAGCACTCGAAATTGTCCTTCACGTCTTAATGGACGTTGCTCCAATTTTAAATCGATATCAAACGTGAGCATATTAATGTCTCAAAATTTTATGAAAAAAGAAGCTCAAATAGTTAAAATATATTGATAAAGAATTTCTTATCCCGGAATTTGGTTCCCTCATCACAAGTTACCAATTTTTTTTTATCGTGCGCTAAATCCTCACGGGTCGCACCTCCGCCAAAGCTGGTGGAGGTGAGTATGTTGGACTCAGTACTGATTAAAACAAACTCCGTCTATGGGTCTTTGTTTGCCGGCGGTGAAATAATACAGGACATATCTCTCGCACATCTCCTTGACATCTTTGTCTGTCTCGTCTACCCGCCGGGTATGGAGAGACGAACTTTGCACCGCCGCCGCGACCTGCTTCTGCTAGGGTGACAGGCGGCTCCACCCGTCATCCTCATGGAGGACGGAGGTCATTCTGCCTCACAAGTTGTCATGGGACATTAAAATGTTAACACGCAATAATAATCAACAGAGGATGTGAAAGCTGGTCGCCGTTCGCGTGGCTCATCGCTTGAAGAAGGCGAGGTGTCGGATGAAGCGGAACGAAGGCCCGAAGAGAGTGAACCAAGACCTGTTTGCAGGTTCTTCTCTCGTGGAGCTTGTACTTGGGGTGTCAGTTGCAGGTATTTACTTTAATGTGTTAAGTAAATGTATAAAGCCTGATACACACATAGCGCGGAAGCGGGTCGGGCGCGGGTTGGTTTGTCGTCCATTGTCGTTTACATAATAAAGTAAAATCTTACAATATTAAGAAAACAGTTATGGATGGCAAACAGACTCGCGCCCGACCCGCACTCTGCTATGTGTGAATCGCGCTTAACACAAGGCACGTATGAATAACAGACCAAGTTTCTGTGACATTGCTTGTGCCAGTTTATCTAATGGGTAGTAGGTACACACCATATGAGAAACCATTAAGATCGCACTGTACCTTTCAAACGAGACGGATATTTTCTTTTTTATCACATACGTCTGTTAACCGGTGATTTTTGACTAAGATTTATTGTAGCGAGTGTGATACCCATTACAGTAATCGATTTCCACTGTTGTTTTTGTATTACTTTTACTTCAAAGCTTTGTTACCCAATAAAATGAAAAATAATGCTAGTTAAGATTTACTTAATTGTTTATGTTTACCATATTAAATCTTTAGATATAATATAATTTTATGGTATATTTCAGATTTCTTCACCCAGGTGTGACGGATAAGGGAAATTATAATATGTTCGATGTCGTGCGCGGGGTTCCCGCCAGTGGGTCGTACCCCGCGGCCCCTGCAAGAGATGTTGCCCCGCCCGAGTCTGCCTGGGAGCGTGGATTACGGACAGCTAAAGAGGTAATGTGTTGTAAAGAATAGAAAAACGGTCTAGAAGATATATCTATGCTTGCTTGCCTATAAAGGCAAGCAAGCATAACTCTTTTTTTTTCTAAAGTAATAGTGAAGAAAAGAAACATGTAACTGTCTTGCTAATAACTAGCTGTTGCCCGCGGCTCTGCCCGCGTTGTAAAGTTTAGCGCTAAGTTTTAGTAAGAATCCCTAATCTTTTCTAGCATTAACTATTGCCTAGTGTAGAGTTTATTTATTACAAACATACACAAATATAATTATATCCTCTTTTATTGTATTTACTAATATTAATTACTAGTAATAATTATACTGTCATAACAGATGCTGAGAATAGCAAACAAACGCAAGGAGCAAGACATGGACTTTGAAGAGAAGAAGCTGCATTTGTCAGTGGGTGGGGTGGTGCACGATCCGGACGCAGAGCTGGCCTATGCGGCCGCCGCGGTCGGCGCTTCGCCCCCGCGCCACCACGACGTGCCGCCCGCCCACTACAGGGATCCTGAAGCCTTCCGGTAACATATCTAGTTTTTTATACAACTTAGGTCGCAGACAAGCACGCGGCCCACCTGATGGTAAGTGGTTACCGTGACCTATGGGCGAGTGTAACACCATAAGAATAACACTCGTACCGTAACCCCTTTAAGAGCAGAGACATTCTGTGTCTTCAGCGCAAAAGATATATCTCTATACGAATTAAGCGTCTTGTTATTAAAGCTTCGGTAGCTTACTAGTTAAGGAGTCGACCTTACGATCGAAAGGTCCCGGGTTCGAATCCTGGCCATTACATTATCGCCGTAAACCCACTTCTAACATTATCCATTGTGCTTAGCTCTCTAGCTAAGTACAATGGTTTGTGTTACTGGGTTAGAGAGAATATTAGTAATGGCGGTTGCTAATATTCCTTAACTAAATATTTTGAATAAGAATGATTTATATTCATTCTATGCAAAAATAAACTTCTAGCCTCCGCGCTTCTCAGATGTGACGTCGATTTGATTTAACATAACCATCTTACCGTTAACGTCCAGCGAGAGATATCAGTGTTATAATTTAGCATTGAGTATTTGCACTAGCCAATTAAAATGTATTCGGTATTGTGTAAAAGTCGTCAAGCACGTACGAAATTTACATTGAAATTTTATTTTCAGACCTTATGGCCCAATGTACCGTGGTCGCTTCCCGCGACCGCCCGTGGATGAGCGCGAGCGATATTTCGAGCGTGGTGAGCACGTGTATGAGCGAGAGCGCCCGTACGAAAGAGTACCCCATTACGATGAAAGGGTCCCTGCAACGGAAGAGGGGCCTTATCATAAGGTATAGTTACAATCTAATCTATATTTATGTGATCATAACACATTAGCAATTTTGTTTTACTCCAATAAAATAAGTATGTACGGAAATACAAAAAATTTAATAGGTTACCTGGAAGAGATCGCCGTCGGCGAGTAGGTAGATAGATATATAGATAGATAGATAGATAGATAGATAGATAACTCTTTATTGTACACCAAAAAAACAAAAACAATAAAATAAATACAAGAAAACACCATGGACAAGTAGTGAGAGTTACAGTTTGTTCTAATGTACAATGGGCCGCCCATTGTACATTCTGCTATTTGTTTATGTCCATATTGTACATTTTGGTCTTATTGTGTACAAAAAAAAATTACTATCCATAAAGTAGGTGATGCAAATGTACACTTTGCTGAACTAGTCCTTCATTATTCATCACAATGGCAATAAAATAGCTGAATACTTTGCTTAGATAGAATTTGATTAAAAAAAACACGATTTCAGATACAATGCTCAAAAACAAAACAATATTTTACTTGCGAAGTATATTAAGTATGTAATAAAATAAGAATTGTCAACAGCGGCGTGTGCGCTCATCTCGCGAAGTGATAGTTCAACGCGCGGAGGTAGAACGACGCGAGGCGCGAGAAGCGCGAGAAGGGCGTGAACCGCGAGAGACGCGCGACGCACGCGAGGCCCGAGAACCTCGTGAGGCGCGATCCCCGCGAGAAGCGCGACGCGACGGCCGCACGGACGACTGGGCCGACCCTTGGATGCGCGCTGAACCCGCCGCCCGCCGCCGCAAGCCGCCCTCCTCTGACGACTCCTACTCTTCCTCCAGGTATGGTTTGTGCTGTTGTAGGGGCTAGGTACGCATGTACGGTTCTCCGGTTAGCAGTGTGATCGATAGAGACAGAAGATCAAGGCGGGAAATCAAGACTTCACACTTAACGCAAAACCAGTGGTGTTGCACGTCTTGTTAGGAAAACACGTGGTGTTTTTAAATTACGTCATTTTGTAATGAACACACTGATAGATTGATTGTAAAAATCCTAGGCTTTCAACTTATTCATTCAATAATGAATATTTTAATATACATAAGATAATTAATGTGATAAGAAATCAACGTCTTCTCTCAAAAATTGCTGTATTTGAGTTTTCAATAAAATACATTACAATTAAGTAATAATTGGTCAGCCAAGAATAGAACTCAATTGGCACTAATACCTACTCAACATCATTATACTGACTGAGAAGTCAGTCTCGAAGTTTTGCATCTTGGTCTCAATAAAACTGCCAAGACGGAGATATCTGTATCGGGTCTTCCGATGTGGTTCGATCGCGGTCAAAACTATTTTAGAAATCGTCTTACTTTATTCCAATCGTAGAATTTTAAGATTCCACTCATTTGTATTGGTTCATTCAATGTTTCCCAACATTTTATCTATTGCAGATTTTTTATAATAAAAGTACAATTAACCCTGGTGTCAAATCGATCTTTGTAACAGCGAGTTCACCTACTGTGAGAACATTGCGTACCTAGCCTTACTGATTTATTCATGCATAGTAATGTATATTATAGGTGGTAGATGTAATCTAATAAAACGATGATCACACTTTGATTACCGTCAGCTTCTGGTGTAAGAAAATTTTCTGTAGCAGTATGCTAACTGTTCAAATCTAATTTAGATCGGTAAAAGTGAATGCTTAGACGGGATTCGAACTCGCTATCTTCCCCTTACAGAGCTAAGCCACGAAGCCACGTCTGATGCATTCGAAATTATTTTCAACAACTATCTTCGGGACAATGGTGGGAACAATCTACCACAATCATACGAATATCGGTCACAATGAATGATGTTACAGTCATTTTTAAACGGTTTTTTTGATAATTCCGCCTTTTCCGATCTGAATTTGATTATGGTGTATGTTTATTGCTACACTTTTAGCAAACAACTAATTTTACCATGAAAATTAAAAGCCAATTCCGACATTTTCTTTATTGTATTTAGGATTAAATAAACATATATTCTTAAATTCAAATAACACAAGTCAACTAGGGTGAACCGACCCGAAACTACATAATTTATGATTTTAGTTTTGTTCATTTTTCAAATTATTAATTTGATATTTTATCCCGCTTCGTCCCTTTCCTCCGGGCGATGGGTTTTGCTTTCATAACTCGTCTAATGTTGTGGGTTTTGCGGCGTTCTCCTCATTCATGACTCTATCAACATTACCGATTAATTGCATGTTTCTATCAATATCATCGAATTCCATCGATCATCTTCGATTCACTATCGGTGAGCACGGTGTGCGTGTACGCCTGTAACATTGTAACATCTTTACATTTCTAACACTGTAACAAACATGTGTGCATGCGTACGCGTGTGTGTGCATCGACCCCGTCCCCTCGCCCCCTTCGTCCCGCTGACCCCGCAGCTCTTCAAATTCCAGTTCCCGAAGTTCGCGATCGCCGAGCGCACGACGTAAGCGAAGGGCGTCCTCTTCGTCGAGACAAAGGTGAGATGGGTTTCGGTTATACTCGTAACGAACAAGTAGGGCTCTCGATCGTATAAGAATTGTGCACGGTGCAATCCCCACAAGAATCGTGGACGTTACCATGTTTTCTAAATTTTACTTCAACGGTTGTCGATCATCGCATTTTTTATTTGTGTGAGTAATGAAGGTGATGTGTCACAGGCTGTCTCCGTCGGTGATAGTGCGCGAGCGCAGGTTGGCGACGGCTCGCGCCACGGCGATGAATCCACCCGCTCCTCGCCGCCGGGCGCCTTCTCCCGCCGCCGCCCGTCAGCTGTCGGCCAACCCGCCGCCGCCCGCCACTCACCGCCACAAGGTGAGTGCGAAGCTATATACTGCCCTACACACACAAATCCATCCTGCTACGATCGCTTTATATCAAAGGAGTGGTTCGAGTTGGTTCTCTGATTGTAAATCCAAATTATACCCACCGTACAAGCAAGCACTAAATATGCATATGCGAAAACTTATAAATGGTTGTAAGATATCTATCCAGTTATGAATTTAGTTGTAAAAATTGATTGTATTCCAAATAAAATAAAATTAAAGATAAGTTGTTCTGGATGTACAGGAGGCATTGCCAATTTCATTAGGATGCAGTCCAACCTCACCAGCTGGTCTATGTATCCGTTTATCCTGACTTCATTGTCGTACATATAATCGTGTTCATAAAATAAAATTGAAAATTGCTATAATTCGAACGGAAGGCGTTAGTTTATAATTTAATATTTAGTTGACTAGTTTGCAAATATAATAAGTTTTAGAGTGTCAATCATACATCTGTGTCAATGACAAACCAACAAGAGTTGTGTTATAAGTACCAATCGTCACTAGTACGTGTTAAACAACGGAAGAGCTAAGTTGCCCGTGGTTGCACCCTTTAAGAATACCACTCTTACTATATTCTCAATTTTTAGAATATTCAAACATATATTATACATATGCTCACGCCCGTAATCCCAGAAGGGGTAGGCAGAAGTGTTTTATACACCCACATTTTGCCAACTATGATTTTTGGACACACGTAAAACGGTGCAGAAAATCTCCGAAAATGTTGCAGCTATATAAATTTGAGAAAAAAAATTACCCGATTCCTTGCTGTGCAGTGTAAATCGCAAGTAAATTAATTACGTGCTTAACCGCACAAGCACTACCAATTAACGTCTTGGAGAGTATCAGATATTATATGAATGCTAAACCAGTAATGCACAGAAGAATAATGCAGTGCAAGCCCTTAAAGCGTTAGGAATGTACAGCATGCCCTAATATTATTATCGCAATTACAGGAAGAATTGGATATGTACGGACGTAACAAACCCTCAAACCGCAATAGAGATAGGAAGAAATACTCAAGATCTTCATCATCTGGATCAGGTACATATTTACATTCTCCATCTTTTTATTTTAGTTAGTACATAAAGTATACAAAGATAAAGATTTATTTTTAGTATACCAGCATTTTTAACTATTTGCAATTAAAAAAAGGACTATCGTACAGTGCTGTGGGCTCCAAAAGTTTCTGAACAGCTTAAGATCTGTAATCCTTTGACAACCTAAGTGAAATTTAACCAAAGTAACATATATAGCGGTAATAAAATAAACTATCGATGTCCTGTTTCTTTATCATAAAGAATTGACAAAGATTTAGGTACGTGTATGTGGAAATGCCTACTTTGTATTTAAAAATATATAATAAATTTCTCCCAGAATCATCATCATCATCGAGCGAGTCGGAAAGTGAATCCCATTCATCCTCGTCGTCCGGCAGTTCGGGAGCGAGGCGCGCCAGGCACGCTCGTCTACTGAACGCAGCTGCCAGACCCAGGTCAGTCATGTTACGGCTACAATCGCACTTATATACGAGAATTGATAGAAATAGAAAGGCTTGATATACTTTTATATATCATCATCATTAGCATCATGTAGACGTGTTGTCCTGATTGCATCCGAGGCCAATGTGAACTCACAGGGTCTGCCTTCGTATTTTTTCTCTTTCTTTTCGCACGATCTTGGGACGCCAGTGATATTGGCACGTATATCACCCTCCACGACGACGTCATGCCAGGTCTTGAACGTATGCAGGTAGCTCTCTAAAAACGAAGTAATCGCGAGTTCAAGTCTGCATTAACTTTTCCGATTCAAATTTAGTACTTGGTGATTGCTTCTAAATTTCACTAAATTGTATGTGCATCTTATATATTTGATATCTAATAAATTATGATTATTTCTATGCATTACCAGGTTAAATGCAAAAACGGGAGCCGGGCTCGCTGCGGCCGTCGCGACCACTATTACCAGCAAGAAAGAAGTTCCAAGTGATAAAGGTAAATGATTTTTTATAACAAAGAATAAGTTAAACAGTATTTGCTAAATCAGTTTAAAGATATTGGGCAGGACTGGGGTCATTCTTAATACATTGGGACTCGTCTGTGTCTCACAGCACGTTGAAACGTCGCCATCAGTGATCTGTGCCCTGAACACGAAAAAAGATCAAATTAAGTAAAATGGGAATGGCACACAGGCCTACCCCTCGAGACGTCCTACGACCCTGTGAAGTGTAAACTGACCTAGTAGAGTAGACATTACTGTAATGGTATTATCTTATTTTCAGAATCTGCTGCAAAAAAACGTGCTGCGTCACCAATAAACGCTGTACCACCCAAAAAATCAGTCTCACGAAGAGAAGAGTTGCTGAAGCAACTGAAGGCTGTTGAAGATGCGATAGCTAGAAAGCGCTCTAAGATTTAGAGCTTGAAAACGTTAGACGCTGTTCAGTGCGTGATAGAGGCCAGTTCGGCGACGAGCCGAATGTTCACTTCTGTCCTGTGTACATGGTAGAAATAATAAATTTCTACACAATGCATTTGTGGCCTACGGAATTCTCATTTTATCGAAGCTGAAAAATGCGTAGTTTAAGTAATATGCGGACAGAAATGAACTCGTACAAATTTAAGCATTTACATTTTGTAATGTAAAATTATGATATATTTAAATCTCGAAATAGTACGTAATTTTGAGACGCGTTTGTATGTTAACATCAGAATTTAATTTCATAATCATTGTTATGCTGACGGAAAAGCGGGTGTATCAATTAAAGCTGTTGACATGTGCTGATAGGTATATAGTAAATTTATTTTTGCTATTCGTCACAAATTGTAAGCAGGACCTAGTTCAGTAGGTTTTATGGTGATTAGAATATGTAACTAGTAAAAAATAAAATGCATTATTTTTTAGGAATATGTTTTTTATTTACTTTTTATGATCATAATATTTGCAAGATGATATTTTCTCGAGGATGTGTTCCTCACAAGCACTTGCTTGAACCCGTTGCTTAGTAATAACTTTAGTGCATTATATGCTATATACCCTATACCACAACTTTGGGCTTCAGTAAAGCTAAATCCTCCTTGTGAAATATAGCCTATTACTTGTCTAGTGGCGATATTGCGAACCGACTCTATCTTGGAAGGAAGCCATAATTCTCTCATAGTTTTTACATACTCTGAAGGCTCCTGTCGAGATCTTTTCTGAGGCTTTTGCGTTTTTGTCTGAAATTGTTGAAACATTCATGATCAGAAAACATATTGAAAGCATAGTTTATCGGTATAAAAATATAGTATGATCTAAAATGTAGGGTTTAGTACTTACCAGTATTTTATTCTTCTTGAGTTTCATTCTTTTCTTTTTTAACTTCTTTATCAATTTTTTATGCTCCAAACGTTTTACTTTCCTGGTCTTCTCATTGAGATCCTCATGATGTGGTTCAAATAAAGTTTTAATAGCACCAAGGTCACCTTTTTCCGGTAAACATATTAGTGCATTTTTCTTCAAGTGCCCTTTTGATGTCAATTTTAAATACACGGGAATCAGACATGAAGATCCTGCTTCTATATTTGGTAATATTCTTTTACTGGTAATGCTATCCTGAAAAATATTACTGATATTAAGGACACGGACATTACATATCTTAGGTATACCTCGGGGTCTTCAATCATTGAATCAATGATCGAAGCTTGATGTGATATCTTGATATCTTGTACCTAATTTCCGCTCTATACGAGCAGTATCGCGTAAAATGGGGTGAAAAGGGATCCAGGGGTGGTTAGGGATGTAAATGGTCAGCTAAATTCTGTAGTTATTCTCTTTCAAGCGAAACTTTGAACTAGTTCATTGTAATCACAGAATCATTAATAATCTGGTAATGTGCTTAGTTAAAAATTAGTAAAAGAAATTATTTAAAATATTCAATTGACCATTTATATCCCTATCCACGCCTGGATCCCTATTCACCCCGTTTTATGGTACGCGTTTTGTGACTATAGCACGAGGTGTTATCGCGGTGCCATTTCAGCATATGCCACAGATGAAAGTAAACACAAAATTAAGACTTAAACGCAGAACAACTACACACACAAAGAGTTCTCAATCTTGGGGACTTAGTAAAAGAAAACAAACCTGTATATCACATAATAGTCTCCAGTCTCTTAAAACAAAGAAGTTGTTTATCTTTTGATTGCTCCAGTCACTGAGCAATATATTCCAGGGGCATATGAAAGGACTATTGATTGCTAACTTTACATAATTGACCCGTTTGCTAGGGGGAAGTCTAAAATATCTCTCTCTAAGCTCAGATTCAATTCTCATTTCATTTTCTTTGCCTGCGTTAGAATCTGGTGGCATGAAGCATTCTCCCATTTCAAAAGCCAGGTTTTCTGTTTCTCTGAGACCTCCTGATCTTGCTCCAAACATTATGAATGTTAACCAAAATGCTAGAGCATATCCTGCAGGTATAATGATGTCCCAACCGCACCCATAGCCTGAAACAGAAAAAGCTCTTGATTTATCAGTACAAAGAAAAGTGATACATATGTATGGGACATCAAAATAACTCCAATGAAATTGTAGGAATTGTGTGCGGGACACACTAGCAGTAGCAGGTGTGTGCACATACCCAAATCAGATTCATATGTAGGTATTTATTAAAGTACATGTAATTGCATCCTATTAAAATCAAATAAATTATTAGTAATTTATTTCATACATGCTGTGTGAAGTATGTAGATATAATTTCTAATTTGGGTATTCCAGATTCTCATGTAATATCTAATCTAGCATCCTTATATTATGTACTAAATTAGTTAAACCACTTACCAATTTTCTTATATTCTGTACACTGTGACCCTGGCCTTTGTATTAAGACAACAGGAATATATTGTAGTTCTGAATGGTCTGGATAAGCCAACTCATTTACAACACCGGTGACTGTGTGATATTTACTCACTAGTTCTATAAACTGACTATTGGAGATTTTGCCATTTTTAATAGTCTCATGTAACTTTGTATCCCATAGAGGGGATTTTGAAAGAAAATGTGGCACTTTAATTAAACATTCAGGGTTAATATCGGAATAAGTGTCTAGTTTTGCTTTAGTGCGATATGAAGGTCTTCTTAATCGAGGATCTTTCACAACTAAACCTATTATAATGTTTGGTGGTAACTGAGAAGGTGAATTAAGTGTGCTGATATTCTGCCAGTAATTATCTTTATCATTCAAGTATTGAGGAGTGTGAAGTTCAGTCCATTTAGGTTTATTCCCTAAACTACTTTCAGTAACACATTTCAAGCTTTGAACTAAGATAGCGTGACTATTTGGTCCAGTCAAACGAAATCTGTTAAAACTGCCAAGCATAACATCAATCTTAATATCCTTTGAATCAAATTCAATTTTCTTTCTTTTTCTTGGTAATTCAAAATCACTATCATTACTTTCTTGATGTGTGAGATCAACTAGAAGTGACTCTATTTGTTTTAATTGGGATGGGTGCACAAATAACCAAACAGTCTTTTTGCCACTCTGACTAGGAACCCATATAAATTGCACTGTACCAATATACCCAAATGGATATGTGTTTAGTCCATACAGATGCAGCTGACCTTGCCTGGTACCTTCTATGTAAGCTTTAGCACATAGACTTAAGCCACATGAGCTGTCTGTAATTTTGTCAAACATTTCTTTTATTATTTCTATTGATCCTGTTATTTGGATTGGTGTGTGGTAAGATATATCTTGTAAAAGACAATGGGCTGAACTGGCTCTATAGCAAGCTCTAAAAGCTTTATCACAAGGAGCGTAAGCTAAACGGTGTCCCCAACGTTCAGTCATATGGAACCTTTTTGCATGCCAAATATGTGTTTCCAGCCATTTATTCCGTTTTTGTCGGCGATTGTACTCATCCAGAAGATTTGCAGGACGACGTCTGTACTTTCGTGACGGTCGTTTTTGTTTAGGAGGCAAACCACTTTTTTTAAGCTGTTCCAAATGGGCTTGTCTAAGTTTACTTGGTAGTCGGTTACTATTGTGGCTCATTACGCGTCTCCTCATGTGAACCGGTAAGGATTGAAAAATTAGTTTAGTTTTACTTGGTTTAAGAACACTTTCTTTCATTGCGGCTATTTCTATACTTCTAGAAGTAGCAAATTTTAAACTATTTACTGAAAAAGGTAAATGTTCATTTCCACCTAAAGTGGCGTCAAACTCTGTAGCGTCCATTGTTATTGTTTCGTATATACACTTAAATATGAAAGGAGATAACTTTTAACACAGTTTTAGTCACTTCATTAGTTATAAAACAAACATAATATAACACGAACAGCTGAAGAAAGAATCTTAACATAACCTCAACATCATCTCAATCAATTGTCAAGTGTGTCAAATAAATTGTTCAGTGTTGCCAACAAAACTAATGAAGAATATACTAAAATAAGCTAAATTACTGTGAAAAATGTGCCAAATTATCTAAAGGAATTGCTAAAATGTATGCTTACCTAAATTATTAACTAGCAAAAAGTTGGGCTTCGTGAGGGTTTGAGTAATGTTAATATTTTAATGACTATACGTAATTCTTCTTTACAAATGCAAATGAGTCGACTAGTTTCACCGGCAGCAATCTGTACTTTTGTAAAAGTCGAGGTAGTTACTTATCAGTGTGGGGCAAAAAGTAATCAGATTATTGATTAAGGATTATGATTACAATGTGTAATCTTCAATCATGATTACAGATTACAGAAATTAATCAAGAATGTAATCGCATCTGTGATTAATGATTATCAATCTGTAATCGTAATCTTGATTACTTTCATGATTGATTACTAACAGTCGGAATGTTAAAAAAATAAAAGTAAATAATATATTGTAGTAAAAAATTATTTTTTTTATAAAATTATATATAGTTTAAAATCGTATTTAAGTACGAAGCCGCCGGCCGCAGGTAGTTAGAAATTATTACGACCCGGTCTTGTTTATATTATTTTTCATATGAAAAAAAAATATTGAAATTTTATATGCTAGCTGTACTATATGTCAACGCAAGTACAAGCCGCCTTTTATAAAACCTTTCTTTAATGCACCAGCTTATACATGTTCTTTAGAACCTACCTGCCAGTTGAAAATTTAAAAATAGTGAATTACGCTTAAAGTCACTCCGCTTACTACGGTTTTACTCAGTTGAGCCAAACTTGTGTTAAAACGCTATTAAAAAAATACTGTCACTAGAATCAAACTCGTAAGATGAGCATGTAGGTACAATAAAATCGTACTTGTACGATGAAAGTTTAAAAGTTTATTGATATGATTGGTATACCTGTCCTATTTACACATTACTATTATCCACACATCGCGCGTAAATAAAATGGTGTCTCTTCGTGCATGCACGTATTGTGAGATTTTAAAAACGTTAATAACTTTGTTTTTTTGTATGGCTGGGTATTTGTATTATTCCATATAAATTGAAGTATATACGTTCCAAATCAGCCCCTACAGTTTCTCTGGTAATTAAAAAGTAGTAGTGTATAATAAAATTAGGTAAGCATAATCATGTAATTTAGATTACTGACTACCTACTGTAATCAAGATTACAGATTACAATGTCAATCTTGATTGAAAGTAATCCCGACTACTTTAATCTGATTAAAAGTAATCGTGATTAAAAGCAATCGTGATTGAAAGTAATCGTGATTACTTTCAATCAGATTATTAATCTGATTACAAAAGTAGTTGATTACGCCCAACTCTGCTTATTGATATGGTTACACAGATTCATTTTTATCAAAAACTCTTCCATTGAAGTATAGAGTTCAAAAGTTGAATTTCACTAGATATAAAGAATCAAATCGAAATCTGATATAAGCAATAATTATCAGGCAATCTGCTAAGCTACGGAAGATTTTCCTTGATATAATAAAATAAGCTCAGTTTGTAAAAAAATCAAGCAATATGTCACCGTACAATCTTCACAAAACACTACCTAATGAATGAGCATTCTGTGTAGTTATGGAGCTCAACACGTTATTCGAAACTGTGTAAATTTAATTTAATAATTTACGTAAAACCTGTAAGAATGTAAATGTACGCCGCCGTAAGGTATTTTGTATTTCTGTCTCACTTTTTTCATTTAAGAATCTGCACCCAAATTCATTTGGTTTTCACTTTCAGTGCCTCTTTTTGATTTATATGCTGAAGAATATCTTATATGGCATTAAAGAAATAAATGTGCTACACTGGTATTATGCATATATGACTTAACATGAAAATATGCTACATTAGTACAAAATATGCAAAAGTGGCATCACTGAAATTGTCAACTATGACATTCACATGAATTCTCTAGTTTCTGGAACAGAGTCTTTTGATATTATATCGTCCGTAAGTTTAAAGGATTTTTTGGTCTGTCTTTTTGCTTTTTGTTGCGCTTATTTAACAATACATCATCAATAGAGATAAAAATGTAAGTCTAGTGTTATAATAATACAAGTTGATACTGAAAATTAAAAACTAGTTTATTTATTAGGTGTCTACTCGTAGTTATTATTCATTTTATATTTTTTCCATTAGTATAATGTATATAGGTACATCGCTGCAGCTAACAGAACATGATGTATTCTTTAATACTAATGTTGTGTCGGATTCGAACCGACTCAGACGTCATCTTTGGTTGCCGGAGGTGAGACAGTATCCAAAATATCCCTTGCACCCCGACAGAACCGGAGCCGTTTGGTGTGTGGACCACAGTATCCTCTCACGTTCACTTAGCGCCGCTAACGCCACCCGCTTCTAGTGTGTTTAAATTAAATGTTTCATAAAGGTTGTGAATTATCACAATTTTTATTTCTTAAATACGTACCTACTGGCCATGTAGAATTTAACTACAAACTAAGTAGACAAGATAACTTTTCACCGACGCGTGCGGCATCCTTTGGGTAGGTACCTAAATCAGAGGAGCAGTGTTATGGTGGTTTCTCTAAAGACAATAGTTCGTAGCTTACCAATTAGAAACTACGACCATCTAACACATCCGATAAAGCCATTCTGATGTTTATTGGAGCATGACGTGATATTAGATAACAATCATCATCATCTATGCGTTATTCTTGGTTGCATCCAAAATTGTCACCTTAGAATCCGGTATAGGTACTATCTCGAAATACTTATTGCAGTTAGACCAGTTGGTAGACTTTTTAGGGCTCCAACTACCTGTAACGACTGCCAGAGATGTTCGTATGAACCTAACTTGAATTTAATGTAATAGATAATATACCATAAATCGTAGTATAAATGGTTATTGTTATTATTACAAGCAGGATCAACGGTTTAACGTGCTCTCCGAGGCGCGACTAGACCAGTGCAAATAGCCGTATTCAGGGATATAAATATTTGTACTGAGCGGGAATCGAACGCACGCCTCCTGCATAGCAGTCGCGCTCACTACCGCCAAGCTAGATAGACTATCAATGATGCGTGAAATGTGCGTCGGACATTTTCACCCAAACCTTTCTACGAATATTTTTTTATGAACGCGCCTAAAGATGTAGGTATTTACTTAAAAAAAAATCAGTAGAGGTTGGAAAGTAGGTACAGTACAGAGCAACTAGGTACACATTTCGGGAGAATTATGTATGGAGTCTAGAAATGGCAGTGAGTTTTGGAAAGAGTGGCTGCAGTTTACTGCAAGAGAAGGTGTAGATGAGACTGGAATGGGTAGTAGATCTTGGAAAATGCAGAGGAGGATATAGGTATGTAGTAATAACAATCTTACTACATGAGAGAACAAAAACAGATGACGACGGAGTTGTAAGTGGGTCTTTCGTGGGACAGTTCTTACAGTTTTGAAGATGATGACTACTAAATACAAAAACCATGAACCCATTACTCAGTTATACTTTATGTCACTGACTTACTCATGATTTACAACTACTTACTTATACATACTTGACGCAATGCAGGGCACAAAGTTGTTGTATCATCAACGTCATTTCAGCCATAATATGACGTCCACTAGTGAACATAAGCCTCCCCTATCGACCTCCAATCCTACCGGTTGAAGGCGGTCTGCATCCAACGGGTACCCGCGACTTTGACAAGTGGTTTTAAGAGAAAAAATGTTTTGTTTGAGGCACTTATTATTCTGTACAATCAATGTTACGTTAACGTTATATTTTTTTCTGTATCGTTACGTTATGTTTCCTCAAAATTGTATTACGAGTTACATGAAAATTCTACATAGGAAACTATTATATGTTTGACTTCAACATCCCAGCGACAATCCTGATCGCGCTCTTGACCCACCTTTCCATTATTATTCCATATCCCTTATTTCCACCAATTGGAAGGGGATATCCTGCGAAAGAAACTCATAAGTTGTATAGTTGATGCACAGACTTGGAGGCTAGGTTATCTTGGAGCTCAAGAATATTGGTAGGACTTTATCCACCCGTTGACATATTAGAATGTTGGGAGGGGACGTAGTAAGCCTTCTTGAAGAACGAAACCGCAGCTCGGGCCCTCTCCGTGAGTAGCGGCGCTGCCGTGAAACATATTACTACACACATTGATTCGACAGAAGATTATAATGTTCAACAAATAATATTTCTAATAATACTGTACGACTATTACACAGCGTTATCTAGATTCAAAGTGAGTATGTACACTGATTACAGGGTGTTAAGGAAACGCCCCCGAAGCCAAAGGTACCTGGTAGTATTCATTTTTTTTATGAACTTCGCACTCGGAGAACTTCCAAGTACCATCGGCTACAGAAGCGTTTCTTTAACACACTATATAGCTTTAGTAGCTCGTTACATTCTAAAATGCGGTAAGAACATAGTTAGATAGGTACATTTTATACATAACATACATAATTACATACAGAAACAGACACATAGAAATATTTACAATATCAGGAATATTTATTCAGATTTACTACTAAAGGGTCGTTAATGAAAAAAAATAATAATTAGCAGAGTTTAGTGTGTCGCCCTTGCATTGATTTTCCATAGTTAGTTGTTAAAACGAGGCAAGTCGTGGAAATCGTATGTCTTTCTTGCACGGCTATAGAACAATTAGCTTAGTAAAATACGCTCTATATACGCGCAGCACGTGTTTTTCGGCTCTTTTGAGAACAATACGGGGTGCAACGGTACAGTGGTGGACGAGCTCAAACCTACCAATCACAGATTATATTAGAACAATAGCGCGTGCAAGGACCTGGTTTCTCTCACGATTTAAGTCCAAAATTAGTGCCGATAGGTATATTACTTAAATGAATACGATTCCACAAGCTCGCACACCCACAATGCAACACAGGCCTTATAGGTACCAGAGAATATGAAACCAAGAGCCCATGAACGTCGTTTTCTTGAATAGGTACTGTCTTCGACTAACTATAATGATCGATCGCATAGCTGTATCTATCTACTTTTTATTGGCTTTTGTAGCAGTATTGCCGCAATTGTGTCAGTGTTAAGTTTATTTTTTATTTAGGACATTACAATTTGACTTCACCTCGCCTGATGGTAAGCTGTAGGCGAAGACTCAGGAAAGAAACGTTACAATAGTGGCGCTCAGCTTGACGGCCTCATCAGAAGCCTTTGCACGCCGTGCTTAAAGGGCCCAGGACTATAGCAAGAAAGAAACACGTGAGCTGGTAAGACATTTCAAGACTCAAACTCAAAAGAAAGACTCACCGAGCCGCTTGGTTCTTGATGTAATATTTTGCACCGTATATGTGGGTGATATTCAAGCCCTGCACATGAGTTGTCCTGTGTAGGAAGCGGAAGGGTGGGACTAATTGGAAGACCTCATCAGAACATCATTACGATATAGAGTTAATGGCCAGACACCAATGGCCAACTTTTCTAGAAATTCTACCACAGACATGTTAACCACTCCAGTAAATTTATTTCTATGTGTTCAGGATGTGTGGTTGGATTTAAGGGAGTATCATTATTTTATGTGACGTAATTGATTCTCATTTTCAACCGAAAACAAGCAAAAAGTTTGCAATCAATCACGTCATTTTAGTATTTTATCATACAGGCGATGGCTGTGCAGTATTTGCTCTACATTCAAATTCCATACGGAGTTACACTCACATTCAAATGAAAAAATATACAAACATTCGTTGAAAAATAATTATAATAAATTTAAATACGAAAAAGTCAACATTCAGAATGGGCTTTTCTAGGGAAAATCCTCTGATCTACTGAACTCGGGTCACAACATGTAATAGTAAAAATTATTATGTCTTGGGGTGACGTATAATCGGTGGAATGTCTAGATAGCTCAGTTGGTAAAAGTGTTCACTCATACTCCAATTCATACATTGAACTTCTAGACACTTTCTACTAATTTTAAACCATTGTCAAAAGAATACTGTAAAAAGGACATTACATTTTAGACGTAATTCACATTGTCTTGAAGTTGAATTAAAGAGTTCGTTAGATTCTTTCATTCATTCTATAAGCTGCCACAAGTTAGAGGCGTTTTTCTACAGTTTCTGTGGCATAATCGGGGTTCTAATCAGATAGTGATTTTTTTCGATTTAGAGTCACAATGACAACACACAATACAATTACATATATATAAATTTAACACAGACAATACGAGGATTCTTGACTTTCATTAGGCTGGAGTTACAGTTGATTTTCGCCGACCCGTCGACTTAGGAACAAAATCAGCTTTCACAATGATCTCAGAATTTAGAACAATCTGTCAAATCATTATGAAAACCAGTCTCGTAATTCCTTTTATACGTAGTATTCTTCGTGTTCACGTCTTCAGATGTCTTCATTTTTCAAACTTCTTCTGCCATATTTAGCTATAGGAAAAACAATAACAATTAATAACTATTGTTACTTACCTAAAGTCGAGGTAAACTAAACCAGGAGAGGAAAACCGCAAGTCTCTATTAGAAACGGGCAAATGCTCGCGGCTCGCTCCTGATAGAGTTTAATTAATATGGAATTGCAAGAATTCAATGTTTAACACAACGGTTAGCAGTAATGGAAGATTTTGTCATCGCTCGATTGGGTGAAGTATGCGCCGGGAATGGGATGTGACGTGCGCGCCGGGACGCTCCCACTAGTCGCATCACCGCGCTCCGTATGACATCATGCTGACTCAGGCACACAACTCGCGCAATAACTACAATGCCTTTTCCTTGGCTAATTGTAGTTTGCCATCTGTAACATATAAAAAACGTTCTGTCAATGCTTGATAATAGTATTATCCCCCCGACGTCGGCTAGAATCTGATTGATCCCAATCAAGTTGTAGCCGAGGATATTGCGAGTCTGTCGACTCTCAGGACCGTGTAACGTCCGTTACCTGTACTAAAGTGTACTATTATGTTTATATAATAGAAACGAACTTACTAAAATAGAGATAAACGAAGGCGGAGGACGGTAAAGCAATGCTCGCGCACCCACACCGCATGCCAGCACTAATTAGGCGAAGCAGTGTGAGTGCGCTGGTGGCCACAAATGGTGCGGATATCGGCTGCGGCCTTGTTGGGCCGACTGCGCGGGAGGCACGGCGCCACTACAGTTATTTCGCCAATTTATTGTCACTGACTGTTGCGTACGTACCACCTACCCACATGGTCAACATAACTTATGAAATCTTCCACATACTTCCATGAAGATTACACTGCAATCATATCCTTTTATATATGGTAAGTATAAAGAATTAAAATGCTTTTTATTTAATACTAGGTGTTGCATTAATCAGATAATAAAGACACAATATTTATCTCTACTGTACTGATGGAGATTGAAAACTCACCACCCTACCTCATCTGAAGAGTGTCCTAAAGGCAACCAACGGAAAACGCAAACGATATTTCTGCGAGAGAAGGACAACTCGAAATAAAACCCTGTACCCACCCGTCTGAACATCGTGGAAGGAGTAAGCCAAAACTTTCTAACGTTAGGAGAGGCTTATGTCCAGCAGTGGTCTGCGATGGGCTGATTGATTGATTCACTTACCTACCTCAATAGTTTCATTTCTTTTGTTAGACACACTAATGGAACAATATACATTTGAATTTGCGATTCTCCATATTAACAAAGAAAACTTGTGCTTATGTTGCGAAGTAGTAGGTCAACCCCATCTGTAGTGGTGGGTAGTGGTAGCGGAGGCGGTGTGCGGAGTGACGCTGATGTCACATCCGGCGGGTGGCGCGGGCGCTCAATGGACGCGCACTATGTGGGCCACACGTGTCACCGTCCTCCTGCCTCCCCCACCTCATACACACACACATATACACACATAAGTACACATACATACCCGCACCCACGACGTTGCTCTAATTGCTGACAACTATGGGAAATAGCGCAAATGTGTTACTTTTTATCGCGAAGCGTGTTTGCACTTCTGATAATGACGAATGTACAGTCTTTATGTATATATTTGTTTTTATCAGCACCAACGTGGGCCCTGTTTAGGAATTTATGCCCGCCCTATGGTTCAGGTATGAAAAACAATATAACAATTAAATACCAGTATCAAAGAACGTTTAGAACGAGTAAAGTGTTACGAACAAGACGCCCCAATAAGAATGTGAGGCGCACGAACGGAAGTGTATAACGTTTTTGACAGAATTGGATCGTGTGAATAATAAACATCAGCTCCGTGGCATAACATTGTCGTATCGAATGGTTCGGTGTGGGACGATGAGAAGTGTAGTTACGTCATGTGGCGGAGAGCGGCCACGAGCGGGGGTCGTCCGACGACGTAGACGAGGAACAATGGTCTTAAAAATGGAATTTAGCGCATGAGGTGACGAAACGTGGTCCCGGCTGCGGCGGCGAACGTCGCGACAAGAATGTAGGGCGGGTGACGCGCCGACTATTGATAGTGCGCCGCCACCGGCGCCTCCGCTACACCTACCATTATTCTCTTTACAATTCACTGCTCTAGAATGCAGTTTAGCGCTGAACCTGCGACCGGATCTCAGCAAACCGTTTTAATTATGGCCCGCCTGTTATGTATGTACACTATATTTATTATTTTATTTATTAAAAAAAGCGTTATTGAAAACATAGTAACTACCTATGACAAAAAAAAGTATCCAAATATCTATATCTAAACGATAGATATTTCTAGACTCTAGACTTACGCGTAGACATTTCGTAGACTGCGTCTACGATGTTAAGTTTAGGTATATAAGTGAGTATTTACAATACTATAAATATGTGGTAGGAATCAACGCTGCGAAAAGTAGTTAGAGTAACCCAAAAGGTTCTTAAAAAAACAAACTCCCTATTTAACGAGAATTCCGAAACTTTAAACTCGTCCTAAAATTGAATTGTTTCAGCATTGTGATGTAACAAGGACAAGTCATTAATCAGTGGTTTCCGAACCGAGGCGGTGCGCAAGAGACAAGTGAGAACGTTGTTCAGTCGTAAAGTACAATCAGCGGGGATATCGGTGGTCAGTGTGGCGCCGTGTGCGGTGGCCGAGCGCGGGGCGGGTGGAGGGTATAGAGATAGAGCGAGCATTCCGCGGGTCTAACGGTGAGTTATTTCGCCGGGCGGGTGCCGGGCGCGGCGTGAATGGCCGCGAGATGCAGCGGAGGCTGCGCTGCGCCGGCCCCGGCCCGCACCCCGCGCCGCGTGCGCATTCCGCTGAACGTCGAGCGCTGCGAAGCTAGTCGCTTGCGCAACCTCCGTCGCCGCATTCCATTCATAGCGACGCGCGACTCGATAAATACAGCTTGTCGATCTAGCGCCGAGCGCCGGTCGCGAGCGTTCCGTTGCGCTGGTGTTGCGGTCGTTTGGCGTTTCGTCCCTCGGCCTCCGCCCTCACCTTCCCGGAATGGGAAAATGAGCGCGGTTTTTGAAATTTTAGAGCGTTACGCCACATTTCTTCGTAAACGTCACGGCGGTCGGCCGGTGTGAATTCCACCGGACGTTGACCCATACCGCCACTGCTTTCTCCGACTCGCTGTTTGCTATTGGAACGAATCTATTAATTGGAGAAACTCAGTTCACACATGAGCGTGGAAAGTAGACCGATGAGCTTTGGTTATACGAGTCACAGAGAGGTAAAATGATATGCATACGCCCTTTTGCATTACTTAACTTAGACATGGTAAAAGATTACAATTAAACTCTAGCTATAGATACGTGAACAACATCACAACTTTCCTCAGCACACACATTCCACGAACGAATTGACAACATGACCCACTCCAGTTAAGAGTTCAGCGTTGCCTAATGTCGCGATGTTACAAATTAGAAATGTGTCAGATCACGGCACCAACCGCCGGACGACAAGGTTCGCGTGCTTATTTATGAGTGTTTGAGAAGCGCAACCCGCGAGGCAGCGCGGCGGCATGCAGTGCAGAACGCGGTGCTCCGGCGGCGGCCGAGGCGTGCGGCCGAATGCCGGAGGCTGCATTCCTCTCCCCCGCCGCCCGCAGGTGAAATGTCACCAAACAGCATTCCGAAATATTTGAAACGACCTTTATGGCGCGAAAGAAAGTGGCCGGGGAGCGGGGCGCGGGGGCGCGCGACCGTGGGACAGCGGCGCGCGCGCCAGTCGCACGGCGCCCCCCGCCCGCGCCGCGCCTCCTCCCGCATTCCAGCGCGCCTCCCTCCGAATTTATTCAGCCGCGACCCGCCGCGCCGCCGTGCGCTACCCGACACTGCCTGCACCTGGACTGCTACTCATCACCTTATACCCCTCGGTTTGTCTACTTATCACCCTTAGAAAGTTTATATTTATAGAACCACAATTTTTCGTAGAATACCTGAACGACATTCGCGGCCGGTGTCACTGAGCGGCACGTTGCCGCTTCGTGATTCATCAACACAAAATCACTTACAATCAATGTTTAGGTAATTATACTTTATCTGATAAATAATATACATTTTTGATTGGCGATGAAATTTAATCATTCTTACGAAAGAGTTCAACGCATTTATCACATAAGAAACTTTATAGAGTTTAAGTTTCTTCCTATATTAAATAAAAGAGATTTTGGAGAAAATAGGGAAAGATTTTTGTCTCAGTCGATGTAGGTAAGTACGCTGTCGGAGCACGAGCGTGAAGCGTATTAGCGGAGGCGCGCGGTAGCGTGAGCGGAGACGGACGGCGGACGAGGGCGGCGTGTCGCAAATAGCCCGTGACGCGGCGGGCGCTGCACTTTCGCGCGGTCATGTGCCCGGCGCCGCCGCCAGACGCTCGTAATCGCTCCTCTATTTAAAAACGTCGTCGGCGACGACGCCGGCGGCGGGGAATGTGCCGGCGACAATGCACGGACGTCAACGACCGCTCGCAGCGGAAGCGACACACTTCCAGCCCGGAAATGTGCACCCGCGCCTTAAGGGACCGCCGCCTGGCTATTTATAAACGGCGCAGGGCGCATGTTAGCGTTCGTGGAGAGCGTGATGTAATGAGCTTTTTTCGGATGCGATCCCTTTACCCGCATGTAGTGGAACTGGCTATTCGGTTGTTAAGCTTAAACTAATCTGCTTGTATGTTATTCGGAGAGGGTCAGTGACTACACTCTATGGAATGTCATTGTACGAAATATTTATTAAATCTCATCCATTGATATCGGCATGAGGCACGAAGGCATCCTATTTTCTAGAATAAGGGGAATCCTCGCTGGATTTAAGTAATTAAAATCCTATTATCTTAAATATATTGTAACTTAACAATAGAATTCATTGAGCAATACATGATAGAGTAGTTTTGGTCATCTTCAGATAAGTACTTATATATACAAAAGTGTAGACCCAGACGGTTCGAGTATTAGGTACAGGACAACGAGTGAGGTATTTCCGTTACTAAGTTTGGAAGCAAGTGTACGGCGGTTAGACCGTAGGGCGCGAGGCAGCGATGCGCGCTGCTGTGGCGGTTCGTCGGCGGTTCCCAGCCGTCTCCGTTCCGGTGTCGCACACTCGCTCATTAACGAATAAGCAGGTAAAGAAAGTACAAGGGCCCACCGGAGATAAGGTCAATAAATGCGCGGCTTTGTAGCTCATAATTAATAAGTGGGCCGCGATAACATCTCGGGGGCAATTACCGAAATACAACGGGTGTGCACGTAGCATCAGAAACTCATTACTACTTACGTATTCTATTACTACAATGTGCTTTAATAACTATGCGCGCCTCTAGCCTCGCTTTCATTGGTTGGACGTAGCCGCTTATCAACGTACTTTATTCATTTACTTAGCAGTACTCTTTGATATATTGTCAGTGATTTGGTATGAATATCATTTCGCGTGAATAAAAAGCTTTCGGAATCTTATACTCATATAATTATAAAACACAATGTTACTCCATATATTTATCTGTTAGTGCTTACTTCTTGGCCGAGAAACGCTGAAGTATTGATATATCATGTGTACACGTAGTTATCATTACATAGAGGTACCGGTTCACAGATCTCTACTGAGGAAGGCTAAGAGAAGTTCTAAGACAGGATTAGTGAATATAATTCAGTGAATAAACTAGTCACTTCAATTTTTAATGGGGAATCGTATTGTATCGGGTAGTAAGTATTCTAAAAGTGCTCTAAATTGGGGTGCAATTGTTGTTCAAATTCAGCACTCTTTACAGTAAGACTCTCTAAAAGCCCGTCTCCGTTACAAACAAGGAGAAATAACATCTGGGCGTGTGTGAAATTGTGTAGAGAGCAGAGACCCCATCACTCCACCGTGGGAATTAAGATAGGGAGAGCTCGCATAGCCGTCAAATGAACTATTAATTCGAGTACATGTTACTATACGGCTCGTAAAATGACATCACAAACGCTTGTCTCACAGGCGAGTAGAAATTGATGAACAATTAGTAGATATTAATAGACGATTTAACAGCTCGGTCGCGTGTCGTTTCCACGACGAAGATTTCACGATTTTCGTGTAGTGTACACACGGGAGCGTGTACTATGTTGGAAGAGACTCGCCTCGACACGAGTCCCTCCAACCAATAAGTTGTACGTGCCGCTAGGACCGCGGCCCGCATGTTAATACTCGGTAATTAAGTTCCAACATTTTACAATTTTAAACTGTTCATCACGACCACGCATTCGATGTAAATATGACATGATTTTTGGAGCTGTTAAATAATTACTCGCAAGATTCCTCGTGGGAAACGGTTACAAAGTACCGTTAACTCGCCGGCGCGGCGCCGGGTCTAGCGATCACGCTTTGTGCCATGCTACGAAACCGCTACGAAAGTGCTACGAAAATTAATCACATTCAAAGACAATTAAGTAAAATATATTTAAAGTGTATTAATATAACGTTTTAATAATGTTATAATAACTATTTTTATATGGACTAACGTAACAATGATGTTGGACGATGTGTAGAAAGGTTTCATAAATCTTGTCCTAGTTTCTCAGAGTTTGAATCTGTAAAATGGCGAAGTATACGAAATACTTTCACAATACGTAGTAAGTTGCAGACGCTTCGCATTCTCAGTGCTTGCGTACTCATTTACTGAATTTATTTACACAGAATAGACATTCTTGCAGATCATATAACCGTTGTAGTAGGTATCGTTTACAAAAAAATATTTATTGGCTTTATAGACTGATTTTCTGGAATTTGTTTGTTTTACGGTCACATGTAAGAATGTATAGATGTAAGCGATTTTACAAGTGTCGATTACGTAGGAATAAGGCGCGTGTGTGGGAGCTCGGTCGTGCGAGCTCGGGTTCGGCGTCGCTGTCGGTCGGCGCGATGTCGCCGTCGTGTCGTGTATTACACTATGTTAACTTTGTGTATGTTTTCAGGCTACTCGTATCAGTAGAGTGCGAGGCGTGCGTCTAGGACCTAGATTCTGTATATTGTTCGAGCGGCGCGCGTGCGGCGAAGTGCCGCGGTGGCGCCAGGCGAGACCATGTATTATTCAACAGCGCCGGCCGCGACCCGCGCCGCCCCCCGAATTTTGTTAGCCTCGCCGCGCCCCGTGTACCAGACGTCTCTAATTACATGCTATCATGACCGACTTTACCGTGTCACGATTATTTAGTTTATAGTTAAAGTCAACAACTTGTTGCATTGCGACACAAAACGTTTTACAAACTAATAACTCGGTAAACATCCACGTTGAACTCACAATATTTACGTTTATTTAGAGAAAAACTCTTTTGCGCGTTTATTGATTTAGCACGCGATTTAACAAACTTGTATCTAACTTTTTTAAGATGACTGGCATGGCATTCCTTTGTTGACCCTTCCGATTAAGCTTCATGCTTGTGCTGAGAGCTAATTTGTCAATCATTAACTGAGTAGATGAGTGACGTCTGTTTGTTGCTTTTTGTACCTTTTCATTATATGCAGCGTGGAATTGATATCTCAGAAAATGTTAACATTTGTTTATTGTTGTGGTCTCGCAGGTTCGTGCATATACAACAATTGAAATCAATAATTATAGTTGAAGCATTATGTTGAGTTATACGATGTCAATCGTTTCTACCTAAGTACCTAGAAAGGTGTATAGTAATGGAAAGAAAAGTAGTTGTAAATGTATGTATCGCGGAGGCCTCCCGCGCGCCGTCCGGGGGGCGGTGGTTGTCGGATGTCGGCTCCGATGTCGCGGAATAGTCCATTGTGCGCGGCGCGTCGCCTGCGCAACGGGTAAAGAGGTCAAGGCCTCGCTGGCGCCTACCTGATGTCCAGATCGCTACCTACCTACTTTATCTACTATCAACATCGCATTATGTCGGATTAAATAGCAGACATCTGTCAACTCAACTACAAATTGCATGTGCTCGTGTACAAATAACGTATGTCACCAAAAATATATAAAATTTATGAATTATATTTACTAAACTAATGACAATCAGCCAACACATGCGTGTCAGTCGACAGAAGTAGGTTCATGTCGTTAATAATTCAATATAAAACGTTGGCACGTATCGCGCGGAGTTCCCTGAAAATTTGTTGAAGCACATGTAAACGCGGCACAGCGAGATGTGATGTGAGGCTCAGTTTAGGTGTGAAGGTCAATGACCGATAAGGTTTGCGTTACGTCGACCTCTTTTTTCCCCTTACCTCGGTCACTATCGTCAACCAAACTATTATCCACTGTTGCTAATTACGTACAGGGTGTCGGGCCCCTTCGACGATGTTAGCCGAACATTATATTTAGCACCTAGTTAGCTATTATAATCAGCGTAGGTACGTATGTTTATATTAATTCTGGGGCAACGTCATTTCTTACCGGACAATGTAATGTTACAAAAGATATTAACATCCAATTAAGTTATTTTTTTTGTGAAGTCAATTATTTAGTACTACGTTAGGAGTTGGGGACAACAACTAGTATATTTAAATATTTTGTTAGTTTTTTAGTTTAAATTTACGAGTTTGTGAATACGTGCAAATCTCTATTGCTCTCAACCACACGATCTACAACATTCCTTTCTATTTCCCACGTTCTGTTATCGCCGATTTGCTAAAGTTTATAACAGAAATATGCAGCACCGTTATAGATAGGAACTACTCTATATTTCTACAATACTACTCTTATTGGTACATTAAATCATATATACAAACAAAAACCTTATCTATTATAACTGTTCTTCTTGGTGATCATTAATTTATATTATATCTATATTCATGAATAGATTTTTTTATATTCTTCCCTATACAAGTAAAAGTATACTATAAACTTTGGCGATTAATTGAGATTATCGTGTAAGAACTGAGAAGAAGAATGATAAAAGTCAGCTACAAAAAAAATCTGTAAACATAACCACCGATGCAGTTCCATCATTGTGCTATTTATTATCTTAGATATTACGTTATCGACATCTAGCGTTCGTTGGTTATAATATATTTCCAAATTAAAATTCTAATGAACAATTTGCAAAGTAGCCACGTCTTAAAGTTAATTACCCATATTTAAAAAGTTCTTAAACTTAATTTCCCATAACGTTGACGGGGCCTCATGGGGTTCCTCGTTCCTCGTGCAAGGTCATCAGTAAAGTAACCTCAACACTATGGCATAAATTTCTATGATAAAGATAAAGACAAAGTCTCCATAGCAAACTCTTAAATACGGTTTGCATCTGTAATTTACTAACTGAAAATGATTTTAAAAAGCCATTTTGAGTATATGCTTTATCTGATAATAGGGCTTGACAACTATAATCACATGAATTGATTCAGGATCCATCTTTTAGGCATATTATGAGAACAAAAGAAATTCTGTTAGATTTTTCAAGCCTAATAGAGTGATGCTTGAGAAAGGATATTGGCTGTGATTGATCGCGATAATCAAACAACGCGAGCAGAACCGCGGGCAAAAGTTTGTATTTAATACTAATAAATCTTGCTTCTAACCCTTTCTTAGTAGTAGCTAAGAAAGAAAGGAATATAAAAATGTTTCTAACCTTGCTACCAATTAATTTTAAATGTTTTCTATCTAAAATGTAAATACTGTTTTGGGTATATTCGATGGGGAAGCGGCGGGGATCGTGAGGTGAGGGGAGCGGGGTGTCACTATCGGCGCGGGCGCAAGGTGCACGTTATCGCGCCATTGTTACCGCCCGACAGATTTATAACTTCCCTTTGCCCTCAATAACGGCCCGTGACCTGCGCCCACCTTACACTTCTAAATAACGCGAATACCGCGTAACCGTCATATTTGACTGTCAGGAGTTTAGTACCGAATTGGTACTAACTAAAGCGGTGGTTAACTTAAAAAAACGTAGGAGCAAAAGCGAAGTTATTTTGTTAATTTTTTGCATTTCTTACAAATTATCGTGTCTTTGATGGCACAACATGGACAACACACGCCTGAACAAAAAGTATGTACAAACAGAAAAAATTGCACACACACAAACTTGAAAATACGCAAATGAAATTGTTGCAAGAGAAGGATAACTCGAAATAAAACTCGGTACCAACCACTCTAGGTAGTGTGGAAACAGTAGAGCAAAGGCTCTTAAAATTAGGAGAGGCCTATGTCCAGCAATGGACTGTGATGGGCTTATTGATTGATGGATTGAAATGGATCAACTCCTTCGATGGTTTTCAGGTAGAGCTATTCGAAGACGTATAGAAGCATTTTACTTGGGTTTCCCTATTAGGTTTTCATAAAATAAAAAATAATATGGAATGCTACCATATTGTTTTATAAAATGCAGTTGTTATTCTGCGGAATACTCCATGGGGTTATCCCAAAAATCTGTATTTGTTTACACCAAAGTGATAATAGTTGTTTCTTTGCATATTGTAGGTATTGAACTTTTAAATAAAAAGGCTAGAACCCATATATTATAAGCTAGGAAGTCTGGATATCAATGTGTATAGTTTGTACTAGAATATGTATAATTTATTAAACGTGAAAGCTTAGTTTAGTTGAATTAATATTCATTGAATGAATGTTACCATCAAAATTTTTCTTATCAACGTCACTTTGGTTTCATAGTATCTATATGATCCCTCATGGAAAATATAGGTTGACAATTATTTCCCTTTACTACTAAAAACGGAAATGCATTTTCACCTAGTTTCATTGTAATTATAAACAACTAGCTATAATATAATATAATAAATAAATAAATAACAGGAAATTAGTTATTCTTGTTAATTATTTGTTCATTATATCATATATAATATTATTTATGACCGAACGGAACGTTTCAGCGCATGAATCTTATCACAGATTAAAAATTTTCTAAACCACTTTGATATTTTGCAAAATGAAAGAATAATTAAACTCATTCATGAATGATTATGATTAAAATACATATTAAAAGAGATAGTTATGTATATAATCAGAAACATGGTCTAATTATATGAAGAATTATAGTTTTCCTTCAGACATCACACGATCCACGCACATATTTTTGTTTTTCTATTTTCATACATGCAGTACAACAAAATGAACATTCCCGTGAAATGGCGAAAATATGAATATCAGTTTAACGCATCTTAAAACGATTTAATACTATTGAAAGTATAGGTGGCGCCCTCATTCAGTTCACGGGAATAATGTTACTGTAATTAATTCTTCGGTATGAAGTTTCCATTTTGGTTAAAGGACATAAGGTCTAGATAGAGCCTTACCAGCCTTTCTAATTACATACATTCACCACATAAATCTAAGCATTGATCACTAATATTGTCTAATATACCAAGAGATTCAATACAAAGTTAATACATCATTATTAATAAAAAAGTAAATAAACCTATTTTATTTCCTATGTACCTAAGTAATATGTAAGAAATAATAAATCGTTAATGTAATTGTCAGATTTGATGATTTATTGGGTTCTTGTGTTCAAATAAATAAATTGTTACATCAACATTTATATAAATGAATAATATGGAAAATCCTTGGGGATATCGGCGTCCGAGTGATATAGAGAGGAGTATCTACTCTTCAGAATTTTTTATAATGATTAAAAATGAAAAAAAAAAGTATTTACGTACATTGTCTATAGTTGTCGATGGGCGGAGAAATGCAGCCCGCGCACGCGTTCCTTGTGTGCAAGATCCGCTGCGTTGCAACTGCCAACTTTTGCAATCGCCTTCTTCCGTCATACATAACTGAAAACGCAATAAAAAGTACAAATATAATAATACATTAATTGTGAAAAAAAATATTATAAACTATATATAAAACAGCATTTATTGGTAATGAAAATAATTAGTTAATAATTAGTTAACGTTAACTCCACATACTCTATGAAAATTTCCCTTTGCCCTTTTGATACCTAGCTACGCTACGGACGGACCACTACTGAACTCCTTATAGACATTGTCAAAAGTTAAAAAAAAAATTCGACAATCTTGAGATAAATGAACATAACACAAATATAACATTTGGTTTCTCTAGGGAATGAATTCAAATTGTTTTATTTTAATAAAATTGCCGACTATATTGACAGACGTCTAAATGCCATAATATTTGTCTATGGCACTTATGTTAAATATTTAAGTAAGTACTTGTAACTAGATTTCACTTTATACAATACAGAATATACGTAAACATAAATATTACACTTGTTTTTTTTTGGAATGATTTCAAAATGTTCAAATTATTTTTAATAAAATTGCTGACATGAAATGGCTTAATTCAGTATTGAAAGACGTTTAAATGCCTTAATATTTATATACTAGTTACTGCATTTCTATTAAATATTTAAGTACTTGTGCATAGATTTCACTTTACACAATACAGATGTAGCACCAGTGTGCAGCGTCATGAGCGTTCCTCAATAATTCGAGCGTGAAGCTGTACTAGTGATAGTACTGTCTGCCAATCTTGATAGTTTATATAACTATTCCAGTTATTTTTATCATCATCATATCCGTCGTAACATGTTAAAAAAACTTCCTGATATTATTCGTATTACACTTTTTTTAGTTTGCTGAAATTCCTTTGACATTACATCTCCTATATCTAATATATTGACTACTTAATTTTTATGTTTATTATTGATAGTTAAAATGGAAAAGCTGTAGTACCGAATATGTAAGTACGTCACAAACGGTGATGTTGATGATGTCATATAGCGGGTGTGTGGAGAGGGGCAGGCGGCGCGGCTGGTATGCGGTATGCGACGCGCTAGCCGCATAACGGTGCGCGCGACGTCTGCCCGGCGTTCCCAGGCTCCACCAAGCGCACGATCGACGCCCCGAGATAAGCCCCATTCTATACGAAACCCAATAAGCCATTTCCTTGAAATCTCACAGGAGAACCGCACCCGTGAAAAAAATGACCAAAACCATACAAAAAAAGTCCGTGAATAAGGCGGGAGCGCGAAATAAGAATGGCCCCAGTTCTGGGAAGGCTCGGCGCCGGTGCAGTCTTTACATCCTTTATAATGATCTTTTTTGTTGAGAGACCCTTAATGGCTTATCGTGGGGCTGTAATGATGGCGTAGTGCTAAGCGGTGTATACCTTATTATTCGACGCGATCCGACAAAGAACGAAATGGTCGAGCGGAAATCGACAATTGGTTAGCGATTCACTGTCGAGATTGTAGAGTGACGCTACGGTACTTGGCTCAATAACCACGATCATGAATGACGAAACGATCGCAGTTATAACTACGGATACACAATGACTGTCCAAATTAGTAACGTGACATTAGCGTATGGCACTTGGAGTCGTCCTACGCACCGACAGTTTGCGACGTCTGGTCAGCTTGTGTCGATATTTGATCAATAGTTCCATAGACCGCAGCTGTCCATCAGTGTCGAGGACGTCCGCGGTGGGAGGACGTAGGAAGCAGGAAATGCTTATGAAATATGCGCCCACGCCGGCGGAGCCGCCTGCGACTGCACACAGCTTAGCCTGTATACGTAGCCGACGTCGTGTCACTAACAATACGTGTCATGTTGAATATCCGGTACAAAATGCACGCTGGAACAATGTAATCAATGCGCGATATAAAGAGTAAAGGCGAGAGGACCGAAGGGCGCTGTGTGTACTGGGTGCTACGTCACCGAGAGATGCTGTGAGTCAACCGTGGACGAGGGCACACGTGTCGTTGACGTCACATGCACCTGACTCATCACATACTCATAGTGATCTGGGAAAGACACTATAATAAACGCACGATTTTCAGTGTAACTGTCGCGCGTAGAGGAAACTTTTATACATTGCTATTATCGACTAAGTATAGTGACCTAAGAAAAGCCTCCACTGAAAATTAATCATGCTGAAATTTTATATATTTATTTAGCAAAGTAAATAAACATAAATATAACATTTACATAAACACGAGAGTTTATTTATTATGTACCTTAAATTATACCTATTTCAGTTTAATATTTATCATTAAATGAAATATGGTTTAAAATTAAATAAGATGAAATTGTTTCAGTAATTTAAGACAGGGATGGATTAAAAAATAAATATGTAAAGATAAATTAAGTTTTCCTTGGATTATTTACCATTGAAGTAAATTAATACCCTTAATTACTGAAAACTATTTTAGTTTCCTGTATTGAAGATTATTTTAGCAAATAACTTTAGAACAAGTGCCTTGCTGCTTGCTCGTTGATCTGTAGCAAGACAGATAGGTGACAAGATCTAGATATTACAGAAGCGCATCATTGGTGATGGAATGTAGTAAACTTAAATGAGCACAAGGAGGGTAGAGAGAGCAAGTGATGAGGGCAATGAACAGCCGGGGGTTAAGTAGAGGAGCGCGGGGTGAGTGTGTGAGCGGGACCGCAGCCAGACGTCATGCTCTGGTGACGTACGTCCTGTCGACAACGTGCTGCGCCTGAGCACCATAGCTCAAGCATACTACAGTACTCCTATTAGGTAGATACATACCCAGGTACCATTAAATTCCATTAAACAGAATTTTATTATGAAGACAATAGCAAAATAATTATATTACTCTACTCACATTTCAATTAATCAAGGTTACAATACAATGCCAATTATTTTGACAGGAAATTTAAATATCTAACTACCGTCATTTATTAAATAACATTGTTCGCGCTTTGCTAATCCATTATAGATATCCATTGATAGATATAATAAAGATGTTGTGAAAAGCTATGTTAAAGTTCCAATATAAAGAAAGGAAAAAATCCAAAAAAATAATTATTTCTAATCTTACGCTAATGGGTGTAACATTCCATTGATACTGACGGAAACTCACTACATAAATTCACTATGCACTAAATTTCACAGTTGATTATGGTGTAACGATCGAACGGACACTTGTTACAAACACAACGCAATGCACGAAGTCCGGCCTCAACCAGCGGCGTTCACTAAACAACGTGATAATATAAAAAGAAGTCAGAGGTTACGATGTTATCGAGGGAGACATGAATATTCGAAGACGCGAGGGTCACGAGTGAACGGTCGGCGTAGCATCGCGCCGCGGCGTGAATGGAACGACCGACATTTTATGAATCGAGAGCCGTCGCCCATTGAGCTGGGCACTCGCGGCTGAGCGTCAAGGGGCCGACGGTGCGCGCGCGCAGCACCGCCGCCGTAGGGCCCACAGCTCGGCTAGGCCGCGCACCGGTTCCGGCCCCGGCGGAAGTGACGCTCCGACCGAACATGGCGGCGCGCGCGCAGGAAGTGCGCAGCTTACCTATCGGGACGTCTCCGCCGACGGCGGCCTGGTACGACGCCGCCGCCGGGCCACCGCTCAGCGCAGCACACGAGCCCGCATGCGCCGATACCGACATCCGCAAAAGTGCGCGCGATCACTACCTTGCGAATAAAATATTCGTGCTGTTATCTAAAAATATTCGTGTGCGACGCAGAGCACTCGCAGCCCGCAGCACGAGCCGACACGGAGTTGCACACGCGAACCGCTTACAAGTCGCGGGGAGACTGTTGAGGGCAGGCCGCGCCGGCTCCGGCGGAGGCTCCGACGCACGCGCACACAACCGTCCGTCTCTTACGGCGCGCACGGCGCGGCTGCAGAGCGAGAGGGACCACGACAACTCACTATCACATCGGCAACTCGTGAACACCAATAGACCGAAGAGTAGGGACAAGTATTCGACCTTCACTTCGACGCACACGAGCGCGCACGGTGATCGCGTCGCGACGAGCACCACACACGCGCGCGTTCCTCGCAAATTGCTCGCTGCCGCCGCGCCGCCATCCACCGCCGGTGTGCTACATTTGACAATTTTTCCAGAAAACTGACATGCACCGTCACCGTGGCCGAGGGGCACCCGCGTGCCACGTGGCACATAGAGCTAGACAACACACCATACACCGATGACAATGTCTGCAAAAATCTTCCTTCATAGTCAATTCCACCCAATACTTATTATTTTACAAAACGACACATTTACTAAACAAAAACTATTAAATTACTATATTTACACACACTATACCTTACACCTTACACTAAAAAATTGGAAGATTATACTTTCCATTTTTTTTTAATTTACTTAAATCAACGTCATTCATTAGAGTAACTTAATAAATGCCAGATCGATTCAATTGCGGCATTATAATAACTTTGTTTCACACACATTCTTTTTACTGATAGTGGTAAAACTAGGTACTAAGCACATTTAACTCAATTACGGGACTATAAAAGTATAATTTTTAAGACATTTGAATTAGGTGTACACTTAGTACCTACAAGAAATAAACAGCATACCTTCAAACACAAAGGGTTCGCTTTCTCTATCTGTACTACATACGGTGTATGCAAAGATATTTATTACCTATCTATTTATACTCAATTATTCAGCAACATTATATATTTTAATTATCATTGAGAACCTATACCTATTACTCACATGCATTTCTAAAAATAACACTGTTCTAATTTATCGTTTTAAAATACCTTTACTTAGTTTAGGTACAATAGTAAAATATTATTGTACAAAATGATTCTAAACGAAATTTTAGTCTTGATAGATAAATGTAACAGTTCCATTACATTACAATAATAAATAGTAGATAATGAATAATAATATAATAAATAATTATGCAATGCATAGCTGTCAATAAAACTCATTTATTATTATTATTAATAATAATATATAGTGTTCCATGCGTTTAAATTGTTCATTTATTATGGTTACGTGTTTTAATTTTAAATGTAGTTACTTTGATATCTTTTAAATATAATAAACTAAGTTATATAGCTACATTTTTTTAATTTAACAAAATAAATATTTTTTATACAGTTTAAGTATATTCTATCTATTCTATTAACTAACAGTTAACTGTTCATATTTTCAACTTTACTTGCTGCATTTAATTATTACCGTTACTTAAGCTAAATGTATAACTACCTAAGAATAAATTCTTAATCCTCATACAATTTCTATTCTATAGCGATTTTTTTAATAGTAATAATTGCCTATATATAGGGTAATCTACTTTTTTCATATTTTTATATATACCTATATTCATTATATAAAAAAAGCAAGTTATGATTGTAAAGAAATATCCAATAGTTACCTAAGTATGTTTTGAGGAATTTTAAGTTAAGCGATGTACCTACCTTTTTTAATATTACTTTATCAACCGCACCTAAAAAAATTATTACCATGAAAATGAAATGAAAAATGAAACATTATGGTATTATTTTAGGAAACACCTCTGGTCCATGACAAAGATTTTTTAAAAAATGGGCGTTAAATACAATTTAAAATATCAAACTGTAGGTAATATTTTTAATTAATTTTAATATTCATATATATTATATATATTATATATAATAAAATTTCATATTCATATGACTAATGTATTTAGGACTATTTATTAGAAAAACTACATATTTGTTAATTATTTTCATAAATAACAAAACGCTTAAACAACCTCAGTGAAACAGGAAGAGCTGCTTTTATAGTACCTACCTATATAATTATTTTTATAGAAATAATAATTCCCATTTTATTTTACATATATATGAATAAATATCTATAATAAAAAATATTAAAGAATAATTGAAGTTAATTTATGGTAGTTAAATAAAGTAGCTTCTGGTTACCATATAACTACTGATAGAGATTTTAGAAATGTTGGTAGAAACATGTCTTTTAAAAATATTAGAACACATTTTTTCTTATTATTTTTTATCTAATTATTTTTTGCATTAAAATACCTAATATATTTAGAACTTTATATTGTAATTCAATTATTATATTTTATAAAAATAACAATACTCCGAAGGAACTTCAGTAAAAAAACATAAGGGTACCTATTATTTTTGTATCTTCTTTTTTCTAAGAATAAATAATTTCTACAGTATTATATACAACTCTTAATAAATAAAATTAGTTTGCCAGTAATTTTAATTTAATTTATGCCCGTTAAACAGGTAAATTTTCCAGTTCAGACATAGTGTCAATTCTTTTAGAAAAATTGAGAGAAATATGCGATTTAAAAGCAATAAATGATATTTTTCTAATTATTTTTTCACATAATTATATATTATATTTATATACCTAACATATTTGGAACTCAATAATTAAATAAATTTAATATTTTTTATTAAAACTACAAAACGCATAAATTACTCCTGTAAACCAAATCGAGCTTCTATGGGGCAAATTAAAATGGTTTTATTCTATGAAAATTATAGTAAAGTGTTAAGGTTTTTGATAATTCCTAATAGGCGCTGAGTTGTACTGTGGGTAGAAAAGAAAAAAATACGCCGGAAGTGCGTGTTAGTGTTGCCATACGCAGCGGTAAGCGTGCGCATGAGTCAGTGCTCAATTCGTGCTCTTTGTCTCTATACCTCTTGTTACCTACTTTTAATAAACAATTATTTAATTTAATTTAACAATATACAATAAATGTTTCCTTATATCTTTATTGAATTATTTTTAAAAATAAGTATTACATAATAATGATAATAAATATATAGATTGTTTTTTAACTAAATTTAAAATATTCAAATAATGAATATTTGTAGGATTGAGACTTACTAATATTGCTTAATAATAAAAAATAAAAGTATTTTTTTTTTAAATCTATAATCTATTTATTCAATGGAACCATTGTAATGAAATGGTAAAGTTGATAGTCATGTAATTTCTCGGTAATTTTCACATAGTTGTAATGTCTATTTACCTAAAAATGGTCAGAGTTCACTAAACTTCAGTAATTTTTTATAAGTTTAAGTTTTAATACTTAAAATATTACACATATAAGATATACCCCAAGTTTTGAACATTAACAGTAAAAGCTGGTAGGTACCCAATATACCTAATTATACCTACATAAACCTAGGTATACCTATGATAAATAAAATGATATTCCTTCTTAATATATGAGCGCGCGTGTGTAATGTGTGGGTGTGTGTGTGTGAGGGTGGATGTGCACGCGTAAAGTGAGTGTATGTGTGTCAATCGAGCTGGAATCCGGTGACGTTATCAGTATGTAGGGCTGAGCCTATCTAATCTTGCTCCCACTTTAACTCTTAGATAAAACTCACTTCTTTTTAAACATACCAAGTTCTACAATTTACTGACAACTAAGCGCCAATCATACCTACATACCTACATGAAATCCAAGAATAGACCAATTCTTTTCTGTATAAAATTATTCAGAAAAAAATTGGTCTATGGTTAATTTTTTAAATGTTTTAATTTTAACTACTGAATATAAGTATAAATACTAATGAAAATGTGCTACATTTGTCATTGTTAGTAAGTAATAAATTTATATATTAAATATACCTACCCTAATAATTGTTTTCTTTATAAAATAATTCACAATCACAAGTAGTTTAACGACAGCAACATAAATTGTTCAAAAATTTAAATTAATTTTAACCTTAAAATGTATATACCTATTATACCAAAAATTGTACTGTTAATAGTGCTGGCAATACTGTGGTACCTTAAAGATAAATACTGTCATAATGAAAGCTTGTGCAGGTATCAAATAAGTAGGTACTAAAATAAATATACAAATAACAGAACCGTTTACACACTGACTCTTTTGTGAAATGCAATGAGTACTTAAGTAGGTACCTAATTAAAATTCGAAGTTAAATGAAATGAAAAATATACCTACTATATATTTTTTTTTTAATTCTTGAAATCATTTAGATGACTAGATAATAACTATTATCTATAAATACGTTCCAGATTATTTTTTATGAGTAATTATATTTTTAAACAGTGACGACAATGAATAAGATATCCATGTTCTACGATTTTTTATTTAATTCAAACAATAAAAATATTTTACATCAAATTACATTCAACATAAACAAGGTAGATACGTAAATCCTAAAGTGAAGTGAAACTTCATGTAGGTACCTAATCTAGTAATAGGATAACCCGCCCCTGATTAACGCCGCTTGTTTTTTATTGATTTATCTATTAAAATACCGATAAATGTCATTGTTAGCACTGGTAACACTTTGGTTCTTTTGTTGAATAAAATAATTATTTTCTACTATGGATATGATTTCTATATACATCTAATGCATTCCCAACTAGGTAGGTATGTAAGTGGTTCGTGGGATCATAAATATTTAAATATTGCGTTAGATGCTAGTACCATAGGATACCTTTAGGTTTATTAGGTACTTTATTATGAATAATAAATTAAATGTGTTATTAAACCAGATATAATTTTAGGCGGGCATATTATTAAACTACCGTAGAGTGCAAAATTTAAGAAATGGCAACACTATGCCGGCAAATAGTACAAATAAGCTAAATAGGTATGTTTTACATAAGTACCTAAGTACCTATATACTTATTAATCTTATTTAAAATAAGTATCTAAGTTGAAAAGTAATATTAAGTAAAATATATTATGGTGTACGTAAGTTACTTTCTATTAATATTAAACAATACCTAGCTGTTATACCTAGATTTATAAAACCTATAAAATGAGATAGTTATCTGCTTATTCAAATTAAGAATTTATTTAAAATTTATCGTCTCCCTAAAACTCATACACTCTATAAAAGTTTATCAAAACATTAAAGTTAAGTAGGTGTATTGAGTAATAAGTAGATTTTAATATTTTTATGCTGTTAATACTTAGTTTGAGGTTTCTACTAATCTTATTTATAAATTGCAGGAACCTACCTACTCACTTGATATCCGATAGTGTTTTCAATTTCACAAACAACTGAATATACTGTAATATCCAGTTCACAGTTAGTAGTTGAAACCAATCAATATCAATTAAATCACACAACATCATGATAGATACGTTTATATAGATATCTTCCATCGCTTGTATTCGTTCTCATGTCACAAATATGCACGAACACTGTACCTACACAGTTCGACAACCGAGCGGCAGTCTTCACCCCTCCTGTTTATAATTCCAACTCTTGGTCTCGGACAATAGCATATTAAGACCGATTAAGGATCGTCTGATTGCGTGATTTATAAGTATTTATTCAATAGGGGTTAGACAGTTGCGTAGTAAGTGGGCACGATTGAGACAGGGAGGCGGAGGTACCTATGGAGGCTCGAAGTCACGGAGGGCAGACGGCGCGGGCGCCGGGCGGCGCTGAGCTGCACTCGTCTTCTCTGAGGCGTGACGTCCGGCCGGGGTCAGCGAACGCATCGCCGTCGATAGCTTTCTTATGCCCGACAAACGACCCTTCCAGATGTCACTCACGTGTTTTCTGTCCCTTCCCGGATTACCGCTTCCTAACCGCCATGACGTGCTGGTTCTTCTACTGGTGTTTCAAACGCCCTTTGCTGCGTTGTTTTCTTATAAATATTGCTTTATCAGTTCACGGTCACTTAAAATTGCACTGTTAAGGGAGTACGAACGCGCGCGAGATCCTTTGAGGCGATACCATTCGGCGAAGGGCTGTGTCTCGTTAATATATAATTGTTGTGCGATATGATCGCTAGTTCGGCGCGGGCGCAACCATCAGCGCTAACAGATTAATCGTGGCAATGTATCACACGTGCAGTCCGCGCTAGCGGCCCTTCTATTTGTAAACCGGCGCCGAGGGCCGCGCATTCCTAGCGTGCCTCGTGCCCTGCGCTCCGCCACCCGAACGTTCTCCGCTACAGGACCACCACTGCTCACTACCGCCGACCACCTATAATACCGGTAACGTCGGGTACTACATTCTAATTTTCGTTACATTTGCAGCACTGTATGACGTCCATGACAATACATCCGCCGACTATGGTGTGCACTCAACTTTCGGCCCTATGGTGTATAAAGCAATGCTTCTTTGACTGTCAAAATCTAAATATTTTTTTTAGATTTCGTCAAACTCTTTATCCGTATATGGAGTTGTAAATGGTCCCAAACAAACACACACTTTTGTATTTTAGAACAATTTAAATTGAGATGAAATGTTTGAATATGTTTATTATTATTTAGGCATTTAACATAAATTTGTAATTTACATTTATTATTATTTATGATTTAAATGAATTATATATATTTATCATTATTTATAAATTTTAATATATTTTTTACATTTGTTCTTATTTAAATAATAATAATATCTGTGTATATTTTCATGCATTTAAATACATTTAGTCACATTTTTATACCCTAAATTATGTGTCGTTACATGTATCTATAATATTATGTACAAATAAGTGCATACATTTAATTAAATAAGGTACTAAAATATATTTTGATGGTTAAATGGTTCTAATATTTTAGAAAATGTAACGTATCCATAGGGTACCTTTGAATTTCAGCACTGAATTAAATCAATCTGAATTTGGAACCTCACGTTAACCATAATGAGTACATGAGGGTATGAATAACCCAAATACGGTAAAATAGCGACTATTTATAATGAGATGTACCAAAGTACAGACCCTGCATTCCGATGAATGGTGAGCGGGCGCCGCGACTTAGACGATTCAGGGGACGGGCGCAGGGGTATAGAAGGCGGGGGAGGGGAGAGGAAGCACGTACGCATGCCTGCGCGTGCGCCTACGACAAATACCCGCTACAACAAATTCTAACAGGTGTCCACTTCATACCAATTTTGGCCTTAGGTAAAAATACTATCTCTGCATAATGCCTTTCAAAATTACATATTTTTCGCAAACTAGCGAAAATTATGTATATTTGAATTCGACAGATCGGTTTAATTTGCTATTAAGAGAAAAAATTAAATCCAAAAAATCCATAATATAGAATTCAAAATATAAATATACCTACCCACAATTTTGAAACTATCAGATATTTGGTGTAAATATACCATTGTATGAATCCTAAGGCATAATAAATATGATGAGTCCAGTGATAAAACATTTACCATATTTTGCATAGCAGGAAAGATACCAGAGTCAATAGAAAGAATGGTAGTTGACTGCGGAAGCCAGTATTTCCATGAAACTATTGCATATTACCGCAACCAACTCCCTACTGATCGTCAGAACTGAATCTAAATGTAATGTACTCGTCTGTAACCAATATTTGTAAGTTATGATACGAGATATAATTTTACCTGAGGGAAGGACATATTTAGTGTAGATTTGATCTGACTATTGATTTGATTTGATTTGACATCACGAGGTGGTCATTACCAGTTAGTGGTACCGATGAGTCTTTTGTTGAGATATCGTGGTACCGATATTATTGACAGTCAGTGTTACTATACTTATAGTAATTTGTGTCCATTTCACATTGATCCGCGACACAATGAAAGAACGTTGACTCACCCGGATATGTCATGTCAGTCTTCTAAATATTTTCTGAGAAGAGCGCTAGAATTCCAACGATTTCCGTACATTTAACACAGAGTTATTAATTATATCAATTCGATGATTCAGTATATACCTATGGGAATCTGATTTGCTCATTAACTAGTCGATTGAATAACCCGAATAGAAGCAATCAATGAGCGAGTAGTTGCGGTGGTTCAACCAATTGATGAGGTACCAGAGGTAAGATCGTCTGTTGGAATGTTAATGAATGTAGTGCAGTGTCGCAAATGACTCACAACGATCTTTATTGAAGTGCTACACATTAAGAACATGTTCTTATGGAATGCGGATGCTTCCTGGAATTTGCAGCTTTTCTAGTTACGATCTGGGGCCTTACCAACACCTATTAAAAGTAATATTATTTTAATTTTACTTTTCTTCCATTGAGAGATTCGGACTAGGGGCTCTAGCCGAAATGCATTCGTTCCGAATTTATATTCGTCATCACTCTGAAAATGTATGGGAGTGACATTTGTTGTCGGAATCGGATCACGTGACATTCGACAACAAATTATGTCACTTCCATACATTTTCAGAGCGATGACGAATGTAGATTCGGAACGAATGCATTTTAGCTAGAGCCCTAGGATCTTTGTCGTCTATGGATATTTTATGTTTAGTAAATTTGTAAGATAAGTGTAAATTGTATTCAGACTAGAAAGCCCCAACCAAGTTGGGCATAGGCTCACTGAATAATGAGGTGGTAGGTCCTATATTTACACACATATACATACTACATTTTTTATTCAAAATGGATTTTTATCTAACACTTTTGGGTTGCTGCACCTATTCTCTGTGCCATCAAACACCAAACCAATGTGTTCAATTTTACTGTTAGTACCTACATAGTGTAGAATTTAAATAATACCAGAAATATATATCAATACTTTGTAAATTGGTTGCATCTGTAAATTGGTTAGATTAGTATCAGATTTTTTCAAATACCTGAATTTGTATTTGCAATGAACGCAAAAACTGCCGAAGGGATTTCGATGCGGTTTTCTTTTAATAAAATCATCATAACTAACTGTATTTGACAGCATGCGGTGACTGAAATGTTTGAAATAGATCATGGTTTACTAGGGTAGTTCGACAAATGTTTTTCCTACGTGTACTATAACAAAAAAGCAGCTACGTTCACATTTTCCTCTAGATCTGCACGTACACCTTTTTCTCGCCATATATCGCGTAGGGTTACCAATTACAGAAGTAACTCTTTCTCCCCTGAATTTGCCAAATTTGTGAACAAACTGTCTGGGTATCCCGAATTAGACTTGTTCAACACAAGTCCTACGAAATACAAACGCATAGTCATTGATCTCTAGTTTGAATGGGCTCGCTAGGTGTGTACTGTCGGATATCGCATTGTGTCTGTTTTTTGTTTTGCAAAATTTAATTCAATAATTAGGTATATGAAACCGTCTAGTGTCTATTGTTATTGATATGTGAAAATTCATAAATGGTTGTTGGGAATGTAAGTAGTAATGCAACACTGCTGTAATGCTGTTTGTTTTCTGAATATAATAAAATAAAATAACAAAAAACTACACCCAGTGCCAACCTTCTAAGACCAGGCAATGGCTCCCAAAAATATTCCAAAATATATTGTTTTTCGAAGTCCAGGGAGTTAAGTTTCATACAAAGCGCGCTAAAAGACAATCTGTTTATACCCTGATCAGAATTAAATCCTAAATCGTTCAATGTACAGAAATATGTAGAGTTAGCTGCCCAAGAGACAAAGAAGACATCCCGAATCATTTGACACGAAAATATATACTATCAACACATACAAAAAGAATTGGAATTATTTATTTAATCCACTTAAAATATAACTTAATAAGAATAAACTTATTGCAAATGCATTCTCACATGTGGCAACATGCACTAACATAATGTTTCTTTTTTTTTGTCTAATTTTTTAAAATGTTACAAACATAAAAATAAAGTTTATAAAATGGACAATGTGAGCGCATTACTCAACTGACTATTTCGTAATATTTAAACTCATTACTTTTGCATCATTAGTATGTAAGATGGAAGGACACGATATCCGCAATAAGGGGGTCATGGGGTGCTGGGTAAGAAAACCTCTTGGTGGGCTATAGGTACAATGGGTAGTGAAAGTGGAATTATGTCCCTTGTTTAGCCGTTATCCCTTCCGGCTGATATATTTTTGAATTTAATAAATTCAAAAGTATAATTTCTAATTCTTCCAATTTAGAGTTCAAAACAGTTTAACTTGCCTTGTGATTTTCCATCTTTTAGAGAAGTCAGTCTGTTCCGAAATAGGTACGACTGGTGGTTCATAATGGTGAGCTAGTCCCCACTTTAACACTTAGGAAAGAAAGTTGGGAAATAGAAGCATGAAAATAGAGTGAATGCAATGAGGATGCGGTCGTTGCGTAGTATATATGTAAGGTAAGACTGGTTGATAGAAAGGGGATTACAGAGGTTCGAGAAAGGTATAGTCTAAAAGAGAATGTAGTAACGAGGATTGAAAGGGTATGTTAAGGTGGTTTGGGCACGTAGAGTGAATGGAAAATAAGGTAAGGACTATGTAAGGTTTAAGTGAACGAGCTAGCCGGGGTCAACCTCGCGGTACACGCACTGACCAAACTAGTAAAATTTGGAAAAGGGCTGGTCAGAAGTACTCGTAACAGGCGTTAATTCTTCTGCACAGGAGTTCTAGTACTTACTGAAAATATTACTGTGAAAGTTTCTGAAAATGTTTGATATTCAATCACATTCTAACGGCTGTAAGGATTTGGCTATAATTTTGTAAAAAGATAAGTACCTACATTATTGTAGTCTGAAATAACATTCAGACTTTTCATGCTGGTAATAATTCTGGGTTTGAGCACGACATCAGAATTCCCGTAATACCAGGAATATAATTATGATGGAACGGGGCCTACTCGATAGGAGAAATCTCAAGACCATGGACGTAATGTCACATCCAAAACATGATAATGTATGCATATTTGTCTACATTTACTAATAGTTTCACAAACAAGTCCTATTCTATCATAATTATGTGTGAAAATTGTGTAAGCTTAAATCAACATACCAGCAATATATCCTGAAGCAGGAGTAGCAAACGTTTTAGGTGTATCGGTATCTCCGTGTGCTTGTTTGGTTGATCAGGATGCAAGGAGAGAGGTGAGAAGAAACACGTGAGATACGTGCCAATTGTCACCTGCTAGGGATGCCGATTACCTGAAGAAATAGAAGAAGAAAATGAGGAGGGGGTTTTATAGTTAAAATTTTTGCAGTAGGAGTAGGTAGTGGTGATATGTATTTAATGTGATTGGAATTGATAATTTATGTAACTAGAATAACATTGTTTTTTCTTTTTTACCTATGCAAATAAGTGGGTATTAAAAGATTGATGCTATAAGTTTTTTTGTGCCACGTATGAAGCACACGTCCCACTTGACGGCAACGAAATTTTATTTCATGTGAGTATTTTCGAGACAGTTTCATTATTTTGTTTGGTATCGAGTATTAATCACAGTCGTAACGTCATTAGTCTGTAGATTTCAATTGGTTTACATCGAAGAAAGCACTGGCAGAAAGTTACATCAATTTAAATATGTCGGCTAATAAAAAACCGTGTTTTCACGTTACGGTTGGTCAATCGGAATAAGGAGGCGGTTAACTTCTAGACGACTTACTAATCTATAAGAACGTGTGAAATGTGTAATCACAATCACTAATAGAATAAATTCAATGACAAAAACAGAATATCATACAATCAATGGCAAAATGGCAAAAAAGAGAATAGTAGATAGATCTAGTAAATATGTGAACAATGCGAAGAAATATTTATTATGCTCCCACAACTTTTTTTTTATTAATAATATTATACCCTTTTATGTGGAAATTGCAGGAATGCGATAGGATGATGATTGATGAATGAAGGTTTTCTTTAAGATATTTGCGATATACTTATGTAAGGTTACGCCTGAAAGTGGGGTATTTTGTATTGTCGTAATGACAAAATGGTCACAATTTCGGACCCGTACCAATTTTGTAAGAGAAAATCTCCCACGTGTCTCTCAAAATTCAGCCTTATGCTATCCCAAAATTTAACCTTATAAAATCTAAAAATTTAGCCTTATGATATCTCAAAATTCTGCATTGTGATATCTCAAAATTGAACCTTATGAAATCTCAAAATTTTGCCTTACCAAATTTAAAAATTTAGCCTCTACTTAACATAAACGGTTGGCCTGTACATTGCCTAAAATCAATATTGTAAAGGTATATGTATTAGCAGAGGTGCTCAACACGTATTACTTTTCGTACGACCCTTCTTAATAGAACCTAACGTCGCGAAACAGCGTAATGATTCTCTATGTTACCTATTTTAAGAAGAACCACATCAATATTTAAGTATTGTACTTAGTCACAATGTCATTACGCAACTTGAGTTGCAATCGCAATATATAAAAGCTTATTAAGTAAGCGTGTCGGTGTAGGGCCGGTGTGTCGGTGTGCGCGGGGGCGGACGGCCCATCGCAGCGGCGCGTGCGCGCGGCAGGTGCGCCCGCGCACCCGGCAGCCTTGTTAGAATGCCGCGTGAGAATTCTCCACCGTTGTAATTACTGTCCCTTTAGAGTTTATTCTACCATCCCGATGTTCTAATTTCAAATATAATGCATGATATTATTCTACCAACAGTGTTGTAGACTTGAACTGGATGGCGAGGAAAATATAAAATGTAAAAATAGATTTCAATGATAAACCGATTCCAAGTTAATGATGTCCATTTCATTTATTTTTTTGCAATTTTTCTAGAATAATTTACAGTTGATAGATGCATGACTTTTGTGTGACAACCTATATTTGAAACTGTCATAATCTGAACAGAAAAAATGTGTTGCAAAATCTTGCGTTCAAGCCGCAGACAGAGCAAAAGAAACCTTAGTGCTTTGTTTTTCGATATATAAATGGACTACACGGGTACCTAAATGATATGCAGCTAGTCCAAGCTAAGAAGCCAAAGAAGTATTTCATTCAAAGGATGTTCTCTCATCATAAGAGCGTCAATTCTGATTACATACAAATTTGAACTACCCGCGCTCCTAGGCGAGAGAACCCGAGTTCCATGAATTCTTCCTTCCTCTTTTCAAAGTGTTGAGACGTAGGCTGAAGTCTGCGTTTCTGGAACGTCTAACTATTTCAACCTAACATTTTATATGTGTTTGGATGATCGGACGATGAGTCATATATCAGGAACTATTGGTCGATGCAAATTACTACATATAACTGTATGAGGTACAGACCTAACGAGTATGTTAAGGAAATATTGTTTTATCTGACTGACTCACTTCAAACTACACAAAATAATAATAAATGATTCACTTACTACTTGCATCTCCAGATCTTTGAAGATTATGAGAATCAATGAGTAATTTTGTTTGTCACCGACTCACCGATAATGAGATTGTGAGAACTGTTGTTTTGCATTTTAATTTCCTTAAACGTATGTGTCATGCACTTTATTTATTTTCCAAAAAAGTTTTATTCAAACACATCAAACTGATTAACGTGTTTTATTTCACAACTATTAACATAAGTAAAAAAAAAGAGCTGGTAAAGAAAATACCCTCCTAATGAAATAAAAAAAAAATTAAAAATTCTAGCTCTATTTCTTGACCCGCTCAAAACACTCGATTTTAAATCGTGCCAATGTCCGTTTTACAATTTACATTGCAAATTAAAACAGGAGAGTAATTTTCGCTGGCGCGGTCACGTTTTGTGGAAAACACCAGAATATGTGGGTAATAAATATCTGGCTATGGTATCCCCGCCGTGGCCTGGTAATAGTGGTAGACCTAAGAAGTTTGGTTTGGCGTTATGGAGGGTAACTTGCGTGAAAATGATCTCAAACCGTGTGAAGTGGAGAAGTAAAAGTTGGAAAATGAACCCCAGTGTCCGAGGTGGGGACCTCGTATGTAACTAGGATTGTCGTAATGATAATGATGATGATGATAAAATCGTTTCAAGGTGTGGCTATAAGGCTGTTCCTAACCCAAATATATACTATTTTGTGTATCAAACTGTCATAAAAAGAAAATGAGCTATTTAAATATACTTAGGTGACACTGAATCTTTTTAGAATCTCATCAATAAAAGATTATTGAGAGACATAAAACTATTTTATTGCTTTTCAAAGAAGTCTCTGCCACCATTTGAACACTTGTTAATGCCATAAAACTATTGTGTGAGGCATTTAGTTCACTTTCCTTTATGTACCTGTTCTTCGGACGTTTTTAATGCCACTACTGTCTCATATGTGTTAATAAAATTTATGCCGTGCTATGGCACTATCTGCTAAGATGTTTTGTGCAAAACTGACACTAACACCAACTGGTGACCCAACCAACATCCTTGAGGCCCGAGTCAACCACTACCGCATTTCGATGCATCTGGTGACCTGTGGACCGGGCTCTGGTATACCTAGGCTTTCCTCTCAGGGAGACACTTACAGAAAAGCCGACATACGAGTATCAATTAAAAAACCATAAACACGGACATTCGGCTCTTTGACGAACGCGATCTGTTTATTGGTCAAAACTAAGTTTCGGCAAAGTTTTAGTTTGGGCGCAGCTGGGCAATCTAATAAATGAATTGTATTGAAAACCGAATTGCGTACATAAAAACTTAATATAGTGACTGTGCGATAAACATACCTAAAAGTACTGTAAAAATACACCTTAGGGAAGTAACTTCAAGATAAGAACCCCCCTTGCCCTAACTTATAGCAGAACCAGACTGCCTTTCGGCACCCAAGGTTATCCTTATGACCAATAAGTACTTTTACTCATCACATCTATTAAAAAATTGAGTTTGGACTGGAAATTGTAGTATCTTTTGTCATCCAGCGCCTAGAGTGACCGCTCCACTCGAGCTATTCCAGGCTCGTTTCTGCAAGTACCATGACAATAAGATCGATAGATGCGTGTATCGCCTATGTTTTATGTAATAATTTCCATCGGACCCGTTTCGCTGACCTAGCAAACATAGCACGGCCACGCCAAATGCGCCGCGGCCTCAGTGCATAATTCGACAGCAAACCGAGTGCATTCATTCTATATTTGAGCAATTACCTTAGCATAGCTTTTATAGTTTTGACTGTAATAGCATTAAACATCGTTAAAGTCTATAAAGTGTTTAACTCTATAGCATCCAAATAGGTCGCTTAGGTCTTTACCGCCTAATTGTCAGGGAAGATGTACAGCATGACATACCTATTCAACAATTCGATATTTACTATGTACAGTAGACTACAAAGTTCCTGGCCTGTACACAACTTTTCTTACACAACGTCTTAGAAGCTACTGGATAATAGATCTACTTATCAATTTAATTAAGTTCAGGCTACTACTTGCATGAGTTTACTTATAATCTATGCATAGATACTAGTATTGTGCTTGTATTCAGCGTGTAATATGCTTTGTAATCAATTCAGCAAATAGCAAATCAGGGAAAGCGAATATCCATCGTAGACCATTAGTACTATCTAACATGCTTACAACTGTAGTACACAAAGATTACCATGACTATTTCTGACAGTCGGGATCAACTGTTTTGTGTATGAGGTATGCGTATGGGGTCGTAACCTTTGATATCGATCACCCGTCTAAGGACGTGACCGCGGCATCATTTTTCACGCTTGGACGTGCGTCATATACCCTGTATAAACTGTTAACTGTAGTAATCTCATTTTGCGCATATAAAGTTTATCATGAGACAAATTAATGTGTATAACAAGATAGATCCGCAATGTTCGACCTTTGCATTTATATAGATAGGAAAAAATGTCAGTTTACATTCAATCGCAACGGTCGGGTAGGATTTGAAATCGTGGTAGCCCATTTCGACGTGGATAACTTTTCCTTTCAAAAACTTGTAACATTTACTTTACCTTTAATTCATATTAAATAGTACAATTTGTTGCACTCCGCTCCGTCTTGTTTCTGGGGCAAAGTATGGCCATCGCTATTCAGCGGGGCAACGCCGCCAATGTAATAGGCACCTTTGCGCCAGGAACGAACATCAACGTCTTCTTATGTTGGCTTCTGTAGCAGAATCACCGCAATTTCACCAATGTTCAGTAAATGAATACCAAATTTTTAATGGCGGGACGCCAATGTCAAGTTTTTCAAGTAAATCTATCAAAGCCACGTTAGCCACACAGGTAAATTTATTCCGTGTGTCCGACTGTCGGCCCCCCACGAGATCAGGTAGTCGATCAGAATGTGTGAACGTGTGGCGCCAGGATAGAGATACGGGGCGGGCTATTTGACGTGCCATAATATGACAAAATCTGTGATTGCAAATATTGGTGTGTCATTTGTATGCTTTTATACTCGTATGATGAATAAACTCGAATAATAAATATTTTTTTTGTTTAAACTACCTGCACAAATTGAAATCATATAATTGTAAAAAGGGACATTTTCTGCACGTCACAATCTTGAGTCAAGCAGAGCTAAGTTACACTCGAAGGAATGTGATCTAAAATAACACAAATTTTAATCGACAAGTCTGATATAGATTTTACTGTAATGTGTGGTCCAATTGTGACACTTGGACCAGTGGACTTAGACCGGAGCGACTTGGTGGATCAGATGGTAAGCTTTGGACGCCTCCAGGATTGGTATTTGGATGTTGACGATTTAATTTGCAGCAGAGTAGATATCTGCGAGAAGAATGGTGCATCAGATCGCGGGATCGAACTCTGGCCATTACACTATCAATGCAAACACACTCAGTAAGAAGGGTTAGGTATTGGTAATATAATATATATATGTTTATTTTTTAGTTATCCTTGAATTTTTTTATGTTATGAAAGTTGAAGAAGCGAATGGTGAATCGTAGTGTGGAGCAAATCTCTGACAACTTGATTGGATAGGAGGCGGGACTGTGCGTGTATTTAAAATTTACCGACAAAAATGTCACCGGATTTATGGTTTTTCATCACTACTTTTCTCTAAATTTCAAGTCAATCCAATGATATTACATTTCGCGAGTAGTATTTGTATACCTCTATCTATTATATCTTAATAATCGTTGTTATCACGTTAGGAATGCACTGGCGTGTTTAATGTTGTATAACACGAGGCGTCTACCAGGCGGGCCGGGCCGCGTTGCAACGCACTAATCCGCCTGCCATACATTTTGTATGAAACTGTATTGAACCTACGTCCACTAAATACATCAGTTTCACATTAAATATAAGGCAGGTGGAATTTTGCATTGCAATGCGGCCCGGCTCAGCCTGCCTGGTGGACACACAGGTTAACAATTATTGTAAACTTTTATTTCTATATAGCGTAGAATGTCAAATGGTATAACCGTATGGCTGAAGTGACAACAGCATTAATTCGATTGATAAACCTAAGTCGACTCGGGCAACGAAAGTGGAACAGGGTTTGTCAACATGGACTGTCAGCTGGCCCCGACGATAGTGCTTATCGCCCGCGGGACATAGTCCGCTCATTCACAAGCCTGTCCATTCATGCGCGTGCTTCCACCACGCACCGCGGCCCAATATGATCCTTAAGATATTCGCCAAAGGGTTGAATATTGTGTAGATGTTTGGAGGGGGCGGTGGGGCGAGGGGTAATGTAGATCGAGGATATCGCGGGGTCAGCGCGGATTGCAGGCGCCCGATAAACGTTGATGGCGTCCAACGACTCGACTAACAAACCAACAATACACACACTGACACCATTAAATATTTTCAACATGAGTTCTTACTCTTGTGTCGTCGATAAAGAAAATATGTCAAATAAAAGTTCAACTGCCCCATTCATTTGTTGCGTGATAGTAAACGTGATAAGGGTTTAAGTAAGTAGAGTGTAGAAACGTTAAGTTAATTTCACTTTATTTGAATGAATGATATAATAACATTTTGATAAACAATATTTGATAAATAGATAATTCATAATAACACTTATAAATCATGAAGCATTACAACTACCAATGTTTTGCCGCCATTTTGTGTATTACGAAACTAGCTTTTGTCTGTAAAAAAATCAGGCTTGGATCATGTAAAAAATTATGTCCCGCAGTTTATGAAACCCTAACACAAAAATATGTTGTGTGGGTCGGATAAAAGATATGTAGTTAGTTATTCTTTAATTTCAAGAAGGCAAAGTACATATAGGTGCTTTCATGAATATGGTCGCCCCAGTAGGTCTACAAACCTATGACACATTTACCACAGATAACATAATACTAAATATATACCAAGCAAAAACCATAATGCAAGCAAAAAAATAATAATTTTTTTTCGCTATAATGTGTAAAATAAGTATGGAAATAAATAATTCTCTTTATTGCATTCAGTTCATCAACATTAAAAGTTTTCATTTAATGTCTTGACAAGTACTAGATGTACTTGTGAAGTGATTACTCACATTTTAAACTCAAAAGACACTTTATTTAGATAACTCGAGATGGATGTGTGGGAACAAGTATGCATAAGATAAGAAAGTGGCGCCAGTTACAGAAAAGTTAGGAATGAAGAGAACGTAACAAGGATGTTGCGAACGGAGGAAAATATATGAATGGATTGTATTCTCGTCGGTACTCGTACTCGTGGTACTTACCATGTTCTAAGATACTACGCCATGATCCTACTAATAAAAGACTGACTTTTGTAGCTGTCACACAGACGACATTACAAAAAGGCGCATTTCCTACGCTTTTTTAATTTCATTTTTTATTTTTATTTATGGCATGTCAATTTACTTCATCTCGCCTGATGGTGAGTTAAAGGCAAAGTCTCTGGAAAGAGGGGTACCATTACAAACACGCAAAGTGTTACAATGGTGGCGCTCAGCTTGACGGCCTCATCAGATGCTTTTTCACGCCCGGCTTAAAGGACCTGGGACTGTAGGAAGAAGGAAAAACGTGCGCTGGTAAGGAAATCCAAGACTCATCCGAACATTCACCATGGTAGAGACGGTAAAATGCTGCCAGAGACGCAACATCTCTACGCATCTGCAAAGGTTCAAGGGTATTCGTGACCTCTGAACTCTCAATAATGCGGATCGCACGTCGCTGCAACTTGTCGAGAGCATCTAGTAATATGGAGTATTTACCAGTTTCAAGTAATTTGATATATTATATAAATAGATATTATAAATAAACTCAGCAGCGGTTTCGTGATATAGTCACAGTCAAGTTAAGTAAAGTCCGTTATACTTAAGTTAAAGTCCTAGTCATACCTTAGTGTGCAGATTTAACTAGAGACTTCTCTGGACTTTTGGAACCAATACGAAAAATCACAACTTGCCATAAATTGTGGTTTTCGTGTCACTTTCTCAATATTGTGCGCGTTGTCCAAGACGTTATGTCTTCAAATACATCAATTTTACAATATAAATATTCGAAATAGCACCAATTTTAGAAAACGAAACATTGTCGGGATGTGTCGCTCTTCAGGATCGCGCCAAAAAACTCGCGCTACACTTATATAGATAGGTGTCAAACCTGTCATTGGTGTCAAAACTCATTAACTCATTTAGCTAATTTCCGCATCCCGTTTCATATTCTAAATTACTTCCAGCCTCAGTTTGGAACTGTGACATATTTTTTTGTTCTGACTAGCTTATTTAGACATTTCATAAACATAAACATAAAGTCGATCACGCCTATATAGTACGCAAAGGTGCTAGCACCCACATTTCGCCAGTTTATGTTTAGGTCCCAATGTAATAGGGGGCGAGCCTATTGCCATTAACCGGGCACTTTCATTAAGTTGCAAGGGTTGTTCAGTATGCAAAGAAAATCATCAGAATATTGATTGCATGAAAGTGGCATTTAAATCAATGAGTTGTCTGAGAAGTAAAGTAAGGTAAAGTAAAATGGAACAAGTAACTATACTAAGATGACAAAAAATAAATTAATTATCAGATCCCGATAGGGCTTGGATGTTTATGAAACAATAACTGTAGAATCCGTAACGAATCAAAGTTCTAGTCGCTTAGTAAACATTTTTATCTTCGATGCCCGAATTATTTCACAACTAAATGTAACATCTAAGTTACTGGACCTCAGTGACGTCCTAAGTACAGATAACGCTATTAGTCACTTACTATATTCTCATTTAATATGCAGCATTGATTCATTGATCATGTAAAAACATGACGCATTCGTGTAATATGGTTACAATTTCCGCTAAATGTTACAGGACTCAACCCCGTTGACTTTTGACATCGCCGTTTACTGAATCATCTAGCATAATAATACATTATTCTAACTGTACGAATATCAGTTGTTCAATGTACAACATTCATTCATCCGAGTGTGTCACACATGGCGATGTATTTAAAACTGTATTATTGTGTTGTGCAAAATAACGCTACATTTACCTACGCAATTGATAAAATGGATTTACAGACTTGGATGTCCCCGCTTTGCGCGCAATCTGTGGCATTCTTCGTTATGCACGCAAACCACCGCAGTTATAAAGTAAACCTTATTCTGTATGTAGTATGATCATGTTTAGAATGCGAATGATGCACCTAATCAGTGCGCATAGCGCTGTATAAACGATTGTTTTGATCTGCCGATGCCACTGCGTAATAACATACGTATTCATGAACGTGTAACAATAGTCTAAATAGCTGTTGCAAGACAAATGACGTATGTGTGAAAAGAACTTTGTGCCCTTTGATAATACGATGTCAAGTGAGATGGCTTGCTTCAGTTATCTATGCTAATGTGCCAAATTAGTACATTCATGTCCTCGGTGGTAGTATATTTAGTGAGATAAACTCAAGGAGATCTTTGAATAACACGTGTATAGAGAAATACTGCGTAGATCGATGGACCTACGAAGCTGTGTGATATAATAACACATGGTCGTCTTCTCTAGGTATGGTAGGTATTGTTTAAAAACGGTTATCGAAACTATCTTAGCGTTGTTCTCAGTTGGATTCTTACCTCGAATCCAGGACCCGTTTATTGCGTTTCCTCTGTTTAGTTTCGCTCGTAAAGCTTTTAGGGCTCAATTTTCAGAGGGAATTCTGCACATTAGCAGGTGTAGGTATCAGCATACAAGTTAAGTTGCCTTGGTCCAGTAACTCAATGTGACACAATTCCTCATCATTCCTATTTGACTGCTGTGTTCTATTGTTGCCTACCGTAGTCCCAAATATGAACTTCCCTAAAGGTTTGCACTAGTTTCTTTCTCACCTTTATTGTATGTGTCTATGGCGACATATATACCATGGTATGGTGCATAGCGTATTGATGGGCTCGATTTGTTTGAATTGTACCAAATAACAGACACTATACATACCATTAGCCATTGGGTAGAGCACTATGTTGGCTAATCGTGCTAATACAATCGCCTCCTGAGCCTTTGGATGTCTATAATGTACAAGTACTATCACATAGCTATGACTTGGGCCATACAGTGAGGAGAGGCGATCTCTCAACGAGAACCCTGCAGGGAGGTTAGGGCTACTGGGGAAGAATAACATGCTTCAAAATTTGTTCAAATTGAATAAAATCAACTTAATGGATAACCAAATCTCAGAACTAAAAGACTGCCAAAAGAGTTGTGTTTCTGACATCATCCACATATACCAATACTGTTTAAGTTTCGTAGTCACTTCAGCTGCAGGGAGGACGTTAGATAATTGTTGTCGAATGCGACCGGAAGTCTCTTTGTATACAACTTGACCCTCGATGAACGATTTCATTCATAACTTCGTTTATCTACCGACGTGTTCCACGGGGGTGCTTATCGATCCAACAAATCCATTGATTGTAGCACGTCACAGGCGCCATCGCAAAAATGCTAACGAGTTATCAATGTAAACGGTTTGTTTACACAGTTAACCGTAATCTTATCCGGTGACCTCCTTAGACTCTCCCGTTTCGAAATTGTATCGTCGCTTGGTATCGCGTGGTGTCCTTATTACATGTCGCCGGAAGTGCGCGCTCGACTCGATCCGTCGAGCAAACGTTCATTCATGTTCTATGTATTTATTTAGTGGCGACCGTACCTACCACGCTCTTGAAGATTATGACTTGAACTGTTAAGGCACTTACTTTATTTTTATGTTTATTGCTCCATTTACGCTATGGTACTTAAGCACAGGAGTGATAACTACAACAATGCAACGAAATGCCTTCCTAAGTAATTATCCCCATATCATTAAAATGAACATAAATATAATGTGAAACTAACAAATACTTTTAATAGACAAAGCGTTTGCCTTTTTCGACAGAATCAGGTCAGGTTCAATTGATAGGGGAATAACTTAAACATTAAACTAATCACGATCTTAAAAGTGCTTTTGTTTTATGATTACAGGTTGATTTTATGTAGAACCCCGTCCAAAAAGACGACACTAAAACATATATTATCGTCACAAAGTAGGACATGGATATCCATAGTTACAAATGTTTGCCTTCAACGAAGGTGTGCGTCGTTGGACGAGCGGAAGTGGCAAACAGGAGCGGGAATCGGGAGGAAAGGGCCGGCGCACACGCAGCTAATTGCCGGGAATTTCGGAGGTCGCCCGATAACCCGCGTCTACGCCGGAAGTCGATAGTGCTTTGATGTGTTGCGATGGCGTCCGCTGCCCTATGTAATGTATTACACTAATCAACGACCACCTAGTCGAAACTCGCTGTAGTACCTACAAGGTTTCGTGTACGGCGAGTTTGTAGGACAGTAGTACTTATGAATTAATATCGGAGGGTGACGAAGTTAAAGTTTTTCATTTATATTTTGAACAAGTTTGTAATACAGATAAATGTTTATTTTTTATGATTCCTATTTTTGTTCAGTAAATACGAAACGCTTTGGGTTGTGCTGAAACAATTTCAGCGCATTTGAACATTAGATATAAATGTAGGTATATACCTATTTAGATGAAATGTAAAGTTAAACGAACTTAATATAAAAAAAAGACAATAACAGTGTTTTATTGGCGTTTAAGGTATTTAAATGTATTTGCGTTTCATGCTTGTTGTTCCCCAACTCAGGTACATATATAATTGTCGTAACTGCTTATGCCATCTGAAAACGTCGAGTTTCCTTACTCCTGAGATGTCTGAAGAGTGTGGATGATTTCATGTCGTCTCCATTCCTCTAAACTTTATTGAAATTAAATATGTACAATGATTGCAAAAATAGTTGTTAAGTATCATATTAAACCACAAGTAAATACGTCATATTGATTAATTAAAAGGTGCTAATAAAACTTGCATAGTTTGCGTAAGGGAAAATATTAAATATTTGGTGTTGATTGTTCCTGGGGAATACCAGTATACGGCCAGCTATATTTCCTTTAGTTGTTTCCGGGATTAGGAACGCTTAATAGTTACAATATTGCTCTCATTAAATGTTATTATTTAGATGTTTATTGACATCATTACTTCTATGTTACTTAATAATAACAGTTATAAATCAAGTAGTTAGTACCTACTCATTAAGTTTATTTATATTTAGTAGTTAGTTATTGTAACTAATAAGCAGGGTACATAATTTATTTTCATAAAAGTAGTTCATAAAATTTAGGTGCGTGTGTGGGTAATAAAACAAAATATCTTTTAGTTTGAGACTTTTCGGGAGTCTTCACACTTGGATGAATCTTGACCGTTGTTTTATTTAACGGGATTTGCACCATAAACTTCAGTATGTTGGATTGTATTACTGATAGAGTTTGACAAAAGAAGTAGTTCTAGTTCTAACACACAATAACTGCAATCTAAGGTAGCAGTGACTTCGATAGAAGGTAGCAGTGACTTCGATAGAAGGTAGCAGTGACTTCGATAGAAGGTAGCAGTAACTTCGATAGAAGGTTGCAGTGACTTCGATACCAGGTAGCAGTGACTTCGATACAAGGTAGCAGTGACTTCGATAGAAGGTAGCAGTAACGTGTTAGCAGTAGATTACCTTTAGTGACCCCAAAATGGCTACAAGATATTGCAAAATGATGCATGAAGGGATACCATTGCTGTAAGCCGCTATATTTTATTCATATTATGTAAAAAAGATAAAGTATTTTCTCTAGTTTCTTCGAAGAATACGTTGTGAAATAATATTATGAAGAAATTATAGACTTTCGTTTAGTTTAAGGGGTTTTGAGTCAAACATAATAAATAGGAGGATAGGTAGGTGTGTGTCCGTGAAAGGGAGATGGGTTCACAGGTAGCTTAATTAGCCAGAGAGACGGTTCCAATATCCGTAACGGTATTGGAACCGTCACGGGTTCAAATCCCGTTTAAACTGTTAACTTTTTACATTTGGAATTTACAAACAATACAGTTCGACTAGAAGTCGATTACCGACCCAAATATATTTGATAGAGCTACAAAAACAGGGAGTCGCTTTCATATGCATTAAAATCTTTACGACTATTATTTCAAATCACTTCTAATTCATTTAATACAGTTATATTTTTCCTTGTTGACGTATTACTCGTAAAATTTGTAAAGGGCACTTGATACTTTTCAAATTAAACTACAAAGTGTAATATGAGTCCTTCAAGTCGTACTTAAAGCATGTGAAGCGTTTTATTGTCTGGCAGTAGCTGTGATGCTTCTTCGTGTGTCAAAATAATTTATATTACCTATATATAGAGATATTTAATTTATTTTTTCTTAGATTCCGAAACTATGCTCCAGAATCATTTCGTAAAACCTTCCATCTCGATACAATTGACGTTAATGTAAATAGATAAGGAATAAATTTTGTAATATACAAGTATAATGTCGTCACTTTTTCTGATAAAAAATCAATTTGTGTCAGTTTTTTAACCTTTGCTATCTGAGTCCGATGTATTTTTGTTCTATAGGTACCATTTTAGGGGACAGTGCATCCTTTCGAGGATCACGGAACTGTTTCAATTAGGTAAGTGAGGGTAAGTGTAACGATAACGAGAATGAACGATAGTTAAGTGAAATTGATGGCTCAAATGTTTCACTCATAAATTGTTAATTTCATTGATAACTTTGATATATGTCGAGTGTTTGAACGAAATACGTTTCTCTTATTATCTATATCGTTAAAGTTCCTCGTAACTTGTAACTACGGTAAGTGGAGTATATAAACATTATCGGACCGCTACCGATAGATACGGATACCAAAATCTCTGTTCAATCCAATATTTTTTGGTGTTATCTATTCGACTTGTTACAATTTAAACAAATATGATAAGAGCGTAACTAGCATTTATACCGCTCACGAAATATATATAGGTACACCGGATATAAGGCAGTGTTCCCATTGAAGAATGTTTTTAATTTATAGCACTTACACACACGGTCCACGCGGTCTATGGACGGATGTAATACCAGTCACACTGATGCTGCCTACCCTACTACCCAATGTTATTATTTTCAAGTTAGTCTTACGCTAGATATCATTGTTAATTTATTTTGTGTAAATATGGAAATATATTGTTCGTATCAATCTATGTAAAACCTCTGAACATCAGGAGGGACTTCGCCTCACTGTGTGTGTTCTACCGCCTGTATAATGGCCTGTGTTCAGAAGAATTGTTTGACATGATGCCCACATCTACTTTCTATCATCGCACCGCTCGCCATAGAGAGGGAGTTCATCCTCACGCACTACGACGGTCCGCACTGTGCGGTATGAAAGGAGTTTCATCCCGCGCACGCTCAAGCTGTGGAATGAGCTCCCTGACGTGGTTTTCCCAAGCGACTACAATATGGGGTTCTTCAAGAAGGGCATTAGAAGGCTTCTATAGAGCAGCAGCACGTGTGTGACGCCTCTGGTGTTGCAAACGTCCATAGGCCACGGTGACCACTTTCCATCAGGTGGGCCGTGTGCTTGTCTGCCACCTAAGTGGTATAAAAAAAAGAAAAAAAAATGTTTTGGAAGACGCGGGCGAGCGGCCGTAGCAAATTTATATTCTACTATAGGTTAGTTGTAACCATATTAAAAAAAATATAATAAAAAGGACTAACACATCAATGATGACCCGGATAGGTGATTTCGTTGTAACTGCTGAATTATAAGTATTCCTTTTTTAAACTTTACTGACGCTTAGAATAGATAGCATCAGTAAACTCCCACAATGTAATTCAGTGACAAAGAATCATTTGCCATTTGAATAATTCAAATATGGAGGCGGGAATAAGCAACGAGGATTATATTACCTAGAATCGAAAACGTTTTCGATGTAGGTACAGTTTAAAAAATATAATGACGAGAACTCAGCATATAGTGTCCATCTTGTGTACGATTAATACTAATTGATGGCTACACAACAATGGGGCCTGAGGGGCTCGCTAGGAGGCAACCGAGTAGATTTACAGATGACAGTCCAAGAAGAACCAGACATGAATGACGTCGGTATTAGATTAGAGGATCACTCTCTGCCCCAATTGGAATTTGCTGCGATTTTTTTTCGATCAAATTACGAAATAAGTAATTTTATTTTAAAAACCTCCCATTTTGTAATAGTTGCAGGCGTTTTTTTCATTACTTAGTTACTACACCTATACACTTAGTTTTTGGCGGTAACGCGATGAGTATGAAAGGTATGGAAATGTGGAAAATAGTTGGTAACTAACCGTAGATACGGAAACGCGAGATTGAATGATAAATGCGATGCTTGTAGCAAATTGTCAATTTCATATAAAAAGACGATTCAGTGATAATGTTGCGTTGCCATTTAACAAGATGAATTTACCCAAAAATAGCAAATAAATATTTCTTTTAAAGATTATATTTTGTACGTCCGTGTAATTTGATATTGGTAAATGTTTTTCTCGGAATATAAACGATTACACAAAAAGTGTACATCTCCTTTGGAAACTGGCGCCAACTACACTTTGCTTCACTTCATTTACTTCAGTTTTTATTAAACATAGCTACAGTCTTTTTTTAAATAGTAATAAATTGTAGACTTTATTTTCAAGTTGAATACATATTTATTATAAAAGCTGTATTGAAAAGCATTCTTTTGATTTTTTTATAGTGATGGTATTGGGGTTTTGGGGATATAACCTAATTCAAAATTGCTTACTGTTTTAGATGTTAACATAGGTTTTAGTGACTGTTTCGTCTTGTATGTTTCAATGTGAAAATAGCCATATTAATTCATAAATATATTTGCACTGTGCGAGAATCGACCCGCACCTCCGCCACACCACAGAAGCTGTCTTTTATCTCTTCTTAACGCAACAGTGCTCGCCTCTCAATTTTTCATTGACTGACGCCACTTTAAAACTTTCAAAATATTCTCACTCAATAATAACTGCTTATTATCAGAAAATCCGTGTACTTTTCATCTCAGTAACTGAAGATAAAGCGTAAAAGTGTCGGTGTAACAGGTACGTAATCGTGTTGATTCGTATCGCGTAAATTAGTAGAGGTGCCGACGAACAATGATGTCCACGGCGCGAGCCCGTAAGGTGCCTACGCATCACAATTATCAGTGACCTATTTCGGTCTCGCATAACTAATGAATAAGTTCACAGTTTCTGATCAATTAATCGTGACGTGACTTTGTTAATACACAATAGTATAATAATGTTTTTTTGTCAATCAATAAACCTATTGCACTCCACTGCTGAACAGGACCTACACCTTACCCTCAGGCCTCACATACCCGCGTTAACTTTATAATAATCCAACTTAATATGCATCGGAGTTATAAATGATTTAACTTTTCTTTCCCTATCAAGAACCCTTTCCTTATGAAAAAATATCGCACTGCGGCAGTGTCGATTTGAATTGAATAGGTTTTAGAAATTGCGTTAGGTACACACTGCTCGCCTACTATAAACTCTTAAAATGATCGATAATTGAACGACTGTCAAACTACTAGCGGCATAAATAACTTTGGAATGCCATGTAACTCTATATCATTACAAAGTTACAATTGCAATTGTTAGAATGACTACCAATCAATTATTGACTTATTTTAAGAGTAAAAAGGTACTGGCCCTATACAGGGATGGGCACGTCACGAGAATAGAGAAGGTGCACAAAAATCTGGATTGCATAAAAATAAAGTAGCATATTACAATAAAATTATCTTTGAATATTGATAGGGCATGGAAGGTAGACCAATTTGGTCAATAAATTTTGACACCTATCTATTTACCTACACAGTGTCATCTATAGATATGACAGCTACAAAATGTCATACTATTGTTTGGTGACCACCAGGACGTCTTTCACGAATATCGATACCCATTATTTTGCTCCGTACATGCAGTCTATTAACAGGTATATAGAGAAACCGAAAAAAGGATAACTTCCTAGCCAACGTTGTTACGCGCTGTTACGCACAACATTGTCGCTTAATGTTGCACAACATAGACTCTTAGCAATGCGACACAATGTTGTATGTCCGGGCATGATCAATCGTTGAACAAACAACTAGCCGCCCAACATGTTGCCCGCAAGCTGGTAACATCACGTGTTGCGCAGCGTTACCGGACTTGTTGAGCCTTTTACGTGTTGCCGGTCACGTGTTGTCTAGTGCCTAAGAGGCTCTATACGTGTATATATATGAAACATTCAATGAAAATCAAATTGAAAGAGCACTTACTGTTACAGTCCAAAAATGTTTGTAATATTATCTTCGATTCTTGTGTATGATTGTCAACGCGGGTAGTTTGCAGTGCAGTTGCCATACCTGAAACAACATAGACTGTATTGTAGACTTCTGATAGACTTTATACGAATACGAATGTAAACTTACAGCTGTATGTTAAATAATGCCATGTTATAGACGTGAATTAGGAAAGTGTTAAGGATAACATTTGTGCTAGATGCGAGTTAGTTCGTGTTTATTGAGGCTGGGCCCCCGTTCTGTGCTCCAGAAAAAGTCGAAGCGGGCCGCCGGTAGACAGTTTGCAATTAATCGATTACAATAATTGAATTACGTGATGACGTAGTGACAGCTGCGCAAGCGCCGGCGCTGTATGCGCAGGTGTCGTGCGTGACGCGCTCTATGAGAAAATCAAAGGAAAACCCACGCGCTCGTCTCGCACCACAATCGACACGTTTCCATTTGCAAAATATTGGTGTTACCACCTTATAATCCGGTTACAATAATGTATTCTACGCTCAGTGTTCAACTTTTTTAACCAACATGTTGAGAATTGTTCGCGAGCTAGGTATGTATGGCATTGACACTACAATTTGACTTAGATTATGACTAGGGATAACTAGATACCTACTAATCTTCTATTGACTTCCTAGGTGAAGCTGTTGGCTTGCTTCAAGTGCAATTGTTGTGTATCTCTCGGTTGGTTGGGCCCTGGCACCATGTTAATCGATTTTTGCCTTAAGAATTCTTAATTCGTTGGCTATATACTATCGTGCTAGGAGAAATGTAGGTATACTTGGATATTGTGGACATAGATGCAGCAATAATTAGTCGTTAATAAGATTACTACCTTTTCGAGGGTAGTAAAAAAATGGTAATGTAGGTTCACGTGTTTATTCGATAGTGGTTCTGCCTAGGCCACTCTTTTGTCATACATGAAATGGTCATACGTTAGCTATAAAACGCAAAAATTCTAATTATATTAAGTAAGAACTAAACTTTTGCAACTGTCATCTTGTCTAGTTTTAAGGCCTTTATCACATGACACAACGGACGCCACAATTAAACTTAAGGCTGATTTATACTTTATTAACAACGACAACGCTTAAATATGTGATGACTGTATTTACGATCGAAGTCGACCAAGCCCGTCATCGAGTGACTTGGGTGCTTACAATGGTAGTAGACACTGAGACTAGAGACCATTAGACCGCACAGTCGTAGTGTATGGCATGTATAACAATAAAATTGCGAACAAACTACCTTACTTCGATCGAGCAGTCGACAGACGACCTTTTTCTTGATTCTTCGAAAATCCTTTTATGTGATACAGGTAAGTACTTTTTCTATATCGGGGTGCACTTTAGGTGGTTTACGTTATCATTAGGTATTAATAGTAGCTAGCTAGTTAAATGATTATTGTATAGCGACATTGAATCAATTGTAGTGCGGTGATTATCTACACATTCATCTATGTAGATATATTTCCGATATACTTACTAACATTTCATCAACTATAATTCTGTAGTTTAACTAACTAACTAACTTAATAGGCACCTATCATAAACATACATACATAAACATAAACTCACGCCTATATCCCCGAAGGGGTAGGCAGAGGTGCTAGCACCCACAATTCTTTAGTTTATGTTTTAGATCCCTATGTAATAGGTGGCGAGCCTATTGCCATTAACCGGGCACTTATAAACCTGCGATAAATATACACATAACTTCAAAAAGCATCGAAAAGTCATTGGTGTGTGCCATGGTAAAACCTGGGAGCGAACCCGAGACCTCGTTACAGCAGTCCATTATCCATACCACTAGGCTACCGCGGTCACTGATATCTATCCACTAGGAATTTTAGGATTAACAGTTAAGAATTTGGGAGTACAGTAACATACCTACAAATGTATGCGTCAGATTTGTAGAAGAAATATGAACCAGTTCTCTTAGTCTCTGTGGCGTGGCGGTAGTGAACACGACTGCTACGCAGGAGGCGTGGGTTTGATCCTCGCTAGTACAAATATTTGTATGCATGAATATGACTATTTGCATTGTTCTGGTCGTGCTCGAACTAGAGCACAACAAATACATACAAAGATCTATGACAGTCGTTACGAGTAGTTGTACCCTAAGAAGTCCAGCAACTGGTCTAACTGAAGTATTTCGATATCGCCTATATGTGTAGCTTGTGAAGTCCAGATAGCAGTCACCTCACGAAAAATATCGCAGTTCAGATGCGACGCAGATAGATTGGAAATGGCGTACCCCGGCCTTTGAAGTGATAGCTTCGGATGCGATCGGTATTAACGCAAGGATGATGACTCTATAAGCTCAGTTCAGTTCAGTTTGAATAAAATATCGTCATCCTAAAATCGAAATATGCCAATGACATGTGACAATGTGCCCGAAGGTAGAAATATACTGCCAAGAGTGCGTTTACCGCAATACTTAACAGCGTCCTTGCCACACCAAATCGATACCCATATTCTTGGACAACGACGATCTCTGTCGTTCAGGAAAGCGCTTGGATGTCTAGTTGGATGAAGTGAGGGCCGTGCAGATTGTCGTCACTTATATATCAGTGCAGTACCAGGAAGGCCCTCTACTGATAACATATTCATTAACCCGTAGGAAATGAACAGCATTCCGTCATTAATTGGTGTCTATATGAAATAATGATGTAAAAAAGAGGTCCAAAGTATGAATGTAGAGGAGTTTATCACCAGAAGGTCAGCCCAAAAAAAGATGGATGGATAGTGTGAGGGAAGATATAGCAAAGAAGGGAGTGACTGAGGAAATGACATCCGATAGGAATGTATGGAAGAGAATGACATGTTGCGCCGACCCCTAATAATTGGGACACGGGCAGGAAGAAGAAGATGAAAGAATGACTTGCATATTCTAATAGAGCAGATACTTATATCCACAGTAAACAATTTTATTTTAATCATTGAGATGAATGTTATTTATGGTTTCAAATAAAAATGGAAGATATCTTCTATTATAAAAGATATTAGATGAATCAATTATGGAAGTAGAAGAAGCGATGACCGTATGCTAGGCTGGAGCTGATGCTGGCTCTACGTACCCTAATGTGGACAGGAACTATGCATTGTGAGGGAGCGAGTATGCTATGCATGTACCTATAGTGTAACATCTCCTCCATGGCGAATACCTTCCTATTAGTTCCATCAATCGTGATAATAAGGATTCAGTCTTGTAACTCTACATATTCACTTTCTAAGTATATACGATCACTGCACCGGAGCTACCCACCGTAAAAATGGTTGGTAACCTAATTAATCCGTCATTATAAAATAATTTAATTTAAATTTCGTCATGTTCCTGTTGGTAGAATTAATTAAAATATTAAATATTCCTTTTTGGGGCTACTCGTCCTAGATAATTCCCTGGCAATTCGTAAGGACTCCGCATCGAACTGGTTATTCACTGGTGTAACTTGGTGTTAACACTTGAACATGAGTGTATGGTAAGGCAATTATTAAGACAAGGCGGAGGATGGGGAGCAGTGTCGCACATTGGATGAGGCCTATGTCCAGTAGTGGACTGCGATAGACTGATTGATTGAATTAACATATGGTTCTGTTACTGTTGCCAATAGGCAATAAGCTTGCCCCTTATTACGTGGGACCGAAAATCATAGTTGGCGAAATGTGGGTGTTTAATACACCTCTGCCAGCCTTTGGGGATTGCGGGAGTGAGCATATGTATGTATTGTTGACAATTGAGAGATTTTAAGAGGCTATTGGAATATTTAATATCTCATATTAAGCAATCCCTTTTTGGGGTGTGTGTGTGTATGACTGTGATTTTCTCACAATGAATGACTTGCAAAAGGTGTTTTAAAATTATTGGTGGATGGATTATGGTAGACTATTTATTTGTTTGTTTATAATTATACTTAAATACTAATTTGTTCTTGATTGAACTCATTGAAAAGATCCCTTTTGGCCCCCCTTATCTTAAGTAATGGCTACACAATGAATTTTCGTGAGGACCCACCTACATACGGGTTATTCACTGGTGTAGAAATTATTAATAACTTAATTAAACTAAATAATAACATAATTACGTAAATTACCGTTATGTTGGTGAGAAGGGTCCGCACAACTGTTTAGGGAGGGAGATCTTATCGGCAACGCGTGAGTGACGCCTTAAGTGGTTAAGTGTTTATAGGTAACATATAACTTAACATTTTGCAACTAGGCATGTTGGTGTTTGACCCGTTAGTAATGGAAGTATCCTTGGATAACAATTAATGGATATTCTAGAACACTCTACATATTGTTATCTACTCAAAGTAAGTATGGCATAGTGTAAATAGCTTTAGCTTTGGTTTGGGTATCAGAATCTGGAAAAACATATTCAGATATTTTTATTGAAAATACATGCATGGAAATAGCTCAATAGCACAACAAATATATATGTTCATACATATGAATATTTGTATTGAGTGAAAATCGAATCCGCGATCCCTGACTTAGCAGTTGAATACTCTACCAACAACCATATCAGATTTTATTGTCTCAATAAACTTGGGAGGCATTGACGGTAGTTTTAAATAACGACACCACGTGGTTCGGACTTACGTAGGTAGGTAATTGATAAGGTTACAATTTGAAATTACATTGCTCCATATGTTTGTGACACAATACCTATATGATGAAAAACAAAACGTGCTATCTATAGCGAACATTACATGTATACCCAATCTATGTATTATCATTAAATCTATAATAAAATAGGTTTTTTACTAACATGCTTTCCTTTGCCTCATTGACGCCTTAGCGATGATCATTAACATAACACACTTGTACCATATCAAAGGTGTGGGATTAATTTTGCACTCCAGTACCTAGGTACTTAGATATCAAGTTCAAATGTACTTTCCTAATATTAATTTATCAATAATTTATAGAGATTTTCTAATGGTCGCACAAATTGCTTACATTATTAAATAATATTCTATCCTATAGGTACCATTTACCGTATTTTTTATTTATTTTATTCAATAATTTAATAAAGTAATTAGGTATACCTATTGCTAGGTATCCTATAAATTAATGCAGATCAAACCTAGCTACCTATGAAGTACCTACTGCTCTACATAACAAAAATATTAATGTTTATTGCTTCCTTCATTCAAATTATATCTATAGGTAATATTATACCTATAATTGAAGTCCGGACGAAAGTAGAGAATTAATAATGAAATAATAAAAATAAAATTTTTCTATTTGTGAGACACTTGTTAAAAAAATCATGTGCCAATAATACCGATCAGAAAACACCCAGTAGTGTTTGGGCAGCTATATTTAACCTAATTATATAATATTCTAAATGACATCTGTATATTAAGGTATGTAGTAAAAATATTGTCATGCAAATTATTTAAAAGTTATAAAAATTAAAAAAATACGAAATAACCAAATATTATAATATTTATATCCCGAAAAAATATTTAGTTCAATCGAATTAAATGGCAGGATATAAATATCGGGCGCAGGTTGTATAGCGCACACGCGCATGTGTGCGTGTGTGGCGGCGCGCGGCGCGCGGTAGGTATGGCGAGAGGCCGAGCGGGGGCGCGCACGCACACAGCCGCGCGCCGGCCAATCGCCGCGCCTCAGCCACGCACACCACCAAGCCGCCGCGCCGCCATAAACCTAGTTTTCTTACGAAAAACGTATTCATTTTGTACATGTTTAGGGTGTGAGGGCCCCCGCGCACACCACCCGCTTTCAAAACGAACATCTTTCAAGCGTTTGCACCCTTGGAACTTGTGAAAAAAAAATCACAAATATTCGCACACCGCACTGCGCCCGCCGGACTTCAACAAATTATCAGCTTTTTTCCTGAACTTTTATTCCATATTATTTAATATCTTTGGGAAGCCTTTAAAATGCGCTGCTGATTAAGTATAAATAGATTGGAAACAGAAAATGTGCGAATGAAATATTTAGGTTCGAACTCTACATTTCTTCCGATTGATCTGAATTAAATTTCACACTAAAAATTTATGTTTTTATAAATTAATATGTTAGAAGAAACCTTATAAAACTTGTATATGCAATAAAAATGCAATTCGGTATTTTAGTTTTTGCGTAATGGCAGAACGAGCGGGGGCCCGCCCAGGCGGCAGCGACGCGGGTGCGGGGCGGCGGCTTTACTGCGCCCTCACTGAGTGCACATAAGTGTTAAAAAAAAACTTTCTCACCCTAAATCTTTTGCTTCCGGAGTATAGGCGCAAGTCTCAACATCAATTTTATACAATAAAAGCTTTGAAATATCTGCGCATCTCTCGAGGAAAATTGTTGAAAATTTTCCGACCACGTGGGTACTTTGACGTCGAATCTGTTACTTCGGCTATAATAAGATATACAAAAACCTATTAAAATTAAACATGATAATTCTGTTTTCATGTTGAGTTCATAAAAGAGTGAGATTTGTATCCAGGAATGAGAAAAATATTAGATTATAAAATCGGAAACAATAAAATTGTGACGCTAGCTGCGGACGGCTGTCTCTACGTCAGCTGGCTCTAACAAATTATTAAAATAAAATATTATAACAAAATATACTTGAACAGATAGCGAATTTTACATAGAATTATTAAAATACATAAATATGCAACTCATTTTACAGGTATCAGCTCTCACATATAATTCCGAGCGTAGAGTCTGCGCGAATTTCGACTAACTTTTATTTTGTTTATTCATTTTTATTACTTGAAATGTTTTATTTACTATATTTTAAGTTTTAAAATTGTCAACAATAACACAACTATGGTCTTACCAAGTGCTAAAAGTTTAATATAAGTAAACAAAATGGAATCTATGACTACCTCCATTAAATGAAAGATTGTCAAGGCGTTCATAAAATACCTAGAACCATTGTAAAAGGTGGTCGGCTGATATTACATGCTAAAAGTTCAGGTAATCAAGATTAATAATAATATAAAAATTAAGGCATAACATAACCAATGCTTCTAAAGGATAATAAATGAATATAATCTAATAAATTATATAAATAAATTAGGTTCTACAAATATTTTTAAGAACCTCATAAAAATTACAAGCAAATGATTACCATTTGACTGCTGTTCAATCATCCTACAATAATCGTACACGTACCTAATATTTCGTGGTCCCAATTTATTTCATATTTGCGTGTACATACAGAAAGGACTCATACAAATATTCAAACAAATACAATACGAGATGTTTTGGTACACAGTTGTGTGAGGGGCTAAAGAATGTTATCAGCAGCGTCGTTGAGTGCGGGTACCTTGGTGTGGGACTATGGACACAAGATTCCGGGAATTCCGAGAACTAATCCTAGGCGCGAACGAACCACACACCGCCTCAACGACGCCTCGGGCTTGCGCCTGCGCAGCCATCAACAAACGTTACATTTTAACTATCGCATTCCTTGAAATAATTTTTGAATATTACAGTATGTCTATTAAACGTAGATGAAGTAAGTGGGTATGTTGAATTACTTGTAGGATTATTTGTTCATTTGAGTACAGGATTGCTAAAACAGACATTTTAAATATTTGGATAAGAGTAACGATATTCGCTAAAGCGAGGGGCTGAAGCCGCATATTTTTTTCCTGTTTCAAATTTTTTATTACGTTTTAAAGTTACCTTAATATGTGATTAATAGGTCAGTACCTACAAGACCGGTATTAAGATGAAGAAATTTTAATATACCTACATAGTATTTCATAATATTGTTTTTAGTTATATAATAGACAATATAAATAATTTATAGAGTCAAATTAATAAAAATCATTAATGAAATATTTTTTTTATGAATACCTAGGTAGTTATTATTTCTCTTCATTGACACCAGGTACCTAATTACGTACTTTTTGTTTAATAAATACTTAGAAAATCCATAGACTTAGAAACTCAGGAAAGAAATTGTATTATTTAATCTATGTTTAGAATGTTTTTAAATCAGAGCCTTGAGATGGTAGATGACAAAAAAAAATCTTAATCATAAGGTAGGTAGTCTGAAAAATATAAATACATACGAACAAAATAGTTTGCGCAACGATGAAAATCATACGACTGACTATGAATAAAAAAAAATCGAAAGCGATGTAATGCATACTGCTCTGATATTTAAAAAAGCATGGCCATTACGTAATGCACAATGGATTAGCCAGCACTTATGCCAAAGAAGTAAGTACTATAGATTATACTTTGATGCAGATTATTATACTACAAGTACCTATTTATAAGTTGTGGATAAAATTAATTATCATACAGTGGGTAGAAGGAAGGGGTGGCCGTGCGTTGACCCCGGAACGAGGACCGACACTGCCTTGGCAATAGTTATTTTTTAATTTATTATTCGCAGGTGCCGAGTGGAATTTACAAACAGTATTTTAGTTTCAAAGAATTACATATTTACCAGGTACACAGTACCACCCTATGTAGTTTTGGAATTAGGCCAGGTGTACCTACATGCGCAGTTCTAATTTCGGTAATCACCGACATTATTTATTGTTTAAGGATGATCGAATTGTTTGAAATCGTTACATGCGCATGTATTTTTGGTTTTACCAATTTTTTGCCAAAAAACAGTTTCTCAACGTGTCATGCCAAAATATGTTTCCCACATTTTCATTTGACAGAAGAACTCTTCGCAATTTTACAGTTAGCAATACTGTTTTCGGCAATTTATTGTTTAAAAATTAATTACATGGCAATGTTTCATTTTACCAAGTATTCGGTACTCAAATATGGTTTGGCATAACATGCTCTTCCCAAAATACTATACATTACATACATTATGACTTACTTTAGAGACTAATAATTATTTTATAATAATTATATTGTTATTATACAAATCAATTCCGGCGCTTCGCTGGCCGCTACCGCGGCACGTTCGCTTCCCAGGCCGTTACGGCACGTTCGCTTCGCTCGCTCGGCTCCCGCTTTATTGGGGTCACAGTTCTAACCTAACCTAACCTAACCCACTTTTCTAGCAGTTCCAAGCTAGCCTATGTATGTTATGAAATTAATGTAGGTATTTTACTTCATTTATAATTATTTATATTATTTTAATTAAAATATTTTTTATTACACCAATACTTTATTTATTAAAATTAGGTCTCTGTGGCGCGGCGGTTGTGAACGCAACTTACACGTAGGCGCTGGCTCGATCCCCGTTCAGTGCAAATATTTGTATGCATCAATAGGGCTATGTGCACTGATCTGGTCGTGCCTCGGAGAGCACGTTAAGTCGTCGGTTACGGTTGCCATAAGAAATCTATGGCAGTTGTTACGGTTAGTTGGAGTCCTCAAAAATCCGAGTAGTCTAACTAAAAAACTTCGATATCGTCAATTTGGACGTGGAGGTCCGATGACTGTCATAGCTTCACGGAAAATATCAGATAAAAAAATATCAGAATAGACTAGAAAGCCGACTCCAACTGAGTTTGAAATAGGCTCAGAGAATGATTAAAATTAAAATTTTAACAAACTTACTTTTGGGTTTTTTTTTACCAAATACATAAAGCATTTGCTTAATGTACTGACTTAATAAAACTTGAGCAAGTAAACAGTTGCCAAATTAATGTTTGACCAAGTGATTAAAATGCGAAATATAAATTTGCTAATGATTCTTTTGGGAAATGAAACTATGCGATTAGTTTTTTAGGAAGTGAAAATTGAAGAAAAATATTTTGCCAAAGTATTTTTACCTGTTGCACCTTACGGACACGTGGCTACAGCGTGTGGTATAGAAATTATCGTTACCTCTCTGTCAGAAAACGATGTAAACGATGAATTTACTATACGTATCGACATGTACCTACTTCATATTTTGTAGGTATACCTTCGTAGGGGCAAAAATACGTACTTGCGTAAATTGTTTTTTCTTGCTGATAATTAAGAAAACTGCATGAAAGAGAGAAATAGATTTAAAAACAGAAGCGAAGGTACCTACATTACGTTCACGATTATAATTATTTACATGCAAAAAGTTCGCATATTTTATAAATTTAAATTTCAGTTATCATCAAGTGTGCAAAACTACAAAAGAAGTAGTATAATTAACAACAAAATGTTTATTCCGAAGGCAAATTTAGCACAATATGGATTATATTTAGCAAATACGGAAGCGCCAAATTTATAAGCAGTACATGTATCTACGTTTTAACATCAACCTTCTATTTCCTGATATATTTAATGAATAGTAACGACAAAACTTTATATGAACGTGGGATATTAATGCCATTATATTCGAGAATAAGATAACGAACTAATTAGGTACATACTCTTATACATATGTATCATAATTTACAGGTATGCATGCATATTACCTATTCTGTGATAGCAGTCAATTTATTTGAATTCAAATTGAGCGTATAATAATATGACATAGCACTTTTGTGTAAAACTGTACAGACAGTTGGCGCCACAAAAAGTGTAAGTACCTAATAAAGGTCATGTTTAGGTAATTAAATGCTCATTTTTTACTTTGCATTAATTATTTAGTTACTTATTGCTACATTTTACACAAAATTATCCAACGGTTTTGTTTCAATTTAGGTGCTCAATGGTTAAATACAATAAACTTTTTTGTTGTGACGTGTAAGGTTGAAAATTGGACAGCATTAGACTAGAGCAAATAGAAACTTCGTTAATTATAACGTTAGTAATTAAGTACGACTTATCACTGTCCTTGGTTTACCCAAGGGAAGCGAAGGGCGGAAATTGAGTTGGACACACGTGTTTCACATGCGACGATAACGATGCTATATATGCCACTGCTCCTAAATGTTTAAGCCATATTTCTTTAAAATGATTCTTATTTTGAAATGATAAGGTGTAAAATTGTTTGATTAGATTTGGTACAGTCGGTAACAAAATACATAAGTCGGTGACAAAGGAAAAATTTATTGTCACTGTAAGCGTATAAGTAGAGGAAAATGATACCGGCGTGTAGGTAGGTATTTGTTGCACGTGGAAGGTCCTTCTAAGTAACCTAAGTACGAGAGCTAAATACTTATGCCATGAGCAAGTGCTGACGCAGACCGATCCGTGCGAACTATTAAATGTAGTACGTGGCCAACAATATTGCACAATCAGTAAGTAGTAACAAATCAAAATATATTTTTCTATCGACTTGGTTCTTTTTGATGTTATATTTTTTTATTGGATTGTTATGAGGTTAGGTTATTTTTTTGATCGATATAGCATCGTATCTCTCAAATAAATGAAGAATTGAACGAAAGGAATGAATTTTGTGGTTTATGGAATACATTCAGAATTTCACGCGCGTGCAGACTCACTTTAAAGTAGAGCAAGAAATTAGGTATTTTTCTACTAGGTATACAATACCAGGTGAGGATTTTAGAGAATTCATTTATAATTCAAATTCATTTATTCTTTGCAATTATCTACCTATTGTATATAACAACCTCATGTAACCCATGAGGTTGTTATATAAAATAGGTAGATAGTTTCACCATATTCCACCATAATAGGCATGCAATTTAAATAATGTCTACGTCTAAGATACCTATACCTTGAGTTCAGCGTGACAAAAATCGAGTGGATTAAATCGGTTCGATTCCAACATAGCCACATCATCGCTAACCCGGGTGTAGTGGTAACCATAGAGGTATCGACACGTACAAAAAAGGGTTAGGGGGACTGTATGTAGAACAGTTTTAGTCAAGGTATGAATAAATGTGTCATAATAGCTATAATACATTAATGAAGACATGAAAAGCGTAATAATGTGTGTAATAATTTGTTTTCTTATATAAAAACACATCTATTTTTAAATTAAAAACCATTAAACTAATTATATATTAAATTATTATTCTATAAATAATAGAATAACCGTATAGATATTTATTTTATCTCTTACGTACATTTTAGATTTTAATCTGAATGCCTAATGGGAGATCCCTTGAGGGATCCCCCTAAGCGAACTAATTAGAAATCTCTATACAGAGTGAAATACTAGACTATTGCAAATGTTTTAATGGAATATAAGATCAGCCATAAATAAACTCGCAATTAAGAAATATTACATATGGATAACCAAATTCTCAAAAGTTATGATTATTATATTGAATTTAGGAACTTCAAGTATTGACAAAAATATGTTGAGTTAACCATGGCCGTATATGTACTGTGGGCTCTAAAACTTCCTGGACGCCTTAAGATCTACAAACCTTTAAAGCTATTGTTTGATTTAACCAAAAAATATCGTTAATGAAATAAACCAGATCGATGCCTACTTTATAAGAAAGTTAAATCATGCAAGTAGTATCCTACATTAGTAGATCAATTATCCAGTAGCGTCTAAGCTTTGTGTAGTTTATACAACGAATCCCTGAATGTAAAAAATATAATACATACCTACAGATTTATCCATTAAGAATTCATCAATTATCTTTTCTCCTTCTGGCATAATAATTTAATAAGTACTAAAAGTTTTTAAACAAATATATCACACCGAAAGTAAAATAACTAGGTACTGTATTTTTTCAGAAATAGAAAATACTAGGTAGTTGTTTTTTCACTGGTCTATCTGAGGCAACTATTTAGAACGTTATTAATTTAATAATAACGTTATTAATTTAATATTTTACTAAGATATCATGTACCCAAGCAAATAAGTCATCATCATTCAACGTCTCCTTTAGAAAACGACAGTCTCCGTTTTGTTTTGTCTCATTTTAACAGTCCACAATGTTGCTGGATACTTTTATGATACTACCTTATACTGAATACAAACTAGTGTCTAAAATTAACTGTCCTGATGCATGAAAGGTTCCGAAAATCGTTGAAAACTTGTACTTGATTAATTTATGTAGTACACGATAGTCTTGTAACTTTATGCAAGATTTTAAACTGTCGTGTTCCATGAATATGTAGATACAATAATTTATAGTAATAGTGTTATTCACATAACTATGGTTCGGTAGACTTGCATGTATGTATAAACATCTGTAGCTGACTGTACAGCATCAAATGAAAAATGTGGAAAAACAACATCAATGATTGGTTAAGATTAAAAATGTGTTGTTTATCTTCGCAAATCGCGAGGTGCGTATCATTCATATCTTTATATATTCGATAAAAATAACGATAGTGTAAATATATAATAGATACCCTTAATAACAATTCATATAGATAATCGCAAAAATCACTCGACGCCTACCGCTGCTGGGCAGGTACATTATATACTAAAACTATAACGATAATGCCTTTTATCAGCTTAATAAAAAGATAATCTCTTAGATACCTAAATATAACAAGTAAATGGGTGGAGTAGTGATACATAACCGTCATGTACACAAGGAATGCAAAACAACCAAAGAAAATGTTCTAATGGTGAGACTCAGCTTGATGGCCTAATCAGAAACTTTTTCATCCTTTCAAAGAACCCGGGACTGTAGGAAGAACGAAACACGTGAGCTGGTAAGGAATTCCAAGAATTAATGGTGTGACATAGGAAAGACTCACCGAACCGCTGTTGTGAACAAGGCGCTGAGTGAAAAGACTGCCACCCCGAGAGACGCACGGGGTCGGCTTCTTTTATCAATTACGACCTCACGCCTTAAAGGCATATCCTACAAGCAACAATACTTTGCCTTTAGGATAATCCGACACTGCGTATATCTTTATTGTACACCAAGAATGTGGATTCACGCAATTGGTGGCCCCATCCCTTATTGGCTACCAATAGGCGGAGAAAATAAGAATCGAAATGCATATTGGTGCTGAATGGAGTACTACATTATCAATTTAGGTAGACAGTAGGAAAGCGGAACCCATGTTCCAAAATAGAAGCTTTGTATGCATCCGTGATTAAATCTGGAATAATATTGATACATTCTAGAGAACCGGAAACTACAAGGGAATGAAGCTTCTCCGTTGGTAACCTCACACAACAAGACATTACTAAGGAAAAGTTTAAATCAAGCGGCAAAACAGCTTTCCGTAGATTTTTCGATGAATGTCTTGAAGTTGAGGACATAAGAAGGAAATGATGGTATGTTCGGGAATATAAGTATAGCATCTACTCGCCCTTTGATTGGGCACTTATGCTTTTACGTTGCTACGGTTTAGAAGTGTTTCTCCTCTATCTTACATCCGACTGACAGTTTGACACCTTTATAGAGTTGTTAAAACTGTTTATGTTCATAGGATAGTGAAGCTTCAGTCTTTGTTTTAACTACTTTATAAATATATCAGTCATTAGATGTATATGCTGCTTGACATTATACAAAACCGAAGCAAGCCTACCTATATCTCTCTTCTTAGAAATCAAGCATATTTTTAGATTTATTTATTCTTGTCAGTAGAATATAAGAGCAAAAATTTGAATTTTAGTTTCAGAAGGATCAATTGTAGGATAAACATGAGTTATTCAAAAAAATACTGAACAACGGCCATGCGGCCATTCATTCAAATACTGAACGACCGGCCATGCGGTCATTCATTCAGTACCTATGCATGCTCATGTACTGTACTGTTAGCATAAAATATTATTTAAATGTCTTACCCTCCTTGCGGTGGCCAGTCCATCATTTCAACAATCTATGCATTGTTTATTACTATCTAATTGAAAGCATCTGATTTCCCAATATTATCATAATCAGTAGGTACGAGTAGGTACGTAGTTCATTCCGAATTTTGATTTATCTTTCGAATGTCATCCAAGTACCTGAAGAGAGAGAAGAGAAGTAATTAATTTCTGACGTTGCATTTGAAATTATAAGATGAAAATTTTGTTCAACAATTTTTAATCTTGACATCGCATAACAATGGAACGGTTTGTAGTCAATTCATAATTTTACGGTCGGTTTAATAAGTGAAAATGCATGTACAGTTTATTGAATTTTTTTGTAATCAGTGAACATGCATGTAGAGTTTATTGAAAATTTATTGTAATAAGTAAACTCGCATGTAGACGCATCAAAGAGTTTTATAGTAAGTGAAAATATATGTAGAGTTTATTGTTTTTTTCCTAATAAGTGACCATGCATGTATAGTTTGTTTGTTTCTGAAAATTTTAGATGTTAATGTTAATGGTAAAATAGTGAATTTTCACTTTATTGTTATAAATTGTGTACATTGTATTATTTTTCTGCTTCAATAGTATATTTTATGTACTTGATTATTTGAAATGGTAAAATTTCATGCTATATTCTTTTTTCTATTTTATAACCACCTCAGAAATATATTTAGCGAGATCTACCTATACAAAACGTTAAAATGTAGGTTATTAGTACATAATAATAAATGAATCAACCTTTAATATTATTTCTGCGTTTCCTGGTTACATTTAACTGAGGTTCAGCTACATACAATGTGTGGAAAATGAGATTGGTAACTCATTAAAATAAAACTCTTTACATTTGCGTGGTGGTACCAATTAAAACAATAGATTGTGAGTAGGTGCGTAGTCAATTTCCCTAATCGGTCGGTATGAGCGCGTGCGCCGGCTACCTACATGGGGCCGCGAGGGTGCCGTTACACACGCAGACACGCCTCCTAACGCACACTACATATCAATTAATTGGATATTAATTCATAATGATGTGAATTCTCGCGTATCACTTCCTTTAATCTTACACTAACTTACTTTGATGAAGAGCAGTACTAAAAGTTTTCCGATTTCAGTGATATCCACTCGTAGCCACTGAAACTTTTCTCAGAAAGTTCGGCCTCCTTACGCACACGCGCCTGCTGAACCAATGGTTGTACATATATAGAATACGCGAATATATGTACAGTTACACGCACACACGAACACTTGCGCCCCGTAGGTATATTTCTGCCGCTATGAGGATCACACAGGGGCGTCAAGAGAGTACTATTCATTGCGTGGAATGTTCTAGTTACTTATGAAACGTCAGTTCGCAACTGGCCGTGTATAGATGGTAATTGTAGAAAATATGGATGATGGCAGCGATCAATGACTGCATAAGATGTAGTGTGAGTAAGATCTATTAGAGCGTGTTGTATGTGTGTGTGAGGCCCACCAACTGCCACCGACGAGGTTATCAATTTATGAATCGTAAAATAAAAAATGCGCATAAATGCGTACTGCGATCATGAATTCTCTTGATCACGATCATCTTAGTATTATTCACAATCTGTGACGTCAGCGTTACTGTTTCAAATTAACCGATATCAACGTCTTTTTCAAATAGGTATTGGCTAAAAGAATCATTCGACTCACTTCTGTCATCTGAAGGCTGTTTCTCAGTTTGGCCATGTTTCTATCGTTTTGCAGCTATCAAAAAATTTCATTTGTTTTTCACTTACATTAGAAAAAATTCATAGTTATATCAATAGTTCCGTGAACTGAAGGATGGCGCCACCTTCCCTTCAGTAATGTCAAATTGTAAAATGTCTATGATTTGCAAAAAAAAAACATTATGCATTTGACAGTAAGAAGTATAATTTCGATTTTAGTCGTTTCGCAAAATGTTGGTTCGTCTCTACAGGAGTTCTCTACTATCTTCTCTCTCTCTCTTTACTATCTGCATTATTTATGAATCTGCTGTGGAAGAATTATGTGTGTATATTCGATATCGATCAGGTTCGTACAGTGCAAATATCTATATGCAGGAATATCGTTATTTGCACTGGTCTGGTCGTGCCTAGGAGAGCACGGTAAGTCGGTCCCTAGGTCCCTAAGTCGTAAGGGGTAAATGTGGAGCCCTCGAAAGTACGACTAGTCTAACTACAGAACTTTGATATCGCCAATTTGGTTGTGGAGGTCCGATGACAGTAGCTTTACGAAAAATATCGACGTTCAGCCGCAACTTAGTTAGGCTAGAAAGCCGATCCCAACTGAGTTGAGAATATGGCTCAAAGAATGAATGTATGTGTACTTATATCATTTTCATGTACCTAGTAATGTAACCCTACATTTAGATAGATATAAGTCGGTACCTATGAGTGTTGATTGTACCCACCTATGCCGTACCATCGTGTAAATAGGTAGTATGTATGTATGTAAAATAAGATGGAAAATAGAATAGCTTCAGTAAATTGAGCAGGTAGGTATACCTACTGCATATTATCCAATCTTCATTTCTCTTTTCACGAAAACATTACACAAGATGAATTCTTGCAGTAAAAACAACTCCAAACCATACCTTGCAGATACAATGTTAAGAGGTATATCGAATGTAGAGCTGGTTTCTTACTTACAATAAAATTCTCAACTGGCAGAGAGCAGTTTGTTTAGTGTAGGTACTCTTCGTAGCATCTTTACTGTATCCTAGCTACCTTTCATAAACGAGGAACTGAAAATTATACATCATCACTATGCAAAATTATATATTGGATTGATTGCTTTGATAAATCAACAGATTATTGGGTATAATTTGTGCATAGTAGAGTCGGTATGATATCCTATTATGCAAGTAGGTACTAACAAATGCTAAGGATAGGTAAGATAGCTAGGAAAGGTTCTATTTGTGTTTGAATTACATGTTGTGTTAAGATCTGTTGTTATTTTATTTATATAGATTGAATAGAAAATGATAAAATACTGGTAAAGCTTCTGGTGTCTAACGGACTAACATTTTCTATGATTGATAGATTTACGGGAAGTGTGGCAAAATTTTAGAGGAAAATGTAATCCAAAAGGACGCGTGGCAAAATCCATCATGTTGCAGGAACGCGAGTACGATTAGAGGTTGCATCGCTATGCAGGTTATAGCGGGCGCGCGGGCGAGCGGCGCGACTGCGCCGACCGTCGGAGGAATGCGACAGGTAACCAATTCCAGGAAGGCCGCGGCCCGTTACCGCGCCGAATATCTCCGGCAGTCAAACGCGCCGACAAGTGCGGCGGCCACTTGCGACAACACCGTCCGATGCGGCCGGCGCTCCGCGCCCGCACACCTCTCACCCCGCGCCCCACACCTGCATTCCACACGACATTGAGTTAGAAACCAGTCGAGCGGATTCAGCGCATTCTATCTGCATTACCTGCACACGCTGCCGGACCTCCTTTACCTAACAGGCCACTCGCTATTTGTGCTTCGAGCACGACTCTGAACCTGACTCGAGCCTAGCTACTTATGTATGAGGGCATGAGTCACTCTTAGACCTACGGGGACGCGATCGATTGTCGGCAATCGGTATCGAAATGCGATTAACAAGCTCGACCCGAACGGAAACGGATGCCTATTATGTTATTACTTTTTTAATTACTGAAACTGATAATAAACTCTTAGTTTTCGTTTGGGAAAAATTGTTGGCTTGAAATAATGAAGTCCATACCAATTAACTATTATGGTATTCAGATATTTGAACATTTCGTCTTGAGAAACAAGTTGTGTACACTTTTTATACACGCTCATAGATTACACTACGAAGTAAAAGTAGGTAACTCTGTTAAGACATTTCTAGAGGACTCCTCAAGGCAAATGAAAAAAATAAAACAAAGTTAAACCGTAGTGAGCGTGACTGGGTTGTAACACATTGAAGGAGAATTTCGAAGTGAACAAATTCATTCACATTATAATCATTCATAAGTCACAAGGACACGTCCAAGGGCCGCTCATTCATAAACGACCTACGTTTTCTATTTTGATGAGTCAAAAAAACTGTTCATTACAGTTTCTGGGCTAAATGTGTGCTTTAAATGTACATATGGGAGTCACAAAGTGTAGAGATGATGTCGTTGGATATTAGATGTCTCTAGTGACAGATGTAGTTGTGGATCGTGAGCATTGAATGAACCAAGTTCCCCAGATGTGCGCATGAGTTCGTCACTTGATAGGGTTGTTGAGGCGGGTCGGGCGGCAGGGTGCCACATGTGGCGCTCAGCACCCCGGAAATGTCTATTTGCTTCCTGATCATATAGCGATTTATCGCATTTTGATGATAGAGGAAGGCGAAGAGTTACGAATGTTTTGATCTGGTATTTTGTACATTAAAGAGTGCATGCAGCTAGGTAGGTAAGGTACACATAAATAATACGTGCTATACGATGGAACAGAATGCAGCTGTCACTGTGGTTATTTCATTATGTGATACATCCACATGGACGTCTCATACAAATTTAATTGACAGATCAAATGAATACGCATGATTAGGTTAGGATTGCGTTTTTTTTTTCCGACGAAAACTTTCAGATTTGTGCAATGAATAGTTATGGGGCTGCATCACAATTACGTGATGCATTACCACACATTACATGGAAAAGGCTTTACATAAACTGATTTAATGTAAAAATATCAGTAAACGTCACCGAACCATTGAAGTGTTCACTTAGTAGCAAAGGCTGAAATTATTTTTAAATCAAGTAAAAATTACGACCTTAGATATTGACGTTTTGGCGTAACAAAAACAAAGAGGTTTTCACTTTGTGATCGACATCGTAAAAAGTACAGAGTAGTACACAAGTATGAGAACTAATACCGTAATATAAAATCTCTATCCATGTCATACGGAGTACCACAGGGATCAATCCTTGGTCCCAAACTTGAAAGTGGATCTGACAAATAGTTTGTATTCCATGTAACTCGTTGTAGTCATCTGTATTGCTTTTCCAACTTACTACTGACCTCATTGGCATTGGCTTTTCATTTGTTCTTTACCTGCACAGCTCGCGCTCTATTTTATAGACTGACCAAGGGAATCTCACGCTTTTTTACTATTTCACTTTGTTTTCATTCAAGATATATAAAAACATACTGATACATACATATACATATGTTCACGATTATTTGATAGAGATGAATTACCACCCACATTTCACGAACCATTGTATTCGGTCCCACGTAACAGGGGGTGAGCCTATCCCGGGCCCTAATAGTTGCCCATTTCAGCCATGCATCTGAGGTTTAATCTGGAGTGAGTTTAAATCTGTCTGATGATAAACATATTGAACACTTAGTTATTTACAAGTTTTGAATGTCAAACAAGAAATTTTGTGAAAAGGGTCCCTGAGATAGTAAACAAGGGCTCTCATGTTCCCATTTGTGACCATTAACGTTCAATTAATAAACAAGTATGGCCATCTGTAAATAAAAACAATAACGTAACTATATTTGGTCACATTTAGAAACTCATCAATGACACCTGATAATTACTTTGAACGAAATTAAATTAATTGAAACAATTAAAAAAAAATATTAAGATTGGCGTCTCTATTGAAGTAGCTGTGATGAGAAATATTGTTAATGTCATTATATTTACTAACAAATGTGAAAGTAGGTCTGTTTATAACGTCTTCATCTCGTCATCAAATCATTACCGTCAAATTGGAGGATTTCTTCCCACAATTATAGGTGTTAGGGTCGTGGTTCAGTTAGCGCGGTTTAGAAAACAATGATGAACAAGAATAGCTGGTAAATCGATGGTAGCAGAACGAATTATGATAGTTTATAAATATATTTCTGTCTTTTATATTCAATTTGATCTAAATAAACGTTTTTATAAAGATAAAATTACATATAGAACATTAGTACTTAAGTATTTAACATTACCGTAGGTATGTACACAAAACTAAAAGTTTAATTCAATAGAACTTTTTCAGCTATTAATGCATTTCCATAAATAGTTTATCAGCTATGGCAACACTACCGTAATCTAACGTAAATACATTCTTTCCTTTCAAGTGTCACCATTTACCACACGTGTGTGACTACAAAGTTGGTTTAAAAGTAAATTCTATTTTGATTATAGGGAGAGCAACCACCCCTGTATTATAAATATTATAATGACAGAAAAACAACGGCATCTCTTCCACGTGGTCGCAGGACCGGCACACCGGAAATATCATCGCGATATATTTTGAGAAGAGCGCCCCCTGCGACGCATCTCAATCATCCACTAATAAGCAGACGGAAGGAAAGTAATATAGACAAAAGTTTAAAAATAAAATAACCAGGAATAGATGGAAAGGTGAGCTTGAGCGCGGCGGCCCCACGGGTTAAAAATACCCGTGTGGCGTCGCCGGCGTCGGCATCGGAGTCGGCCCACGCGCCCTACCGCCACGCAAACACCACACACCACGCACAACATACATCAATATCGCCATTATATACAATACTAACTGTAGTCCGCGACTTTTTTCGCGTGGGCAATCGTTATTATATATCCTATTTCTATACTAATATTATAAAGAGGAATGATTTGTACCTATTTTTGTATGTTTGTATGTTTGTAATGAATAGGGTTAAAAAAGTACTGGGCCGATTTAAACAATTCTTTCACCTCTAAAAGGCTACAATATCTAGGAGTAACATAGCGGAGTAATAATCATAAATCTCAATTAATCCGGTAAATTTCTATACATTGGCGCTAATATATCGCTAACAATTTCCGTTGTCATGACAACAAGGAAAAGTAGTATAGAGAGGCAAGTAGTGAATCGAGTAGAGTCGTACAACGCGATAATCGACATCCACGCGGGCGGAGCCGCGGGCAACAGCTAGTATATTATAAATTTGATATGAAAGTTTGTGAAGGTGTCGAGCGGGTGAACGTATTGGGCTGAAATTTGGTATAGGGATAAATTATAGGCGCCTACCTAATCTGTCAAAACATAGAAGTTACTTTCATACCTAATACAGGAATGGTAAACCAATTATTACTATTAATTAATCATCTGATAGGGGGATACGAGTAGGTACAAATTATAAGTTAATGTATTACACTATTACCAATGCAGCAGTTAATCTGAGTTTGCATTCACCAATCGTAATATTTTGAAAACCCATTGACACCTCATGCTATGGGAAAAATGAAAGATTCAAGAAATAAATAATACTCAATTTATGTGTAGGGATGTAACTGCACTGGATTCAAGATACAGAACTAAGTATCTCGGAGCTAAGTTATGGACGGATATACTAAACTATAAACCTTCCCTTCCTTTCCCTTTCCTTAAAAGCCTTGACTTGGAATTCGATATAGGTTAAGTAATGAAATGACTATGTTATCATGAATAGGTAGGAGAAAAAGTGCACATAAAATTTAATCTCTACTATATTCTACTAGATCTCTACTAGATTCTGAACCTTTTACCACTATGGTTACAGTTTATTGTTTTATTTCTCGAAATTTTTAAACAGCTCCCTTAGATACAACAGATGAGTCTCCGGCGCTGGCTTAGGTCATTTCGATGTTAGGTCAGCGTCAGACGGTAGATGCTCCAGAAAAAACCGGTTGTCAATTCAAACAAGCAGACCTCAAACTTTAGGATGCAAGCTTTAGGCGCCAGTGCTAAGAGCAGCGTAGCCGCCTGTCACCCTAGCAGAAGCAGGCCACGGCGATGGCGCAAAGTGCTACTCCGTACCCAGGGACTAGATGGGGACACCATGGTCCCCACGTTAGGGGAAGAGGGTCATCTCAACAGAGATGCTCCCGGGTCTGCCGGGGTGCGAGAGATATATCTTGTATAATCTCACCCCCGGCAATCAAGGACCCATGGACGGCGTGCGTTTTGGTCGGTTCGTTCGAGTCCAACATAATCACCTCCACCGGTTTTGGCGGAGGTGGTATCTGTGGGGATTTTGCGCACGATTAAACACTAGCTAGCACATTTTGCTAAGAGCAGCGTAATCAGAAACATATCTCTCACATATTCACTGTTAAATTTCGGGATATTGACCATGTCAATCTAAAATCATACATATTTTTCACACCCCGGTCGACAATTGGATTCGTAGAGTCAGAACTTTTTCTTATTTTTAAAATATAATCTTTTTCATATTTTATGTATATCAATATATGGAGTGAAAACAAATATATGGGATGTAGATGACTATTAGATAAGTGGTTTTTAAATCTACGATTTAAATTCGTAGACAAATATTATCGTTGCCGCCTAGAAAGTCATTCACGCGGCTAAAACCATTCAAGTGGTGATATTTATGATAATAATTAACTGTAAAACTAGTCGATTCCCAGCATCGATACTTGAATTAGTAAATATTTATGAAAGTTAAATATAAAAACAATCCGAATGACCTAATCTAGATTTTTGATAACTTCGTAATTGCTTGATAATATCTAATTAGTACATATGTCTCAATATACTGGAGATGTGTACATTCTTTAACCGACAATCTTCTTTAGAAAAAAGAAAGAATTTATCTTACTTTTGAATGCGAAACCCGAAAAATTGGTTAATGAGCATTTCGATGAACTGAGGTGACGATTTTATAACGGGTAGCATCATTCCAATCCTAACTAATTTTGTCAGTCCAGTGTGGGTTAAAGTCACGTGTGTTCGTTGATCTACACAAATCTGCGTTTATACAGGTGTAGAGACATAATGGGCAAGATCATAAATGCAACAAGGCGGGCCTCCTCAATCGCTAGGCACTTGGGGAGCCCCATTTGCCAAGCTTTCCTTGCAGCGGCCAGCTTTGGTTCGCAGGCAATTTAATGATTTTCAGGAGATGGTGTTCAGGCGATAGGGTTTTCTTTTGGTCTGATGTAACCTGCCGCGACTTGATGTTTGTCTGTCTACCTTTGCTGTTCTGCCCGCTATGGGGGCTGCCTGTAGCATTAAATAAATATTGAGAGCTGAATCGGCAAGGGGGACACATTCAGCCAGACGGGCTGACGAACGTGGAAAGGCAGCAAGATAAACTGAATGTGGAATGCAGAGAAGCAGGTACTGTGACATACCCAGGATATCTCGATCTTGAAGCAAGAAAAGGGATTAAATGACGTAAATCTGTTACAAAGTCAAAATTAATTATTAACGATTATTCTATGCGTCGAAATATGGCGCGTTATGACGATCAGTAGCTACATTTACGTTTAAACCATTTGCAATGCGATATGTTAAGTCTGCGAGGAAAAAAAACTTGGCATTAAAACTCAGGGTTACTCTTTTTCAACGACTGTTAATTACTATGCTTGTGTTTACAAAATACACAAAGAATTCTGCAGCACGTATTCATGCTCATCATATAGTTTGTATAAAAGTATTAAATAAGTTACTATTTTATCCTACTTCCTTAAATTACCTAAAAAGTTTGATTAATTTGTGAAACATTGTACGGCTGGATATGCAACGAAGTTAGGTAGATAGTACCTACCTTATTATCGGAGTTTTTAAAAAAAATCGTGAATGCACAACCTATAACTGATGGCAGCGCCATTTACCGAGTTCAAACTGTATTAACTTCACCAATGGGTGAGATGAGTAGGTATATCACTAGTGATCTAATATTAAACATAGGTAGACACTCAAAAAATATATGGGACTCAAAGTCGGAATAATTCGCCTGCTGCAACAAAAGTACGAGTGCATATCCTGTTGCACTATTCAGTGAGTATAAGCGAAAAAAAAGTAAGACTTCTATCATACAACGTGGTACACTTTTGACTTGCAATTGTATTAAAATAGCATATCTACATTGTAATATAATGAGAGAGAAAGCATCAAATTCCAACAGATGGATAAGAGTACTGAAGGAATAATATGCAAGGTAAAAGTTATAGAGGTCAATCCAAAAGAACATACACATCGAATTGGAAATAATTTGAAATAAGGACAAATCAGTGCTTCGTGATCGGTGATTCAAAAAAAGTAAAGTTTCATCAAAAAACAATATACAAAGGGTGAACTCTTCCTGATAACCTTAAGATGACCTAGAATGATTTTATAGACCACTTTCACGCTTTACGCGCTTGAGTAACCCTGACGGATGGTAACAGTAATTTTGAAAAATTGTATAATACAGAATTAATGAAAACATCTTCGAGTACATATAATATTTATAAGGTAGGTAAGATATTAATATGGCCACTTCGAATTTTAGACTATCTTTCATGATTCTAGAACAAAAGAGAGCTATTATAAACTTCTAAAGAGAGAATAAAAACTAAACGAAAAGAGAGAATTTTCGTTTAGTTTTTATTCTCTATTTAGAAGTTTATAATATCCTCCTATATTGTCATAAGCCACAAAACCCTCGATTTGGTCCGAGAATCGAATTTAGAACTCACGCACAGCCTTAGCACTCGATACAGCTGCACCATAAGTAGTTGTAATGAGTGCACTTATAGTAAGTCGGTTAAAAAGATAGCGTTTGTTGTTATTAACAAACAAAAGTGTTGTGTTATTATCATCATTTGACTGTAGTAAAGGTAAAACGAATGACGAACACCAAACCATTCTTATCATTAAGAAATGAAGCAATCATATAATGGTGCGTTTAGTTAATGTGAGTACCATATCTGTGTGGTCTCATTTTATAAGAAATTAGGACAGTGGCGTGTACGCATCGACTGTACCGAGATAGTTTTATAGGTCGAATTTAGTTTTATATTTATAAATGGATAATAACGCACATCTTGATATGTTTATTATGTTATTTAAACATTTTACATGATTGAGAAATGCTATTTTGATACAGAATGGATGTTAGTGGATCCTTCTGAATCACGGAATCACACCCGGTGAAAAGAGACGAGATTGACTCATACTAATATCTGTTTATGAATTGCAGGTCAAAACAAGAGGCAGATACTAACACCCGTATTCTTAAACGTCGCTTGAGATTTCACTCCCCTCGACTCGGCCACATTTGAGCTATTTGGTAGTTATAGTTGTGTAAAGTCCCTCAACTCCGTGTTCACTCACCAAATTCACTCGTGTGAGGTGAACAACGTAAGCGTCATCTCAAGTAAGCGCACGACCCTACTTTAAAATTCACTCGGGACTGCGATCTATCGTAAAATTATAGAAATCTCGTTGGAAAACAGTTCTGGAGACTTTATAAATTATAATATTTGAAGATATAGCCTAATAATTACTCATCAAAGAAGTAAAATAGATAAAAAATATGAGGGATGCAAGCAAACGCTATCGTTTCAATAAGGACACAATAGTTAATCATACTGGTTCCTTTGTTATCAATTAGTAACATTACCAACACCCAAGGATTACCTTTGCCATCAATTAGAGATTTATTTGTTTATAGTATTTTGTCTGGAAGTTATGTTAAACGTTGACTATATAAGATCAATTATATCCTACCTGTAATAAATATTATTCAAATTATACCACATGTATACATTATAGAATTTGAACGTTTGAATAGAATTTCAATTTTGTTCAAAACATGTCTGCCAGATGTTTAGCTCTCTCTAATTGCAATTTTATCAAAAAAAGTTTTAAAAAAATGCATTCTCTTTGTCCTTCAAAAATGTGTTCGTCCTTCATAAAAAACACAATCGGCGTCTTAACTGTTGTTAACTTGTTAGGTAGATACTGTAATTGTCGTTATTTAATAAAAATTAAACTACTTCTGTTTACTTTTTAACCTTAGGTTAAAACAATAACGTAATTCTACACATCTAGACCCAAAATAGACATAGGTTAACTAGATTTTGTTTTAAAATGGCGAACGCGCACATTTCTTGTGTATTCATAGAAACATACATACTAATACACAGTTACATAGAAACACTCACATTAATTATATACATATTCATGCATACAAATATTTGCACCTATCATAAATGGAACCCGCACTCCCTACATAACAGTCGAACACACTACCACTACACCACAGTGGCCGTAAATTACGTCATCAATATGTGTAAACTACACAAACTGATGACGTATTTACTCCACTCCGTCATGAGTAGAACCAAGTTAAGCTCACATCGAGTTGAGCTGAGTGAAGAATGAAAACTCCAAAAAAATGACTAAAAATACCGGACTTGAGGGAGATTTGAAGCAACGCTCGAAGCTTTCTCAGCTGAGTTTGAGTAGAGTGGAATTTGCAGTAACGTTTAAGAATATGGGTGTAAGAGATCAAAGGATGCATGGTAATAAAACTCAAAGTCCACACACCACCTTGCGGGCCATCGTTGAGTGGGCCCTCAATATTATATCAAAGCAGTACCGACGGTCCACTCATTTCAATCGCAGAGTTATGGGCAGATTGTTACTGTGGTTGGGCCCTATATAGCCATCATGATTTCTTCGAATACCGCTTTGAGCGGACAAGGTAAATTTTCCTTGCTAAAGCAAAGAGAAATAGTTGTTATTACGATGTATATTTTACTGCAGTTCTTTAATGAATAGATATGTTACTTTAGTTTACAATATGATAAAATGGTATTAAAAGTTTCAAAAAATTTTATTAATGTTTCCTACTCTCTACCTATAATTAAAAAAATATTATTTGGCAAAGGAGATACCCCATTTTGGGCCCGAATATACAGACATCAAACCTACCTCAAAAAAATCGTCTATTTCGTGTTATAATTATGATTAAATCTCATTAAAATCAGCAATGGCCAAGTGCGACAAAAGTTTTAAAATGTGATTTTCATTTTTCAACAAGCTTCGTAAACGTTGAATGTACTTAATCCGATCTTCGTAAATGCGCTATGGTGCTTACTTTACTATTTAGAATCCATAAATTATCTGTAACGTCACATGTCATCTTCACTCCTATCATTGTAAAAGTCAACAATTCAGCAATCCACATAAAAGAAGAAGAAGAACATACATTCGCTTTCTCTGGCTTTCCTTCCGCTCTCTTAGATCGTTGTGTTTTGCTGCTTTTACTCTGTGAATTGTACATAATTTTCAAACTAATTGACCCTGGCTTGATTACCGGACACCGTTATTTGCTACATTTGTTGACTTTGGCTTTAAAACTGGACCAGGCTTTACCACGTTGGCTGTAAGAGACAATGAGTCTCTGTGAGAATTGTGGAATCGCTACCGATCGGTGCAATATTATAGGTAGACATTTATTGAACGATGCAGCGATACTAGTCTGTATACGTGAATGGGTCGCACCACAAATAGTATTTCACTGATGTGTGTAACGTTCATGAAGAACTAACCTATATGACTAATGGAATATTCAGTGCTTATAACATACCTAACCTCGTTTAAGGTGAATGCAAAAGACATCATTTGTGAATCTTGCTGGATTCAAGCCCAACGTGCATGTTTGGATGAGAACAGACCAGCGCAATCACCAGTGGGGCACAGACGGGTGTACCTACCTACCTGTATTCTGTGTGGCCGTTCCCTTCTGTGACGAATTAGATGCCATAAACTAAGAAATGTAACAGAACAAGAACGAGTATTCCACGCAGGAGCGAATTTGTGTCTTATAAAGAAGACACCGCTGCTCCGGCGTGAAAAACGTCTCACTCTGTTCAGGACTCCGAGTTTACGCGAAGCTGTTTTGATGATGCTCTCGATATAGTTTTTGTTGTTCCGGTTGACAGCATGTCATTGATATGCAGAAGAAGTCCCATGTCCTCGTGTAAGCATTTCAAAAACCAAATAGGAAGATACCCGTGATACATATAAGTTAAAATACTTTTTTTAAATATACTTAATAATCTTTAAAATAATGTTATTTTATTTTATCACCTATTTATATAATTAATTCTATATTACTATAGCAAACAAGTATACAGCCTTGTGAAAAGTGGTAACTGTAGCAAAAGGAGGTCACTCGGATGTTGCCGTCTGAAGTAAGTGAGGGTAGGGAAGGATTGAGGAACAGAATTAAAGATTACACTCATCTTGCAAAATACTACAGTGATATTTTGCTCCTTTTCTATTTTCTGTAGGTAAGTAGGTACCTAATAGTCAACTATATAATTGCCTTACCACCTTTAAAGTCAGTTGCATATCATAAAACTATACCTAAGGTTCAATATCGTACAACAAAAAAGTAACCAAAGCATAACTGCTTTGACATATCAGTTTTATCCACATTATTTTTTTCATTCCACATTAATGTCTGAAAGTCAAGGACGGGGTCATCCTTTTTTAAACCTACTCATAATAAAACCAGCTAACCTACTTACAAATAACTTTCGTAGCTATCACACACAACATAAGACACTGTTTGACCGTATTATGTATTACAACATAACCTAAATAAACCTATGAACAATGCTCGATTTAACAAACTTGGCCATTGCGAATCGTCGTGAAAATTAGGCAAACAAAATGTCCGTGGATGGTCTAAATATTGGCTAATTTTCAACCCTGTACATGTAGGCCCAAGATTGTATGAGAGTTGGGGTTGTCCTTTTTATTTTCTTTACTAGAGTTAGCCCAACTTAGGAAACAAGACCTGACACTCATGAACGCTAGCAAATGAAATTCAGCAATGCTTTACATTTATTGCACTATGATATAAAAAAAATAAGGAGTAAATCGCGCAGCATTGATCTGTAAGTGATGTTCGATGTTCGACAAGAGGGGACCCAACATCGACCCTTGTGGTACTCTCGCGTTACTTAGGCAACTCACAATTATTCGCATTGTTATATGTTATAAGTACTAATTAATGAGCTTTACATGATTATTTATATGCATTAAGGTATCAGTACTGAGTAGTTAGAGTAGAGTAGTTTCAGTAACTCGCTGAATTTGTAGTACCATAATTTCACATCGCACTTTCATATTGGCCCACGAGGTTTTACGGGTGACCAATTGCTATATGGGTTTTAGAGAGGAAGGAGGAAGGTTTAGAGAGTTTCTGTGTTTGGTATGACCTCAGCGCAGCGATGTTCCATACCACTACAGAGCAGTTTCAACCCAAGCCCTTGGTCTTCCCACAGAAAGCATGAAACTTCTCGAGTGAGCAACACAACACTAGGATATTATTAGCCGTGGTATTCTGTAGGGCGGAGGTGCTTCCCCAGTAGAACTGCACAATTGGGACGTGAGATATCATCTGCCCTTTCTCCTATCGGTTATAGTGACATGTTGCTCCCAAACACCTCTCATAATTTTATTAAGGAACGGGTATTGCTACCGTTAATTGACTAAAGAAGGGTGCCGAAGATATAAACTCTTGAGATGACTACAGAATACAAATTGTCAACTTAAATGGACTGGTTAAATAAGCTGAATCTATCGTTATTCTGGCTTCTAAACTAATTTTATAGACATTCATGAAGTGTTAGACAAATAACGACAGTGATGATTTGTAGAATAATAATTGCGCAAACTAAAAATATTCGCAAATAATAAACTCTTTGGCGTTGACACAAAAATACAGCCATTTCTATGTCAGACAGTATTAAGTAATGATTTAAATATTGTTTTGAGATATTTTTATTTATCATTATCATCATCATAGTGATGTTTGTTTTGTTTTTCATTTATTATACAAGATACATACGTGCCTACATTTAATATTTACAGACAATGCCACAAAAACTCATTCCAGTTTTACACTTTTAATATGCATTAGGGCCGTCAGTGGTTGCGTCTAAACCTTGCACCTTGAAGCCCGGTGTCCGCAAATTGTTTATGATTGGTAAATCAGCTTTTCCGGGAGCGATTACTGTTTGACCTCCCGCCCCCGATAGGGAAAGCCTGTGGCAGAGCTTCGCTCGTTGTCTAGCAGGTGCACCAACTGCAGGTGAGGTTGTTTTCGACCCAATGGTGTCAGTAGGGCCCTATACACCCTTGAGTAGCAATTTAACTGTACATGAAAAGGTAAATACAAATATACTTATCGGAATACATGAATATAAACAAACTAATACCAACATATTGAAGGCAATGAATTTGAATTTACCTAAATGTAAGAATTTTGATAAGGCAGGGAAACAACACATGGATACAACTTATTGATTTATTCAATAGCGAGCAAGCTTTCCATGGGTGTTTCTAGTATATGGGTACCTTGATTCCAATAGAAGTGTGTGTTTACAACAACAAGAAGGTTCTCACACTGACAAGATAGTTTACCTCAATAAGCTATTTTCATTACCAGATTGCAGCAGAAAAAGTTGACATTTTTGTATTATTATCTTCAAAAGCTATAGAATTATTAAAAACTGCGAAAGAAATTGATAACAATTATAATCTTCGTATAAAAACTGGCTAACCTAATGTGTCTGAAAGTCCCCAGATCACATTTACTATATCAAAACGGTTGATCCTGTAATAATAACCGTCACTTCATTTCTTTCTTCTAAAGAATCCACGTTAAACTTAAAACTTTTCATAATAGGAACATAATGCCGTTGTACGTCAGTGGTGTTGGGTAACACACAGGTAGCGAGATGCTTGCTCCATTTCGCGGAAATCAAGGTGTCGTCTTCTGTCCATAGCTAGGCGTGTTTGTCATCCGAATGCATACGTCACAAACACGAGTTGCGCTTGCACAGTGTAAGGGCAAAGTACAAACACTGTTTGCCTATATTACACTAAGAATTACCTAGTAATATAAATGTACGTAACGCGATACAAATTTATGTAGATTGGTATGTACAGTTTTATTGGTGTCAGTATCTTCCTACCCTTTTAGTTTTGTTATTTAATTACTTGTGTTGCATTCGTATGTATGTGTATATTGTAACACACGTGTGGGTTGTTTACCGGCTGACCGTTACAAACAGCCGTTTAGGTTCATAATGTCCAAATCCCAAAATGTCCAGAGGGTGCAAAACGTCCATATCCCGGAATGTCCATGTCCCAAAATGTCCAAATCCCAAAATGTCCAAATCCCAGCACGTGGTTAAGGCTCTAGTCTACTCAAGATTACAAAAATGCAATAATAGGAGCAATTATTAATTGCCTAAATTGGTTGATATTTTAAAGAGGTCGTTCCGAAAGTAGTCTAGTTTCTACTACTAGGGAGGGCTATACAATTTTTTTGAAGCCTTTTGCCATTATAAAAAAATAATAACAATTTAGTCTTGATATAAAATAATGTAAATTGATTAATAATTGGATTTTGAGATTGTATTTTACGCTCTCACGCCTCAGCTACTCAACTGATTACCTATATTATCATGAAATTATGTAGGACCTATGCATGTTGTCAGAAATACAGAAGTGCATAAAGAAAAAAGTGACGTTCTCTATGGATGGGGACTTTGAAATTGTCGTAAAATCAGTCGCCTTTAAAAGTAGTTTAGCGTATTCCAAGTTACCGGTCACATTAGCTCTGATCAATAAGCCTATTGTAGTCGACTACTGGATTTAGGCCTCATCAAATGTGTCATAGTTCCTGATCTCTCCAGTCCTTCCCAGTAGTAATTTTTAGCTCTGAAGTATATAAAATACAAACAGAATACAACATTTATGAGCAGGTTCTATTTTCAAATTGTAAATTAATCATGTGTAGATATTGAAAAAACATCTGGTTAGGGTTCAATCAATCAGCCTTTCAAAGTCCACAGCTGGATATAGGCGCCTCCCAATATTGGGAGCTTACTCAGCTTACTGTTTTCACGTCGACTAGACATGTTGGTACAGGGTTTTTTGAGTTTTCTTTCTCTCGCAGTGATATAGTCTGCGTATTTTTCCGTTCGCCATTCAAGATAGGGTGGTGATACTCTTATTTCGTCGCCATGCTGATCATAAATGATACTGATCACAAAAAAATTCTTGTCTGTTTGTTCGCGATGAACGCAAAAACTATAGATAGTATTTATTATACCTAAAATATTACGTACGTTTTATCCCAATTGGTTGAGCAGAGCCGGAGATAGAACCAACAATCGTGATAATGGATACCCACGCGAGTGAAGCTATTAAAAGTTTTGTCTCCCAATCAGTTATCCTTAACGATACACAATAGGTATAATTCAATAAAAAATTAGATTTCGTAAAGTACTCGGTTCCGTAGGGTTAAAATTGAGATTGTATACATATTGTTTACTAATTGGTGACCGTGCGATTATGGCCATAGTTTGAGCGGTTCTCGTGGGAGCTAAAATTTTCCCATATTTATTATATGACTGTGCTGTGGGACAAATATACTATGACGATTTTTGCGGCAGATGATAGTGGATGATGCTTAGTAGATAATAGATCTAAATTGACACTTTGGGAAAACGTTAATAGTCGGTATTCTATTTGCGAAAGGGAGTGACTGAGGAAATGATATTTGGCAGGACTGTATAAAGGAAAATGATATGTTACAGAAAAGGTATAATTCCATATCCGACCACAGATGACAGGTTTAGACGTATGCAGCAGATGATGTATTGTTGCTTCGTCGTATTGACACACACAACAACATGAAAACGGCAGATTCTGCAGTTATGTTGTCGTATTTCATATCTTTAAACTAACGTTTACGTGAAATGAGTGAGTTCGCCACTATACCTGCAATAGATTCAAACCGTGATGAATTATCTTTGACTACGCATTTGACAGTGACAACCGTAGTACCTATTTTCGCCGTTTCACGAAAACGATGATGATGCTGATGATTCTATTTACGAAAATGATCGAAATTTCGCTGGTGTGATGTAATTAAATAAAAACAAAAGAAAAAATATTCTAGGATATTATACACAACGGTACTCTGGTCGAGCTTTTTCAGAATTAAATTGTTAAGATTTTCTGATTTTGACTTTGGTGTCCCACTATTTTAGGTAATCGTATTTACTTATTGTATCAGATGAGATTGTGTGGTGGGATTTAATAAACTCTATGTCGGTTATCATCGTTCATGTCTTTACAATTGTTGTTAATGTTGTTATTGTTTAATCCACACTAAATAACAGTTATGTCCTAACCTGAGAAGCAATTAAGTCTTTAAATCAAATACAAAATGACTTGGCTATTATCACTACACCGTGTTCGGTGAGAATAAAACTCAAATGACTTTCAATATTATTTAAATACGCATTTTTGTACTTCTTCTAATGCATATTTACGTTTCAATGATACTCAATATTCTTTTTAAATATGAATTTATATGGAATACTTAATTATTCTTATTTCCGAAAGATAGACCATTTTTACAATATTTAAATATTATCGATATAAATCTGTATATACATATATGCATGACATATGTTCATTTATAGGTAAACATGTTTACCTACTATTCATTAGTTTATCAGTGCGTATTCTCTAGAGCTGAATGTGAACCGGACTTTTTTAGAATCATGGAAAATGTCCTTTTGTTCCGACTTCGACATTAATCTTTGGCGATGCCGCGTAAAATTTAAAGTATTCAGTTCTCACGGAAACTGACTCCCACACAAAAGTACGATTTTCAAAATGTAAGTCAAGGATGATTAGTGTTACGATGTGTCTAAGAACCGTGGGAGAGTTACTCATCTCGCGCGGGCCAGTATATGACTAACACCAGCCAGGTCTGTTAGAAAAATCGTTGTCAATAATAATTATGAACTTCAAAAAGTAAGAAAAATAACGAATAGTTGTAGAGAAGCATGGGAAAGCGACACTACACCCCGCCCCGCGCGCTCTCACTAATAAATATAATACGCAATTCATTCATCTTGTCTCTACAAGAACGACATTTTTATCTGAATTTGTTTATGTGCGGCTCTCTGCATTTTGATGTTTCTTTTTTGTTAAGATATTTGTAGAGTTCTATTATATTAGATGCTAACGTTTGGCGAACAAGTTTTAGATCGGATTACGAGTTTCAAATGGAGTACTAATAGCAAGTAGGTAGCATAATAGTTATGGCGCATTTTGTTATATTCGCATTTGGACGTGACAATGATCAAAAAGAATTCATTTATATCTAAAATATATAACTAAAGAATTATTGTCAATAATTACGGCAATCTTTTACTAGGACGCTATAAGTAGCGCCGTTCACGTAATGACGAGAAGAACTGAATGAAGCGACCAAGGAGAGCGGCGCGGATGTAAACAGACTTAGTGAGGTTCATTCAATTAGAGCCAGGACTCTCGGAGTGGGAGTCAGGGGACGTCATTGAAGGGCCTATGCTGGCGCGGGGCGAGCGCGGTGCGGGGGGCAGCCGGGAGCAGGAATATTCAAAGCGTGAGAACGCCGCGCGACCCGCATGCCGCGACTTCACATATCTCACGCGCAACCTCCACGCCTGTCCGCCACGCGAAAACACAGTCTAGGCGCCGGATATAAGGTTGCCATTCCTTTTGAGCCGGATTGTGGTTATCGCTCGAAACATCGAGGACAATACTTTTCTAGTTTAGGTACGGCGTTGTCGGCTGGCATTGGCCTGGATACTGTCGATGAGTGCGCACGTCCACTCGCCGCTCGCAGTCATTAGAAGGAGTCTTAGTAGCACATAAGAATGCCTAGTAGACATACCTACTACTACAGTTACGAATTTACAATAATTTCTAGATATCTTATTTTATCCACCTAATCTACTTTGAGGAGCATCGTACCTTATCCGTAACAGTGACAGAGAATGTCATGCTGTAAGTGTTGCAATTAGTCCTAACGAATGCCTGATCTACCCCAAATTACATATACTAGGTTTACGTTAACTGAAAGTCGACAATAACTATTGTTGTACAGACATATCGTGTTTTGTGTGATTGTTCTCAGTTACTTGGGTCATAAAATGAAGGATTTTAATGTTACAATGAGCCCAATGTTACTGAAAAGATAGAAGAAGTAGAGGGTCAAAGGACCGCCGCGAAATTCCCTTTACCAGTATTGCCCATTAGCGACTCACCTTCAGACGTCACCGCCTCGTAAATATAGAGATCGGATGGACGGGACAGTGGAAGTGTTAGAGGTGAGGCTGCTGCTGCTTCATCAGCAGCGAAGCACGATGCTCGGCAAATAGGGAAATTTCGCAGGGGGTCAGGAGTGCGGTGCGACGGCGGGGGCCGGGGGTCGGTTTCGGCGGGCCCCCGGCGGGCGTCGACCTCGTGAAAGGCGCGCAGCGGCGGCGGATCCGCGCGCGCGCCGACCGCTCGCCTTTTTACGCGCTCTTTCCCGCGCCGCGCGCCGCCGCCGCCGCCAACCCCGCGGGCCCCCGGCGCGGTCGCCGCCCGCAGATAGCGAGCCAGTCGCTACCAACCGATTCACTGTCTGCACCGCAACACTTATATATTATAATTATCGTTTCGTCAGTCCCATAATCAACAATATTTGTATAATAGTTTGATTTTCGTCTCAAGATTATTTTAATACTATTTAATTGAATTTGAAATACGAACCTACTTGTCAATGGATATTTTGTTCAAACTTAGAACTAATCTATGCACTTATTCAGTTGTAGTTATAATAAAGATGCTACGTAACTCTTCTGACGTACCTAATTTTAACCTCTGTGTGTACTACTGTATTGAATACACAAAAATAGTACCTAGTTGGTATAGAATATAAGTATAGTAAACCATATATCCGTATAGTCCATATATAAGTCCATATATAAGTATATATATAAGTATAGTCCACACAGAGTCGACGAAGAACGTCAACCTGCTATTCACACTGCTGGTGATTTCAAGAAGTGTACCTACCGAGATTTTTGATGTGGGTACTTAGCATCCGTAGGTATGAATATGGTGGTTGCAAAATTTAAATACAAATACTAACTTTAAAAAAAACTAAGTACTTATAAATTCATTACAAAATTATGATATACTTAAGTTCAAAATTAAATTGTAGATAAATATATTATTGAACCGCTCATGTCATTTAATATTATTTATATAAGCAATACAGACATAGAACCGAGGGCAATAAGGTTCTGCAGAGAGGGCTGTCGTTGATGGTTAAAACTGAAAGGTGTTTGTTGAAAGAGTCATGTCCTGTGATGACGGCTGTCGCCATAGGTAGTTGCCGCTTGGGCAGAAAAACAAAAATTAAAAATGTCATAAACGATTGCAAAGAGTGAGTGTGACAACGGCAAGCAGGCCGCACATGATTGCCGCCTGGCCGCCGCTCCGCCGCCGCTTCGCCCTAATTAAACAATAATCGAAAAACTACAATGAACGGGCGCACGGCTCTGCGTCCTCGGTGTCCCGCGCCGCGCCCCGCGCGCCCCCGCCGCTTCGCCCCGCGCCCCCGCAACCGCACTCCCGCATGACGTCACCATTGCACTCCTCATTATCGCCTCTCGACTCGAAGACACACTCACTAATAGATCCGACCGAAATATTCAGACTGGTTTTTTTGTCAGATTTGTCTGCGAATTTGCGACGTCCATATCGATGAGAACAGCGCGGCCGGCTCTATGCGCCCGCACACTCTGTTCTCGGGACAGAGGTTGCAGGCGATGAAAAATAGCAGTACTGACTAATATGCTTAGTGATTTAGATTGTTAGGCCTTTCCCTCATCTAACGTGCTATTACGTGTATGTTACACAGCTCATCTCGACATTACTGCTATTTTCAGCAGAGTTAACTCTTTTTAGCTTGCTAGTTTGCTATCATAAACATAGGCTTTATTTTCTTTGTCTTTTCCTTGACATCTTTGTTAGTTCTATATTTCTCAGGGTTGTCAGCGAGACTGACTGAGAACTGCACTGTACTGAGTTAATATATACATTACAATAGCTCCAATGAGCTGCTTGCAAGTAATCCGGCGATACGAATGATTGTTAACAATTGGTAGGAGGAGCAGCAACTCTACAAATAAGAGCGCAGGATAGAATAACTCTATTAAACCGACTTTAACAAATGTGAAATATGTTTTCTGTCACTCCATTTGAATTCAATTTAGGAATATAGATTTATTTAGGAAATGCTTTCATCTCATGTATCGCTCATAGTATGTACGGAATAGAATCGCACACATCATATCATGAAATCGTGTAGACCGATGTTATTTTAATCTAGGTATTGTTTCAGAATGTGTACTTTGTCCCCGCGAATGTTACCTGTGCCACAGACACTATAATCTCAGACACAATCCTCTATTTTATAATATAATTGATGTTGTTAATGAAAGACAATGAATGAAGTATTATTAAAAATGACTTATTACTTAAGAAAAATGTGTAGACAACGTAGAAGGTCACGGCTAGAGCGGCGTGGAAGCAATGAATGAGATTGGCTCAAAATACTTGTCTTAGCTGGTTTATGGATATTCGCGTACCGGACCGCGCGGCAATGTACGAGATTTTTACTTACTTAATCATTCTGTTACGTCACTTTTATTTGAGGGATGTCATTAAATCAACTGTAGTTCAGTAGAATATTAATATATCATGTGTGCGTGAAAACCATTACACTTTAATTTATATATGTGTGTTTAGAGATTATGTGAAAAGTGTTGTTTGTCGACGGGATTTACGTGGTATCGTCATTGAATTGACGTAATGCGTTATAATGTATTCCTTGTCGTGGACTCGCCTAGCGAACAAATATAGGCCTCGTTCACACACCGCGTCGTTAGCGTTTTGTAAGTGTTTAATATCGAAAATCTTTGAATTTTTCCACCCTAACAAGACTAATAAGTAGATGAATTGTAAATCACACGGTATTTTTGCAATTCACTACAAACAATCAACTCTATTCATTGTAAAAAATTATGTCGATTAAGAAGTATTTAATTATTGGGAATTATTATAGTAAATATTGGTTGCTTCCAAAATACGGATTACTTTGAATTAGATTACATGAAGCTATTTACGTAGGCAGGTAAGTTCCACAGGTCTTTACCAAGGAGCAACGTGCGTATTTTCAGCTACTACTACTGTTACTACTACTGTTACGACTACTCACTCTATACCTAATATTCCTAATAAGCTGGTTGGTATTCTGCGACAATAAAAACTGTTCTATTTGTAACATCCTATAGCAGATCACATAGGTGACTGATATTTAGTTTAATATTGGTTAGTTTATTTTTAATAAAAATATTGGTAAGAAATAGTTGCCAAGGTGAACAAAATTAAATGTGATAACCTATGCCATTGGGACTCGTGTTTGTATATTTGGGGAAAGAGTGCATCAATCCTAGAAATAAACCCGAATAAACATTTAACACGATTCAAAATTAGTACATTAAAATGGCTTACTCAACAAACTGCCGTGTTCGCCATATTTGCCGTTCGACTGTAGACAGATTTCACGCTATCATGCGAAAAAGATGCGCTTTTATCATGCGTAGGCTGCGCGAGAGCCCCAACAACTTTACATTAGTCTTTACGATTCATGTTTACTAACAACATGGGCTATTAATAAATTATTATTATTATTAAATAGTTTATGCTTTGTAGTGCAAAAATTAAAGAAAAAAGTAGGTTAAAAGAATACTTCATTACTAGGTGGTGAGAAGACTAAGTGTGACGTAAAAGAGAAATAACACTAAAATGTTACAAGTGTGAACAGGGCCTTACTTATTCCACGGTTGTTCAAATTTCAATTCGCTGGTATACGCATTAGTATACCGCGTGCGGCGCCTCACATGTTACAATTTAATTACTGTAACAATACAACCTATCATAATAGCATTGTATACAATAACTTACAGATAAGGAACGCCCATTAGCAGGGTGAGAAATTTGTTTGATTAATTAATCTGGTCTCTTGTTAGGTATGGCCGTGATGTATAGCTTCTAGACTAGTAGTTGTGTAGTGGTATCACTTCATACCATTTCAGTTTCAAAATCTTGTTCCTGGTGCTAAGCTTTGTCATTGCAATTCTGCACGGAATCGCGGCGAAGGTACCTCCTCCACCCCTCATATACCTCATATACCGTACTTGGACAATGACACTAAAGTGTAAAAAGATTCTGATATAAATTCATTTAAGTATGTACCTATATCTTAAGATGTGATGTCACTTAGCTCTAAATAGATGTAAATTAATCAATTTAATTATGTATTATAATTTTATAATTTATGGAAACCATGACCACTCTAAATGTATTTTTGAATATAATGTTATTTATTGTTATATATTCTTTTCCATACTACACTGTGTTTTGTCAAATTTTCGTTTTGGAGCGGTATTTTTATTTTAGCAAATTATTGTCCAATTAATAAATAAAACATCGTTCTCGCATGGGGCGAGCTATGATAAAGTTTGTAATGACGTCATCCGTCAGAGAAATAAAGATACCGACATAGCTGCAGAATAAGCAAGCTGAGTTGGAATAGGCTGGTAAAATCTGCCGGTGGACCATGATCGCCGAAAGAAGCATACCCTAAAAGTGCAATGGCCAATAGAAATTGAGATGCCCACCATGATCTCGGTGGACTAATGACCTAAAAACGTAGCTGGGATAGTTTAGGTGGGTAGAATCGGTGCCACTACCGATCCTACCCACCTAGACTATCCCAGCTATGTTCAGCAGTAGTCTAATTACTTTACTGGTATTTGTGTAGGGTACTCCATCAGTTACAGATGTAAACAATGCGTATAACATATAGAAATCCTCATCACTAAAGCCTATATTCCGTTTGTATCCTTTCTCATGCAATAAATAGAACCTAGTACAAGTCTTTTTACCTTTGGAGTAGACAAAAGCAATAACCAAAGTCACCAGCGCAAGTGACAAATTGCCGTTCTCACAGACAGCACAAAAACTATCCAGTGAGCTCTGGTTACCCTACTCACCGTCAAATACAATACAAAGTTAATATTAGCCGCGGTATTCTGTAGGTACAAGTACTTCCACAGTCAAACTGCTCAATAGGGATGGGAGATACCTTGGCTTCCTATCACCATAAAAACTTATTACTTACTTATTTCACTATCATTAAACCTCATGTAAGGCCGTCTGTTCGTTCGAGTGCTTTTAAAATGCTCATTTTCAATATTTCATTAATAATCTATCTATCTATCTACCAGTTTTTGGCAACGCGGGCGTTCCTTTCATTTATAGTACTAACAATGCTTCTAGATGTAGATTAAGTCGCATGGTTCCAATCAGAGTACAACCCCATCTCTTCTCATGCGTGTCTACGGTAGTACAAGGTGACTAAGGTATAGGATTATTTGACATTACACAGATATCCGAAACAGTAAGGAGTCACGAGCCCGATATGATGAAATTTAAAACCTCATCATTAGAAAATCCAAAATTTAGTTAGTATCTTGATTACAAAATACAAAAATTCACACTGTAAACAGCCTCGATGCAGCCTCAGATGCATGCCTCGAGTCAGAATAGTGTCCGAAATGCTCACATTCATGTACACAAATATTAGCACTGAGCGGGCATCAAACCCACGCTTCCCGCATAGCATTAGCGTTAACTACTGCCACGCCACAGAGGTCTTCAAAGTTGTTTGAGTTTTCCTTCCACAGCAAATAAATATTGTTTTTTTCTTTTTATGTCATTTGTGAAGTGAATTAGGGTGTAGATTGAGGGACAGGTGAGTCCCGCTTCGGCTCTTATCTGGGGCAAAGGTATGCCTTCGCTATCTAACGGGGCAATGCAGTCACTTTGATGAGCAATTGCACCGGGTACGGTGAGGGGCGCGTTAATTGATAATATTTTAAAGTAACTATTTTAATCAGGAGTAAATTAAAGTAATGATAATGATCTTAATGTAGTTATTATTTATAATTGTCATTTTAAAATCGGCCATCCGACAGCACTAGTTACCGACTTAGCTCGCAGAATAAGTTAGCCGAAGTGTCAATAGGCTGAAGAATCAATCACGGTAAATCTGCCAACGGAACGGACAACCTGAAAAACGTATTAAGTCGGGGTAGACTGAATCCGCAAGGTGCAGAGGCGGATGGACTTTTGGAGATGACTGGGGTTCACGACTGCAATAGGGTATTTGATTGAAAAGTCCCCAAGCTAGTCTATTATTACTGTGCAGATATTGAATGACCGTACTTGTAAATATCAACAAAGTAGAAATCTTTACATAAATTTTTGCTCAAGATTATACCTCTGATGAGAAAGGATCAATGTCAGTACCTAATAGATATTGTAGCATTCTATCTGATGCGCCAATGTTAATGACATATATTTAGTTACTGATGGTGGTTAATTGCATTCATACTTAACAGTTGTCTACAGTTAATCGTCAATTTATGATATAAGTACCTATGCCTGCATAGTTACTATACAACTAACTATACAACCTGTATGTTATTAGTATAAATATTTACGCAGGCATATTTTTGTGATCTTCAGAGGAAAAAATAACATTTTATCATTTTTGATTATATTATTATTTTAACCACTTTTTCTCTGCACGTCGCGTCGCCTGTGGGGTACGCCATAGCTCTATCGCACTCTCTTATATTTTGTGATGCAAATGGGGTTTGGCTAAAATTTTCCATCCGGCTGCCTGCTCGATGTTGATCCTCCTTGGGATTATACTCGTAGACGGTTTCCCCTCCTCCTGTAGGATGCCTAATATTTGGCAGACATGGTCGCAGGGGTAATTATGTTTATGTATGTGTAAAATTTAAAAGCTAAGATGATCGGTCAATTGAAATGTGTTAATTTAAAACCAATTGCTGTATTGTATCTGAATTAAATTATTAACCATTCAATATCCACATTCCACATGGGCGGTCACCAGTTAACCAATAAACAATACTGATGAATGCCCCCATATCAAGTACAGCTAGATGTTAATAGCGTGTAGGTGCTACTGCGAGCCTCGTTATAAGATGGCCTAATCACCTCATAAGAATCCCATCAGTGTTTGGGTGGCCTGCGAAGAACATCGTATTAATTTATATAACTTGATGAAAATATCAAATAACAAGAGGACACATTTGAACCTGCAATCAGTCCTTCTCTAAGTGAAATACTTTGAGAAATTGAGCTACTAGGCTGCAACGCCGATTCGTGTATTTCAGTTTTTCAAGATGGCTTCAGGTAGCTTACAATTTCTCCTTATTTTGATATGTTAAGTTTAAGAGTGTACATGGGAGCCCAGGGGTATAGAAGTGATTCTTGTCTACCTCCCAATCTGTATGGTGGTACCACCTCGTCTGTCAATCAGCAGGTGTACCAGATTGCACCATATATTATGTTGGATATCATTTTATATGCTTGGAAACTTGGAGGTGAGATAATACAAGACATATCTCTCGCCCCCTTCGGGTGTGGGAACCACGACGTCCCCATTTAGCTCCTGACTATGGGGAGTCGCATGTAGCTTCTGCTAAGGTGACCGGCGACTTCATTGGTCAATGGTCACTGGCCGCACACCCAGGTGGACGGTGGACATTTTGTGAGCCCCGATGTCCGAGTTGCCTACTTACGGCCGAGTCGCCTTCGCGTCGTAGAGTCGTATAAACTCTTCTCTATAAAGCAAGAGAAATAAAAGCACATAAAAGTCTTTTCATAGAAGGCTTCAAAGAGGCCTGTTATGTTATTCTTACATAAATAGCTTTAGGCGCGAATAATTGGTCCGATTTGCAATTGAAAAAATGTCCAATTCTATTATATTGCTTAGCTGTGAACAAGTTTTTTTATATCTAGTAGTAGCTTATATCTCGGCGTGTACGGGGCTTCAGTTTATAGCATAATTTAGCCCATTATTATATTTAATATGTGTCATTTCTTTGTACAATAATGAATTTTCAAATTACAGTTAAGTTTAATTAGTACCGATAACACTTCACTTCATATCGTGAAATCGTCATTTAAAATTATAACAGATGCTAAGCCAGCCCATCACCTGCCCCATAAGTGGTCAATTAGGAATATTTGGCCACCAAGGGTAACACTCGCATTGATATGGACTTTACACTCCTTATTTAATTTTTTCCTGATTTTTTATTTCAGTAATTTCATAATTTTCTTTGTGATTCGGGTTTGTTAATCTTAGCGGTTTATAGGAGCCCCACCAAGATCTTAAATGATGGGGTAAAATACCGTACTTTACCTCATCATGGGTATAGCTCTTTTCACTTGTTCTGCTGTTTCGTTTAGATACTGTATAGATACCTAATTAAAAGCTATAGCGAAATTATTAATCTACAAAAGGTACTATAATTTACCATATTCTGTCTGAAGTGTATTTTCATATTCGACATTGCACGCGTTATGACTTATGAGTGTTATATATGACAGAACTGCCAGACCGATATAATTATTCAGTTTGGTATGGAATTATGCAACGTCATTTCTATTCCGGCCGTAAGTCAGCCGAAGGTGGAAAATTTTGCAAACTATCCAAAGTTACATTTTTCATATAGTACAAAAAAAATTGAAGCCGGTATATATAAGTATTCAAAAGGTTATTAAAATTCTGCTTCGGAAGTTTTTAGGCATATAAACGACGTCATGGTAAATGCCAATTATATTTATCAATAAATTCCAAGACTCCGATGTAAGCAAACTAGATCGCCCGAAGTCAATCGAGGGAATAAACAAATTAACGGCTATGTACTATGTAATTTGGCTAGCCAGATTGGCAGCCTGTACAAGGAGTAGCAGCCCCAGCGATGACGTCACGCTGATTAATCGTGCCGCCGTTCATAACCTCGGATAGGCCGTTGATCTACATCTAATACGTTTCTAGACAGTACCTTCACACGGCGGCGTAAGTGTGACGCACTCACTGCGCATGTGTGCGCAATAACGTTACACGGTTAGGCAATTGCTTATTTTATATTTACCACATAACTAACCTTACATCACACAATCTTGGAAAGGTTTAAGATATCTACGAGATGCTCTTCTTGCGTCATTGAGTTGTGATGAAGATAGTTCTATAGAATATGATATTTCTGTATTAGGTTAAAATCTTAGTCTAAATTAATTATGCATTTTGAATACACGTAGTTAGAGTATTTATATATATAAATTGCTTCCGTCTAGACTTTTTCAGTTCGAAAATATAGTTGTAAAGTTTTTATTTGCTTAACCATCAACCACATTTAAAGCAGTCATTTAAAAAAGTTCTATTTAAGAGCATTTTATGAAATTATTATGGTTAGAAAGTTGAAATAATACATTATCTACTAGATAATACTTCAATCAACGCTATAAATCACAAATACATAAAATCGTTTCATTATTTTTTATTTTTTAGGTATTTATTAGGTACTTAAGTGTTTACATGGGATGAAACAACGGTATGAATCTGCTATAGAAATTACATTTAATATTTCCTGAGTTCATTCACTAGTTATTTACCGAAAAACCTAAGAAAATTAAAAATATAGCAAGACATAACGACACGGAACTCATTCTGCTAAAATAGTAAAATTAAAAATTCATCATAGGCTTTGGATAACTTAGATTTCAAACTGTGATTAGCAACCATCCATAGTCAACCCACCACCATGACTGCTGAAGGGTGGCTAAAACTTTGGTCTAAAAATAGATAATAGGTACCAAAGATATCGCGATGAAATCCGTGCAAAGTGATTTCACTTCAATGTATGACTTTTGCGTAAACTTGTAACTTATCTTCCGAGTTTTCTTTAACTCTGCGGTTAGTTTGCAGTATAAACTCGAAACGTAGAACTTCATACTGTTTGTTTTTAGAACTCTAACTATCCGTAACCAATGAAACTAATGATTCCAACCAACCCCCTAGACAAGTGGTACCTAATCGTTTTGTAGAATGGAATAGAATAAGTTTATCAATGTACGGGTTTGACTTGCGTTCATACCTGCTATAACCGTCAAAACACGTGTCAACCCCTTACATTTAACATTTTATTCTATCCCACTCACAAAACGACAACCAACAAATTGGCACTTGTTTAAGGGGGCAATACCAACAGCTTAGAATAATTTACGAAGCATGAAGGTCTTGCGCCCCCGTATTCAGAATAGTTACCTGTTAATCATATTCGTACAATCTAAAGTGTCTCTAAATATAAAAGCAAATTTAAAGAATTACTCAGCAAAGTTAATGAATTTAGACGGGAGGAAACATTCAGTGGCTACAGTGAATTTTTCCCACTCCGTCCCAGTCAGTATATATGGAGTATATTGACATTATTGTGCTAAATAATTTGAAAAATAAAAAGAAGCAACCGTTTGAAAGCAAGTTAATGTATCTGATTGAACGATAATTGCGCGAAAATAGTTGTCGCCATACATAGTAGAGTCACGTCATTGTAAATTGATGGAGAGTCGGCCGCTGGTGGTTCAGAGGTACCCACACGCCTATCTGTTGCGTATGTTATTATCACCTTTGATAGTTTTTAGCGCGGAGGCCCCGGCGAGCATTTAGTCGATTTTGACGTCACAACATACCTGAGTATATTGTATGTCAGATTAGCTTCATCGCGATGTCGTCTAGAAATTGTTGCATGATTAAATATTTGGGTGTTATAAGAGGTGTTTATGTGTAATAAGCCGATAATTGTAAATTTCTAATTAACTAGCAAGGGCTCCGATTATGTTTGTAAAGAACCACGTCAATAAAAACATTCATTCAGGTATCTACGATTCGAGTATTTTTCAGATTATTGTGTACTATCTATATATAGGTACTTACAAATTTTAGGAGGGCAATAGGGAGATCTTAGTTGTTCTGATTACACATCGTAAGGGAGGGTATGCCTGCAGGAAATGCTGGCAAGCGGACCATGAACTCCGAAGTAAAGGTTTCGGATAGGATAAGACACATTGTCACTATAGTATATATGTTGAGTATTGTACTGATACCCAAACAAAATTTCAAGCGGGCGTGCGCAACTGAATATAGACATTCAACCAATCTGAAAGATTTTGATATCTACCTACAATCCTTCAACAGTTTAAGTCAATTTAACCAGAAGTAACAAAGATAGCGTTAATAAAATAAAGCAGATCGATGTCATGTTTCTTTATAAGAAAATAAGTAAACTCATGCAACTTATTTACATTATTAAGTAGATCTATTATCTAGTAGCTTCTGAGACTAAGAGATAGGGCATCACTTCCTACAACTTTAGAGGCCCACTGTACATCGCAGTGAAAAGACCCATATTTAACTTAGTTCACCCAGGTGATATCACCCAGGTGACTATCAGGTATACCATACATACGAGCACGTACAGGCCGAGCTAATAGAAGAGTGTTAAAACAAATACAGCACTGCTACTAAGTACCTACCACAAATATCACTTGTGTTCAACATTCTTCAATCTGTGACACAAGGTTTGTTTTGAGCTTGTTAAATGGTCATTTGTCCTGGGTGATGGGCAGCTAACCAACCAACTAATGTGTTTAGCTACTTGTCGAATTTAAGATTTGTTGTGTAAGTGTTGACCTCGACTAATCATAAATAATTGGGACGAAGAGTTAGAAAAATGGCAGGAGGTGATTTCGTATAATATGCAAGACAACAGATATTCTTTTATTTTTTTTATGGCACGTCACTTTGACTTCCGCTTGCCTGATGTTAAGCTGAAGGCAAAGTCTCATGAAAGAATGGTGACCACCATTGCAAACACATACAGTGCTACAATGGGCTCAGCTTGACGGCCTCATCAGATGCATTTTGCTGTAGGAAGAAGGAAACACGTGCGCTGGTAAGGAATTCCAAGACTTAATAGTGCGGCAGAAGAAAGACTCACCGAACCGCTTGGTTCTTGATGAAATATTCTGCACCGTATGCGGGTAACATCTAAGCCCTGCACGTGTTGTCCTGTGTAGGAAGGGAGAGGGTGGGATTAACATAGTTTATGGGCAATCCGCTATTTCGGTGCTATTGCAGGCGCCTTGATTAAGGATATACTGAAGAGTCTCCAAGTTAATTTATGTTATTGGGCAGACCGATCGGCTCTCTTCTGCACTCCCTGTCTTACCCGCTTCATCACAACTATAACTATGGACACTGCCATTGATAAATATCACGGTGAGTGTTAAGTATATGTATTATTAATGTGAATGACCATATCACTATCAAATCAGATAGATATTAATTTCAGGAAATTATATTTAACCAAGTTAAATGCTGGTCACGATACATTGAACAAGTGTGGAAGAATACATGACCTATCGGTATCTAGAGACATCATCAATGATATTAAACAAACTTAATATTTAAATAATTTTGATTAAAAATTGAAAATTATTGGACATAATTTCAAAATGATCAAACAAATGTTACGATTCGGAAGCGAACTCGCTACGCGCTCGCCGTGACGAGATGGCCACTTTGAACCATTACGATATCTGCGCTATTGTAATACAAGATAGATGAACAATGAACACTCTTATTTTTATGTAAATGAGAAGAAAATGTGAAGCGCGGACTTAATTTGTATTACTGTCTTTGTTAACATCTTTATGAACGATTTTTAGAAGTTATATGTTTAGGGAATTATGGTTTTAAATATTGAAGGCATAATCAACTTAACACAGATCTTTATACATATAAGTATTGTATACATTGTGAACTTGACAAAGCTACTAAAAAAATGTGAATTTCTTTTTGTACATTTGCAACTTTGCAAATCTGTAATTTTTCAAACCGCGCTAAAAGAGTGCGTTGATGTCTTTTATTTAATGCTATAATTTATTAACCCTACCTTTTATCATCTTGAATTATCTGATTAGGTATACAAATCCATATCGATAAATATAAGATTACGACTACATCGAATAGTTTTATTTAATGAAATGTACCTAAGTTAGATATTAAATGATCAATTAAAACTTAGTACGTTAGATAGTATCGTCTTACTGTTTTCTATTAGTAATACTAGCTTCTGTTCTCGAGTTCACCCGCTTAAAACACCATCTGTCTATTCTTCTTCTAAGATCGGTTGTACCGATGGTATATCAACTATCAAATTTTGTAATCACAGTTACTACTTAAATGACTTTCTCGAAAGCGCTCATGTGTTCTCTCCTGTGTTCCTGGACAATTTGAAACAAAAATTGTATGAAGTGATACCACTGCATAGCTATTAGTCTTATAAACTACCGGATAATATATCAACTTATTAACATAATTAAGATTAGTCTACTAATTGAATGAGTTTACTTATATTCTTATAAAATTTTATTAACGCTGTCTATGTTACTTTTGGTTAAATTAGACTTAGACTGTTAAGTATTAGGTACAGATGAGATCAATAGGTCTTCAGGTGTCCAGAATTTTTAAGGTCCACTGTACATGGGTGTGCAGCATCCTTTAACAGATGCAGTAAATCCACATTGCCACCGCACTCCTGCATCACACAAGAAACCTCACATAGGCTGATTTTCATTAAGTCGCGACTTAAAGTTATTCTGTCAGTCCCTCTGACAGAATAACTTTCTGACAGAATTACTTTCTCTTAATAAAATATGAGATACGAGAATATTACAAATATAGAAAATAATCAGATCTAATGTTCTTGTCTAGACTCCACGACCACCGAATCCATCTAACCGTTTTTAATTGATAATTATGTATCAAGATATATTTTTTTATTATATTTATGGCTATTAGGATTAGACAAAATTTTCGTAGTCCACATATAGCTAAACAACATTAAAATATTTTTATGTAATTTAAGTCCGTGGGTGCGTGCGTGTGTGTGTGTATGTATTTATGTGAGTGTGTGTGTGTGTTTAACTCAAATAGTTTATTATTCACTAAGCTAAGGTATTCCTAAATATATTTATATCCTAAATAATTCTTGAAACCTGTTAATATTTAATTATAACCAATTATTTCAAACAGATTTATTTTTAGAGGCGTAAAGTAGCTAATTTACGTTCTTGTAGTGAACTAACCATATGGTAATATTTCGATATATAACGAGAAAATAAAAGTAGATTTTTCTATATACCTACAGTGCGCACAATTTTGATAAATTTAGCCCAACCTACTCGTATATATGACAGGAAGGCCTTGAAGGCGACCGGGACTATCTCAAAGAAGATGATGATGATAAGTAATTTTCGAGAAATGGTTAACCGTAAACTTAGCGAGAATTTCGGCTATTCAATTCTCGGCAAGTCAGTGAGCGATTTAGGACCACCTACAAAGAGTATTCTACAAAATTTCATTCCAATTCTGTTAGTTCTCCGAACGCGTGCGCAACGTATACAAAATGGAATAACCCATTTGTCTCTACTGATACGATCATTGAGGAACCGGTAGCCGGTAGTGGTTTTGCAAACATAAACCGCAACAGTGATAGTGACATTCAAAACATTATTTTGGCACATACCTATCATAATGCTAACATGGTCTCTACTTTAATATATATCTTACTCGGAATTCATATATCAAGAGAACCTCTTATCTGAAAATATTAAAAAAAATGCAATTTTACTTCAACATCATTCTCTGAGACTATTCCCAACTCAGTTAGGGTTGGCCTTCTAGTCTAACTAAGACGCGGCTGAACCTTGATATTTTTCCGTGAAGCGACTGCCATTGGACCTCCACAACCAAATTTGCAATACCGAAGTTCTTCTTAGATTAGTCGGACTTTTGAGGACTCCAACTACCCGTAACGACTGCCATAGATGGCAACTGGGACCTGACCAGACTAGTGCAAATAGCCATATTTCATGCATACAGTTCCTCTATTTTTGAGAGAGGACCTCAAAAACAGCTCCAAAGTGCAAACTCATTGTGGGATAGAATAGACGTGCACTTGACTTTTATGATATTCGTTGATGAATGTCCATCATAACCGACAAATCCCATACTTCGTGTCCCAGCGTGGAAACACAGCCAGTGTGATGGTTTTGCACCGGGAACGGTCAGGATCGGCTTGTTTGCTTAGTACCCTTTGTTATATAGACTTGTGCATGACTTATTGTACAATTTTGACACATTTATTGTTTAGGAAAAAGTCCCAAACATTGAGCAGTCATTCCACAAAATGACGACCAACGAATTGCCACTTGTATAGCGGGTTGATATTACTTTTTAAATTATATTTATATTCAAGACTAGCTGTTGCCCGCGGCTCCACCCGCGTGGACTTCTGATCCCGTTCCCGCTGCTCCATTCCGAGCATTTTCATATTTGTTCACCTTTTAAACCTTGTCTAGACTTCCACAAATAAATTAAGACCTAAATTAGCCAAATCGGTCCACCCTTTCTCGAGTTTTAGCGAGACTAACGAACAGCAATTCATATTTTTATAGATAGATGACTTAGTTGTTGCTGGAAGACTGCTAACCTAACACAAAGGGTGTGGTATCTAACTTAAGGTATATGTGTCGGCGCGCGACGTGTTTTTTTAAACAACTTCAGTGTTGGTAACTTGGTTTGCGCGTGTCTACGAGACTGCTTTGCTTCTTCCAGCGTCAATTGTGACAGGTACCTCTGGTTCATTTCATATCTAGTTGACAGCTATACTTTTATATTGGCTTGTGGAACTGTGTACCGACTAAGACCCTTAAAAGTAGAGTCGCCATAGGCCGGGTACACAGTTGAGACAGGTACATAAGGGATTACCCTTAGTTTGCCGATACCGATATTTACACTTTAAGCTTATAGTGTAGTAGTTAGTTGAGCTGCCTACCATAAGGTTGAGTATCATGCGCTACTTGACTAGAACCCGCTACGAATGACCCTATATTTAGACTGTATTTAACTAACTTTAATCAGTCCGAAATCTGTATAAATTTGACCTGTGTTCCACATATATTAATTGTCACAGTATTTATTACTTATAACCAGTGGAGCTCATCCCGAGCATTCCATACAGGCAATAGTAGCCTAGAATTACCTTAGGAGTTCATGCCGAGCATACCTTATAGACCATAGAGTACTTCCCCAGTCGGACAGCTGAATTGGAACGGGAGATACGGTCATGTCCTACCGCCGTCGAAACATTTTCGATAGCTTTTCGTGTTACGGGCACAGCTGCCTCTTTATGACTCACAGTTGTAATGTTGTGAGTGTCAGGACATTGGTTTAAACTGTCTTTTTAAGATGTCAAGTGCCTATGTGGTGTAGTGTATCTGTACCGAAACTGCGTAACAGTGTGTTGTCGAGTGTTACGAGATTGCGTAGCTGTATCTTCTGTTCAGTTTTAAACTTATTGCTCGCACATATTCCTATCTTTCACGTCCAGGTCTAGACTAGCTCCGTTTACGCTAGTCCTAAACGGAGCTAGAAAATTATATTTGTGGACCATTTTCTCTTGCACTACTTAGCTGCTTCTTGGAAATAATATAGCCTTATTCTATTTAGAGCTACAAATATTAGTTGACAACTACCTTCATAACGCGATAATATTGTAAGCTCATTGACACTGTTATCATAATGAGAAACTGAAAGTGTATTAAGATAGATAAATAATGTAGGTTGGTGGGTAGGTATAATAGGAACATTTTACTTATTTCTCAACATATTGTAGTGATTTGCTTATCATTTAGAATTCAAATTGCAATACCTACTTATAACATATTCGTATCTTAATTTTAAAGAGTCTTGGAAGAAAAAAAGCATTAAATACAATTCAAAAGTCATAGTTTTATCTAAAGTTGTAATTTTACACGAAGTATGTTTCTCTAGATAGAGTTAAACGTCAAAGAGACGCCCGCAGCGCGAGATGTTATCAATTGATTGTATCTCTAGTTTAATGCATTCCAGCGATGATAGTCTATTAAGAGAGTTGTCGACGCATGCCTGCAAAATATAAACTATCTGCAATTAGCATATGCAGTACGTACGTATATTTATACATTAGTAGATAGGTAGGTAGTTGGATTTGAGTTACCAAAGTGTGAGGCAAACTGCGCATCTTTAACTGGAAAATAGGACGAATGCACGATAAGAACTAAACAATCCGCGTCGTAACGTAAATATGGCGGGACAGGCAGGTGTGTGGCGCAGCCCCTCAGCTACCCTGTTTCGTCGGCCGTACACTTCCGACGCCAACTGCAACACGAATTGGGACTCATTCCCACAATACCTACGATATGCGAATATCAACCCTCGCAACGCTACATAGAGTGCACTCTCGACTATCATAGTGGACACCGCGTGTATTCATTAGGTTAACGGTTTTAGATAAAATTTTAATGAAGCAACAAACGTTTAATTCACCCCAAAAGAGACGTGGGAACCATTAGCATGAACCTTTGTAATACTGAATATTTGAACGCAAGCTACTGACAAGATAACGACAATAACTAATACGACATTGATCGGAACGACGTAGTATGTAAACAAACAAACAACTCACGCAACGGATTGAGCGCATTGTGAAATGCACACACGGGACATGTAACACATGCATAACTTACGTGTTTATGCGCAGGCGACGGTACGTAAACAAAGCTGTAATACTCCATCGATCGGTGAGTGCAGGGAACCTAGAGATCGATGGTGGCGCTGTGTCGATGCAGTTCGAGCGAGTGGGCTGTGGTGCGGTGCGCTCTATCGTGTGCTCCGTAAGGGTGATAGTTCAAGGCGTAGTATTGTTGTTAGTCTTTGGAATTTAAACGGGCCGAGAACGCGTGCGCACGATGCACAGCGATGCATAGGCGAGCAATGCAATGCAGCGTGCGCGGGGCGCGGGCGCGCGAGTCTGACTGCAGCCACGAGGGGCACCCCGCCGGCGCCGCGCCCTCTGACCGCCACCGCCACCGGCTGATACATTGTCAACAAATGAATGGAAATTAGTTTGATGCGCTTCTTCACATTGCACCATCGAACGAGTATTTCGTAGCGCCTTCCATTGCATTGACTTGTTATTGTCTGTATCGTTTTCATTATCTATGGTAACTTGAAATTATGCAGAATGCATAAACGACAACTAAGTAGGTACCTACCAAGATTTGTAAAATAAAGGAATGCGTTTGATCAAAATTTATTGTTTTACCTTACCTAGATATCCTTCTTTGATTTCAATTTTATGGTTGTTGAGGTAACAATTTTTAATAGGTAAGGGTAAGTCTCAGGGTAGGTACTACAGACACGTGCGATATTACAATGATGGCACTAAGTTTGACAACCTCATCAGACGCTTTATTTTTGCTGAACTGTAAGTAGGTAATTTCTGCATTCTGCACGCGCTGTACGGGTTTCTGGACTGCCTTTTGGGGATAGCATGGGGTACAATGGTGATGGAACAGCCCGAATCTACCAATCATAAATTATATCAAAACAATTCGCGCGCGCCAGGGCCTCAACTTAGGTCCAATACATGTGTCGATAGGTTTACCTACATTGGTATGTTTATTCCAGTTTTGATTAGGAGTTATCACGGTGCGGGTGTAAGCACATCTCCCATAGTCCAAAACAAATGAGAGCGCGCGTGCCGAACCGCGCCGCCATCGCGCCACATGCAGACATACCTCGGATTCCATTGAGAGGGTTTTATCGGTGGCGGCGGAGAGAGGAGCTGCGTACGCGCAAGAATTCGGGTGTTTGGGTGCGCTGCTGCGTAAGGGGTCGACGACCGTATAGCGCCGTGCGCCCTTTGAGCGATTTTTCTAATGCATATCCGTCGACATCGATTGTCGACAGTCGGCAGGGTTGTAGCATTAAATAGCTTCCCTGATTAACGATGAAGGTACAATTGTTTTCCAAACAAAAAGTATGACCTTTACATAGGTAGGTAGATACTTAGATCAGCAAATACTAGATAGATAGCGAAGCAAATATATTCTTCTGTGTTTATTAAATAAGTAATTTGAATGTCTTTGCCAAGAGACCTGTAAAATAAAGGTAAGAACGACAGATGGGCACTGGTTAGCGGAGGATAGAGTGTAAATATTGCACTTTTTTGCACATGTCTCGTGCATGTAGCGTTTAGTTTTAGTTTAGTTTTGCTTTAGTTCTAGTCTAGAGGGTAGCTTTTAGCCTTTCCACATGGGTTCTCCAGAAGTATTGACTTTTGTGTTCCCGTATACTCGTAGACCTTCTTGTAATATTAATGCCGGTAGGTTAGTGGTTTAGGAGTCGGCCTGGCGCTATCGATGTGAATTTCCTTCTAACACAAACCATTGAGATTAGGTGGAGGGGTTAGAAGGAATGCTAGTAATATCGGTTGGTAATATTCTTTTGAAAAGTTAAAAAAAAGTTAACCCCTTCTTCTAAGCAAACTGCTTGTGTTTGAAGGGGTTTCACATATAAACCTTCCTCTTTAACCGCATCAAAATCCGTTGCGTAGTTCTAAAGATTTAAGCATACAAAGGGACAAGAAAAGTTATAGATTAGAGGATTCTCGGAACTCTGATAAAATATCCAATAAAACAATAAAGTCAACAGTATATCGCGCTTAGAAACCATAAACCGATTAAGTATAAATATCGGGTACTTGGGTTTTCTGAGAATACACGCTAAAGCTGTGCAATGAACATTGTAAACTAGATCTATATCCTAGACTTTTTAATTATCTCTATCTATTCAAATTTGGGATACGATTTCACACATCTCGGCACATCAACTAAGAACTAAGTTTCATTCACAGTCCTTGGTTCCTTTCCCACCACGTTGCATTGCCCTTATCATCCTCATAACGGCGTTGTATCAATTATATCCGAAGTCTTAATCTCGCAGCTAGTTTTCTTAAGAGACTTTCCTGATGTTATATAGCGTATAATTCTCCCGAAGAACAGAGCTGTGAAATGCAAAAAGGAATGTACAAATCGCGCATCATGTCCTTTTAGAAATTAGCGCGTTCAACCAAACCTTTCTTTCGTGCTGAAATAGCCACGGTTACAACCCCCCGATGGCCACCGGGTTTAATTATGTCGGACTACTAATATGTAATCTTGTTAGTATTGGCACGCCACAGTTTGTAGTGGTAAGACTCGTCACTGAATGATTGGAGAAGCACCGAGGCGCTAATCTTTCCTAGCGGCTCACGCATGTACCTACTCAAAGGCCCTGATTACTTTAGAGAATACATACTTATGGATAGCCCTTTATTTTTATTAGCAGGTATAACTTGCCAAGATTTCTTGTAACTATCAAGTACTGTCTTAACCACATTTATTCATTTATGTATAAGATTTTCAACATTTCTTGTAACTATCAAGTACTACCTAAACCTCATTTATTTGTTTATGTATAATATTTTCTGCACAAATACATAGAGGGACTCAATGCCACGGGTATTCTCTAATATTCAACCAAAGGTAGTGCAGTAAAAGACTCAGTAGTATCATTGAGGGTATTAGTAACATACTTATCATAAAGTAGGTATTAGGTATTAATAGTCTAGTCAAGTTCAAAAGTTTAGCTTGCAGTTTGGAGCCAGGGTCCGCTCACCGCTTACATCTCCTGATGTGAGTGATCTTAGCTTTTTTCAGACGTTTGGCTTCCGTTTTGTAGGCGTTGGGGCCCCACGCAGACCTTTGACCTAAGACGGCAAGCCGGTACACCTGTAAGCTGGTACACTTGCTGATTGAAATATGTACGGACGGATGAATGTTCTCTTGCAAAAATTTGCAATTGAATGCTCTTCAAAGTATTATTAAAGTTGTAATTAGCGTTGTCTAAACTTGGTTCGTAATTCTAGGTACAAAAGGGGTAACTAGTGTACAAAAATGGCAGTAGGTAGAGGTACATAGGTTCTCAGTAATCGCCTAAGTTATCTATAAAGGAAACGCAATCGCAATCGGATCAACTCAATTCAGTTTATGAATAATAAAAACTTGACATTTCATTTTATAACCAACCAGGTAATTAGATATGCGTTAAGTTCGGTGTAGTGAGCCACATGCTAATAGATAAGCGACCGCGGACCTCACACACATTTTATGTACTTGACTTGAGACGTAAGTCTCAAAATATCGCACGCTCAAGTGCGCCGCGGTCGCAATGTGCAAAGTCATATCGGATGCATTTCGGTGAGTGAAATTACATAAGTTCCTTCCGGAAATCACTCTTGTAGATACAGGGTGTAAGGAAAATACTCCTGAAGCCGAAGGCTCCTTGAAGCACTCCTGGCACATAACACATTTTGCAGTGACGTTCATTTATGAAACTATCGATTCATTCGGTTTTACGTATATGATACCGTAATTTTTTATGCCAATAAATAGTGTAATAAGAGTAAGTACTACCAGGGGCCTTAGGTTTTGGGAATGTGTCCCTTACACCCTGTACCTCGTATATGCTCAAAACGTTTCGGAAGTACCTACAACTATTGTAAGTAATTAATGCTAAGGATCGTATTTTGTTGCCTGAGCCCTAAATCACGAATAAGCTCATATACAGGTGGGATTTCGTTTGTAAAATGCAATATAATTATCAGTTGGGGTACTTGGGGTCGACGCGTATTTTGACGTTTATACCAGTCGGAAAGGTACGTCAATCTTAACGTACTGCACTTGTCTACAGCGGCAGGTGTTTGTAGCATAGAATGATTAGGTACTCTTTGAATAGTCTGACTAGACTATTCTTAATTCTGTGCTATAGGTATTATACCCATAGCAAAACGTTAGAGTAACTATTTATCCTAATTACGTAAAGTTCATCAAAAGCTTTAATCGCTGTAGTATCCGTCTACCTCAGAATGCGTCTACTCAACATTACTCCGTATTCGGAAGCAGAATTGTCCTCCTGAAAATGAAAAGCGAGGTTAAAATTTCCATTGCGTAGGTGCTCCACAAAGTTGTTTAGACTTTAGACCGAATTATGATAATACGTAAGTAAGTATACGGTAAAACGGGGTGGTTAGAGATTGAAAGGTGAATAGAAATAAAATGGTCAGCTAAATTATTTAGTTACTATCTTTCAAGCGAAAATTTGGACTTGTTCATTGTAATAACAGAATCACGAAATATCTGTTACTGGGCTAAGTTAAAATTTTGTAAAAGAATTTATTTAAAATATTCCAATGACCATTTTATATCTATCCTCCCCTGGATTCCTATTCACCCCGTTTTAGGTACCTATAAAATTCTTTGAATTACACCAATCTTAAAGGGGAATTTATTATTATTACCTACCTGCATTTATAGGTACTTTTATTACTAGTAGGTATCCTTTTCAAATAATCCGCTGGAAGTGTTTTAAATACATGTTTGGCGATCCAATAACGCCCTGGATATTTGCAATCAAAGGTACCTTTCTCATGCCAGCTTGATTAATTAGTCTGGAAGCTTCTAGCTCTGTATTCGACTGATGAGCCCCTGAAACAAGCTTTCCTATCGGTTTGGGAGAGTCAGTAAGTAGTCACACCCGCCAACCAAACCAAATCATTGAGAGGAGTAGGAGTGGAAGCTTTTCACTCCTACTGGACTTGGGTTAGTACAAATTCCTACTCTACTTATTGTAAAGTTAAAGTAGGTAACTGACAAAGCTCACTCACACTAGCCTGGAAATAAGCTGTTCACTCAACTTGCTAGTCAAGCAAATTACTGTATCTAGACTACCTAAGTAAATGTTTGTAAAGAGACAAAAAAAAGAAAAGCCCGCTGAGTTTCAAGCCGGAGTCTTCTCAGGCCGGGGTCGCGTTTCGAACTAGTGCCATTTGATCACTAATTTATAAAATATTGTAGTGTAATACGTTTTGAAAGTGGCGTTAGTCCTCTATACTATATATATAATTTGAACTACTCAGGCCATTCAATATTCTTAAAACTGAATACTCGTATAATTTCTAAGCCGAGTTTGGCTACGGCGACTGCCATCAGTTGCTGGACTATTATGGTTACTGGTGCGTGTGCGTCTAACATTGTTAATATACCCAATTTTTGTTGTGAACATCGTGAACAGTAGTTACACGTGAGGACAACGACCAAACCCGATCCAACGGAACAAGTTGATAAGTCTTAAGAACATGAAAGCATAACCTGAGATAGGAGTCCTATTAGCATAGATATAGTGTTCTAAATTTAACATCAATAAATTCATTATTACTATGTGTGCCACTGTACATACAGAAAACTGACATACCCGAGTTTTTAATTTTCAATTTTTAGCAGCGAGACACCCTACCTTTTAGGGCTGAATTTCTTTCATGAAATGCCTTGTCCGTAATTGTTCGCAATTCCGACAGATATTGCGTCGTGTTTAGCTTGTTCGGGCCGGGCGGTCCCACGATATAAAATATCCTGTTAGGAAACCCGTATTTGAGTGTCAAGTATTGTTAACAACTAATCAGATCTATTGTAAGCCTCGACCCCAAGTTACTATATATTGTATAGATATACAGGGTGTAAACATAGAGGTTTATCAGTAGATATGGGAAATACAAAGTTTAAAAGACAAACATAGGTATATTCTAGACTAGTGGTTGCTCGCGGCTCCACCCTCTTTAGTACCACGTCGTCCGATCGGTCGGACCAACGGGTAAAAAGGTCCCCGACGTCCGATCAGTCGAACGAAGCAGTCGGACTACGTGGATTACTAGAGCGGACTTCTCTTTCTTTAGGTTATTTTATTTTGAATACATTTTTAAATTTATTTAAAGGTAGGTAAAGCCCTAATTTCATTTCCCTCCTTTCCCAAGCTCTAATCTTTCTGTATGCTAAATTTCGTCAAGATATCTTAAAAAATATCGAACTTCCATTCAAGCTGTCATACTTACCTTATTTGTACATCGTACCTACCTCTTTTATAGCGATACAAGGTAGCCTATGTCCTTTCCGAAGCTCTAGTCCAAATCTCTACCTAATTCCATCAGGATCAGTTCAGTGTTTTAAGGTGTAAGAGTAACAGACAGAGTTACTTTTGCATTTATAATAGCCTGCCATATTCGTACGTGACACTCCCATAGTCCACGCGGGAGATCGGGACGCTACATCTCATATCACGGGGTACACCGCTACACACTGCACAAGCTACATTATGAACTAGTCTGCAGATTAAATAAGTAAAAATAGTACTACTAGTAGTAGTAGTACTACTACTAGGTAGGTATGAAATATTCGATTATTCCCGTTAGTTCTTTTGGCAGTTCCTTTGAAGGGACTACTGAGACTTTTATGACTCTATAGTCTTTAGTTCCTGCAAAGAAATTAAAGGAGTTCCTTTGAAGAGACTATGAGACCAAAAAGTCTCAATAGTCCCTTCAAAGGAACTGCCAAAGGAACTAATGAGAATAATCCGAAATATTGGCGACTTCTGTGGCGTATCTTCTATTTATTGCCTACGCCACAGAGTTCGACTGCTACGCAGGTGGCTACTGCCCCTACCGAGTACCTACCTACTGACCAGTGATCCTCAAGGAGTTCACATGTTTCAACACCCCCGCTGATTTTCATCCCCCGTTCCTCGTAGACCATATATTTAAATTTATTTATAATTTGCCAAACTATAGTATTGAGGTATGGATAACCACGTTGTTGTTTGTAGATAAGATGATTAATTCGTAGATTAAAAAAACTTCATTAATATTTTCAAACCTTACTGGTACCTACTTAAAGTTACTTAATTACGGTAAATGATACTGTAAATATAAAGAAATAAATGTTGCTATAAAACCTTTTGTCTACAATTACAATAAAATGTTGATTTATAATTTTATTGCTTTAAGAACTACCTACAACTTAAATTCGCGAAGGCCGTTATTGTGTTTTTTAATGAATTTTATTGAGTAAATGACCTACTGAAATAAATATTTTCCATAAATAAGTACCTACATTGTATATTATATTATGTACTTGACTATATAAGTATATAAATAAAAATATGTATAGTATGTAGGAACGCGCACAATTGCCGAACGACTACATCAAATGGGATAATTCCTTTTATTTTGTGTTCATTATTGCATGGTCAAGATTTACCTAAAATGAAAAGAAGGTGCAGCGGGCACAATGCAGCGGTGTAGCGGGCATCAGTGATACACGTGGTAATTAGAAGTGAAGGTGCTACGGGAACGAGCGGCTAAATTTCATGGGGGCAGAAAAATATGCAGCAACGAAGTTTGCCAGGTTAGCTAGTAAATATAGGCATAATTATCTCATTATCTCCTTGTTCAATCTATTTACCTCCACACACAGAATTTTGACAGTCCGTGCCTTTTATGTTGTATGTAGTTACAGAAGTAAGATTTTTGGAAGTCACGATACGGCACGTAACTGCGTATGCGCACTAGTGACTGAATTAGCTATCACCACCACTTACATCGAAGCCCACCATAAGAAAGTTAAGTGAAACTGATTAAAAGTAAATGAAGTAATCATTCCTAAGACTAACTTGAACCATTGCACTTAAGTTCTGAATACGGGTCAAGTATTCCATCTACTTACTCTTTCTGGGTTTAGTTTCGTTTATACTGCTTCTACGGGATCGACTGCTGCTGCACTTCCAATCTAGAGCTGGAAGCCTGCGCCGGGACCTCGTCCGTCGGTTCAATCAACCGGTACACCTACTTACCAGGTGAAGATGATCCTTGTTTTCCTCATATAGGCTACATGAATGGGCTACGTACTCAGCCTAAAAGGATGACATCGACAGAGTGAACTAGCGAGTGAGAGAACTATTTCAGGATATTTACAATGTTTGTTGATTTTATAGACACGGAAATATTTAACAGTGAATATGTAAATGACCACGTCAATCTAAAATCATACACTGCCTAAAGTATTACTAAAGTAGTATCATTTCGCTCGCACTCGTGCGAAGAGTGCAGCGAAGATAAAAAGTGCAAGCGAAACAGCGCTTTAGTATTACTTATTGACGGTTTCATGCGCTAGTTCTATACATTCCGTTAATAGTCTAACTTTTACATCCTTACTATCCGTATCCCCGGATAGTAAGGATGTAAAATTTGGATCATGGGGTCTTAAAATGAGGGTCGTACGCGGTCGTAGAGGTATTTACCCATTATAATACTTGTTTATTAATCGTAAAGTATGTCCTGTAACACCGGTCAGTAAGCCGTTTTTTATTCTAAATGTTAAATAATTTGACCGTCTATATAAATATCTTGTTAAATGTAAGAATCGTTGTTGTTCTCACATGTGACATAAGCCAAGAGGAAGTGAAGTAGTTGCCTCGTTGGTACATATCTACGTACAGGTTTATTAACGACCCGAATGGGCCCCGTTTATCGCTGCTCCCGTTCCATTTAAATATACTCGATAAGGAAAACTTTTATTGTGAGGTAAAATCACATGCTGTTCGCGGCACAAGCGTACATTCGGCCAATAAATTAAATAATAATTAAAATTTCATAACGCCTTGATTCGTGTACGCAACTATTTAGATGTATATTGTATAGGTAATTCTTCATAGAGCGATCTATAACCACAGCCAGTACCTGTAGCTTGTATAGGTATACAATTTGGATAAACATATTTAGATATTTTTTATAAATGTTTAGAAGATATTTCGCGTCAATAAATAAAATTTGCACCACTGTAGGTACACAGATATTTACCAAACGTTCCAAAACGATGAAGGTGTCTTGTGATCATAAAGATTGCATCAGCTAGGTATAGTGGAGAACATTCATGTAAAGCGAAGGTTTGTTTGCTTAGCCCAACTTCCAAAGCAGAGGTTTTTCTATTCAATTGTTTTTTCTTTTTAAGGCTGCGTTTCCAATGAGGCGGAGTGTAGCGGTGAGGAGGAATAATAACCAATAGATTGCATGAAACTCCGTTCCTGAAGCTAAGTGAAGTTTTTATGCAATCCGATTGGTTAATATTTCTCCTCTACGCCCCATTCCGCGTCAATGGAAACGCAGCCTAAGAGTGAGCCTTCATTTATGCGTTTACCTGAAGTAGAATCAAACGCAGTATAGCGACCACTATTCAGGCCCAATTCCATGCCTGTTCATGCAACAACACCTTATACCGAAGAATAAGAGTCTAAATTTTAATTCAGACTACTACAATGTAACCTTGAACCAAATGTCAGCTAGATCCGTTTAGCTGTTTGAGCACAATTGAGTAACAAATATTTGAAGGAATGAAAGGAGATTCTCATATATAGGATATTTCAATATTTTGAAGAATAATACGACATATATTGCACTGTATTTTTTATAATATAAAAACAATCATAATTAATATTAAACAATCATTCAATGGAACTATTGTGCTATTGTGACAACTACTTGGTAGTTGCAATAAATGCAAAAATATAATGATATATACCTACCTAAGCCGTTACGTAATTAAAAACTTTATTACATTTATATTAATTAATTTATAAATAATATTTTTGGATCATCTATGGGCACAGTGTAATAATTCAAAATAGAATCAGTACTGAGGATTTCTACAGATTACTTGAAGAAAATGAACTTATGTGTTGAAATATTCGTCCCTTAAGATTACTTCTGTTGACTGAATTTACAAGATTTAAAAATAAATCTTTGAACTTGGGTCAAACTTTTGGAATTGGAATTTGGGACAAAACGTTGGCTCATCTGAAATTTGCATATAGGTATCATCTAACTCAAAGATATATATTTATCACGAAAGTAATGTTTATAGCTATGTCCATACTGCAAAGGTGAAAACTGAAAACGGAAAAGTCGGGTCGGTGATGGGCGGGTATATGATTAGTTGAGGACCAGAGATAGTACTGGTCAGAATATTCTGACATAACTGTTTTCTACCTACCAATTATTCGATTCTGTGTGCGATAAGTAAGTACAGCTTATAGAAATCCACATTACTTAGATACATGTAAACAGCTCGTTCGTTTCTAATGCATGCATAATGTACTCAAATGTACAATAACAAATTAAAACTAGGCTATTTTATAATATCTAATAAAACATTCATATTGTCTATAAGGGGTCATCCATAAAATATGTTCGGTTTGTTGAGGGGAGGAAGGAAACGTGAAGTTCGCAGCTTATCAAACCATTTTGCAAATGAAAACATTGCGAAATGGTTTGTCAGTGCATTTTATTTCGTTAAGATCACTAACAACTAAACGTCGAGACGCTTAGTGGTTTGATGTAAACATGTCATCATATTGGTTTCGACAACTATAAAATGTAAATGTTAGGTAAAGGTAGGTCCCTGGTGAAGAAAATGAATGGAAATTATGAAAATAAAATGAATGGTAGTATTGATGATTCAGAAGAATCTAAGGCTCTAGAAAAGTAACGAAACGTATTTTATGAATTAGTCCTTGTAGTAGAGTAGTGTAAGTATTTTTTTTATTTGGATTTAAATATTAAAATATTTTTTAATAAATTATATTTATTCTTTATAATAATATAGTAATTTGAAAAATTATTAAATTATTAAATATTATTAAAACTTGCACTGGTCGCCTATTACATAATGAAACATGAAAACAAAATCAGCATTACATAAATATTAAAAAATTAATTCACATAGTTGCTTCTGGCCTTTTACTATACTAGTACTTATTTATTAGAGCCATCGTTTCTATTTCTTCAGTAGAAAAATTGGTAACAGTACGCTAGTAGTATCAAGTATCTACATGCGCATAAAACCTGGGATTCATCTTAATGGTGCCATCGTAAAATTCCCAATAGGTATATAAAATGGAGGCATAATTGGGTACGAAGATATTTTAGGTATATTACGATGACAACATTGAGGCTACAAGGACAGGAGAAATTCGCAACTAAATAATTTTATCTTAAAATTCTAAATACCATTCGACTATCTTATAGCTCAGCTTAATATTATATAATACTTTCAATACATATTTATTTAGTATATTTTTGGAATAAATCAGACCACGTCTCGTGGACTTAGAGTTACCTTTCCAGACGCTTACTAGAAGCGTTATGGCTATTCATTGTTTTATATCTTGAGCATATGTAAAGCAAGACAAATGAGAAACGGTGTTATTGAGCAATATGAACAGGGATAATTTACAAACTGCATTTATGTGATTTTGCAACAATTCGCACGGCGAGTAGTCATAAAGAAGTTAAAGATCAAGGTGAAGCATTTTCAACAAATATGTCGGTGAAAGAGCAACACTTCTTATACTCATCAAATAATAATAAATAGCAAGTCATGCAAGCGTTGTTAATGTGTGGCTCGCTCGAGTATAACCCAAACACTACTAAACGCTTTCTCGACGACTGCATATTTGTATGTCTACGAAAGTATCAACTAGGTAACTTCCATTTGACCTTTTCATCCTGATTTAAATTTTATTTTCATAAATACGCTGATCTGATGCCTCGAAGGACTTAGATACGGGTTGCCGATAAAATTTAATATCAGTAAAATAACAATGATATTTACAGATCAAGAATATAAAGGATAGTCAAATTAATAAATCAGTCAGTCAGTAGGTACCGATGGAGTTGCTATTAAAATTATTATTTTACAAACTACACGCACCGCTGTTCTATTTACATTTTACATATTTACAACGAATATAACGGACCTTTGGCTTTATTAATAATTTGACTTTAGAACACCTCGCCAAAATATGTTACGTAGCTGCAATGGTGTTTTATTAGAAGATTGAAAACGATTTGTAAAAGCTCATCACATACATTCATATTTATAATAGGCACATGTTATTTTATAAACAAATAAAAAAAATTATATGTTCGTTTTTGGAGTTCTCATGTACCTAATACATAATTTTTTTTAATAATATCGTTGCAATACAGATACATGTTTATCTAATCTTACTGAAGCTAATTAGGGATCTGTATGAATTTATATAAAGAGAACTTTCTTTTATATATAAACTGTGGCAGGTTATTAAGAAGGTATCATCGACGAGACGAGTGTCCGGTCCGCTACCTGTAGCGAGCCAATTAGAGTAGTACTGAATACAACCAATTATAGAAAATTATTTGAGACACGTACGTCATAAGTTCCGTTCAACATTTAGTCCAATGGATATTAACCTTTCAATGACTGGCTAAAAACTTCTGAAATCACTTCATTATATAATTGAATTACTAGTTTGTTCAATTTATATAAAGCTTTTCGGTAGAGAAGTTAGACAAATTCAAAGGACATTAACCATAGTTAAAAATTTAATTGCTAGTTTTCAGTCGTTTCTATATACGAAAATTGGGACGCTAGTGGCCATTTAACTACCCATGGCCGCACTAAAAGATGTTGAAACGCATCTATACTAAGGTATTTACAATCTAACTTACAGGATGTATTTCAGACCGTTAATACTATCACCATCGTAGTCGCCAGTGAGAAGGCACGGTGTGGTTGGTGGTGGGAATCCTTACCCGAGACCGACGTCCAAGCACATCATGACCACGAAGCCGATGATACAGCCCCAGGTGGCCAGTTTGCCGTTACCACTAGGGGCAAACAAAAAAAGTAGTATTATTATTCTCATATCAATATGAACATCATCATGCCGCACCATCAAGTCCTGGAATTCCTTGCCGGCGCAGGTGTTTCCTTTTTCCTACAGTCCCGGGTCCTTTAAGCGGGGCGTGAAAAAGCATCTGATGAGGCCGTCAAGCTGAGCGCCACCATTGTAGCACTGAACATGTTTGCAATGGTGACCCTCTTTCATGAGACTTTGCCTTCAGCTTAACATCAGGCGAGGTGAAATCAAATTGACGTGCCATAAATAAAAAAAAAAACATATCAGAACAGCAGCCTTGGCATGGCCGCATAGACATGTTTCTTTATTTTTTTTCATAAATAAAATTAATAGTAAAAAAAATTAAATTCATTAGTTGAAGAGAAACGAAGGAAGAGGTGGCAGACAAGCATGAACCTCATGGGAAATGGATACCGTGGCCTATAGAGGAATGCAACACCAGGGATGTCACACTCGTGCTGCCGACCCCGTAAAAATCTTCAAATGCCCCATATCGTAGCTCTGGCAGCATGCTATGTGATAGCAGTCGCTTAGGAAAATCATTGCAGTTAGGTGCATATGCGATTAGATGATGTTTGTCAGGAAATGAATGAAACTGTCATAAGCGACTTTCCAATATGTATATAATATTTCGTCTGATAGTACCGCGCTTACCGCGATCCATCGTGCCTATTATGTCATGGAAAGTAATGAGAGCACAAAGATATCATAGTTTCTTCATTGACTTATACATCTCAGTAACACCACAAGGTTCACCACAATAAACAACACCACACACAATAAACGAAAGTATAATATAAGTATACTGTTGTTTATTGTGTATATTGTTTGTAGGGGAATTCCCGGATAGGTGGCTGCATTTAGAGCGGGGAATACCTGTTGTTAACTAACTCTGAAAATTTAAAATTCAGCGAATTTGTCTTTTGATCCGTTTAATCATTTTATTTTGAAGACGTGAAAATAGTCAATCACTAAGTGCTACCAAACTGAATAAACAAGTCTAGATGAAATTTAGCACTTTGATAGCTATTCTGAAATAAATATTAATAACAGAAATTATTAATATTTTAGTTAGGACTGGGGTTCATATCAGTGGTTTAATGGCCAGCTTTCGAATCCACAACCGTATGTATAAGGCCGACTACTTAATCAATAAACTATAAGACAAACGACTTGAACAATTTTAAGAATGAGATTGAAGGTATAGCAAAGAATAAGAATAAAGCCTGGAATAATATTTAAGTACCTAGGTTTCATTTTGTCAAGAGAATAGATTCCCGTGGGTTGCGGAAACATGATCAGTGTTTAATTAGGATCTTGCGGACAGCAGCTAAGTATATGCTTGAGAAATCTAAGTATCATTATTACCCGGAATGAGTAGATAACTGATACTTAGTTCAAAAATATCCAAGTATGATTAGTTTTCCAAGTGAATAAGACATGAATGAGCAAAGCTGTATATTTTGATAGCCGGAAACTTATTTTACGACATAAACGGACACATCATAAACACATTAAAATGTATGCCTCGTGTTAAGGTGCCAGTAATACGTTTACTGACGCACTTTGCCTGTGATATACATAATGGTATGTACATAATAACATATAGGGGTCCGTTATAAAATGCTGTCGTCATACAATGCTAGCCATTGAGAAATAACGAGTGAACGATATTTGAATATCAAATAGGTAGCAAAATTACGATATCGGAAAGGCCGGCCGATGGCGCTTGCGTCTCACGCACGCGAGTTTAGAGAAACTGACTGTTCGGAATACACTAACTGGAATTACGGGCCATTACATTAAAACGATTCCTAGTACTTAGTATGAAACCTACTAGCGTTACGTTACACACATACACAATTTTATTGGAAAATGAATGGTTTCTTTTAAAGCTCCACAGAACAGCTTATTATTAATCTGAAAGCGAATAATGTTATACATGACTATCTTTAATATTCACAAGTTTCTTAAGTATCTTAGAATACAAATTTCCCAATCGAAATCAATTGATTTAATAAGAAATAGTGGTACCTGCTTTATGTTAAACATATGTAGGATGTTTAAGTGATGCAACTTTGTAGACGTAAGCTAATATTTTATTTATATCTAGTCTATCTACATAGATGTATTCGACATACATTTATTTCATACTATATGTTCCTACCTGGTATCACCCGGAGAACGACATTTCCCGTGAAATATATAACCGACAATTACGTGTAAATATGATAAATAATAAAGCTAAAAAATTATGCTTACAAATATTTTGTTATACATGTACAGTGGGCTCCAAAAGTTCCTGGGCAATTTGAAACTAAAATTGCATATAGTGATAGGACTACACAACTACTAGTTTGAGAAGCTACTAAATAATATCGATCAACATCGATCAACATCGATCAAGTTTATTTTATTAACGCTATCTAAGTTACTTTTGGTTAAATTTAAATAAGGTTGTCAAAGAATTATCGATCTTAAGGTCGATCTTAAGATTTGGAGCTCACAACTTTATACAGGTACCAGTGTTTAACACCAAACTGTAATTCAAATGGATACATCTTCAGACACAGGAGTTGATAAACTGCTGCTGATGCTAAAAGTCGCGTCTCAATCGTAAAAATTAGACACCTGAGGCAGTTAAACAGTATTTCTTTGCATTAATTTTTATTATTTTAATAGTGTCTTGAAAAACCAACCAATATATCTAAGTAAAAATTTAACAGAGTTTAGTTTGAAATCCGGCTCGAAACGAGGTGAAGCGTTGGAAAATGCCATTGTAAAGCGTATGACAGTAAAGTACACAATTATTCCAATCACGTGTCGTGGGGAACCCCGACACACGACATGCACCTAAATATCACTGCTGACATCATGCTCAAAAATTTTTTGGTAAGTATTTGAGCACATGCATACAAATGTGCGGAAAATCTGATTGATGAAACCTAAGTAGGTGTACGCTCAATAGTTATATACGAAGATGATTATGAAGGCGTAATTTTTTTTTTTTTTATAATATCACGCCTATATCCCCGAAGGGGTAGGCAGAGGTGCTAGCACCCACATTTCGCCACTTTATATTTAGGTCCCAATGTAATAGGTGGCGAGCCTATTGCCATTAACCGGGCACTTATAAACCTGCGATAAATACACACATAACTTCGAAAAGCATCGCAGTCATTGGTGTGTGCCATGGTAAACCTGGGATCGAACACGAGACCTCGTCTCAGCAGTCCATTACCCATACCACTAGGCAACCGCGGTACCTTTTTTTTTTCATGCCAATATGTTGTGTACCAGGAGTACTACCAGGGGCCTTAGGCTGTGGGAGTGTTTAATATATTTTTTTAGCTGAATTCACTGAGTTATGCTCAGTACTATGGCTGGAGTTACGAGATGTACCTAATTACTTTTTATATTTTTAGACTGCTTCAAGATGCATGATATAACCCGTTAAGTTCGGCTTGATCGCCATTCTCATCATTGGTGAAATGAACACTCATAGTTCCAGTGAGGATGCCGTTAACCAGACGGGTGATCAACCCTTCAGTATAGGTTATTTCACCCATTTCCCCTGTATCGACTGTCATAGACCAGGTGACTATGACCACTAGGACCGACCACTTAACGTACTCTCCGAGGCAAAACTTATTCAAATATTCATATTTATGTATACAAATATCTGCACTGAGCGGGTATCGAACCCGTGCCTCCTGCGTAGTAGCCGCGTTCACTACCGCCACGCTAGAGACAGATCCTCTTGCGCACTTAGTCGGGAAATAAAATTAATTAAAAGGACAGTCTCGGAGAAGATATCGAGCAGTTATATGCAGCGTGATATCTGGAGGTAGGTCAGGGAGTGCCGGATAGCGGCGCACTGGATTCCCAGACAGTGACGTCAACGTATAGACAAACTAGAGCGTCGTCACCATCTTCATCCCGGTAACAAACGTGTTATTTCTTATATTTAATGTTATTGACAGTGGCGAGACGGTGACACGCCCACGCATGGCGGCGCACTGAATTTACTTCATAATGCGTGAGGCTGCAGCGCGCCCGCCTTCCGCACGGTGCGCGGCCGCCCGCCCTCTGTAAATAGACACGCGCCCCAGCTAGGACGACTGATTCCTTCATCCTATTTGCATATTATTTTACACGTGGCCATATCTAACTTTTATAGGATGACGCCGCACAAAATGTAGAATGGTACACATAAATATGAACATAAATGTATGTGGTATTCATTAGCAAAGGAAAAATAAAAATGTAAAAGCATAAGATTAGTGAGTCTTTGCAGAGAACACTATATAGAACTAAATTAGGATTTGGAATATTAAGCCTGGGTTGTACGATCTTACTTTAACAGCAACAGTGCTGTTAAAGTACCGGTCAAGTATAAAACACGTTGCGCCATTTGACAATTGTTGAAATCACGTCATAACTTGACGGTAACTGTAACTGGCCACGCTCAAACGTCAAATTCTGTTAAAAAGATAACTATAACCGAGCTACTAAATCATGGAAAACAAAAAATAAGTGGAAGTGGTATGTAGTCGGTGCTCGCGTGTCATTGGTTGGCGTATTTACGCTACGAAGGATAAATTCGATAATATGAACGTTTTTCGATAAGAATACGCCTAAACTATTTCGTAAATATTCAAGCTTGTTCAATTCAAAGTATGAAACGCCATATTTTTTTTCACTACGGCAGCTCAAACAAGTAAGTTTTGCTGCGTAAAAACAGTGTGCTAAATGCGATTTTGCCCACTGCGTGAGACAAAGTAACTTTTTAATGTTTTTTTTTTTCAATAAACAGTGCCGACCATAGATTTTAATAAGACTTGTTCCGCGATGAACTTTTGAACTACATAATCTGCACTCTGTTTCTTGGCCGTCTCTTAAAAAGTTCCAGTTCTTTATCTTGGATGACATAGGGGGTAGGGAAGTCTAGATGATGATTACGTCATGGTTTAGTTATTTACTTATTACACGAATAGCAACCCTCACATTGTCTATGCTGGAAAACGAAACGCATTTTCGGGGATTCCCGCAAATAATACGCACATTTAGGCACTCTCTTTAGAACCGATTGGGGGGATTACCACGCGCTATTCAGCTACGTAAATTTCCTAGTCTGTCAATGGTCAGTGTATTGTTTCGTTTGGACACTATAGCGACAAGACGTATTATATTTTTTTAAATTATAATATATCATTAAAATTACAACATAAAAAAAAATATAATTAAAAATGTTTACGTAAGCAAAGGGGGAGGGGGTAAGACCTTTGCTTACTTTTGCTGACAAGGGGATGAGGGGGTAAATAATTGTAAAAAATTTGCTTACGTAATATTTGAACTTCACAAAGTAATAGCTATTTTGAACGGTTGAAAAAAAAAGTTACTAATAATGCACGGTATTATTAACGGTTATATGTGTGAGTTTGACGACATAAGTTCCGCTACTGAAATTATCGCGTCGCGCTTCTACTGGTATTTTTGTTCTGTGTACTAAATACACTGGTGCAACACATTTAACCAAACCATTTGAATCATATCAATGTTACTATTACCGTTAAATTTGACGGCAACCTTAACTTTCACAGGTAGTTGGAGCAACTAAGCCTAAACAATGCAGCACGTTGCCAATTATTTAAAATTTGAAGTATGATGAAAACAATTGGTAGAGAACAAGAAAGTTTCGAAAATTCTTAATATTGGCCAAAAAAGTGGCATTTAGATGTGTCTCATGCGAATCGCAGCAACATTGGTAGTCAGCAGCTCTGAAGATACGATTTAATTTTATAATGTTGTATAACAAATCGAGTGGTCGGTAAGTAATAAACGTGTTGATGGTATAGTGTCGCGACGTCGCGTCCGGGTTGTTAGACGGCGCGCCGCTATTTCGGGCGGGGTATTTGCGTCCCGACTCCCGCAGTCCAACGTGCGCCTATTCTTCTTGTGCCGCTTGCAATGTGCAAAATGCTATTGTCCAATTTTGTTATTGTTATTATTTGCTGCACATATAAACTACAAACATGTGCACTTCATCATTCACAGATGCATTCGATATTTGTTCCAGAGATGCCGAGATTCACTTATCACATAACCATTTATGTTGTCGAGTTATGCGGGAGCGACTTCTGTTTAATTGCCTTCTTCTAACAGAAAAACCTGCGCTAGAGCCACTCCGTTGTTTAGCAGGTGCACTAACAAATTTCAACTTAGATCCCTAAAATGTTGGTAGGACCCTACATTGAACACTACACCTACACCTACTACTTACTTCCAAACCCTGCCTTTCCCGTGGTTATCGAACAAAGTGACTAAGGACGGTATATTTAATAGAGGCGCGAATATGTCTATTTACATTGGCTTGGGTGTTCTCGTGGCTCAGAGTATGTAAAGCTGTCGGTCCCAGTTGGCATATGAATGTTACGAGTAGTTGGGAGTCCTAAAAATTTCGACTAGTTGTAACTACAGATATTAGTCATTTGACCGTCTAGTGACTAGACAAGTAACTATGATAGACAAACTTTCACAGTGCCTTTACCATTTTTAATTCAATTTATTTTAACGGAAGGTATCCAATTTATTGTGGATCTCAGATGGCAGTAGCTTCAGAGTAAATAGCGAAGTTCAGTCACAGCATAGACTAGAAAGACTCATAAAGATCATGAGTTACGTTCGAAAACTCTTGCTTTAGATATCAGGATATTTAATAAGTAGATAGGTAAGTATTCATCAGACACGATGTATTCCGGAAGGGAGCTAGAACCGGTCCAGACAATTACTTCAAACGGACAGTCAATACCATTGTTGTAACTAAGGGGAACTAAAGTCTCAGTCTCACCCTAACAAGCCTCTACATGTGATGTTAACAATCAGTGTCTGCGAAAATACTGACATGAATATTAGAATAAGCTAATACAAGGGCTACCCTCGTCAATTGACGACGCCAATATTCCGTCAATGTCAATTATTTTCTATTCCTTTGGTTCCCGTTTGTTCAACGATTATTTGTAAAGTAGTTTCGTTGAACATAACAACTTTGTGGGAAAGCACACGCCACAAAATTTTGCAAAGTTAACAGCTGATCTTATATGCACCAAGCACATCAGAAATACCAACTCATCGTGGCTAACAGTAAAACAGTAATGTCGGTAATGAGCTTCTGTGCCTATTAGAATACAGCCCAGGTATAACCTAGGAACAAATTCCAACTATCAGGACAACATAACCGCAGATCATCTATGCGGTACACGATAGATCGAGCTCCCTTTCAGTGTAGACCTACCCACGGAAACGTGTCGCCGCCGCCATCTTGGGCAGCCTAACTTATCGCTCTCAAACCTGCATTACTGAAGATTTCCTTTGGGATACTGATCGTGTGCACAAAGAAATTATTCGCATGGTAAAAATATAATAATCGATCTCTAACATAATTTCATACAAATCCGTTCTGACGATGAACAAATTGTTATTGTTGACGAATGAACAAATTACGACGTTGAATACCAGTAAACTGCGTTTTGTACAGTTTTTGAGAACTTTAGAGGCTTTACCTATGCAGTAAGTGGCGTTCTGCGTCCGATGTTACCTTGGGTCACAGTTACTGTTTAGTACCTATCAGGTGAAGCGTGAGTTTATTTACTAATTTCGTAGTAACAAAGCTTTATAAAGTTGACCGCATCTGTGATGTGGCGGTAGTGAACGCGACAAGTAGGTACGCAAGGGGCGCGTTCAATCCCTGCTCAGTGCAAATATGTATTTGCATACATGAATTCAATGTGGCTATTTGCATAGGTCTGGTCGTGGTCTGGTGAGCACATTAAGTCGTTGGTCACGATTGCCCTAGGAACATATACGGCAGTCGTTACGGGTAGTTAGAGCCTTCAAAAATTTCAACAACTAGTCTAATTGCAATGCGATATCTTCAATGAATTGTGGAGGTCAGATGTCAGTAGCTTCATGGATAATATCGAATTTAAGTCAAACCCGCAGATAGACTGAAAAATATGGACCTCAGATTTCGTGACGGAAGCTTCGGACGTGACTGGGATTAACGTTAGGATGAAGAAATAAGTAGTATTCAGTGGAAATGAATACAATTTTGAACGACAGCTTTCGTAGAAAACATTCTCCTAAAGGTAGGTTATGGGTTCAAGTCTGGTCCTGGATGTTGATTTTAGCCGATGTAAATGTTTAGGAAAAGTTCAGATCTCTAGGTATTAAACTCACCTACTTACTTCAAAAGCGTCACTCATATATGTAAGGTGTCATCTATCATTATTATTGAGCACAATTTACATATACCTAATCGCGCTTCAGAACTATCGGGATATTTATCTATCTATCTATCTTTAATTTGAAGTTACCGAAATTTCGGCGCTCGCTATTGCAAACTACACCTAAAAACTTTTTCAACGTTTACCGCCAATAGATACTCCAGTTCCTCTGTGATCATGGTGCTCGCAAAAGGCCGAAATATCGTAGACTCCGAACAATGCATGGCGAATATTCCGATGCTTTAATAATAATGCGAGTGACCATGATAGTTTAAATACCCATTATGTTCCTTGCACTCATATTTCATACAAAGAAAATAGGACACCATTTATGTATATCAGGAAACTAGCCACAAATAGGAAACAAAAACGGGGGTGGTCTTCGCTTAAACAGACCAACATTGTCAAAGTATGTGTAATGTTAAACACGGTTGAAATAGCCACTATTACTTAGTTACAAGTCGTTACTTTTGCGTAAAAGCTTCTTTGGAAAGTAGGTTTATGTGTAGTAGATGCTTGCAACAATGCGAATTATTTATCTAACCTAGCGACCAAGATAAACCAAAGTACAAATAGGTAAAAAGAAAACATTCTACTAGGTATATGTAAACTATAAGTAGATACATAATCAGTTATTAGGAGTAGATCTGTGAGTAAGCAATTTAAATTCGAATAAATGAGTCTATAAGGAGATGCTCCGCTCCAGAAGGGGGCCTTATCGTGTAGGACCGTGTTTTGAGAGGGTTCATAACAAAGAAGTTCTCGTCCTAAACATCGTTAAGGGTCATTCTCAAGGTCAAGTCTTTCAATTCGTTGTCTGAAGGGGAAAATCAAGTATGGGTACAGATGAGTATGTAGTAATCGTTATGAATATCTACTTAAGATTTTATCTGTTAGTTATATTCAAAAGACGTGGCCGGAGTGGTACTAGTTCGACCACTTCGCACCCTTCCGTATTGCATAATTAATGATTCTTTGGGAGTTTTGCGCCTATCTTATATACTAGCTTACATCCGGTTTATTTGTTTTAAAATAGCTGTTACTCGCGGCTCTACCCGCGTGGAATATGGAAATGGTCGTTAGTTTAAGGAACATTTCCTAATGATCCATTAAAATATTTTAATACAGAAAGGCGTATAAAAAATAATTGACATTAAAGAAGCACTGCGAGCTTCAGATTTCATGCAAGTCATTCCCATCATCATCATCATCATCATCATCATCACTGAGTTGGTCTTAGTTGCGTAATAGCAATAGTTAGCAGATCATATTGCTTGGGCCCTGAAAATGTTGATTGGCTCCTCAATACACATTTAGATCTCGCATGATTATCACATTTTCGCATGTTGCATTAACTGCTTACTATCTGTCAGATCGTATACTTTGTACGAAATTTCAAGGAACTGTAATTACAATGCAAATATACAAAATATACTTACGAAGCGTTAGCCTCTGGAATAATGTCGTCAGCCACGACATAAATCATAGCACCAGCTGCGAATGCCAGCGCGTATGGCAGCGCAGGCTGGGCAGCAGCCACTGCCACTGCGCCTAGGACGCCGAAAACAGGCTCCACCATGCCGGAGAGCTGGCCATACCTGGTTAACAAAACACATTTTACAATAGGTTGCCCTAGTAGAAGCAGGTTGGCAAGGCGAAGTTTATCTACAGGGGAGGGAGAATTTTGACACTTAACAACGCATCGGGGTCGCCTATAGACGACCCCGGGAGGACAAGAAGACTCCGAGCGACCTTAGCCAGTAAGGCTTAGGTCGGTCGGGGTCTCTGGGGTATCGTCTCTAGGTGACACCACATTCCCGGGGTATGTGGTGTGCCCTAAGGAAAATATCAGGTCATCACCACGCAGTTTCATTCCTAATTAACTTGCGAAATATATATTCAAATAGACAAAAATATGTCGCGATCCCATTAGAGAAAGCATCTTCAAGCTATGGGCACTTGAGATTACACTTAAATTGAAACAAAGCACCACAAATATACTGATTTCATTCCCCAGCTGTTAAAAATATTACAGAGGTGTAAAACATTCAGGGTATTTGGTCGGAAACCTCCACGTAGTAGGTATGCGTATGCGTCTGGTACATTCTGGACAACGGAGAAGGCAGCGCCTCTCTCCTACAGTGTGAGAGACGCTGGGAATTGCCGTAAAATAGAATACTAAAGTCAAAAAGTGTCTTACGTACGGTGTTTGTGTTGGGTAGTTAAGAAGGATTTCAGGAGCGTTTTGCAAATCCTAGCGTTTTTCAATTATCTTTCTCGCATGAATACAATTCGAAAGGTGTCCAAGACATAATATTGTTAAATTTTAGATATACTTAGATACCTTTATTTTTGCCGTACTGAAACTATTATCTTTCGTCAACTGACCGTTTTAATACTGAGATGCCCTGATTGTGAATTCAGTAGTTGAAGCTGAAATACAAAGCTTGCTCTCATGGTCTACACACACAGAAAGGGTGTTCGTAGATACTTTAGGTAAAGTGTTTGTTTGTTGTTGAGTGAATAATCCACTGAATGTAATGTAGTACAGTAAAGTAATTAGGGAGCCGGAACTTCAAAAGGGCCGTGTATCCAAAATACTGATCACGACGTCATGTATCAGTATGTTGTTAATTTTCACGTGTACGTGTGGCGGGTTGGAGAGGTACGGTGCGCGGTGCGATGCCGAAAGAGGCCGCTAACGAATTGTTTTGGTGAAAGTGCGGGCCAGTGCCACGACCACATTCCGATGAACTGGTCGAGGAGCCGCTGTTGTGGGAAACGCCGCCAGGGCCACCCCACACGACGACCAGCCTATATCTGACTGCCAACTAGGTTGCTGATACAACTGTATTGACAACAGTTAGTTCGTCTACCTATCAGAATGCAGCAACTGTGAGAACAATGCCTCAATATAGCTGGATATACACTATGTAGTTGAACCTTTGTACGAAGATCATGAAATCGGCGAAATATTGTAAGAATAGAATTCACTGCTGAATAGAAAGTCGTTTAAAAGGAAATATTTGAACAATTGAAAGTTCGAATGGCGATTGTGTAAGGATATGATAACAGGCACGTAGGGAAGTTTAATTTACATTAGATAACAATAGTGTAGAGTTGCAATAACTAGGCGGAATGCGAGAAGGAAAACGGGTTTGTTGAAAATGTGAGGGGTACGGGGCGGGGACGGGCACGGGCGGGCGGCGACGGCGGCGCGCCGGGTGCGCGACGTGATGTTATGTTATCGCATGCATTATTCAGCGGGTGGCGAAAGCGGCAATTTGCGACAATATCCACTGCTTCGCAGAATCACCGACTGTTGAGTCGCCGACGAGCCATAAAACAGGATACCCGTCACTCAATAACTACGTCGCATTTAAATAAAAGCTTACGAATAAAGTATTTACGTTGTACATTTTTTGGAAATTGTCCATTATTTATAATCTTAGTCGGCAGGGACTTTTTATCACGTGGATAAATTATTGCTGTTATACAGCCTTTTAAATTTGAATAGGTATGGGAATAAAAGAATAAGTTTCTTAATTTTACTGAGAAGTAGGTAAATTGCTATATCATGTATAGGGTAAGTATACGAATCGGTGTCCATTCCTATTTTATGAAAGTACGGCTACGATAAAATACCTACATCTACACATCCACACTGAAGTTTCGGGTAATCGGATCCATGGGACACATTTATCCCGAAATAAGATCCAATGATGGTACATGATACTTCCATTCGGAAGAAAATTGATGGCTTCAACGTCTGCCGGGATGCGAGAGATAGGTCCTTTATAATCACCTCCGGCAATCATCGGCGTGCGTTTTAGTCGGTTCGAGTCCGACATAATCACCTCCATCAATGTTGGTGGGGGCGGTATCCGTGGGCATTTTGCGCACGGGGAAACAAAGTACTACTATGTGAGTAGGTAATAGATGGCACCTATACCTTTGTCTGTTTGTTGCCTGGAAGAGATTTAAGTTGGCGATACGTTCGCCCATTAATACTCGTAAATTCTGCTATTTGTTTATTTATTGTATGTACTTTAGGCGGCTCCACTTGCCAGTTCTATGCGCTCCGTCTATATTATTCTTTTAGTGTGAGAGGTAGGTACCTGATGATGAAGATTTATGTTATCTTTACGAAATTTAAATACTTTTAGGTAGGAGTGTTTTTTGTTGAGCTTTGTAATCGAAGTTTACAGGAAGGTGCTCGAGAAGATTAGGCGCGGCAACAACGCAATATGCGCTCGACAAACCGGCCTCGATTGCGCAGAACAGCGCCACCAAGGCTGGCAGCGCCTTCCGCGACGACTTCTTCGGGGGCCACGCGGCGGCGACGGCGGTGGCTGCGGTCGCGGTGCGCTAGCGTCGCTCTCTCGATTTAATTATTTAACTCTGAAGGCCGATCGCCCGAGGCGGGCAGCGGGCGGTGCGCTGCGACTGGTCGGACGGGTGCGGTCCGGAAGAACGCGCAGACAGCGCGCCGCCGGTCGCTTGCCACGCACCGCACCAGACTCCGTGGCACCGCAGCGACACATCGCGCACCGGCACCACGCAACACTCAAATTTCGAAATAGATGACTTTCTCGGGTGCAGTTAGCAATGACCATCTGACCAAATACCGTCGCATGCGTCGAGAGAGCGGCCTCCAGACACGCGGACTCTGACCAGTGTCGACAATCGGCCGCTGCTCTGCCGCGCCGCCCACGCCTTCCCCTAACACTTACGAAAAGTTTCGGTAAATGTAATCGGTGTAACAATTTTGAATACCTATTTGTAAATCGCGTTCGTGTCGATTGCAAAGCTTTCGCTTGTTACAAGAATAACATCGTCACTCACAGCTATTAGAGGCACATAATTGAGAAAAAACTTAACTAACCAATTACGAATGCCTAATTTAATTGATTAGGTTGTCTAACGGATGAGACACCTACTTTTGTGAGGTATGATGTTTGCTACGTCACTATGAGTCACATATGCGCATGCGGTGAGAAATATTGACTAGACGCATTGTCTACAATAATGGATCAATATAGGTATAGCTTGGACTTATTATATCATGCGACAAAAACCAGCATTAAGTCTGCCTCGGAAACACGACATGAAATAGATCAATATCCGTCGCAGACCCTATTTTTTTTTATTTTTTTTTTTTATGATATCACGCCTATATCCCCGAAGGGTTAGGCAGAGGTGCTAGCACCCACATTTCACCAGTTTATATTTAGGTCCCAATGTAATAGGTGGCGAGCCTATTGCCATTAACCGGGCACTTATAAACCTGCGATAAATACACACATAACTTCGAAAAGCATCGCAGTCATTGGTGTGTGCCATAGTAAACCTGGGATCGAACCCGAGACCTCGTCTCAGCAGTCCACTACCCATACCACTAGGCTACCGCGGCTACCCTATTTAAATTAGTGGAATTTCTGTCGCATACAAACACAGACAACCACGAGACAGTTTTGTGTCCTAAAGTTAGTCTTAACCTACAATAATGGGTCCTTTTCAATGAGGAAGATATGTACATACCTTCAGCGTCTCACTCGGCTCGATTCAACAATGATGTACGGAAATAGGCTCACCCCCTACTACGTGGGACCGAATACAATTGTTGGTGAAATGTGGGTGTTAATTCACCCCGGAGAGAAATAGGCGTGAGCATATGTATGCAATGTATGTATTACCTTCCAAATTCGCACATTGTATACAACGACGACGGTTTGCAGAGAGTTGGACTCTTTAGTTGAAAAAATCAAATCAGTAATGATCAATCGAAATATTGTTAAAAAATTTGGAATTTATGTAAGTAGTCAGAATATAATAGTTTTAATATTTTGATCAATTTAAACTAAGTATAAGTACTTCAATAAAATAATATAATTGCAAAAAAGTAATCATACTCGCGCACTGAGGGTTCCGTGCAAAATTGGATTAGATTGGGACGAAATAGGTAATTCCCCATGACACCACTGGGGGTGTCATTTGGTGGTGTCATTGGAAAAGAAGGAATATTTAAACGGGAAGATGAAATATATCAAAAATATAGGTATAATATATTGTTACGTTACAAAAACTTTCGCCACGTTGTTTGATAAACCCTCTTAAGAGTGCAATTCAAATACATAAAAATATGAATTCCTATCATCTTTTGCGAGTGTGAGTGTGATACAAGAAGGCAGTATCACCAGATAATCTTTTTTTTTAAAGAGTACTAGTCACAAATTAAACTTTTTATGTAAGAAGAAGGAGAAAGTTAAGATGTCTCTGTGCTGTCAGTGCAGAAGACAAATAAGTGTTTCTCGGTCTTCCCACTGACAACACAAAACCTCTTCAGCTCTGACTACTCTATTCACCATCGGAAATACAACACAAGGTTATTATTAGCCGCGGTATTCGGTAGAGCGGAGGTACTTCCCCAGTCGGACTGTTCAATTAGGGCGGGAGATACCATCATGTCCTACCTCCATAATAAATATAGAAACATTGCCGTTACTATAATATATATTTCTGTCAAAGTTGGTAATGGTCGCGGTTCATATACTATGTCATTTTCTCGTATGTCACTCGTACACATTGTTCCCCTAAAGATAACTGTACGATTTATACATACACAACTCATAAGGAACGTACCTACTTAGTACGAGTACGTACAGTGGCCGTTTGCTACAGTCCTGGTACCCATGTACTTTTAGGTTCTTACTACTTTCATTATTGTTTTTACACATGCTCGATAATGTATAACCAAAATAACGAAATCCTTGGGTCAGTTTTTAAGTCGCTTAAAATAATTAATTTCTCCTTAAACCTTCTATAATACCTACTACGATGTTCAATGTGCGTATTCAATGTGTGACTAATTAATTACATTACTATGTAATAAATATGCTCACCTCATCAACTTATGATCTGAAAAATCTTTACGCCAAGATCAATAGTAAAAATTGGTAGAACTTGTGCAAGCGACTAGTATGTTTATTTCGACGTAGCCACCACAGGCAATGTTTGAAATATTTAAAACCGACTACCATATTTTTTATTCGAAAGGTGCCTAACATGATCAAGACAGTGGCAAACACTTTCCCGTATAGGTATGCGCGAGTTGGTCAGAGCACTTCTTGCTTGAGCCGCATTCCTTGCTCCTTAAATACTGCAACGAGACCCTATCGTACGTCTTCACAAATGCTTTAAGTTTTTTATATTCTTCATTTGCGACAAAGTCGAGCTTCCAATAATACCTTACACTTGTTAATCTACCTAATGTGTTATTCTCTCAATTTTTTAGTAGAAAGCGACGCGAAATGTAAAATGTTTCCTAAATAAAGCAAAGGAATTGGTAAATGTATTCTGTAATTTCGCTCTAAGCTTTCATTCTACTACATTATTATTGCGTTCAATATATTATGCAAGACATGCTCCTAAGGTTGGCGGCACAGAAAGCGAGCAGGGCGAGGTCGTCGCTCGGTGCACATTCCAGGCCTAATGCAGGCCTGGATTCTCACTCGAGCACATTCTTGTCGCCACTACCAGTATAAGAGTGACAAAATAAGGTTACACATTGTGAGAGTATGTGCCTAATCAAGAAGTGCTTTCGGCGTTTGGAGATATAAGGAATCCGTAATAACAGTTTAGTGACATCGTCAATTGTTAATTACTGCTTGCACTATACTTTAAAGCAGTCACTAATGTTTAAATTGAATAGAATAATATACCTACTATAATCTATGACGTTTCTAACAAGAGCATACAGCCGCGAATCTTATGTTAGCAATATCGACCATTGTACAAACACGAATGTGTGTCATGATAATTATGCATTAATAACTGTTGTGAACTATTTCTTATATTGAAATCGTTCGAATCATCTGAATCATTCTGAAAAGTAGAAAAAAATTATAACGCAAGTTTCGTCGCTGTATAACATTACGGCAGGCTCGCTCACGGTGGAAGCGGCTTGGCGGCGCCAACGACGCAGCAATTCCGAGAACAGGACGGAATGCGACTATTTACAAACTATATCATACTTATATAGGTTTATATTACAACTTTTACCTATTTAGTAACGTTTACAATGCGTGCACGTACCACAATGCGTAAGTAACCTTTTGCTCTTACAATTTAAATAATTTTGTGTGTATTCACTTAATAACGAATACGCATTCTACTTCAATTGTATAGCAAGGCGACATGAATCTTCTTTAAAGATTACATTTAAAATGAGTACGTAATCTTGAACCCTGGACTTTCTTGCAACATATTTTGGCATTGTTAAATGGCCGTAGGTACTTTGGAAAATTTGTATTAACATGGAGATTTCAATGAGTTTGTATAACCATAGTGTATGGTATTATAATAGCGTGTAGGGGAGACATGGCATCTGAGCGAGTAGTCGAGCTGCTTGGGCCGGCAACAGTCGCTAAATGAATTAGCCTGAACAGGAATGGGGTCGGCCAGTCTGGCTGCGTTGGCATCCGGCCTAACGACGAGCGCGGACGCATTCTCTAACCGCGCGCCACGATCTAGCTGCCGAGTGGCAAAACTTGCTACCATGATCTGAGCCCTAATCTACGAATCACACATGGAAAGTTTTATTGAATTGGAAACCATCTGAATTAGAAAATGTGTATAGAATTGCAATTTTCTTTGTCCTAGAAGTTTTCTCAATAAAATTTAATCTATCTTTCTCTGGTGAAATTATTTATAGACCGTTGGGTTCATGAACTTTGATCAGAGAAAGAAAATAATCCCTTTGAACTACATGTTTTTCAATTTTCTCTAGTACTAACGGTAGTTCGCGGTTCAGCTTGCACAGAATTTTGATTCTGTTACTGCAATCTATGTGAATTTATTCCAGTGATACAAAATAGCCATCCCTGTACCAAATTTCATACAGAGCCGTTCAGCCGCTTCAGCGTGATTGTGTAGCACACAACTATACACATTCAATATCATCCCAACTGGACACAGCAATAAACTACTTACAAAATAAATTGCAACTTATTCTTACCAGAATGCTCTCCAAACAGAGAAGCCAGCAGCTTGTAGAGGTAAGCTGACCGCTAATCCCTCCGGAAAGTTTTGGATTCCGATGCCTAAGGCCAGGTTTCTGTGAACAAAACGAAAATCACAGTTAAATCAATTATAATGCACATTATTATAAATTTTATTTTAAGAAGTCTGGCTTGCTGAACCTTTAACTGCGTTAGAGTAGATTGAACAGCTCATTAGGCTAATTTAAACACTAGATGATCGCGGGTAGATTGTGAATTTTATTGTTCGAAGCAATCACACGAATTAAGATACTTTGTAGATTAGATTATTTAGACTTTAAGATAGTGCTTAGTTACTTGATCTATTTTGTAGATCAATATTTGTAGGCACTATGTCCGTCGTCAATTTGATGATTGATTTTTATTCTTAAAAACGTTGGTGAGTTGCGCACCCTTTATGCAAATGGTAAATAAAACTTAATGTGGTGTAGTCTGGTCTAAAATGTACAGTTTTAATATCTTATTTTTCAGGTACCATTTTATTAAACATTCTTGATCAAAATGGTTCATTAAAGTTTATTTCCCACAAACACGAACATATTTTTAGGTTTTATCTAGAGATTTGCCACACAGGAAGTCAATGTGGGGGAAGGGTGAAGAACAATATTCTGGTGAAACCAGCAACTTTAGATTCGGCGACGTCCAGGAATGTGACATAGATAACTATTGACATGTTTACATAGTTTTCAGTCCAAGTTTACAGATGACTAATTTAAGTATGTCTGTCCATCAGGCACTGCTGCTATTTTGAACTATCCTTACAATAACAGAAACAAGTAGGTATATTTTACTGGCATTCTTGTAAGAAAAGTATGACCCGTGATCAAAAATGTTGTACTAACACTACGAAGAAAGTAGATCATCAAATACAAAGGTTTGGTATGTAACATTTAACAATATATGCGTACGTAACAAATACCAGCAATAGCGGATATGTGCTGACAGTGGCACATTCCTAACGAAGCCTGTCCCCTCCCCCCACAGCACCTGCCACCCTCGCCGCGTGCCGCTCTAGGAATGCGACTAACTGTACTCTACAGCCTCAGTCACCGTTAAACTCAACTGTTCCTGCGATGCAGTTAAAACTTACCTCTTGTAGAGTATTACGTAATTAAGTCAAAGTATCGTACATAAATTGCCGATTTTAATAGAGTTAGGTACTTATAGACTTTGAACAATGTTTTATTATAGAAGGATTCTTTTTATGGTGATTGGTGTAAACATTTCCCAGTTGCGTTTTTGATTAGTATGTCGACGTTTCCGTGACCTCCCAACCCAAAGAGCATAGCTATGCCAGAATCTCGTTAGTTGTGCAGTAAGTGCACGTCTAGTTGGTTTTCACGGTGGTTGGTGTACACATTCTTGCCAGAGGAGACCAATGGTTTCCACACGGTATTGTTTATCTGCTACTATCAAAGACGGCTTTTGTAAAGAAGACTGAAATTTTGACAGTTGTGAAAGTGCAAAGGCTGCATCTATCTCTATCAATTTCCAAACATTTTGAAACATGAACCATGATCGTAATTTTTGTGTTAGAACGCGACGGAATTTACAATGTTAGAATACGATGGCAGATTTTGTTACCTGGCTGGTTGTTAATGGGATATATTAAAGTACCATGACAACTAAAAGCACTAATAACGACGTAAACCGAAGCCTCAGGAATTCCTGTTAAAATTGTTAACTTAATAAACATGCATGGCGGCGCGGAGCCTTTGAGCTCGGTGAAAGCTGTTCGCAACGAGTCGCGCATGCGCCTGCCGTGTACCTACACCATACAACGCTCATCAATTGAGTTTAAACCTCCATATTTACTAACAAGTTGAAGATATTCCGCTGAATATATTTTGGAATATTTATATTTGGTGATATATAAGTGTAGATATCTAATACACTCAGTATTAGATATCTACACTTATATATCACCTACATTTTTATATTTTGGTCCTCCCCTCGATTAATTTCAAAGAATAGAAGATATTTTATTTCACTGACGTTTTGGAAAGATACCGTCAGTTTGATGAATGATTGATCCGTATTCATCGCTTTGGTCCCTAATTACTCTTGTCGATGATATTGCACTGAATCGCAATAATTTCTTCATGATACCTACAGAGAAACTTTTTCAGGAATTTGACTTATCTAAACTTATCGTCAACGCAGGGATTACTCAGTTGCGTTTTTTATTAGCATTTCGACGTTTCCGTTCTCGTCAGTTGTGTAGCAAGTGCACGTCTAATTGGTCTGGGTCTCCCCTTCCTCTCTTATACTTTGCACACCTGCACACAGTTCTAGCTGCTATGATGTATTCTTCACAGTGCAAGTGCTATACGTTTTTAGAACTCCATACCCCACACCATTCGCTGTAGTAATGCTCTGGACATCTTCAGGAGATGAACTAAGGATCATTTACTATCATAGTAATATTGTAGTCTGTATCTACATATGTATGTATGCTAAGGTAAGTTTTGATTTGTATATCGGATGAGAAATGTAATAGTAATCAAGACACTCAAGGGTTCGGACCTTAGGTACCCGGTACATGAATCAACATCGAACTTGCTCCTAACACAAGTAAATGTTATATATAATAACTTATATGGTCCACTAATATAGTCATTAGAAGTATTGAAACAATGCATTGGATATAGATATTGTTATTCAAAGACGCGCTTTCTAAATAGAGGAACCTACACTTCCACATTCTGGAAGAGTATCGCCACCGATCTAAAGAACGGCTCTATTAGAAAATAGGGTTCGAGGCTTGCACATGCTAATTCGTCTATACCCAGTTATATACTTTCAAAATAAATGTAATATACCAACAAATGTAAGGTAACAAATTAGTATCGGCACTTTAAGCTTGAAACATAAATTTAAGCAGACAGGTTCATGTCATTGTGTTTTATGTTTATCTGACATTTTTACGCGTATAGGTATATCAATTAAAGTATAATAGATCATTTTAAATAACAAAGAACTCATTAAGCATGAAAAAAGTCAAATTTATAGCTCTATTGCTCATTCAGAAAACAGAATAATGTAGCACCTGCAAGAGATCTGAATGACACTCGTGCCACATTTCTTTCATACACACTAGGTTTGTGAAAGATCAATCATCTTTCATACACACTAGGTTTGTGAAAGATCAATCATTTGGGAAAGTAATTCGAAGTCATATTAATATAATATTTGTGAATTTATATCATTCGGGTGTTTGTACCCACAATAAAAGTTTCAAGTTATAATTTACCCAGTGCTGACAGAAAAAGTTATCTTACGCTTCATCGCCTCAACTGTTTACTGTGTCACGGAAAAGGCTGCGGTGCGCGGCCTATTATGTCAACCAATACCTTTAGAATTTTATAAGTGAATGGAGTAACGCTGACTCCGGATACATCCGAATTCCAATTACATCACAGACGAGTCCATTTCACTTTCCGACCTACCCGGAAGTGAATTCCTAAGCACGAGCATACGGCGCGGCCGAAATTTTGACCGAAACAGCCATTTTGGACTTAAATGCAGTAGCCGTAGAGTTCTCTAGAACAGACGGCGCAGAAAGTCTTGAGGCACGCACGAAATATCGAAGCGGATGTGAACGTTGCGAAGCGTCATTCTAAAAGTGACTTAGTTGTGTTGCATTAGAGTGCAACTTATACTAGTCGGGTGACCGACCGTCGCGAAAGTAGTGGCAACTTTCACGGCACGATGGGGGCGCATGAGGCGGCTGCGCGGGGCCCTGCCGACGGCCCATTGACGACACCGTGACCTACATACCGCAGCTCCATTCATACCGTGGCCTCGACAAGCGGTGCGCACGCACAGGACTCTAAGCCCGCACACTTGCCGTTGTTACGGCGACACCGGAATTTCCATTGGCCAATTACACAACTCGTGTCAGTAGTTGTCGCAATCGGACCTACACACTGTGGGACGAGGTCGCACCACCATCACTACACTTGTTCAATTGGAACCTCCAACAACACGTTCAATCGACTAAAAACATCTATATTAAACCAGTCAAAAAAAATGAATATTTAAATAAAAAATAGAGTGCTAAGTTGCCTATTATAATAATGATTACATTATTTTTCAATAATGAAACTGTAACATCTGGCAATCGAGTGAACAAGCAGCGTGTACGTAACAGGCGGTGTATTAGTAAAGGATTAATGTGAGAAGTCAATATAAGTCTCTCTCACGTCCCAAATGCATCAATTTACGTATGAAATTCGCACGTTTCATAATAAATGACTATTAATTGATAACATTGACCTACCTAGTACCCGGGCTTTGAAAGGTTAAAATGGCCAATTGTACTGGCTATCCAAATAACATTATCAAATGCTCAGGAATACATTATTATAGTTCGGTAGTGGGACTGGTTTCCTGATCATTGAATAGACTCGACAGGTATCTATAATATAGAACCTACTTTGAATACTTAGAATCGTACCTCTGTAAGTTAAACATTTTACCAGAATAACCTACTTTGTAGGTTTCTTACAAAGCTTTGGTACATAAATTCTAAACAAAATGAGCGTCTCAATGTAATAGTGTAGGTAACCAAGTAGGTTAAGTTGCAAGACACGAAATATTTCGATTTAAAATAATATTATGATGTATCTAGTCAACCTTGGGAAGTGGCAATGAGAGAATTGTCGACGAGTATTTACCGTACCTAACGAATATAAGGTGGTAGATGAATTGGCAATACAAGGTGGTTGCGCTAGGTATAGCAGCCGGCGGAGGGGCAGCTGCGCAGGGGGGCAGGGGGAGCGCCGGCTGCCAGACAGCGGGGCTCCGCATGGGAGGCTAACAGCAGCCTCTTGCATCGTACGCTGCTCGACGTCGCCGCCGAGTCGCGCCGTCGCGACAGCTTCGCGCGAAGGCTGCTCCACTTTGATTAAAATTGCATATTAAGTATCGTTTACACGATACTTTAAGAGATGAATGTACTCACTCACTTGTCGAAGCGAACTAAATACTGCTAGTGAATAGTACTAAATAATATACCTAGCTGGTAGATATAAAGTTCAACACTAGCACTTACTTCTCATATTTATATCTACTAATAAGAAAGCTGGGAAATTGGTTTTGTTTGAACGCACTGATCTCTGAATCTACAAAAGCTAATTGAAAAATATTTATGTATGTGATAAGACCTGCTTAAGGCACCTCCCTACAGGTTATATAACAACATAGCTCATCACCTACCTACTCTACATTCCTCATCACATTTGGGTGTATGATGCCCACCAAGATGTTTAAAGTCAAACCAAATAGGTACGCCTGCAAGTGGATTCCAGGTTACGAGGTGAAAGCTGGAGGAAGGATGCTACTGGGAACCGCGTTAAAATGACGATAATGAACAGACTCTCACCCTTAGGAACCGAGCAATAAGAAAATTATGATAGGTACATGGTAGTACTAAGTTCGGCGGATGTAACCGTAGGTACCTACCTACACAGTACTGTATATTTGCAGAAGAATGTTTGCTTTGCCTTAGACTAGTAGTTGAACGATAAAAGAGCTTTATTAATTATAATAAAACACTCATATCAATTGACATTAGCCTACTTAGACCTAGACCTTTTTTTCAGTACACAATGAGATTTGGAAAGAAGAGTCTGAATGGAGCAATATTTAGAAATTTCTTTACCAAATTATGCTATGTCTGTTTCAAGATTAAATTGATAAATAGGTATCAACCAAATACATACTAAGCGCATTCACCACAGACAAAAGAGACTTAGAAAAATAACAAAGAAAAATAACTAAATTCCACGTTAAGTGCCTATATCAATTTCGGGTTTTGAAAACCAAAATGCGTTCCATACATCGATAATGCTACGAATGCTATGAATTCTACTGTAACTTAATATTAACTTTACGAAATCATATTTGAAGCGGTTATCATGCCATGTTTGCCAATAGAATAACGGAAAATTTACACAGAAGGGATTAAACGAGTTCTTCCTCAGTATATATCGAAGAAATACAATTTTTTGTACAAGAAACAAACATTACTAAAGAAGACTATGAGAACAATATGCCTAAATACGTTGAAATGATACAAATAGACGTTCTATGTTATAACAAGCACTGCCACTCGAACGCATTCCAAATGGTACCCAGTGTGAATGATATCAAAATTGCCTATTTGAACACACTATTTCCATACGAAGATATGTGAAGAATGACAGGAATGTAATATCTATTGAATGAGAGAGCAATTAATAATCAACATTCGAAAGCGTAAAAGATTACACGAGAGCCGACGAATTCCTTCGCAGCGCGCGTTCGGTTGCGGTGTTCATCAATAGCAGGACATTAACCAACTTCACTGCGGGACAGATGAGAAGCATCAATAACGTACAAACCGATTGCCAAACAAAATTTACACCGCATTCAAATCACTAACTGTAAAAAGGCATCATTAAAATGACTAATCAAACGATCGACGCTTAAAAATGTAGTAAATGTTAATTATATGTCGGAATTTATTGAAATTATTTGAAATAAAATTAATTCTTGTTGTGATATTTACTAAAAGAGAGGTTTGTGGAGAAATGGAAGGCTCCCACGGACCGGTTGAGGTAAGTGGCCCATCAACCTCGGCGGTTCACAGCTGGCCGCCGATCGCTCAGCTTACCGCTACCGCTGCTACACAACAACACACGTCATACTGTCTCCACTAATGACCAAACACTAATTTATCTAAAATCACCAGAATCATTTATAAAATGGTACACAGTTTATGTCCTACATCTACTGGATTACGAACTATCCTTGCTAGTTCTACAAGATTTTGTGAAACTTTTACGTGTTACATGGGTCAACCAGCCGTACAGAACTGCGTGATTAGGATTTGAATCGAACAGTGCAATCTCATGATTAAGGGGAAAAATCAGGATAAAAACTTGTTTCCAAAAAAGCAAATTACAGACTTCAGCAACTACATATATCTAGCTCTTCTACCGGTAACATAATGAAGTGCACATTTGGTACATTCCTAGGAATCAGTGATAGTTCCACATTTATAAAGTTCTGGAAAGCAGATGTTGACTAATTTAGAACAATATCACAATCCGCTCGCTAATAGATGAGATAGGTATGTGTCGCATGACGGCTCTGTTTTTAATACACAAATAAATTCAGACTTTCAGCATTCCGCTCTAAGCTCAGTGTTGAGATGAATGCATGTACTTCACTCTTAATTGGGGTAAATCGCTCTAATATCTTCCTCGCTTCGTTCTATTTGGCATGTTATAGGACATTTTGAATCAAATCTTCAATGATAAACTACTATAGAAACTATACTCGCTATATTGAACACTCAAATCACACATACTTAGGGTAGGTATGTGTGCTATGGGACAACACGGACGTAAACTTTCTATAAAGCACTACGTAACCGCATTAAAATTGATTGCTCACTACTATTTATTCAATCAGCAAAGTAACGTATGTTTTCGGTGCGATATCTAGACGTTGCCGTTGACACTCGAAGCGGATCACTCTTTTTAAAGGATACTTACTTTTAGAGGAGTCTAAACTTCGTACTATGCTTACACAATTGTAGTGGCACACTCACGAAACCAGCGGTAAAGTAGCATCACTGCCAACCATAGAGTAAAAATAGTTGGCAATTAGAGATAGCTATCACTGGTCAGGTACTGCGATGAAGCTATGGTCATATCTGGGAATCTTCACTCGTGACAACCAATGGCTCGTCTGATGGTTTCCCTCTCTCTATGGACCTCTTTGGGCGAAATTCGATTGCCTGACACACCGTCGTCTGTGATACACTTTGGCTAGTGCCTACTAATTCTCCGAGAGCCCTACACAAATGAGGCCCGTTGCATTCAGTGCGTTCTGTTTGCCTATACCGTTCAGTATCATTAACTGGAAAACTTAGATATGTACATCGGAAATCGTCAGGTCCTCAAAACTTCCCCTGGGGCTGTGATTAGTGTCCTCGTGTAACAAAAGATATTCATCCTGGGAGGTAAGACACCGCATAGCATCCAAAAAAACAATTCTAGAATCACACCCCCATCAGTGCACACTATATACAGCTTATGCATCTTCAGTTGCATATTTCTGACAAAGGAAAGCGTTAAAAAATTGGAACGCCCGACAGGTCGAGTCCGATTGTAGTCAAGCTAGTAGCGATTCAGAAATCCTTTCTGTCTTGAGCAGCACAGAACTAATATACTTGAAGGACTATTCTTCAAGATACGGCAAATAAATACTATAACTTTAGGAATATATTGTAGTAATCAATATCTACCCTTAACGAAACCCGGGTATTAACGCGATCATATGTTACCCGAGTTTAGCTAACCATATATCATGCAACGCGAAAGTTTAAATGTGAATATCTACCCTTGTCATGAAGTCATACAAAAATACTTAAAAGTCAGTTACCATGACAAAAGTGCTTCTTCATATGGCTTTAACAAATTATGATGGTCTAAGTACATATTTATTCCTGTAATCATAAAGGTCCGAGTACGTTCACATAATTTATAAACACACATACGGATAATACACACTCCTATCTTACAATATATTATACACTATATACACACTCACCAGTCATTTACTACGCATGCATATTATACGTAATGCAAGTTACACTGAATGTGTCATGTTATCTTTTATAATATTCATTATGCATAAAGCCAGGTGTTTTATTAAACAAAACGAATTAAATATTCTTGTAAACAACCGAGCCCGATATTATGGTAGGTACTAGAGGTTGAAGTCAGTGCTAGATTTAATTATTGTAAAACCGGCTGTTTAAAGAAAAGTATTTAAAGATTTCTGGACGCAAGATATTCGTCAAACACATTTCTGAGGCGGTACTCCATGAGATTTAGTACCAGGGCCACCTGAGACTAAAGTAGGGAAACTGTCCATGTACTCGGAAAAAAATCGTAGATTTGCCGGTCCCGTTTTTCTAGTAACGGGCGGAACATCCTGCTACACAGCCTTTTGATCTTACTCGATCTGACTCACCCGATCCCAGAAAACAGCGATGGATAATTCCACTTGGAAGTTGAGTTGGTGAGTCTCAGTACAGGGGGCCCTGCAGGCGGAGCTTGTTATACGCCGCGCGATATCGGCGACCCCAAGGGTCACGGTCGAGACCCCCCAGCACTTTTCAAGCAGACTGACGTCTATATCAACCTTGATGATAAGACGAATGGTATCATCGTTTGGATATATCAACAAAAGGTCCTCCACCTCATCATGTCAACAAATGCGTGCATTCGTTCGATTTAGTTGTTGTTTTAGGTTTGTGTTACTTTATTAATTTTGAACAAAACTTCTCAAAGATATGGGTACCAAGCCATAATATTGAAATTAGACTTTTAACAGAAGGAAAATAATGTCACCGCATTCGCCACAAATTAATATACATACCCATAGTAGCTATAAAGTTTAAATAACTGTATCGGTTTGAACGAAAGTTTAGCGGATACTGAGAAACAGAAGTCATTTATGAGAAAAGTACTTAGTAAGTACATAACGGGAATGTACCCGAGATAGAACCGAGGTTCGTTTAAGGTGTTTCGTAAGAACACACATTTACCCCTCCTGAAGAGAAGTAAGTAATTGGAAAGCAATGATGAACGAATGCATGTTTTTATACGTAAGTATACAGTTTTGACAGTGAGTAAATTACAAAGCACATTTTTCATATCAATCAATGAGTAGGTACCTACTTGTTTACTATTATTTAAAAAATATCGTCACCGAGTGAGTAGAGTCACATACATATTACATAACATATGAGGTACTCCTAGGTATACATTTTTTGATCGGAAAAACTATGGGACTTGACCCGCCACGTTTCTAAAGGCAATGGCTCTAACCATTCCGAACTAAATTCATAGGAAAATTACTAAGGTACTAATTGCTTCAAAAGACTCTATCATAAAACTTATACCTCGCATAATTTTTCTTTTTACGCTTTGTAACAGGTACCGGCCACGTCCCTACACGCATTCCTTAGTCGTTCATTTAGCAGGATCACCGTCCGTACGTTACAATTGGTATGCAGGTGAATAGTAAGTTGGTAAAACTAACCCTTTGGTGAAGTGCATCGAGATCGGCGTCGGCGCCGCACACGTCACGCGACCGCATTCCATGGTGCGGGCGCCTTCATTCATGTCGTACAATTAGGGTTGCCAGGCTTGCCACTTAATTCTCGGGAATCGAACTGGTGTTTAGCTTTCTCTTTGTTAAGATATTGGTTTAGTAACATAACTAGCGTTAAAAAAAATACTAAGTTTAAAGTGTATTACGGTTCTTCTTTTTTTACTAGGGTTAACACATGGAATATAACGACAAGAGGAAATACATCGTAGCTATCGTTTGTGTGCTACAAACTGTAATGAAGTAAAAGATAAGAATTTGGCTACAACTAATTCGGTTCTTGTAGGATTATCCTATGTTAAAAAGTGATAACCCAACATGTCACTGTTTTTCGTAACTTGATTGGTTATAAAACTATGTATGCGAGAGTTTGACGACAATATTCGTACTAACGTGGTGTGGATTTTTATGTTCACGTGGATTTTCAAATAAAACATGAAAGAAAAAAAAAATATATAACTAACTATGTGAAGACTTACAGCGACCACAAGATTGGAAGCCGGCACGAGCGAGAGGTCGCTACCAGACCTTTGGATGGAACGGGAAAGACGACCGTGTGTTGTTGCCATTATACCTAGTATGGGAATGCAATTCGTAAACGTAGGCGCGCACATTTGAAGTCGAGCTTGTTTTGTTCCATCTCGCGTTCGTTCCCCAGCATAACAGTGTCCCTGTCGCTCATTGGCGAATTCCCTTTCTGTGCAGTATATCTACCGATTCGTCTGTTTGCATACTAGTGGTTTGATTTGATCGATTGTTGGTTTCCTGTGAGAAAAACAAGTCGTTTTGGAAGTCAGGTGGTGTGGTGTATTACTTTAAATCTTTGTGTGTGTCCGGACCGGTGTTTGGTAAGCTTCATAACATAAATAGGTACCCTGCTGTATTGGTTACAGTATGAAACTAAGAGCGGTTTTATTTCACCGCAAGTTCCTAGCATCAGTGATACATTCCCATTGCTTTTTGTGTACAAAATCAGAGTTATCTAGCTGTATCTATCAGTTCCTCTTGTTCTGTTGCACAATCGACCATATCTACGTTTCGTTGTGTTACTTGGAAATCTAAACAAAAAATATGTGCATTGTAGAGATAAAACAATTCAAAGAAAAGACAGATAGGGCTCCACATATCAACACATCCTTGTACTCGAATTACTCGATAGGAATGTATAATCTATGCTGTCAAAATGAAAGGTTATTAAAAATGTTATTGCTCAAATTCTTAAGATCACCTTGTATGCCCTTAGTAGCATGAAACGATCTACGGGCTATTCAAGAATAGAGTGTTGTCGCCACGATACAGTTACGCTTAGTCACATCCGCCTATAAACATAGGTCCTACCAATACAATAGCGAGAATTCTAAAAATAGAAACCAAAAGAACAATGCGACTTTCTTCCTAGAATTACTATTCATTATGCTTATATTAAAATATTTTCTTTAATACAGAATATTGTGATTATGAAATTAGGTAGGTAAGGTGTGTATGTACCTACCTAATTTTAGTAATAAAATAACAAAATCTTCTAGGTAGATACGTTATTTGTCAGTGCACCAATGCACTGAATAAGAGGAAATTGCAAAAAGCGCTTGTACATTTTCATAGCTATGTAGGTTGGTCGGTAGGTAGGTATGTCAATTTCCAATGATATTAATTAGGCGAAGTTACTATTATAATAATAACTACTTTAATTAAGGGTTTCGTTTAAATTTCATTAATCACGATTGTGGAAATGTAAATAAGGAAACTCCAATATATTTGGTTTTTAAAAGATATCTTAACAATTTTATATTTGAGGTGATGGTAAACTATTCTACCTTTTAGATATTTTTGTAAGTCTTTTTTTGAACTTTATGTGTGTTACTGCATACAACTGACAGTTATCCCGATTTACCTTAGCTACCTACCAGAAAGCGTATTTACACACGATACCTAAGTAATAAGTATGTATTAGCGTTATTATGTAACACTCGTAAGATTGAAAACACGGTTGAAATTGTAATTTGATTTATGAATTAGGTATGAGAGTCGACTCTGCCCAATGACATTGCTTTTTCCTGATGTGGAATTCTTAAAAATATTAGTTATTTGAATATAAGTGATCGATTCTGGTTGCCTGCTAACATGCTTAAATAAAAAAAATAAAGGTACATTTTACGAAGGTATCTATCTAGCTTAGTGCCTTTACAACGTGTAAAGTACCTACATTAGTTCGCCTAGCGAGGAAGCAGTCATATTCGCCAATGTGAAACCAGTGACCGTTAAAGATCATTTTAACCAATAAGAATTTCGCAAAGGAGTGACTAGAATTTTAAAATATAATCTTGCGCCTATTATTATATGTGATATATCTACATAAAATATTAGGCTGGTTTTTGTTACACAAAGATCTTGTGGAGGTAGTTTTACAGTGTTCAGTTAAGTTTCAGACGCCATGATTATGGCCAGAGAGCGAATCGCACTTTTTAGGGTATAATTTTTTTAAGAAATTGCCAATTGCAGTACCAATGCTGTATCTTCCTTGATTAATTAGTTTGAAAAATTTACTTAATTACTGTAGGTACTGCAACATTTACATTGGGTACCTACTTTACTTTTCTTTATCAAAATTTCTTTAAAAAATACAAAAAATACAAATGACCAGTACAAAATCAATGATGCGAACATCCATAAATTGATGGCTTTAACAACCAGGTACATCGATAATTTAGCGATCATCCATGAAAATAGCCGTTACAGATTGAACCGTGTTACATACCGATCAAATTGCCCGTTGATTGCACTTCCAACTATGCGATGGGCAGTTTATTTTATATCACAACCTGGATTGTTGCCAAAAATGTCACAATAAGGAGAAAAATGTAAACACAGCCGCATTCTGATTCAAAAATAAGGTCGTCTCGTCTCCCTGTCCGTGAACGAGATGAGGATGTCTCGCCAAAACAAAACTCATGTTACCTACGAGTGCAGGGATTATTTCTGTGCAGATCAATTTATAAATACTTCAATGCTCTCAGACGACAAGACTAATGCTGTACAATATATTGATACTACATGCATGCCGCGACACTGTACTCATTCATTATAGAGAATTGTGCTGAAAAACACAACATAATGGATCCACTTTTTTACGTGGATGTACCTACCTAGTTTTAAATCCATATGGTATAGGAGAAAGAATACAAGTATCACTACTCCATTTCATTTGAAGGATGTTGTAAAAGACAACTAATTGAAACATACGCATGCGATATCACTGCAAGAGAAGGAAAACTCGAAATAAATCCATGTAACGACCCGTCTAGTCGGTGTGGAAACCGTATAGCCCAGTCTTAATAAAACTAAAAGGTAAATCTAAGGAATCGGATGAGTGGAAACCCCTCGGCCAATCTTGACTACTGTTGGGCAGCTGTACTGTTGTTATTGGAGATTCTCTCAGGTGCTGGTGCAATAGGTATAATCAGTTACAGGTACATCACCTCTCAACAGAGTGTGCCGAATTTTGGAAAAACGGATAAAGTACCTAGGTAAGTATACCTATGTCTATCGTACAAAATGTACAAAATACCTTTATATATAGGTAATTGAATTGGTAAAACTCACTGTATCGATCAGTAGGTATATATAAGTAGGTACCTTTCTATTGGTATTTTTTCAATGTAATCAATTAGACGGTACCTTGGTACTTGTAGTTTTTAAGTATATAGATATTCGTCACTTAGGTAAGCTAGTCTATGGTTTGTCTTTGAAAGCGTAATTTTACAGTAGGCGGGTTTTATATAACACTGTACTTTAAGACCGCTAGAGGGAACATTCAGTGCGCTATCATAGGTTGGTACAATAACACGTTGTTGCAATTAGCACAAGTATCTTCCAACATACGTTGTAATATACCTATTTGTGCAAGCCTAAATTTGCTAAAGCATACCTACTGTAACGTGTCCACCATAAGAGAGGTCGTGAGGCGCATCATTTGGGCTTGACAAGCTATATCTATACAATTATATCTTGCTTCCCTGAAACTTGTTACAAAGGTCGCATTGCCTATACCATCTACTAACTCTATTTAATTGCCTATCTAACCTTTGAAGTCAGCAATAAGTAAAACGTTTTGCTATTTCGTTTTGTTTGTTGACGATATGCACTTATTACCAGTACCTACAGCTACATTTCAATTGACCGATCACCGCAGCAGACTTATCTTCAGAAGTTTACAAAACTACACTGACGGACTCATAAACTGCATCAAAGTTCAGGTTTACTCTAAAAGGATTTTTTATAATAAGTATGCAAACTTTTTAGATTAAATTATATAAATATGGAAAGACTGGCTCTTAATCTTAAAAAAAAAATAAATTTAAAAATAGAACTGCAGTAAAACAAATGAATATAGCCGGGAAAAGAAAATTTACTTGTAGTATCAGATTTGCGTGTTATTTATAGCAAAGTTTTAAATTGATTCTCATTGATTTTTTTTTGTTTTGTCAATTGAATTATTGTTACCAGCATAATTGTTGGGTTAGTTTTTTAACACATCGAGAGTTTTTGAACCATAATATGGATACTTCGTCCGAACAAGCGGCACAAATTGTAGCATTGGTGCGGGAGGGCTTGGATCAACGAACGATTGGTAGAAATTTAAATTTAAACCAGTCTACGGTTTCTAGAATATACAGAAGGTTTGTAGAGACAGGTTTTTACAGGAGGAGACGTGGTACAGGCAGAACTCGAGCAACCACAGGTCGTGATGACCGATTTATTGTTATAACTTCCCTGCGAAATCGTTTCCTCACGTCAGTTAACATCAAAACCGAGCTTAATGAAGTGCGTGGAGTAAACGTGTGTGCACGAACAATAAGAAGAAGGTTAAAGGAAGCGGATATCACCCCTTTTAGACCAGCAAATGGTCCAAAGTTGTCTACAGCTCACAGACAAGCTCGCTTAAGATTTACGCGTCATCACCTGAATTGGACAGAAGAGCAGTGGGCCTCTGTATTGTTCACGGACGAGTGTAGGACATGTTTATATGGTGCAGATGGTCGCAGAAGAGTCTATCGTCGACGTGGGGAGCGATATGCTCAAAGTTGCATTGAGGAGCGTGTTCCTTTTGGAGGCGGTTCATGTATGGTCTGGGGTGGCATATCGATGAACGGGCGAACAGAACTTGTGTTCATAGACATGGTCCGTCAAAACGGTAATAGAGGGGGTTTGACAGCACATCGCTACATAACAGAGATATTAGAAGATCACGTGGTGCCTTACATGGGATTCATAGGCGAAAATTTTACTTTAATGCAGGATAATGCCCGGCCGCATGCAGCTGCACAAGTTCAACATTATTGCGAAGAGGTTGGGATACGTACAATGAATTGGCCAGCACGCAGCCCGGATCTTAATCCCATCGAGCATGTTTGGGACAATTTAAAAAGAGCTGTATATGCGAGAAACCCTTCGCCCACAACAGTGGCAGCACTAAGAACAGCACTTTCAGAAGAATGGGACAATATTCCGCAAGATCTTTTAAAAACCCTTATAAAATCTATGCGGAACCGATTAGAATCCGTAATAAGGGCACGTGGGGGTAATACACCTTATTAAAACACAAATAAACCCTTGCATAAAGTTTGTGTCTATTGTTAAAACCAATTTTTTAATTAAACCAATTTTTCTTAAATTTCTGTTTTTTCTTCAAAAAAAGTCTTAAGGTCCTTTCCAGTACATAAACTTAAACTTAAAGATATGACCCTACGCTGTTTTAAAGTTCACGAACCAATCTAGAGGTTTCAATTTAAATCTGTATAGAAAGTATGCATACTTGGTTAAAATATTTATTTCAAAGTCGTCTATTACTTTGATGCAGTTTATGAGTCCGTCAGTGTAATATCGATTACCTATTATTTATTCGTTTTAAAACGTGTTAGTTTTTAACAATGCCTAAAAACAAACGCCTTTGACAGTGCATTCTACCTGTTATGATGGTGGTGAAACATAGTCATTGACGGTGGAGTTACTTCGCCTATTAAAAGTCGCATAGCGGGATATGTAGACAGCTATGCTTGAAGTCTCTTTAAAGGATAAAATTCGTAATGAGGTTGCGATAACTAAAGTTACCGATATAGCTCGCAGAATAAGCATTCTGAAGTGGCAATGGGCTGACCACGTCTGTGGACGGAACGGTCGGACTGGAGCAAACCAGTCTTTGGGTGAAGATCGTGAGAAGACAAATGGAAGGTAGGACACCGGACGGACTGACGACCCAACAAAGGCGCGGCTGGGATAGACTGGATGCGGAGAGCGGAGGCCTATGCCGAGCAATGGACTAAAATAGGCTAATTAATTGGTAGTTTTCAGCAGCTTCTGAGTGCGAATGAACTATTTATAAAATAAATTTGGAAAATTATTACTGGAATACAGGACCTAACCACTAAAGAAATAAATACATTGGTTGCTTTTGGTGTTAAGTTATGGAATATATTTATTATAAAACTAAATGTGTGATGTTTTATAATTATTGTTAAAATACTCGCGGGGTCTGGTTACCAACAACTTAAGTTAATTCTTATAGTGGGTACTTACCAGGGTATTACTTGCTTTTGTCATTTTTATATCAAAATGTAATCTTTACAGTTCTAGAAAGTGTTGTACGATGTTGGCGAATAAAATATTTTATCATTATTTATAGAGCTGTTAGAAAATATGACAAACTTTATTGAGGTCTAAAAATGTGCCCTTTGTCGATCACATCATCTATGTAAACGAATATGATGTCATAACTGAGCAATATGCATAAGTAGATATATGACAAATCGGCATAGAGATTATGTAGGTGAGTACCTACAGACCAAGGCGCCATTGCGGATTTCCTTCGGCGGTGCAGCATTCCTCGCGGGTCTCCTCGATTAGTCAGCGTTCGTGTTTTACCGATAATCGTGCGAAGGTAATCGTTCGCATGTTGAACAAGTGAATTATGAATGGGACACGTCATTACACCCACGTGCGTGTCCGTGGTACCGCGAGTCCAGCGACGCAACTAATGTCCGCAATATTAAATACAAAGAGATTCCTTCATAAAATTTTGATATCAGTGACCTACTAACAGCTGCGAATGATTTGTGGTTAAGTTTGCTTCAATTAAATGCTGTTAAGCTTTGTACACTTCCGTAGGTAGTTACTGGGCCTATACCATGAACTATTAAAACTGATCAATAATTGAAGGGTTATTATACTACCAACTGCATACATAACTTTATAATCCCATACAAAGTTACATTTTGCAGATGATGGTTGACATGATTTAAAAATTTATGGCAGACCGGCAAATGTCCTCAGAAGCAGCTTATCATGGCGGGTAAAGCTCTAAAACCTTTCATAAAATAATAAGCAAAACTTTAACTCTGAAGATATTATGTAGACCTCATTGTAAATGACTTTTAGATGTAAAAATAATTTAGAAAATTGCGTGCTGTACCTTTCGAGGGCTTCTGTACATAAGCAGATATTTTTAGAATAGATTGAGCGATATTAAAGTTTATTATATCAATGACTAGATTATACAGGATAACTAAGTCTTTAGTCGAACTGAGTCATTCATTCATATACTTAGCCGAATATGGTGAACGCGACTACATTTTGGAATCCATAGATGGATTTACTCACCAATAAGTCTGAATAATCGCACAATCATACTTTACTAAGAAAAGTTGGGCATATGCAACGAACCGGTCCCAGTTGGTAGATAAACAATCATGATTCATGGATATCTTATTTGCAGTAATTATTCATATTGTAAAAAAGGTGTTATGGATAATTATTCCTACCTTGTTATTGCAATAGATTTGAAGGAATCCAATAGGTAAGTGGGTGGCTATCTATACTTGAATTCCCTTGACTATATATTATAACAATTGGTTTCTAACGTCATCCACGAGATGCAATAATACAAATTGTTGGTTACTGGCGTGTTTAATAGGCAATTAGATTGATGTGTGACGCGGGCGTGGGCAATATGTACGCATGCGCTTGTGCGCCTGACGTATCCGGCGACTGCGCAACATCCACCAACTACCTTATTGACGCACCTAAACAATACCATGTGAGAAACTACAATAAATTTAAGTAACTCATGATTAATATTCGAACACTTCCGAAAAGAACTTTAAAAACAATAAATGTTTACCGTAAACATGAGAATAGTACGTAAAGTTAAATAAATGTAAACAAAAGGAACAGTCAGTGTGCGGTCAATGAGTGAGCGGTTTTAGTTCAGGAACTGAGTGTCCGGCCGCGCGGCACACAGGAAATCGTAAAAGCTCATCTATAGGATCATCGGCACGAGCGCATCTTCCGCATAAGCGTTTTCCGACATCTAGCACGCATGCTTCCGCCTAAAATCGTTCATTTTAAGATTCAGGGCACCGTTTACACAACCCGTCTATTTTAGTCAAATAACTATCTAAAAGGGTAATTTAGCGCGGCAATGTAGTTAGGAGTATTAATATTTACTCACAAAGTATGTACTTATGTACAAGTATATTACATTTTGCTTTAGTTACGATTTCGTTCGGGCATTTTGAGAACAGTGTTATAAATTAAAATTATACGGTGAATTCTTAGCGCCATTAAGACCGCCAATTTTACAGGTCGAAATATTTTTAAATGCACGCCGAAGCTATCCGAGACTGATCAATATACATAGGTCTAACGAGAAATTCCTAAGTTTAAACGGTAAGTTACCAAGTTGGCAAAAAATAAATCATTCATTGGATACATGTTACGAGAATTGTAGCAGATAGCATACAGATGATACGAGAATGTGTTACATATGACACAATTTATATTTTAGACAAATATCTTACTAATTTAAGTACAGATAGGAAAACAGGTTTCTTGCCACAAATACGGGGAGAAAGCTTAACCCTGCATAAAGTTTAAAACTTTTATATTAATTTTCTAAGTTATGTATCAGTCCTTACTATTTATTACTAATATAATTCTTTCACACCTATCATTTAGGTATTTTTAAAGACAAAATTATGATCTGCATTCCACTATCTTTGCAGCATTTATTAAGTTTTATAATAATAATATAATTTAAAAACATGGTTATGGTTCCGTAGTAGGTATACGTTTATGTTTCCGGGACTAACCTGTCCGAGGAACGAAGTCTTCATTATCTTCCCAATTTTAGTCCCGGTTGCATTTAAGCTCGCTCTTTCGAGCCTGGGTACCGTTCTCGTACCTACTCTTTATTTTGATTTGATGTGCATGGATTAACTGAAGTTCGGAGGGTTAAGTTCGGAGTGAACAACGTCTGATCCCGATGTTCATTTCGGGATTGAGCCCCGAGAAGGACGCCTGTGTCAGAGCGTCGTTTCATAGACAATTGGCAGGTGGACCTAGCGATTATCAGGTGGGATGGGGTTAGACTCGGCAGATACCGGGTCAAGGTACAAACGGGTAGTGTTTTTATGAGCAAATTTTCAGTACTTAGTGGTAAACGTAGTAGGTAATAGAACGCAATACGCTCTTCTTATATTATATTACAGGTGATTAAAGCATGCGAAATTCGAAACAGTAATTCGAAAAGCAACATAGCTTCGAAAACATAAGCGCTAGTAGATCACGACCTACATCTAAATATTCACCAAAAACAGAATAATTGATACACATATTGAGAACTCACTTGTACTTTTCCACAGTATTTTTATTTTTTATTTTTTAATAGACCTGACCGGTTTCGCCTTACGGCATCCTCAAAGGTTTTGAGGAAAAGTACAAGTGAGTTCTCAATATGTGTAACAACAAATTCCACCAAGTGTCATCAATCAACAGTATAAATAGAATAATTGATGCTTAACAAACTCATGTTGCATTGCATCTAAGTAGCACAATGCTATTCATTAAGCTTTACATATATTTACATACTTTTTCTATAGAAAACGAAATCGCTCAGATGCGATTCCATCTCCGTCTATGAAATAGCGATATGATTATGACTTTGAGACCAGTATTAAGTTTTTTTATTTTATTGAAACTAAAACGACTCGGTCACCACAAGCACAGTTTTAATAAAACAAAAAATGTCAATACGTCGTATAGGCGAACAGTGTTTTAGAAAGTAGGTATCGCGTTAGTAAAGAATTCGTATTGAAATAGTATGAAAAGGCATTGTTTGTGGCGGCAAAGAAAAAATTAAAAAGCAAACAGTTGCGCATTCCATTGGCTAGTGCACGTGGTACATTCCAATGGGGTCATGCACCACACGGTGCGCGCGTGCGTAAAACAAGTGCAACGTTCTCAACCATTCCGGCCCTACTGCCTTCGCACATTTCACCGAAACGGACGCGCTCCCTACACGACGACACCGTCGTGTCGCTATCAGTAATGATCACGATTACAGCATATTAATGTAGGTACATATAACCACATTGTATGCTAAAAATATGCAACGAACACTACGTATACAGAACAAGTTTTCCTTAAGTTTTGCATATCCACTCCCACATGTGTGTTCAAGTTTTTGTGACTGTAGGTGAAACAGAAATGACTAATGACAAGTATTGCAAACAATATGACTGTAACTTTGGCCAGCGAATGTTCATGCGTTTTTTGTTCTTATTTGGATGCCCAGTCTACGATAAAATCAACTTTCGTTCACAATTTTAAATTTAATCACTGACTATGATATGAGATTGGTTTAAATGGATTCTTACTAAAGCTTAGACATTCAGTCTCTTTAACATACATTTTTAATTATAATGCACACCTATATGAATGAGAGTCAGAAATCGGAATGAAAGTATTTAAAAAGATTTTCGCGACTGGTCGGTAAGTGAGTTAGAAGTATGCAGTATGCATGAATTTAGATAGCATTGAGTGTAGGGAAAGCGGCAGAAGCTGTGACGGGGCGGTGTGGCGGTGGGTCGGAGGCTTCGCAGGAATGCGGCCAGGCGCACGCCCCGCCCCACCACGCAGCACCCTCACGTGCCCGGCTGCCATCGCGACTTTATTTATGGACCTTGTGAACTTTCATCATAACTTTCAGAATATTTTCATACACGTCGAAATGGCGTCAATCAAAAGAATAACAAACTCATAGTTTGTTATTCTTTTGATTGAATTTGCCTTTTCATAAACATTATTACAGCAAATTGTATCTAACTATATTTTACAAATTAAACCTAGACAATAAAACAGTATATGAAGTAGGTAAGTACCTAGAGTTCCGTATCGTAAAATTAGAGGCCTTCAGTTTTAGTAAAAGGGTAAGATTTATCATTTATTCTGTATTACTATTTGAGTACGTACGTAACTATTCATTATTAAATCATTTTATGATAATTTACTTAACACGTAAAACCAAGAAATAAAACAACAATAAACTGTAAAGCAATATATTGCCAGTTTAGGAGATTTCTGGTAAAGAAAAAGAAAAATAAAATCGACAACATACTGGAGCGTCAGTGGAAGGAGTGAACACCGACACATTCCCGAGGCTCGAATCGTAAATTACAGCGGCGCGAGCGGCGCCGGCGCCGGGAGGAGCGCTTGTTACGATATTTGAACAAATTCCCGGCGGTGTTAATCTGCATAATAACAGCGGTGGGTACAAAGCGGTTGCCGACTCCCATTATGCGCGGGCGCCACCCGGCCCCGCGCGCTCCCCCGCGTCTTCACGCGCTTCTCCAGACTCGCGCACCTCGACCGAATATCTATACGTGATTATGATTACCCACACCCAACACCAACCAACCACGGTGTTAAATCTACCGCCTTATCGCTTAACATCGTAATGAACTACGGGTACAGATATTCATATTGATTTTCTATGAAGACTCGTAATAGACAACGTTTATTTTTTTAATAAAACGAGATTAGTGACTCCCACATAGGGAAATTAAATAAAAAGGCAGCAGAGTATAGTGACATCAGACGAGAACGTTAAATTATGGGGTATTTATTATACTTTATTTAAAGAGGCGTGGCAGGCTACATTACACAGGACACAAGATGCTAATTACCCGTTTTTCCGTATGACAGTGAATATTATAGTTAGCAAAAGTGAAAAAAAAATACAGCTGAAATAAGAGCTCGGAGAATTATAACAGAAACTTGTGGTATAATAGCTGTAGTCCAGTACCAAGATAGAGAAAGAACACGAAGAAAGAAAGGAGGAAGGATAGCCGAAACAAATTCATGAGTGAATCGGCAAGATGGTAAGGGTCGACTTTGACGTAGGGACTATTGAAGGGTATATTGAAAAAATGAAGATTATTTAAGCAATGAACCAGGACCCTGATTGAACTAATTGTCAATCAGTGAGATTATTATATTTTTAGACTTTACTGCTATGCCTTTAAAGTCTGAAATTAAATGGCATCGTGTAGAACGAATGAAAGGAAGTAATGAAATATTTTAGGCAATAGGCAATCGTGTATGAAAACAGTCAACAGAGTAGAAGTCGATGTTGAATGCTAGGATCATAGCCAGTTAATCGTCTCTACCCTACTCCAACGCTTAATAAATGTCGAGTTTGCGATCACTTCTGCTATCCCTACTTTCCCTTATTTGGATTTCGCGGATCGACTGGCATCGAACTTCAAGGGGAAACTATGAACAAGAGCGTGATCCGTCGATCAGCAAGTGACGGATTGCGGATGACATCTCCTTGGACCCCAAAGATCTTCGCGGTGTCCCAAATGTAGAGGTGTATAGATGATATTTTATTATAAAACTCTATGTTAAAAAAATAATGAAGCATGATTACGTTCGCACGATTTCTTGAGCCGATACTTCGTAAAAGCCTATTTCGCACTATTAATAGTGACGACGGATACAATCTACAAGGCAAGGATCAATGGTTTTAAGGAAGAAACGAAGTTTTTACGATGAGGCATATCTAAAAGGGATATAGAAATAAATGTGAAATTTTTTGTTTACAAAAAGGACCTAAGTGTCGACACAACAACGTTTCAATTATTTATTTTTTACTTTTTCGATGAATTTTCCAGTTTCGTTTATATTGTATCACAAAATGTGTACGAAATCAAATTTTGAGAAAATCATTTCAATTGATTCGAATTTTTAATAAAAAATAAATCCAGAAAATATTACTGCTGACCGTACAACGAACCAAAATAATCAAGCACACGTTAGGGTCGTTAAAGAAGGTGCAATTATTAGTGTAATAAGCAGGAGGGCGATCTGCATAACAAGCGGGAACAAAGGAATTGGTGAGTGCTATCACGTCAATCTTGTTGCCTGCCATTATCGCAGCAATTGGCAGTCTGTCCGTTCACTAATACCGATGGCCTGTTACTCTCATAAAGTTGAGTTCAATTTTCAGCACGTTTTTTCGATTTTATATAAATTTTACCACCAATAATGTGGTAAAAGCATTCTGTCGTTCACCTAGATTGGTATTTCCACCACCACCACCAAACTGAATCTAAGCTTCGTCAGTGTCATCATCATCATCATCACTCTCCATATTTTCCGATTGCATCCTAAATCAAAATCAATTTTCAGAGTTCATCTCAGCTTGAACAGTGTATGAGGCCCAATCAACATTTTCTGAGCACAAGCCAACCTCAATGAGGATTCTACAATTCTACATGGAAATCAAACCGAAGCGAAGGAAGAGAAGTATTTAATACTGCCGCGGTCTCCCGCCACGAGGCGTTTAAATTGCACTATGGGGCAGTATGGGGTAGTCAAGTACCACTGCGGCAGTACGACAAGTGAGTTCGATCGGCTAGCTTTCAAATGAAGTACGTGGCAAAGCAATGTGGCTCCTTTTATGCGTGGTATTAAGTACCGACATTTACTCCCTTTTAAAGCTTCAAAGGTTGAGCCTTTTAAGCATAGCTGTGTGTATGTTTGTCTATTCTACAATGGTAGGCGGTTACCTTGGGTAAAGAAGAAAATAAACAAATAGGAAGAGGAGGGAGCTAAGGTCTCCAGCACTCTCATGTGCCGTACGAAATGTAACATACTGCTGTTTTAAGTGGTCTCAAGAAGTAATCCCCCCAATCAACCCGACTTATAAATATTGGTAAAAGCACAGTTTAATAATTCATACATTCCTTAATTATGTCAGTAATTCCTCGTCTTGTTTCCTGCATTATTGAGTTTTACAATCTAATTGGAAGCGTAATCTAAACGTACGTGTACGCTTATGTACAGTCATGCCATTTCCGATTAGGGTAAGAAGAGATAGTGTATTTGCGTTCTGAAATAAAGTATATTTCGGGTAGTATAGCGAAATTGCCATCAATCAGCCCATCGCAGTATACTGCTGAACATAGGCCTCTTCCAATGTTAGGAAGCTTTGGCCCACTGTTTCGACTTTTGCCAGACCGGTTGGCACTGGGTTTTATTTCGAGTTTTCTTTCTCTCGCAGGGATATCGACTACGTATTTTTCGTTTGTCGCTTCTTACGGATATGGGCTGGTTATAATCTTTGCCCGCTACCACAGGGATGGAAATTGCTACAGAATCCGTTAAGAGTAATTTATTTGATGTTATTTTATTATTTACACGGTCACGGGGAGTTTCCTGACTATGGCTAGCTAAATAAATAGCGATAAAATACGTTGAAAGTAGTTTTATTTCAATGTGTAGATACTAGTCGCGTAAACTTCTGACAACAGTACGTATTCACTTGGTAGGTTCCTGGCACACACACTGTGCTTCTTTAACTTTTTATTTCATACATGTTCGCCAGTTGTATGTGTACACTTGGCATAGCCTTTCCATAAATGGGTTTTAAGTTTAAATGTTGGGAAATTCCTAGAAGCAGCACATAGTCTGGAAAAGTTATCATCTCGTAAACGGAGATTCTGTACTTAAAACAACATTTCGCATGTAGAAAAAAAAGGTTGTCGGACTTTTTAGGCCAACTATCCGTCCAACTATCCAATGTTAAACAGGACCGACAGGATCTCTGAGGAGAGCACATTAAGCGCCGTGGCTTGGCATGCAGAGGTTTCAATGTACTAAGATTGGTCACTTATTCTAAGGCAGCTAGTATTGCCTAACCTTGTTATGTGCTAACCTATTCAGTTGGAACTCAGCTAAGAGTCTCTTGAGCAAGTACTAAATTGTGTTTGTTAATTGATAGTTTATTCCACGTAAGTTCTGATGGTCGTTCAACTCTCTCTTAGTGCCATTTGGATATCACAATTCTTGCTTATGATACGAGTAGTGTAAATTTTGTATTCATTCCGTGTATTTTTATTTATACATATTAACATACAGAATGTCTTTCTTTATAAATATGTACATTGACAGTAGTAATAATATAACTAAGCAGGTAGGTAAATCTTTTTATTTTAACTAATTTGTTCAATTTCTAATTACAGTTTTATATGCCGCTCGTTAAACGCATAATGAGAATAATAATTACCTACCAAAAATAATATTTTAAATTGAGTATTAGGTATGTAGGTTGGAGGTTTTTTTTTGTTTGTTTTTTTTTTCAAAATCATCTGACAAAATGTAACGAATGTGAATAGTTGAAATCTTTCGCAAAATCGGCAAATTGTCGGCGTACATTAGTGAGAGCTGCCAATATTGAACAGTTATGAATACGCTCAGGAGGCACCCACGCGTCAGTATAGACGACGCGACAAATCGCCAAGGTTGACTTCAATGATACGGCGCGCTCCGCTGGATTTTTCAGTGAAATAGTTTCATCGGGCAGTTTTGGCGGCGGCGGTGACGGCAACGTCTGCGCCGCCGCCGGTCGATGCCCCCGCGACCACGCGATTTGGCTCAACTCGACGACTACAAATGAAACGTTGTTGCCAATACGCTCGCTTTGCGATTCTTTACCGTGTTCAAAACCACATTTACTTCTATATACACTGTAGTCGTATTATCGACTTGACAAGCATTGCCTAATCTATACTCGCGCTTCCGGCTCCCGAACATAAATGCAAGTAAAATGCGTATCTTTCGAATAACTTTTGGTCATAAATCACCAAAGCCATTTCGACTACAAGGGAAACAATGTGTCAACAATACGTATCTAACGCGGCAGAATGAACTCTAATCGGTATCACAATCCCTATGCCAAAAGCCAAGTAGGCGTGTGACGGCTCATGCCAAACATTCGACGAGAAGAAACGAGACAATTCTCGACGGTGTTTATCTTTTAACAAAATTACAAGTACGAATATTTATAGTTAGTGAAAACTAAAAATGGATCGGCGACAAATATGACTAATGTCAGCATTCGTCTGCATATTTTGAATTTGTATCGAAATTGTTAATCACGGCTAGCGGGTTTGATGCACAAGTCATAGTGCAGCCTTAGACGGCTAGCTGCATCCCACTCGCGGCCACAAGTTATCAATGAAATGCCTGCGCAGTCGTCGTCGCAACGGTGCCTCGCGTTCCTTATTCTGACGTAACAAAATGGCAGCCAACATATTTATGTAGTTACTTATCCTATTTTAAAACTTTTGAAGATTTGCAACCAGAATGGACAATGCTTGTAATATACGTCATTAAATAAACATATTTCCGAGGAAAGACTGAACGATGCTTTGAACTGTCATGACTACGAAATTACGTTTCAAACAACAGTTACAAAACACAATTGATTTTTAAGAATCGATCATGTAGGTACTAACAAAGTTAGCACTGTTACACAACAGTGTTGGAATATTGATTTTCTAGGTTAAATTATCTGTAAATACGGTATTTAAAAGTAGTATTATAAGTCTATAACTACATGAATATTTAAGTAAATGCGATTATCGTAATTTATCACATAATATTTTAACGTAATTTCCAACTAGTAGCGCTACCTATGCGCCTGTTTGCGAAACATTACAGTTGTGTGTTATCAGTGTCGCTAGTAGTCTTTAAGCAAACCAAGTTACGCCATATTGGTAAGCGTAGATCCCGCTAGATGGCAGTGTATTCTAACCAGTACCATTACATGCTATTTCACAAGAGTATCACTAGGTGGCGCTGTTAGCAAAATTTATTGACCGGCGGCAATCAATCATACTTTATAAGGTTATATATAACCAACAAAAAATAATTATTTGCTCTCTCTGCTATACATTACATTGTAATAGTCTCTTACCTGGCCGTGTGAAAGGATGAATGCTCTGATGAACCGGCGGCACCGAAGGACACGCCAACAGCGAGACCTTCAGGTATATTATGAACAGTGATCGCTACAACAAGAAGCATGATTCGCTTCCACTGCGATTGTCGCGCTTCTAATTGCTTAGCGATACCATCCCGGCGGTCACCTTCACCATTCTCACCCACTTTCTGAAATATAAAATAAATAACATTTTCAAGTTCATGTTCAACTTGTTTATTTGTTGAATATGGTACACACTAGTGATGTTTACATTATTATGTCAGATCTCATATTCTGCCGGTACTGGTACTGGTCAAATAGATAAAACTTTATTTTGCATCGATGCCGTTAATACGTATAATTATTGTTTAAGTATCAGTATGACGGACATTTTTATATTATAGGTTTGGGCCATATATTGGTGACAACAGTCCCAATGGCGTAAAATAGATTGTTATACTTAGTGTTTAGTATTATAAAAGTGTAAATTAGATCTGTTTGTACATTCGAGATATCAAAAAAAACTTGGGTTGTTAATTTTTAGATTCTGAACGTACTGTTAATTTGTATTTTTTGGATTTCTTGTCTGCTCGTGCAAATTTAGAGGTGTTAGTTATTATTAAAAAACATAAAATCTTCGGTTTGTATGCAATTGGTTGAATAGAACTTGAGGTATGGCCCACATGGGTCGCATTAACCGACATCCACTAGGGTAGAATGGCGGGCAACAGCTAGTATTATATAAGATTATTACCCTGGGACTCTAAATACATGTTCACTTGGGATTTTTTTCCCAATTCTATAAAAGGTAAACAGGTACGAAGAAAGAACAAAGAATACAAACGCAACATATAACATAACATAACATACACTCACGTCTATGTCTATATCCCCGAGGTAGGCGGACTTGAAACCTATTTTTGGTTAAAGTTGACCTGTTTGAAGGCTAATTGACAGTACAAAGTGTCTGTCTGGAATTGCACCAGCTTTCAGGTATATATATATTGGCATATATTTGTTCATGATATAAGACAGAGCTTTGACTGCTAATAACAACAAAAGTTTTTTTTTACATCACTTAGGTAGCAGAGCACACTGCCCTATTAAATAAGCCCGCTTTTATTAATAAAACACAAACCGGTGGTACCTACTTAGGTTTTTGATACCTATCGAATATTGGCAGTTACACTGCTGACGACGTAAACATACTCCTAATATAAGTAATTAAATTCAGCTAGTGGGGTTAGGGGGAATGTGAATGAATGTAACTGAATGACAACCAGTCTTTAAAAAAACGTTCATTTCATCTGCATACTTCTAAACTCAGTGCCTAGATTTAAAAAAATACTTCGATTAGTTAATAAAAATGTCAATAAGATAGTTCGATATGGGTGCAACCGACCTTTATCAAACTGGTAGTGCACACGGTCACAAGGACATTAGACCGTAACATTAGTAGTAAAATAAGATAGGTTATTTTAATGTTTACCCGCCGATGTATATATTTTATGGACACGACGGCATATTATTATGTCTAAAAGGGTTACCAAGCGTATTTTTGTTTTTTGAAACTAAGATCCTTAACAGGACTAACGGGTGGTTCGATCTAGTAGAAATCGTCACGTAACATCAGGCAAATACGATTTAAGCTATTTAGTTCTTCCCCCGGCTACACAATTTTTTGTCCAGCGATTTCGATGTTTTCATAGGCAGATATCAAAAGCCCAATTTTGTTCAAAATGCCGATTTTTATAAGAAGTAAGAAGATCAAAATCTCTAATGCTCATGTACAAAATACCGAAAATAAAATTTTTGGATGGTTATCTCTGGTTATAAAAATGATTATTTTTTAGATAACTGATTTAGAAGGCTAATGCGCATGTCCAAGTAAAATTGTGCGTGGTGGAAATTACGCACCTCGGCACATAGAGAGATAACTATAGGTTAGAAGGGTATGACGGGGATCCCGTTACTGTAACTAACATTAACCGTAGGTTCAACGAAAAAATCTAATTATCGGCATTTTGAACTTTCAGAATTACTTATCAACTTCTATTTTGTACATTTCGGGATTTTTAAGATTCGGGAATTAAAAAATCAGTACATAGTAGAATTTAGATAGTAATAAGATATTAACCAAAGAGTGGTGTGAATGTCCCCTGCGTCGCTGGGCAGTGTGCTGGTTGTTGATACAATCCGCGAAATCAGCTGGTTGTTGCGGATCCATCGTCACAATACTTGTTTGGTTCGACGGCCGCCTGTTCAATGCAGTCATCATCTCTAGGTCTTCTAACTTCTCCTTGGAATCTTTATTCTTCGTCATAGCTGAAATACATCAAGATGCAACTATTAGAGATAAGGTGCATGTGCATAGGTTACATTTCCTTGATATGATTCAGATTATTATTATCATGTAAATATAGTTGTAACTCTGTGTATTTAAAGTATTTGTACATTCACATACGTGTAGGTAATTATGTGAATTTATCGCTATTTAGTTACAGGTGCTATTTATTACTATTGTAATATAAAATGTTATTTAAGAAGATAACAATAGACTCTGTGTCGCGATATATACATTAAGTAGCTAAGACTTTAAGATAAGACAGAAACCGTTAGAGTAAAGATGAGATGTTAAGATCAAAAGGCAACTTCAGACATACTGATAAGAATTACTATTGTATCAAGCCATACCATCACTAAATAGTATAAAACAAAGTAGCTTCCTCTGTCCCTGTATCCCTATGTATGCTTAAATCTTTAAAGCTACGCAACGGATTTTGATGCGGTTTTTTAATAGATAACATCCATGCTACAACGGTGGTGCGGAGCAGAAGTGAAAAATGTTGCAAAAACGGGGTGACACAGACGAAGTTTTGCGCGGGTCAGCTAGTAAGACTATACACTACATTTTTATGTCACTTAGATGGCACAAACGTTCCACATGATGAAAAGTGATGCCTATAGACGTTTACAACACCAGAAGCGTCACATTCATGCACAGAGGAGGGGTAAGGAATGAAGGTTAAGAGTCTCTGCGCTATTAATACAGAAGACAAAGCAGGGTTTCATACCACCACAAAACAGTGTCAACTTAAGCCCTCGGTCTTCCCACTGACAACACAAAACCTAACCAGTGAGCTCTGGCTACCCTATTCATCGCCGGAAACACAGGAATATTGCATATTCAACATAAATTAATTGAAATTTTTACACTAAAACAGTGCGTGAGTAGTACCAAAATCGTATATTGAATATGGTCGTATTTACAAAATTTAATATACCATAGAGTATAAGGGTAAGAACAGTTAATAAAATATGCAAATGATAACTTATTTATTTTTTAATTTGCATATTATAGTACAAGGAAAATAACACTCGTTATAACCAGTTGGGCTTTTTGTGTGAAAGACAATACACCTACTGTTTCTTTTTGGTTAGATTATGTTGGTTCTATAGTGCATCCAACAAAAAGACTAAGGTAAACTAGATATTTCGTTAACCTCTCTTGACATCAACCCAACCAACATCAATATATTAATCGTTAAGTGTTTTAGATATATAAAAATATGTTTATTTTTTTTTTTACACACATATTTTAAGGCTAAGTCTGACTTTAAATCAATTAAACTGTTTTTATTCTACGTCAATGAGGATGCCACTGACTTACCGGGTAAAACGGGGTGAATAAAGATTGAAGGGTGAATAGAAATAAAATGGTCAGCTAAATCCTGCAGTTATTTTCTTTCAAGCGAAAATTTGGACTATGTTCATTGTAATACCAAATTCATGAAATATCTGGTAATAAGCTTAATTAAAATGTTGTGAAAGAAATTATTTGAAATCTTCCATTGACTATTTTATTTCTATCCACCCCTGGATCTCTATTCACCCCGTTTTACGGTATTCTGATATATAATAAGTTCTTCGAGAGTGATACCTAATTAAAATCGAGTTTCAGCTCTTTAACAACGGAATCGCGCAAATGACACATATTTACGATGTTGCAATTATGCTAAATAACTACATAGGGATGTATAGGGACGGCCTACTCAAAATGTTTTCCGATTGGGACTGAATCAGGCTGATTGACTCTCTAAGCGCTTCACAAAATCTTGTACAAAATTTAGTACTTGAATGTAATTGAATTGAATGATTGTAATTCAACATTTATGTTGATTAACATAATAGAAATTCTTTACTGTGTATGATTTCAGTTTGATCATCAGCTCGGTGGTCATCAGTACTAGTACACCGTAATCATGGCACTTGTAACAGCGCCGAAATGTCGGTTACTCCAAAAAACCATGGTAAATATCCCGTCAAATTAAATAATCTTTTCACCCTAGTTAATATTAGGCACTTCAAACATTTAATGATATCTATTTGCATAGCCTACGTGTAGTACCCTAAAGGTGTGGTCTTCACTGAGATAAGTCAACGGGCGAAGACGTCTTTGCGCCAGTGCATACACACTACACGGTCCCACGTAATCAGACTGCAAGTTACTGATTTTTTAATATAAGATAACTTTCCGTTTAAAAGACGTTTAACAGGGATCTTCAAAAGATAATAGGCTTGATTCGCGATGGTTATTGCCTACCTATTGCTTACCTACCTGTTCCTGTATTTCAAGATGAAATAATTATATTTAAGTAGGTACATAGTATTTATCGTAACGTATTGTAAATCATTCATATCATATTATGTACTTTACGCAGTACTAAAGAAATACCTTGTACCTCATTGCAACGCCTACGAGATAAACAGGCACTGTCAATGTCAAAAACTTTGTTATCATCGATATTCTCGGCGATATTTCCAGTTGCATCTTGTATCCAAGAAATTCTTTTACTCCTTCTCCTTTTCAGGTTTGGCTTATAAGGCTTTAATAGAAGAGACTACCGTCTGATATCTTTTAACCGTCAATAAACAGGTGTACCTACAGATGTTGGTCTGGTTGTTGGTTTGTTGGAGCCCCGTAAATATTATCTTCAGTGCATTTACGCCTTATGAGTACAGATAAGTACTACTGGTTAGTTATTCAAAGTCAACTAAAGTCTACAAATGTCAACCTACTGATTTGTTATGAAATGATTAATAAATTTATATTCAGAAATTAAACACAGACAAAAACGTATATCCCGTTTAGATAACTACAATTATATTTTGCATTTGAACACATTCAATGCTACGCTGTTGTGTTTTGTTCATAATCAATGTAATAATCGTTTATTTCTTAACTGTGTTAATAAAAATGCCATTAGACATAAACGACTAATATCAGCTGGCTCTGGCACAAAATGTGCACAGTTTGCGAAGTGCATTTTGCAATTCTTGTGCACACAATTTCAGTGGCGAGCACATAGGATAAGCAGTAATTCGTAGACATTTCCAAGTGCCTTTTCTGATTTGGGTAGGGTATGCCATGTCTATTTGTTTTTATGGAATGCATGCCACTGCACAGTTTGCGATTTGCCTGAACCCTATTTACTAACCCAAACAATCATGTTAGGAGGACATAGCGCCATTCAATCTACGCTGGCACTAGACTCGTGTGAAACGGCGTTAAAACTGACCCTGCTTTTTCCTAGATCCCTTTTTGCAGTCGTTAATTATTTTATCACCGTGTATTACTGAATACTGTACAGAATGCTTACGAGTAAATATAAGTATTGCATTGCAAGTATTGCAGCTAATAACTGCATAATCTAAAGGAAGCTAAGCCGTCCGCTGTCTGCATTCGTGTGTATGCATATGCATGCGGGTACTTGATCATGCTAAAAATATACACAATTTCCACAAAGCAAGTTGCATGTACACACAATGCACGTGAATTGAGGCAGCAGACGCATTACGAAGAACAGGATTACTTGTTAGTAATGCAAAGCTGTAGTAAAATAGTTACTTCAAACAAAATACTGATAGATAATAAGGAACTGGATTGCTAACTAATTCTATCCAGTTGTAATACCTACCTAATGTAAGACGAAATAAAATAAATACTTATATGATATACCACGAATGTAAAGTCACGAGCGTAAGTATAATTACTATATTTAGTATGGACACATCAGCAATAAGAATTATGTATTATTTCTGCATGGATGGGGCAAAATACTTATAGATTTATATCGATGGTGAGTTTGGCTAACTAGCTGACTAATTGGTAAGTAAAGGCCGATATGTTGGGCAGGACCCTGATTCTACTAATTGTTTACTATTGTCAAACCATTAAGATCTCAAAAATTTTCAGTTTTATCTTCACGGTCGTAAAGTTCAAAATTAAATGAAAAGATTACATCACTTCATTTCACTCACTCTACAAAATGCCATCTCATTTGAGATTTTAATTTCATAAGAATAAAGTCTAAAATTCAGTAACGTTTTATGTAATCTCAGTGGTTTGAAAATGGTTGATAATTAGGTAGGTACCTAGTAGAATCAGAGCCTAGGTCGAACATGCTTGTAGGTAATATTTCTTAAAATAATTGATTATAGTGTTTCATGAATGTGTATGATTCTAAAATAAATTATAGATTGTGTATAGAGTTGTACTAACTTGTGTTTCTCTCTATCACTCTGACTATATATGTGGGCATTAAATTCAACTTCAATTCATTTCAATATTTATTGACTTGACAGATAAAGAAGGAACCTACCACTATTTTACAAACAATGAAATTTGTGTTCTGGCATTTGCATATCAACAAGATATCAAATATTTTGACACTACTTATTAATACAATATTTATTATCTAAATTATCCGGGAAATTCTTTATGTTAGTTAAGACTTTGATGGTTGATTTTAATGAAATTGTGTTTATATTATATACCTATTATGTATTATATTCTAGGATGTAGAGTGTCCTACACCACCTATACTCATGGTAAACATAGCTAACTAGCTTGAGTTATGAGGTCTAAAATGTGGATAAACATACTAAGATATATTTTTTTATTACATTAATTTTCATAATTTAAATTCAATATAATTATGAGTTTAAAAGTGGTATGGATAATGAACTGCTGAGATGAGGTCTCGGATATGATCCCAGGTTTTACCATGGCACACACCAGATTTTTCAATGCTTTTTGAAGTTATGCTGTTTACAAGTGCCCGGTTAATGGCAATAGGCTTGCCACCTATTACTTTGGGACCTAAACATAAACCGACGAACTGTGGATGCTAGCACCTCTGCCTGCCCCTTCAGGGATACAGGCATGACTTTATGTTATGTGTTTAAAAATATTTTTTTTTTTTGTTACAACTCATTTAATTTGTTTACTAGGTCCCAGACTCAGAGGTGAAGGCCTTACAAAGAAAAGAATCTTATTAAAGCATTGGTGGAGTTTTTAGGGTTAACACTGAACAGCTGGAACTCTAAAGCCTTCCATGTGATGCTATAATGATGAATTAATCTTTTTAATGACCATTGTGCAATGGAATTCTTTAGTTTATATTTCTAAATTTGCATATACCTACTCACTGTGATGGTTATTGCAAGAATTATTATAAAATTTCACTTACAATAGCTCTTATCAATACATAGTTTGTTATTGTAGAATGTTTTAAATTAAGATAAGGTGACTTTTTTATTTTGTATGCTAAGTTGAAACCAAGAACTAAACATCTAATTTCATACAATACTTATCAATGTTTCTGAACTTCAGAAGTCAATGTATTAGTTGTTTATATTCATTACATGGTGACATTTGTAAACAATGTTAGCAGAAAAGGTATGTTGTTCTTAACATGAACGAGTCAGCGTAACTGAGCAAGTAACTGGACAAAAATGCGTCATTGTACATACAATGGTTTCAATCAATTAGCTTATTGCCCAGTGCTGGACATTGGCCTATTGTAATGTTGTGTACAATTGTTGATGTGTACTTAATACTACTCATCTTGGCTGATTTTTTTTTGTGGGTAATAGAGACTTTGGCTTCTTGTAATGTTGTGTAGAATTGAAATGTGTAACTAATACTACTTGCCTTTAATGTAATTTTTTGGTGTAACTTTTTATCTACCTATCTATCTTTTCATTTAATTTCTTGTAAATAAAGTATTCTGCTTCTGTCAATTCAACTCAAAATTTTGATTTATTATTAGTGCTAAAAAGAACTCTTACCTGCATACTAATATTTTTATCCAGCAAACTGGGAATTATACAGGGTATATAATATTATTAAATAAATATACAACTTACTCATCATCATGTTTGTGGAGTTGAGTCCCAAGTAGTCCAAAAACCTGTCAGTACCATAAACAAACACTGCACCAAACAAGAATCCACATGCAACTGGTATAAAGGCATATTGTCCCTCTGATCCATAGGTTGTAGATGCTTTGCACATATTGATAGCTGGTTCTAGGAGAGACCAATACGATGCTGCGGTCATCACTCCCGCAGCAAAGCCTAATGACACGTCAAGTACTTTTCTCTACAACAAAAAAATAACAAATCATTATAATCACTTCAAAACACCACCATATAAATTACTATGTTGTCTAAATCACTATCTAACTTTTGCACAATACACTTACATGTTTTCCTCTAATAAAAAATACACAACCGGCTCCCGCGGCAGTTAACCCCCACGTCAGAAGAGTCCCAAGCAGGGCTTGTGTTACTGCTCCATATCCCTCTATCATTTTTATTTATTTATTTTTTCTAAGTAAATAATTTCAAGTTAAGTACTTTTATCACATACACATTTTACGTGCAACAAATTGACTAAACTTGCTCGAACTTAATCATCACATTATCCCCGAGAATCTCGACTTGTTCTTTTTATACATTCCACATGTTTTTATCGTAGTTGTGACCTTGTACTTTGTCAGTTGTCAGTAGTTGAGTAGTCAGATGTTACACAGATTAAATAATATTATGTCAAACGTAGCGGTAGCAACAGCTGCTATTTTTGAGAATTATTCGTTATTCGTATTTGTTATCGTTATTTTGTTGTCGGCAACAGCTACGTGAAACAACAATTACTTAATTACGTTCTAATAATTTCAATAGAATTCTAACAAAGGAAACTAATTCACAGTAAATTTTAAAAAGTATCAATTACACGGTAATAAAATTTTCTGTAATTGATAGAAATTGAATAAAGATGATCTTTATTTTTTCTTTCTCTTCTTTACTTAAATACAGGGTGTAAGGGGAACACTCCCGAAACCGAAGACCCTGTATAGTCTCTATGCCAAATTCATCTTAAATTTAAACAACACCACTTTAATTTACTTACTTGTTTGTTTTGTGTACTTTTTTGTAATAAGGCCACCCATTGTACATATGTTTATGTCCATAGTTTAATTTTTTATCTTATTATATACAATAAAGAGTTAGCTATCTAAAGACTTCTAAGCAAACGAAAATTTTTAGCGCGTTCTATTATAGCTAAACGTGTACATTACAATATAAGCCCTTGCCACAGGCAGTAAATCAATCCATATATGTTTCGACCAAGAAAGGTGAACACTGTGTGATATGAAAGGAACTTCATTTCGCTCACCTTTATGTTGTGGAACTACCTCTCTGCTGTACTTCTTCTTAAAAAATTTAATACTATCTCTATGGTGTCTGTTTTAGGGATACTGTGCGTGCGCATATTAAAATTCACTGCTCATTATTTTCCCCTAAAATGCAGTATAACTTCGAAAAGTTACACATTTAACGTACTGAGCACAAATGTGACTTCTCTGATGTTGCAAGCATCCATAAGCATCGGTGACTACTTTCCGTCAGGTCGTGTGATTGTCTGCCACGTAAGTGGTTTATAAAAAGGTGCTTACCTTAGGCATTGTATAAAAATATCTAAGCGCAAACCCTATCTCAGTTTATCTATCTATCTACCGTTATTTTGCATTCCTAACCCTAATTTGATGAGAATATGTAGGTAAGCCTGTGAGCCAGCTAAGCTAGGAATCAAAAATCAATACCGATAGTATGACAACAGTGTTGATCGACAATAATAGTTTTTATCTGTTAATAGTTTTGATGTCTGATATCAGTTAAGTGACAATATTCAACAACGCCGTTATTCGTTATGTTCAATGCAATTCAAACTGTTGTTCATACAACGATCATTCATCATATCAGCCACAAGACGTCCACTGCTGAACATAGGCCTCCCCCATCGACTTCCAATCTGACCGGTTGGAGGCGGTCTGCATCCAATGGGTACCCTCGACTTTGACTATGTCGTCCGTCCATCTCGCAGGAGGCCGTCCCACGCTTCGTCTACCGGTACGCGGTCTCCATTCAAGAACCTTTCGGCTCCAACGGCCATCTGTTCTTCTTGTTACGTACCCCGCCCACTGCCACTTCAGCTTGCTAACCCTGTAGGCTATGTCGACCACTTTCGTTCGTCTGCGGATCTCATCATTTCTGATTCGATCTAGGGGAGAGATTCCGAGCATAGCCCTTTCCATAGCTCGCTGCGTAACCTTGAGCTTTCTTATGAGGCCCATAGTGAGGGTCCACGTCTCGGCGCCATAGGTCATCACTAGAAACACGCAACGATCATTATTAATAGCAAACAATAAACTTATGGAATAACGGACAACAGTTTACAATAACAATTATTGAAATATAGCGCTACGTTGTTGAAAAATAGCAGTTTGATCAGTGTCATCCACTCCACTGACCTCAGTGGTGTCATCCATCAGTTCCCTGTTTCATCACGAAAGATTGATATATTATCAGTGATAAGCATTGTAATAGTATAAAAAAAGTCTATTGCGTATGTAGTAGGTAATTATAATTAATATATCAAATACCTACTTATTAACTGTTCTCATTTGAATTTTAACTAGCGAAGTTACCTTCATAAATAATTATTTTAAATAAAATTAGATATAAAATTAACCACTAAACTGCCCATCCACGCTCAATATTTAGATTTAGTGAAAATCGCCTGCCACGAATTGTTATTTAGGTAGGTACCTACATGTTTTAGATGACATATTGCAAATTCTTTTGTTATTTAACGGTGACCGGTGACCGAGACGTTTAAACTTGCAACACCTTTTTTTGCATCGGAACTTCTTCCTAGACCGCACCTAGATACTCGTAGTTGGTCAGTGAGGGTGGTTGGTTTTATCGGTCTGGAAGGCATAGGTAGGTAATTTTATTCTTCTTGAGATTAGCTCACTTCTTATTTACTTATTATAAAAAGATAAGATACTAATCTTGATAGATTGGTCGGACAGATATTTTAAGTTTCTACTTAATTCCTATCTATAAAATTCAAGCTGATAATTATGATAGAGGTTTTAATAATAATGTCATTTGCATTTATAGTTATTGCATTCGATCGATTTAATCAATTACCTAAATTTTTTGTTTCCCATGATATCATTCACAGGTACCTAAGTACATAGGTAGGTAGGTACTGAGAGTCATGCTGGTCGTTAATAATAGGTAATAATAAAACTCCGTAAGGGCAGCTTGTGGCGAGCTGATGGTGAGTGGCGACACCACGGAGCCTGATTCTCCCGATGGCTCTTAGTTATTCTCCCTCACCTCATGTGCTTGCCTTGATTGGCCGGCCATGAGTGGAGTCGCAAGAGCTGAACCTATGCTCCAGGTTGGAAGTGTAAAATTTCACAACGCCGGAGGCCTGCTGACCGGCATACTGCGATTTTGCAATCTGCAGTCTCACCTCTCGATAACCTTAGCCATTCATAAAGGATGTTGCTCCGTGGCCATTTTTATGACTATTTTATTGGGGCTCATGCAATGAGTTGGCAAGTCACCGCCTGCCTTTTGAACGATTTTGAGACTAATTGTTACGGTACGCGTCCCTTCCGATAATGTCATCCTATTTATCAGTCCATCAAATATTCAACCTCATAGCCCATGACCTAGTTTCATTAGCAGCAAAAAAATCTGAATTCTTCCGATATTTCGTATGATGTCCAGACTCCCGACAAATAACAAAATCTTCATAAAAAAATAATATACGTATCATCCGAGTTGAGGAGTTACGATGCGACTGACACTAACGAAAGGATGATGATGATGATGCGTACCTATGTTATCATTATAAATATGTTATCTATGTAACGCAATAATAATTTGAAAATGCGTGGTGCTTGGCCTTTTAAGAACTGCTTTTTTTAAATTTTCACTTATTAATTTTCATTTCTTCAGAAAATCCCGACATTTTGAAATTCATTCAGATTTTTATCGCGGCAGTAGTAGATCTTCCTCAGGTGCAGAGAGAGACGCACCTGGGGGAGATCATCTCCGGTAGGTACACCAAAATATTACTTTAACTGCACTTGCTGCAGAGGGGATTTTACTAGGTACAGAGTAACAATACCTAACTACCGACCTACCCGTCCGGCAGTAGACTGAAATCTTGCTTAAAACTTTGAAATATTTACTTCTGGTACGCAAAATCTACTGCCAATAATCCCCGCGAACTTGGGCTCCGTCTACGTTACTCAGGACTACATTGAGCTTATCACTAAAATAGTAAAAGCTTCCGCTAAAATATTTTGGAGGCAGATTTACTACCTATTCTGATGACAAATTCTATTATTTTGGCGACAGCTTAAATCACGCTCGATGTTTTGAGGTGAATAAATCTGACTAGGATAGATATACCTAGGTATATTAACAGTCATGAATAATATGAATAAGTATCTGTTTACCAACCTATTTTAAATGATTAATATGCAGTTCAAACAACATTTTTAAATAATTTTCCTTATTCCGACACTGTAAAGGAGTTTTATTTCGCCATGTCGGACCAAGGAAAATTATCAAGAAAAAAATGACTATTCAACAACACTGTTCAACTGTATTGCTACTTCAAACAACAAGTAATAGTCCGAGAGCTGGCACGAATTTTAGGGTAGGTATTTGAGGCAAGCTGAAAACTTGTCAGATACCTCTCCTAGTATATCCCAACCCGGAATTGCAGACCTGGCTGGTGAGTAGCGGGGCTAAATCAACCCCTACATTTTTAAAAATATTATTTTTTTTTCCCAAAAAATATATTTGAGGCACTACGCAATTTAAATATGTTGCAGTGTAATAATTAATGAATACGAAAAAAAATAAGCCAGATAATTTAATCGGGGTTTTCACATTGCCAGACGCGTACAAAAATATTTTGCAAAAAATTATAAAAAATGTTTTTGAGGCAGCTTGAAATTTTAATGGAGTGTTATTTATAACTAAAAAATAAGATTCCCAAAAAGACAGATCATTTCGGTGGGGCTTTCTACCTGCCAGGTGATCAAACCCATAATGAATGGGTACGAGCCTGTAGTGCTATAGACAAGCTGTAGTGTGAGAGAATACAGAATATCGCCGTTTAATAACCTTGTGTTGTGTTTTCGGTGGTGAGTAGGGTAGCCAGAGCTCACTTGAGAGGTTTTGTGTTGTCTGTGGGAAAACCAAAGGCTTATCCTACATCTTTTGCGCTGACGACACAGAATGTCTCTGTTCTTAAAGAGGTTGCGGCACGAGTGTTATTCCTATGGTGTAACACTCGCCCATAGGCCACGGTAACCACTTACTATCAGGTGGGCCGCGTGCTTGTCTGCGACCTAAGTTGTATAAAAAAAAAAACAAAAATAAAAAAAAAGAGAGAGAGCGCGCATAACGACAGCTGTCTTCGTTCTTGCCTGCCGCGTTACTATTGGCCCTGGCAAAGCCACGTGACTTACAATAACCCATGAGGTTTCTAGTTAAAATTTCGTAAAAAATATAAAATTTTCTGAATTTCTACTAAAAACATTTTGCATAAAATAGATTGTATTGATTTATAGACGTTAAAGGGACATATTTTTTGTGATTTCTTTTTACTTTTCAAAAATTAGTTATTTTGCCAATTTTAATGCGAATTTGAACGTAATAATTTGTTTAAATATTTGATATTTCCGCAAAAATCTTTATTTTTTGAAGAGAATTAAAAAAAAAACATTATTCTTTCAACTATTTTTGTTCCAAAAATTTTTGTACAGGATTCATATTATTACCCCTACATTCAAAACGAGAAATTGTTTTTTTTTCTCTGCCAGTATTCTAAATCAAAATTTATACGGAAATTTAAAAATTTTTCATCTTAAAAGTAATAAGGGTTACGTATTAAAAAAAGTAATAATTAAAATAAAAAATCGCAAAACCAGGTTTATAAAAATATAATAACTCTCCAGTAGTACAATTATTTTAAGTATAGAAAAAAATAGAAATAAATTTTATTCATTTTACATCAGATATAAATTAACATTCTTCGCCTGTGGATTCTACATCAGAAGTAAAGATATATTCGGATTCATCTGTGTCAGATTCGGCATCCTCTACACCATCTGCGAAAAGAAATACACTGACGGACTCATAAACTGCATCAAAGTAATAGACGACTTTGAAATAAATATTTTAACCAAGTATGCATACTTTCTATACAGATTTAAATTGAAACCTCTAGATTGGTTCGTGAACTTTAAAACAGCGTAGGGTCATATCTTTAAGTTTAAGTTTATGTACTGGAAAGGACCTTAAGACTTTTTTTGAAGAAAAAACAGAAATTTAAGAAAAATTGGTTTAATTAAAAAATTGGTTTTAACAATAGACACAAACTTTATGCAAGGGTTTATTTGTGTTTTAATAAGGTGTATTACCCCCACGTGCCCTTATTACGGATTCTAATCGGTTCCGCATAGATTTTATAAGGGTTTTTAAAAGATCTTGCGGAATATTGTCCCATTCTTCTGAAAGTGCTGTTCTTAGTGCTGCCACTGTCGTGGGCGATGGGTTTCTCGCATATACAGCTCTTTTTAAATTGTCCCAAACATGCTCGATGGGATTAAGATCCGGGCTGCGTGCTGGCCAATTCATTGTACGTATCCCAACCTCTTCGCAATAATGTTGAACTTGTGCAACTGCATGCGGCCGGGCATTATCCTGCATTAAAGTAAAATTTTCGCCTATGAATCCCATGTAAGGCACCACGTGATCTTCTAATATCTCTGTTATGTAGCGATGTGCTGTCAAACCCCCTCTATCACCGTTTTGACGAACCATGTCTATGAACACAAGTTCTGTTCGCCCGTTCATCGATATGCCACCCCAGACCATACATGAACCGCCTCCAAAAGGAACACGCTCCTCAATGCAACTTTGAGCATATCGCTCCCGACGTCGACGATAGACTCTTCTGCGACCATCTGCACCATATAAACATGTCCTACACTCGTCCGTGAACAATACAGAGGCCCACTGCTCTTCTGTCCAATTCAGGTGATGACGCGCAAATCTTAAGCGAGCTTGTCTGTGAGCTGTAGACAACTTTGGACCATTTGCTGGTCTAAAAGGGGTGATATCCGCTTCCTTTAACCTTCTTCTTATTGTTCGTGCACACACGTTTACTCCACGCACTTCATTAAGCTCGGTTTTGATGTTAACTGACGTGAGGAAACGATTTCGCAGGGAAGTTATAACAATAAATCGGTCATCACGACCTGTGGTTGCTCGAGTTCTGCCTGTACCACGTCTCCTCCTGTAAGAACCTGTCTCTACAAACCTTCTGTATATTCTAGAAACCGTAGACTGGTTTAAATTTAAATTTCTACCAATCGTTCGTTGATCCAAGCCCTCCCGCACCAATGCTACAATTTGTGCCGCTTGTTCGGACGAAGTATCCATATTATGGTTCAAAAACTCTCGATGTGTTAAAAAACTAACCCAACAATTATGCTGGTAACAATAATTCAATTGACAAAACAAAAAAAATCAATGAGAATCAATTTAAAACTTTGCTATAAATAACACGCAAATCTGATCCTACAAGTAAATTTTCTTTTCCCGGCTATATTCATTTGTTTTACTGCAGTTCTATTTTTAAATTTAATTTTTTTTTAAGATTAAGAGCCAGTCTTTCCATATTTATATAATTTAATCTAAAAAGTTTGCATACTTATTATAAAAAATCCTTTTAGAGTAAACCTGAACTTTGATGCAGTTTATGAGTCCGTCAGTGTATATATATATTTTTTTAATTAATCACAGAAATTTGAATGCAGCAGTTATTAAAAATAAACCATTTATTCTCACCTGCAGTATGATTTTCATCATCGTTATTTTTACTTTCCTCGTGAACAACAGCGTCGAAAACCAATTGCGGCATACACTCTCCGTCAAACCAGTGAAAATCTAGTGTTTAATTTATATTAAGTGTCCATCCATTTCTATTAGGTGTTAAGGAGCTGGAGAATCGCAAATATGCATTTCTCCAAATGCTTGTTATGTATTGCGTTCTTAGAAGATGTTGTTTTAACTCAGCTTTGCATGGAGGTAAGGTAGAGGGATCATATATATCATATATCATTGTCTATAGCACTACAGGCTCGTACCCATTCATTATTTGTTTGATCACCTGGCAGGTAGAAAGCCCCACCGAAATGATCTGTCTTTTTGGGAATCTTATTTTTTAGTTATAAATAACACTCCATTAAAATTTCAAGCTGCCTCAAAAACATTTTTTATAATTTTTTGCAAAATATTTTTGTACGCGTCTGGCAATGTGAAAACCCCGATTAAATTATCTGGCTTATTTTTCTTCGTATTCATTAAGTATTACACTGCAACATATTTAAATTGCGTAGTGCCTCAAATATATTTTTTGGGAAAAAAAAATAATATTTTTAAAAATGTAGGGGTTGATTTAGCCCCGCTACTCACCAGCCAGGTCTGCAATTCCGGGTTGGGATATACTAGGAGAGGTATCTGACAAGTTTTCAGCTTGCCTCAAATACCTACCCGAAAATTCGTACCAGCTCTCCTACTATAAGATCGCATACGCTTAACAAATAATATCTATTTACGCACGGGAATCTCATTTTTTATGTAAGACAGTTTGACTTCACCTCGCCTGACATTAAGCTGAAGGCAAAGATTTAGAAAAGAGATGCACCATTACAGACACGTTCAAAATTACAGTGATGGTAGGTACACAGCTTGACGGTCTTATTTTTCACGCTCCGTTTTAAAGGTTGAGTTTACTTAAAAAGTTAGTCAAAATGTTTTTTTTTATTTAGATCCTACTTCATAAGCCACTGTTGTCAAAACTATGATAACCGCAATGTTATTACTCTAACAAACATGGTTATATTATACTAGCTGTTGCCCGCGGCTCCGCCCGCGTGGATGTCGATTATCGCGTTGTACGACTCTAATCGATTCACTACTTGCCTCTCTATACTACTTTTCCTTGTTGTCATGACAACGGAAATTGTTAGCGATATTAGCGCCAATGTATAGAAATTTACCGGATCAATTGAGATTTATGATTATTACTCCGCTCCCTTGTATGGTAGCGTGATGATATATAGCCTATGTTACTCCTAGATATTGCCTAGGTAGCCTTTTAGAGGTGAAAGAATTGTTTAAATCGACCCAGTACTTTTTGAGCCTATTCATTACAAACATACAAACATACAAAAATAGGTACAAATCTTTCCTCTCTATAATATTAGTATAGATGTATATGAAAGGAAGTTGAAGGGAGTCAATCGAATTTCAGACGTTTCGATTACCGGGTGTGGCAAGTGATTTTTCGGGAATCTTTGAATGCAGTTTTCTTTCATTTAAAATACAAAGGAATGTTTCCTTTGAACTTGAGTGAAATTCGCTCTGTGTAGAAATCTCCCGTGTGTAGCGTACTTTCCCTACATATCATAATATGAATTTGAGTATATTCATGCATGATTATGGTTAACATTTTTCACTCTGAATAGTGATATTGCTTAAGTGAAGTGCTGACAGGGTTAAAATCAGCAGCAACTTCCTTAATTACCCGATTATTTTTTATAAGGTACTGATTATAATTATTCTACTTCTACATCGGTACAAAAACAAGTTAAAGTATGTTAAATATTATAATAACTCTACATTAAATTACACACGTATGCAGATAAAATTAAATTTGCGCAAATTTCATTTGTATCTATTAACCGACTTATGCCTTATGTTAAATGACTCACAATCACAATAAACGCCGTTATGATGAGATAGGATTTGTTTAAAAACAGGCTGTAGGTACTTATCATTTGCGTAAGGCACTAAACAAACTATTTGTTTTATTGTATGAGGTATCAGTCACGTCGGCTACACCGCTGCGCTGTGTCGACCCACTGACTAAAACTCTTAAGTTAGTAAACCACTTTTATTACTGCAATGAATTGTTTTATTACGTTATTAAATATTTGAAATTATAAGGAACCGTACTACTGCTGTTTAGCATTATACATCATTTGTTAAACAAATATAATTTGTTTAAGGAAACATAAATAGTCATGAAACAATTTTATATAGCTCATAACTGGATACATATTACAGTTTGTGATTGAATTAAATTGTAAGTATATACAAGTCATTCAGTAGGTAGTTGTTTAAATTATTCACATAGTAATTTTGCTACGGAGTTATAAGACTCAATTGGGTGACGGCCGCTTCAATTTAATTATTACCTGTCTGCTGACACCGACGTGAGAATTACAATTTATCGGCACATAACAGTCACCTAGCCAAAAGGAAACAAAGACATTATTCAGCATCTTGCTAGATATATAATTATTTTAACCGATATTGTAATTACAATCTAATTTTACACATTTATCGGCGTATAATTGCGACCTCTTCGCGTTCCCTGGCGCATTCTGTAGATCACGGTAAACGTGTCTTTGAACCGTTAGATTTGTCATAGTCATAGTACGCAATGTGGTGGTGGAAGTACTTATACATGCAGCTAATAACCATAATTTTTATATATTCCTGCCTTTTTTTAATTTATCGTCGAAAAATCCCCACGGATACCTCCCCCGCCGGAGCCCGTTGGGGAGGTTATGTCGGACTTGAACGCACGCCGTCTTTGAGTCTTTAGTTGCCCGAGGTGAGGTAGTAGACAACATATCCCTCGCACCCCGGCAGACCCGGGGCCCTCTCGCTCTATATTCCTGCCTCTCATCATCAGCATCTTCTTGTTTTTGGCTATAATCCTGGTTTTGGATCGAGGCTGTTACCTGTGAACCCTAAGACTGCTTTTCGCAATTTTTTTTTACCTCCATGGGAACAAGAGATAGAGCCAAGCAGAACCTTATTCTATACCAATTAACCGATGAAGTTGGCATGGTAATCACAAAAATGGTAATACAATACACGGTCACTTACCTATATACAGGGCTATAGCCAAAAGTACAGGGTAGAGGTAGAAATTAATTAACACTTCTTCCCTTTATTTTTAATCCTGCGTATTCATTAGCATTAACTTCCAGATACAGCCGATTATGATTCCTGATCAAATACAAGGTATTCTATTTTTAACCGACTTTTATAAAAGGTGGAGGTTCTCAATAAGACTGTTTATTTTACTTATTTTTTATACTTGTAACGGAGCTAGCCGTTACCTGTAGACGAATATATGCAAAATTTTTTTTTTGCTCATAATTAAAATTTAAATTAAGCGTGTCTATATCACAAATACTGTAATGTATTCTCGTTGTATTTTCATTTACCGTAACATCTTTCTTTATAATGTTAATTATGTTTTTACTTGTAATACGTGTAGGATTGCATTTAATAAATAAAGAACAATATTCACTTTTGACCTGTAAAATGAAAATAAACGATTTTTTTGTATCAGACTTGTAAAATAGCTCATAAAAAAGTGCATAATTCAAACTATAGGTACGTAACAATGAAACTTGGACAGAAATTAAAACAAAAGAATAAATATTTTATATGAAAATTGTCAATAGTACCTAATCTCAGTACATAAATAAGTTATACCCATACCATTTTACAACAGAAATAAAAAAATCAATGACGGGCCAATGGATGTACCTACCTACCTATCTATGGAGTATCGTTCTTCGAAAATATTAAAGTAAACAATATTATGGGCTGTTTTATTATGAAGTGTGTGGTATCATGACAATTACAAATTACTTAAGTAATTTATATTGTTTATCTCGGAGTATAACCTCGGTAACTAATATTTTTGTTTCCGCAATAATATTAACTAAATATCATGTATCAATGAAGGTACATAGATTTAATTAAAATAAAACTTTTTGTATTATCGAACACAGCTCTCGATGTGAACGGCACTAACGCAGGGATAATGTTGATGAAATGATGATGATGATGAATTCATTGTCATCATCAATAACGTGCAGGTAACTCTATCACTTGATATGGGTTATCTTGATATTTGACAGGTAGCGACTATCATCTGACTTCGCAAACCCAAGGGACAAACATTCCGAACGTAATTTGGAACAACATATTTTGGTGACTCATATTTATTTTACAAGAATAACAAATAATTAAATAAATTGTACCTACATTTTATAATATTTCTCGACATTAATATAGTTTATGAATGCATATTAATTAGTTGCCGGACAGGAAATAAATAACGATAAAATACTTAGCTTCGAACATAAGTACCTATACCTAAGTAAGTTTTAAGTTTATGTTTATTAAAACTTTTAACGAACTTTTTCGTTAAAACTTTTTTTACTGAATATTTTTTTTTGATTCTCGTCGTCCCACTACTATGGGTACCCAAGATCATGTCAAATAGAAGAAAAACCAGAAAGCGAATCCCAGATGTTATGGATACAATTAATTGTGGCATACAACTCAAATGCTGATTTTACCTATTTTAGTATTTTTTTCTGCGAAAAAAAGATATCATAAGGAAAGGGGTGACTGAGGAAATGATGCCTGATAGTAATATATGAAGGAGAATCACATGTTGCGCCGATCCCAAGTAATTGGGACATGGGCAGTGAGATGATGATGATGATGATGAGTCATAATTTGACAAATGTATGTTCAATATGTTTTTAGAAGTAGGTATCTATTGTTAGTTTTTGCTAATATAATTATTACATCATATACCTACAGTCCTATATATCTATTTATATATCAACTAATTAAATGAAGTAGTTATAATGTCAGTTAACCGTAAATCACTAGACTTTAATTTTGAAATCATTTTCATTATTCTAATTTAAATTATATTATCACTTTCTACTCTATATATCGAGACAATTATGTTAATTTTAAGCTAATTTTCATAACGGTATGAACGAACAGATCCTCAACACTATTATGCTTAATACTCTTTATATGTAACAAAATACTTATTTCCGGCACAATTTAGATACACGTGTTGTTATGATTTTACAATGTGTTTGTATTGTGTAATATATGAATATCTATAACATACCTACTTTATTAATGCACATTAGTCGCCGCTTTAGCACATCGAAAGTGAGAGTTTAGGTAAGGCATGAGGTAGGTTGCGAATTAATTGCGAATATCGGGATACATGACAAGGTTCATCTTAAATATCCTGAGTGAGTCTTTCCTTTGCCGCACCATTAAGTCGTGTAATTCCTTACCAGCTCACGTGTTTCTCCCTTCCCACAGACCCTACAGACCTTTGTTCGGTACTGAACAGATTCTTGGAGGGTCCTTTAACCGGGGCGTGAGAAGGCAAGCTGAACACCACCATTGTAACATTGTACACCCTCTTTCCTAAGATTTTGCCTTCGTGTACCATAAAGCGAGGTGAAGTCAAATTAATGTGTCCTATATACAGAGTATCATCAGTGGAAATGACTGCGATTAAAGTGTACTGACTCACTGTACTCAATTAATTTCACAATGAAATTAATTAGAGCTAAGTAATCTGTACAAGATAAACCTTAGCGCATGCTCTGTTATGTGGTGCTACTGAACTTTCACGGTTAGTACCGTATTTATTCATTATGCATGCATGCATGGGCGTATTATGTAAATATTATTTTATTTCGTCAAAATTACTGCACTTTAAGTAGGTGTTGCAGTAAATAAAACGGTGCCTAAGGCCAAGAAGGGTGGAAAGGTTAGATAAAAAAGGCACAAAATAAGCACGCACATTTCTTCAATCGCTGTTGCGCACGTGATAAGGACAGACGCTATTATTATTACGGATATTAGGTATTTTTTATACAACTTAGGTGGCAGACAAGCACACGGCCTGATGGAAAGTGGTTACCGTGGTCTATGGACGTTTGTAACATCAGAGAAGTCACATGAGCGCCACAAATGTGCAACCGACTCTGTAGAGGGATGGGGCAGAGAGAGAGAGAGAGAGAGAGAGAGGCGGTGAAAGTAAGGAGAATTTCTGTGCTGTCAGTGTAGAAAACAAAGCAGGGTTTCATACCTTCACATGGTGGTACTTCGCACTGAGAACATAAAATCTCTCCAGTGAGCTCTGGCTACTGTACCTACTCAACGTTGCGCTGCGCGCCGCGCCGGCCATCGCAAAGTTCGGGAACACAACACAACGTTATTATTATCCGCGGTATTTTGTAGGGTAAAGGTACTTCCCCAGTCGGACTGCTCAATTAGAACGGGAGATACCGTCGTGTTCTACCACCTTCCGCTATACCTACGTTTAGTAGTATACCACTTTAGCAGAAAGAGAAAAAGAAACAGCATTAGAAAAAAGTGTAGGTATGTATGTAATTTTTCAAAAGGCTTTTCTTATTTCCTGGCCAATTCTTAAGACTTCAATTCTGGCCAATTCTTAAGACTTTCAGAATTAGGTAGGTATGTACTTAAGTAAGCACCTACCTACCTTTCTGGATGCAATTTCATCGTTGACTACTTTTGTATGTCACATAGAACGATAAATTTAATGAGAGCATACTGTGCGTTCTCGTTAAGTCTATGTCAGCTGTTTAAAGGCTTGAATAACGAAATGTGCATGCAAAGCCGTCGGCCACAGGCATTAAATTAACCACCATGCGCCGGTACAGAAATCGCTGGGCGGCACTGTCGCGGTGTAGCATTATGTCCCGCATGCTCCACATTTGCCACAATTAGCGGGGAGGTGCCTCCACCATACCTCATACAACCTACAAGCCGTATTATTGCTTACCTTCAAACAGCTATTGATATCCTGACAACAAACAGTAGGTTTTAAACTTTGGTTTATCGAAACGGAATGTCATCAGTTGTCAAAGATTACTTAATAGTGGTTTTAATGGATAAATTCGTGTATTGAAGCTATACCTACTCAATTTAAATTGAATATTCTGCTGGAGTTTTCAATGACCCACAAAACCTTATAAAGGCCATTGTACTAAAACAATGCGTAATGACAGTCATTGGTTTTCTATTTCTCCTGTCCCTAAAATACGGAATCATATTGTCAAAATTAAAGTTGGCAACATCTTACCTAAAGGTGAAGAGACTTCCGTGTGCGGAAATCACCGCGGATCGGCGTGGATACCAATCTCACCGGAGCCGATGAGAGAGGTTATGTTGGACTCACACCGACTAAAACGCACGCCGTCTTTGGGTTTTTAGTTGCCAGAGGTAAGATAGTAGCGAATATATCCTTCTTATTTTTATTTAGGGCACGTCAATGTGACTTCAACGCGCCTGATGGTAAGTTGAAGGCAAAGTCTCAGGAAAAGCAAAAACGTTGTGGATTTTTATTCGACGAATTTGAATAATTTCATAATATAGTCGATATTTTAGTGCGATTGACCCCGTGGGCTACCTTGCTGACGGCTCCGGGTAAGTTTTGGGATCAATAAATATACAATGGTGGCAATGGTAGCTTCTCCATACCTAATACAAAACAACCAATACAATGGCAGTTGCTGTAAGCGTGGAGTACTTGTAAAATGTAATAAATTAAGGACGTCCCGCTCTAAGGGCTAAATTAAATAGTCACGTTATATTTTATACATACATGAATATTAATACAGCATAGAGTACCTACGTACTGCTTAAATTATCATGCCGAGTTCCAAACCCGATTAAAGAAAACCGTTGATTTATGACCTAATGGCTACGATACAAACAAAAAGTAAATTTTTTCATAGTGCGTTCTCGTTACTTACGGTATTTCAAATTCTGTGTATTCCTACTGACTTGTTACGCCAAAATTTATTGGTAGTCAAATCTACGCAACTGTTACAAATTCTCGTGAATAAGTGACGTGGTCTGCGTACTCTGCGTAGACGCAGCCACCGTAGCGTTAAACGAACAAAACATTCCGCTAGATCGTCATTATTCAAATTTTCGCTGTACTAGTTGCCCGCTTGTTCCGGCCTCTGCTTTTTGCCCTATTTCGTACTGCTCTGAAATTACGATTAGTCCGGTCAAAATGAGATGCGGTCATCCGTGGTAGATGGCCGTGTGAACGGTCCGTTATCCAAACAGCTTAAGCGGTCTATAGAGAAATCTTGTATTTCGAAGGTTCAACAGAGCCGGAAATGAACAATTTCAAATAAACTCTCGCCTTAACAAACTTAACAACATAATATTAGAATAAATATTTCGATTTCCCATTGATGAGCGATGCGTCAAAGATTACGGGATATTGAAAGAAATAACCACTTGGTTCAATAGTATGTAGGTAGATGAAATAGATATTTGATAAATTTTTTTAGTTATTGCAGTTGCAGTGCGTAGTATATTATTAATTCTGTAGTAATACCAGCACGATTTTTAATAAGAATATTAGCTACTGAATTTACTAATATTCGCCCTAACCCCAGCAACTAAGCTAAATTATTTGTGTTAGGTACCAGATTTACGTCGGTAGTGTAACGGCGAGGATTCGAAGTGAGATCGTTAGAGATCATCTGTGTGTGCGTGTGTATGTGGGTGTATGGTGTGTATGTTCGTAATGAATAAGCTCAAAAACTACTATGCTGAATTTAAGCTTTTTTGTGAGCTAAATATGCTTTACTTCTGAATAAAATACTAATAATAATATAGTAGGTGCAATAAGCATTACAGCAAGTATTATGTATAGGATTATGAATAGTAAAAGTAACAAGTAACAAAAGTGTTAAGTAAAAAGTAGGTACTTACGTACTGACATGAAAATTTTAAAGTCATAACCATAATTGTATTTTTAGCGCACAAAAAATCTGTTGAATAGTTATTAAAATTCATGAAACAAAAGAATACGCTTGTTAATGATATTTTTGAAAGAATTAGTTTACCAACATTTTGTACCAGAGACATAATTCTCTGAACCTTTGCCCCTGAAGTGGACTTCTTTCGATGAAAAACCGTCATAGACTAGTCATGATATATTTTCATTTTTGATTCAAGAGGATTATTGAAGTGTTCACTTATCCAAATTCTGGTTCTATCATTCATCAGACAGTTCAAAACACAGTTACAAATGTCGACGTCCATATATTGTTATTAAATAGTGCAAACGTCCTACAGTCTCGGGTCCTTCAAGCGAAGCGTAAAAAAACAACTGTCGAGGCTATCAGGGTGGGGATCACCGTTGCAGGGACGGTACCTGTAATGGCTGCCATCATGTTCTGGACTGCACCGCTGCTTACCATCAGGCGTGGCGCAGTTAATTTGACGATTTAAGCATTTAAAAAAACGAAGTATTAACGACTATTTTAAATCGTATCGACTTCCAAGATTTTGTTTACATAGTTAGGCACCTAATGGCATACTCGTAGTTATGAATCTAATGGTGCAAGCTGAATCCAATCAAGGGAACCAATTTTCTAACACGGCCGATAATGAGAATTTATACTAGGTACCTATTTATTAGTCAATCCCGGTCGCTTCCGAAGCGTTCACCTCAAAGTCCGTTGTCCACATTTTTTCCAGTCTAACTGCGTTGCAGCTGAACCTCAATATTATTCATTAATCGATTGCCATCTGCCCTCCACAACCTATAGGTATATTCGATATCGTAGAATTTCAACTAGACCGGTTGTTGAACTTTTTAAGGCTCTAACTACCCGTAACGTCTGCTATAGATGTTCTTATGGCAACTGGGACCGACGGCTTAACAAGCTCTCCGAGACACAACCAGATCAGGTGCAAATAGCCATATTAATGAATACAAATATTTGCACTGTGCTTCAAGTAAGCTGAAGTGGCAGTATGCAGGCCACTTCTGTTGAACGACCGATGGAAGTTGGAGCAAAAGAGTCCTAGAGTGGAGACTGCAAGAACATAAATGGAACAGGGGGGCGTCCCCCCAGCTAGACGGACTGACGACCTGAAAAAGGTGGCTGGGGTGAACTGAGGCTTGGGAGCAATGGTGTATATTGGGAGAGGCCTATCTCCAAGAGTGGACTGCGATTGGCTAATTAAGCAATTGATTGATAAATAAATATTTATTAAAATGTGAAAATTTCCGCATAAATAATGTAGTTATGAAGTATGATTTTTGTAACTCACGCATATCATAGAAAAACGACTGAAGGGATCTGCATAAGGTTTGATAACAAGATCTATTATAATCTTGAATAACCACACTAACCGTTTTATCCTGGAAATAGTTACTTCTGAAACAAAGTATCTTTCACGCAGACCGAACCGCGGACAACAGCTAGTTTACCATATTACGTACGGTATATGATTGGATATTGTTTAGATCTGAGTAATTGAAGATACTTGCCGCAAAGTATGCGGTTTTATTGATTTCCATGTAGGTACCTACTCGTACATCACCACACAACGCTACAGTAAAGGTAACGGTTCATATAAAGAAGATCGATTTAGACAATTCAACGAAAATGTTTATATAGAATAACTAGCTGGCATTCCATGGCTTCGCTAGTAGAGACATACGAAGTACATACCCCATACAATAATTAATAAATTTCATTTGATTTAGTACCTACCCGTATTTTATTTTTGCGTTCTGCTCTGCAACAGGGTTACCGTTATAATCTTACTTCCGGCAATCAAAGACCCATAGACGGTGTGCGTTTTAGTCGGTTCGAGTCCGACATAATCACCTCCACCGGCTTTGGTGGAGGCGGTAGCCGTAGGGATTCTGCGTACGGAAAAAAAGGGACACCGTAACATATATAGATCAATGATATCTTGTTGGGTTTAAGTTAATACATCGGTTGTATGTAATAGTATGGCCGTTATTGCTACACGTACACCTGAATACGAAATGAAGTAGGTATGTATATTCCCTGTCAGAGTCACTTAGAACACGTACTTAGGATAGATAAAAGCTGTTGCCTTCTTTTAAAACATCATTTGTAATTACTGCCTCCCCTTTATTATCTGCTGATTCTGTTCACGCAACTCATAAGAAATCTGTCCCTATGATAAAAACTTAGCCCATGTCGTATAATTAAGCATTTTATGAATAGAAGCGTACCTACAATCAACAAGTTTGTATTTGTTAATGATGTTAGTAACCGAATTACTAATATTCCCCTTAAGCTAAGCTAGATTCCTTCAGTGAGTGGTTTCACGGTGATCGCTGTCTAATGAACCAAATCTCAAACCGGGGACTTCTCAATCATTAGATCAACTCCTTATACATATTACCACTAAAGTACGGGCTTTAATAGTGTATATAAGTGTCACTAGACTATGCGGAAGAAGATTAGCTATTAATCATAAAATTGGATTCGCAGCGCGATGTCGGCTGCTGGAAGTGGAAGATAATGGAAGCAAAAACACTGCGGGCGCACTTTGCGCGTGCCATGCGTCTACCGGCTCTGATCTGTTATATTGTCTCGCAGTATTCCAACTATTTACTGTTCTAACATCTCCTACAGAGGTATTACATACGTTATTTTAATTAGTTTATTACGTAAAAATTAGAACAATTTTGTCCTGAGTACAAGTTCTCTAGTGAGAAATGTAGAAATAGTAATAAATGCTTATATAAATTTATTCAAGATACTTACGTACTACACAGAACCTATCTCACATCCGTAAACCAAAGATCCAAAGGCGACGTGCATTTCAGGCGGTTCGCATGCGACATAATCCTCACAACCAGCTTCGACGCACAGGAAATAAAAGACGGCAAGTGCCTATGCGTTTTTTCGGTTACCGAGTATAGCTATGATACCACTATAACTAGTAGGTATATGCGTACCTAGATACCTATTGTGTAATAATAATGATCAAAAATGCGTAAACAACCTAAGATCATAAAAAAATACCGCGTCTCTCGCACGCGTTACGACGATAATAGCATTTTATAGCAGATCATATTATATACTACCATTTGGGATCAATTATGTATAGGTAGGTTGCATGCGCGTGCGCGACCGTAATACCGCAGACATCACAAGCTCACTAACCTCAGCGGTTTACAAAGTTAGTAAACGGACAGGTTCACGGACGTCACACGATGTACATCTTCCAACGTGACGTGACCAGTTTCTGCGTAACCTTATGTGGCTGATACGGCCACAGAGTTGATAAACTTAAAACTGACACATCGCGCATCGTACCGAATCACTTTGAAAGATTACTCACTTCTAAAAAGTTTTTAATAGTTGATTTTCTTCCTTCTTTTTTATTCCGTGCGCAAAATCCCCACGGATACCAATCTCACCGGAGCCGGTGAAAGAGGTTATGTTGGACTCGAACCGCCTAAAACACCCGCCGCCTTAGTACGCCGCCTTGTACGGTACAGTACAGTACCTACAGTACGCACGGAAAAAAAGAAAAAGAAAGAAAACCAACTATTAAAAGCTTTTTTCAAGTGAGTAATCTTTCAAAGTTATTCGGTAAACCTTCCTCTTCAATCACTCAAAACAAAACCACATCAAAATCCGTTACGTAGTCTTAAAGATTTAAGCATACAAAGGGATATAGAGATATAGGGACAGAAAACATCACTTTGTTTTCTACTATATAGTGATGATATCAGTATGCACTAATCAATTACATCATTTGTAATTGTAAAATATATTTTACACACATTTTGTATAACAGTGTGCGTCAGAAGTAAAATTACAGTTAATTCAACTTTCTATAGGGGTTATTATCACTTGATTTTCCCTTTTACCGTGGGTATCTAGAACGCATGACGCAGCAATCAGATGGTATAGGTATAGGCACGAGTTGTGAATTCAAAATGTGCACAAAATGCGCTCTATACGCGCTTGACAGCTATATATGTACTTGATAGCTTCTGTTTTGTGGTGGTAGTGCACGGGACTGCAACACAGAAGGCACGGGTTCGATCCCCGCTCACTGCAAATATTTGTAGGTATGCGTGGCCATTTGCACTGGAGAGCACGTTAAGCCATCGGTTCCCCTTGCCATACAAAAATCTATGGCAGTCGTTACGGGTAGTTGGAGCCCTCAAAAGTTCGACTAGCCTAACTACAGAACTTCGATATCACCAATTTAGTTATGGAGAACCTATGATTGCCATCGGTCCTCCACAACCAAATTGACTTCACGGAAAATATCGAAATTCAGCCGCGTCTTAGTTAGACTAGAAAGTCGACCCCAACTGAGTTGTGAATAGGCTCAGAGAATGTTGAGGTACCTACGTGTTTTTGAGTTTTTCTTGAGTATAGTACGGTGTGCAACTGTGGAGGATGAGCTCAAAGCCTCGTTTCTCTCGCGACTTAGGCCAAGTTCCAATAGGTAGGTATAGCTAGGATCTGCCTAACAACTCTTTAGGGCTACAACCAACTTATTCATCGGTTTGTTATACAATGATGAGCCTCGGCAGTCGCTCCCGAAAACGTGGATTTACCAATAAAAAACAATACGGACCTCGGGGACGTAGTAGGTACCTACTATTATTATTAATTCTGTAGAAAACCGCTATGAGAATGAATATCTAATAATTAGATTATATTTACTTACAGCTCACATGCACGGTGATCCCTAGTAAACGAGTATAAAAAATCTGATATATAGTACAGATAGATAGTAAATACATTTGCATTTTCTTATAACTTAGTGCGTTACTCTTCTAAACAATCGCTAATACAGTCCTCAGTTTTTACACAACGATATTACCACGATTCACGGTTAATGCACTTCTTGTTACTAGAACAAAAACACCTTCCGTTGGTTAGAAGGGAATTGACCTATTAAGTAATTTATCGATAGACCTCAAGTCGTGATACTAGGTTAATGATGATTGTTATGACAGTAAAACAGCGCTCAAGTATGAAGTGTAGTTACGATGTTGTAGTACATCGTTACTACAGGCGCTATTGGTATGGAATTTGTTCGTGGGGAAATTAATCCCAATTGAATTATTTATACTGTTGATTGATGGCACTTGGTGGAATTTGTTGTTACACATATTGAGAACTCACTTGTACTTTTCCACAGTATTTTTATTTTTTATTTTTTAATAGACCTGCCTGTAGAGGATGCCGTAAGGCGAAACCGGTCAGGTCTATTAAAAAATAAAAAATAAAAATACTGTGGAAAAGTACAAGTGAGTTCTCAATATGTGGCCCAATTGAATTGTTAGATAAGCTTACTAACCTGATTAATACATCGTAATGTTGTGTAAAAGTAAACCGCATAACAATAGTGTTTTTACGAAGATTGATCAGAAATTATACCGGTATTAATTAATTTTAATACTTTTTCATAACAGGTAAATAGCGGATTACTTTCACCATAAACAGTCACCGCGCTCAAATGTAATTAATCTGTTGTAAAACTATCACCACAGAGTAAATATATTTATGGTTATAATTATATTCGATGACTTTCATTGATAAAAAGTAGGAACCCAAGTTTAACTTAAACGAACCCAATTACTCATTTTCCCTGGCAAGAGTAGCAAGTATTGAAGTAAAGGTGTCATTTTGCATATCCCCTTTGTAGTTGCCGACATACCTGTTATAGGTAGTAATGGTGATCTCTATCGAAAGTATCTATAGGTAGGTACGTGGGTATGTGCTATGCGATAAAGATCGTCAAAGATAAAGTTCTCAGAACGATTCGATGGAATTGCGCCAGTGGGTCTAGGTCACCAACGAATAAACTTCTCTCTCACCCTTTACATACAATAGAATGAATAATCATTCGTCATCGAAATCATCTTTGTTTGATTTAAGAACTGTTTTTTTATTTAAAAAACCGGTCGATGGCGAGCCTATGAAATTTTTCACGCGTTCTTGAGAAACAGTCTCGATAGACCGACACAGATTATTTCTTATTGTGATATAAGTATATATTTAGATTTTATACATTACAGTTTCCGGAATTTTCCATTTACCTGTGCTAAACTTTACTTCATCCCAAATTTCATAATTTTAGCTATATGGTAAGTACCGAAATAAAGGGTTTAATTCCCTTTAGTTAAATCTACATAAACTATTTTCACAATGGTTTAGATATCTCATTTTTTCACAGCTTCAAGGCATTGCAAACTTGAGGTTTCTGTATAAAATGTGACTTGATGCCTCCTCACATTACTGGAAAAAGGTATGGACCAAGTGATACTTTTAGGGTCCCGTGTATATTCTTTTGAGGTACAGAACTCTATGTTCAAATGGTTCAGTGCTTTAGTGGAGACAGTGAATTATCTAATGTAAGGTGGTTCACTCGTAGTCAGATGGACTGAGCTAAAAAGGTGAAAGCTTGGATTGTGTCCTGTGGTCTATTCGGGCACATGGTCTGGCTGACAAACACACAGCAAAAAAAATAACTTTTAAACTATCGCGTGCCTTGCTATACCATATAATTGTCAACGAGAGTCAACGCGATAATTATTATTAGGTACCATAAACAAAAGTTAAGTAGGTCAGTGATTTACAACGCATTAACGATTATAATGACATCGGTAATTAGAGTCTATTAGGAGATTTAAGATTATTATTCAAGAATTTGAACATAGAATTTGACACGCGATTATAATGAAATAATCTGTTGAACAAACACCCCGATTATAAGGATAATTATTTTGTGAATCTATTGATCCTTTGACAGATCACGCCATAACGGTAATATCGTGATCATTAAAAGGTGTTAATTTACAAAATAATTAATTGTTTACTTAGGTTGGAAATAATGTACTTACCTACCTAATGCTTATGATCACAAACTTACAAGGCAAGGTTGTTAGTTGAACTTTTTAAATAATCTGTGTACATCTGTGACATTGATTGCCTTTCTATAGCGGTCTCATTTGTTATTATCGTTTATCGCTAACCCCAATGGTCTCGGCCAGAAATAAATTATTATAGCTATTTAGGTAAGTTATCTACCGATGATCTCTAGCCACCGGAGATTACGGCCCAAACATAACATCAATGACCCGATATTGGCCGCAACACCGAAATGCCACTCAATCACCAGGCGGGTAAGTTCAGTGCAATTTCTCTACGCGAATGTCACGGCATTGAGCGGGTCGATAGAGCCCAATTCTCCCAATAATCCGACGCCAATCAACTATATAGATCACGAGAATATTCGCGGCGGTTCGGTGATCGTGTCGTGAGAACGATAAGATACAGCCAAGCAGGTGGTTCCCTCCCCAACGATGGTTAACTGTTCCATCATCGTCAGCCGAGCGAGCCGAGTGCGCCACCGCGCAGTCCCGTCTCGAGAACCGCCAAGCACGCGGGCCGCACTTCGATACGACAACTGCTACCGTACCGTTTGCGACTTACGCGGAAAAGCTCTCCGCACACTATAGTGTTGCGCTTTTGCGATAACCGTTGTGGCAGTGAAGATATATCGCAGACAATAATTCAAGTGTTAATTTGTATTAATAGTTGCGTTACTCTCCGAATCGTAGTTTTTTTTTGTATAAACAGCAGTAAGGTAATCGGGGCAGATAGTATTAACGGTTGGCTCCGCGCTCGAGTGTGGCAGATCGCAAGCATGACGAGCGCCGGTGATTGCGCTCTGGTACTCTTCATTCTGGTATGTTACAAAGGTTTATCTCCCTTACTTATTCGTAGACGTTTATGTTACCAAAATGTACGTGCGTGTACATTTTTTATTTCGTACTGTACAAACAACAGACTACATATCAATGTGTCAGCAACCTAATATTTTTTGGTTTCTTTTTATAAAATCGACATACTCGTAGATTAGAAGGCTGGCGGGAGAGGAGTGCCCGCATTAGCCTTCGTGGTTTTTATTTTATAAGCGCCCTAAGTTTTTATAAACCATAGGTGGTTGTTTTATAATACAGCAGATTTTCAAAGGCCTACATATCAAGATATCTATTTAAGTGAAAATATGTTTTCCGTACCAAATACTGGGTTCACAGGTTTTAATGCTGACAGTATAAGGTTGTAAGTGCCAAAAATAGATATTCTTAAATTTTCATTTAATTGCTTAGACCGTATGGGCTCGTAGTCCATATATGACTTACCTACCTACTAGTAATAGTTCTACTAAGCTAAAATAATGATACTTCATTCCCATTCTGGAATATTCAAGATAAGTTTATATCGGTTAGAATCCGGTTTGTAAACACAATCATAAATAGTGTTTGTATTAAGCTCTAGGCTCTTACAGAACTGCACACTGGCTAACCTACTTCACGGTTTACGATGGAACATAAACTATACATATAAAACGGTTAATCAGTTATCTTGTATTCATTATTTGCTACAAACTTTTAGTAAGTAAATAACCTCATTAATTAATGATACCTGAGATTCTGCCCAGCTTACAAATTGTACAGTGGACTCCAAAATTTTCTGTACAATTTGAAACTAAAATATAGATACTTATTAATGCAAATACTTATCTATGCAATTAAGTTTAAGATAGTACTTGCATGAGCTTACTAACTTTCTTATAAGGAAACAAGACATCGATCTAATTTATTTTATTAACGCTATCTATGTTACTTTGGTTAAATTGACTTCAACTGTCAAAGGATTATAGATCTTAAGATGTTCAGGAACTTTTGAGGTTCCCTGTATATTAATAGGGCAGGTTAGTAGCCGTAGAGCGTTTTCCTGGTAAGTCACAGGTCACAAATACGATTCCCATACTGTGTAAATATTTCTATGGATAAATATGTATAACATAACATAAACTCACGCCTTTATACCCCAAAGGGTAGGCAGAGGTGCTAGCACCCACATTTCGGGGGTAGGCAGAGGTGCTAGCACCCACATTTCGCCCGTTTATGTTTAGGTCCCAATGTAATAGGTAGCGAGCCTATTGCCATTCTATATTCACGTATATTCCGTAGAAATTTTATATTTCTTCTCAATTTACTTACATTTTTGTGTAGATGTGTAGACAAAAAAAATCTAATTATGTTTATCAAATTTTAAACCCACCCATAACACAAGCTAGTTAGGTTAGTACGGTATTTTGTCTGTTCAAAATTTATAAAATATAGCTGACCCGCCCCGGCTTCGCCCGTAGCGTAATTTCGGCTCCCGTGGCCCTATTAACTTATTAACTAATCAATGAATTATTGTTTTTCAAATATACTATTTGAATCTGTCGGATTTGTCGACATTTATGTATCTTTGCTCTCTTGAATAGTAGCATGATGTTATATTGACTATAACCTCGATAAATGGACTGTTCAACACAAAAATAATATTTCAATTCGATTCAGTAGTTTCCAAGATTAGTGTGTTCAAGCAAACAAATAAAATAACTTTTTTTTTAATATTCACTTTTATGTTATTAGTATAGATTTACCTAAGTAGTACCTACACTACCTTCCTTACTTGTCTTAACATCTATATATAGATCATAGTCATACGCTTTGTAGATAACAGTCAATTAGGCATTTTTGCCAGATTGAAATATTGGTATCTCCAAAGTTTAGTCCGACCCGGGAATCAAACCGAAAAGTCGCGCTATTCATGCAGCATACAGAGACACATTCATGTATTCTCTTTCAACTTTTGGCAACATACTAACACGAAAAACACTGGACGCAGAAGAATAATGTACAAAGGAAATATTCGAGTTTTACATTTAGTTCATTTGCTCGCAATTCAGAGACACAATTTACTTACCTCAGAAAGTGGGTGACACTTTCACAGGGAAATTGTGTTGAATTAAAATAGAAATATTGTGTTCTTAGAGAAACCAAGTCAGTTAGTTCCGTATTAAATAAGTCATAGTTATTTATTGTTACCTGTTTGCAAGGATAATGTAGAGTTATTATTGTATTTACTGTTTAGCTTATCTTATCTTATCTTATGTTATTGGGGTGCGTGCTCTGGAGCTTTCGCGGACACTTCGACCCTATTGGATCCTTTGTGTCGACCCCATCCTGGCTCCTAGGTTAGAGGAGGGATAGCCCTCTCTATCAGGGTGGCCACTCCTCTCAATCGCAGGAACATGTAATCCTCTTACTACTTAGTTCCTCTTAGCTCCTCTTACTACTTACTACTTACTGTTTAGCTTACGAGTCTTTCAGATGATAAGGATTTCAGACAAAGAAACTAAAGGATTACACACGTTTGATGTGTGATTGAAGCAAGTACATACATACCTTAATGTCATCATTTCAATAAGGTTGGACCTATTTTATTAGAGAAAACGAAACGGAATATATTTTATGTTATGTGGCCATGCGGGTTACAAAACTCTAAGTAAAATTTTATAGACTGTATTGGTTTATTCGATAAATATTTATATTTCAATTTTAAACTTTGTATGTATACTCAAATAATTTATATTATTACATAATACATGAAAGTAATCTTCAGGGTGTAAGGGAAACACTTCCGAAGTCGAAGGCACCTGATAATATACTCTGGATATATACTTTATACTGTCATGAAAAAAATACATACGATAAGGCCATTTTTATTCTGATAAAAAACAATAATATACCTAAGAAAATTATGAAATAGTAATTTATTATGCTATTATACCTACGTAGTGTACCTGGAGTACTACCATATGCCTTCGGCTTCGGGGAACTTTACTTAACGCCGTCTTTGGGTCTTTAGTTGCCGGAGGTGAGATAGTAGCGAACGTATCCTTTGCACCCCAGCTGACCCGGAGCCTAGCCGGGGTGGCGCACATTGCAGCCAATTCAGAATATCTTGACTGTATTGTGTCTCTCTACTAATGGAAATAAATACATCAATAATATGAAATTTTGTCAAACTTAACAACACTTAACATAAACAATACTGAACTATTAACCTAGAGGTCATACATGTCAAAAAATTGCAATACATCACTATAGACGTACGTACCTACTTACTTACCTGGCTATGATAAAGTCTTCGGGTCACGGGAACTGTCAATCATTAGATTTACTACTCGAATTTCTTAGATATTCTTTTGATCCGATGATGCGTATCAGACTATTGGTGAATACCTGTATGAGTGTAACAAAAATTCATTTGAAAATCATGTCTACATTTTATAAACTTCATACAATGACTCACTATACGAATCAAAAATATTGATATCGCGAAAGATCACAAAAAATGGAATGGCATAGAAGCCTAGTGTCTGTAAGTGTTAAATCCGTAAGGAGACAACTTTGCTATCGAGATGTCCCAGGTTCAAATAACTACACTACCGACTTGAACCACTAACAAAACAAAAGTAGCTGTATTGTAGACTTCAGTAGGAGGGTTCGAATCCTGGCTTTACACCATCAACGTGAACCCACAAGCAATTTGGATTACCAAAATCTACTCTTTTCAAAAAAGGAAACAGAACGCATAGTCGTAAACCTTATTTTCTATGTGTTTATGGTCATATCGTACAAAGCGACTAAAGGATATGGCTTTTTAACATCAGACAGATATATACAGCCCAGACTCAGCCTCAGATGCGTGGCTCGAGTCAACAATAGTCCCTGGAATAAGGCAATAGGCTCACTCTCTATTAGTTGAACCGAATACAATGGTGGGTGAAATGTGCGTGTTAATTCACCTCTACTTACCCCAGAAGGGAAATATCCGAGAGCATGTGTATGTACATACGAGTGTTTATGAGATGTCGAGGTACATACATCTAATTAACCTAAATGAGTGAAAAGCTTCTCAAGTTCACACATTTACAATGTTTATTGCATTATACATGACTCATTCACAATGACCCTGATCAATGTAACTCGGTGTTTCACCTCAATAGAGAAGTAAAAGTTTCACATATAACCGTGAGATTCCTGTCAGCACTCATTTATCCATACTTTGTAAAATTATAACTAAAACAAGTGGGTTTATATCACTGAGGTATATACAACACTGAGATATATAGGACACTGAGGTATATATATATATGTAATATATAAATATATAGTTTATATCATTGAAATATCTACTACAAGTATGTCAGCATCATCATATTTACATTAATCCCAGTTACTATCATTTATTAGGTACTCTATCTTTAAATGGGCAAACGTAGCAAAAATATGATATTATGTTATCAAGTTGCAATAAATAATAAGTCTGTAAACCTTTCTAAAACTAATAGATAAATATCGAAATACTGTGTTTGTGAACGGCGTCCCTTCGTAGAAGCTATTTATTCATCTGTGGTAGCTGTCAAATGATCCACCTCTACACCACAGTGGCCACAGATAGTGACTGTTGTCTACTTCTTAACCTCGAGAGAAAGGATATTCCAAACTTACTCATAGGTTTAGTTTATGTGGGCCATATACCTGATGATCACAATATAATATACCCATAAGTTTAGGTGGGTACAGTAGGAAATTCACTATTCCTGGCCACTTTAAGTTTATAATGTAATCATTTGACGGCCTAAGTCTAATTTAGCCAGAAGTACCTAAAACATAGATAGCGTATATAAAAACTAGATCGATGTTTTGCTTCTTTGTAAGAAAATAAGTAAATAGTAAATTAGTAGCCTAAACTTGATTATATACATTAGGTTATATGTAGATCTATTTATCCAGTAACTTTTGATGACATCATTTTCTATTATTTTGGTTTCTAATTGTCCCGGAACTTTTGGGGCCCACTGTACCTATTTTGTATATGAAAATGAAGATTTATTTTAAAATATTTTACTATTTATTTATGGATGTGATTCATTACGGTTTATTCATTTGCGTGTTTATTACGGTTCTTAAGACTTTTTACTTCTATCAAGACATCCCAAGGCTTTTCTGTGCTGTTGTTGTTTCCTTAAAAGTTGATAAGTACTTACTTCATTTATTAAAGAATACATCAAATTAAAGACATTTTAAGAACCTGTTTTGAGTGAATAACAAGATATACCTAGTACGATGATAATATGGATTCAGGATGTTGAAGGGGCATCCCCGAGAGCAGTATGTTCACGCGGTTTCCGACAACTTTTATGAAAATAAATGACCTCATACAGTGTGGGATTTATCCTGGTTTACAATTATCTCGTTGGCTTTAACGACATCCTAAAGATTGACAGGATGATACAACTATCTATTAACATTTATAGGTACCACTTATGTACCAGATACACTAGATTTTGTTGGGAAGTACCACCTACTTTTGATGCACGCGGCTCTGGTGCATGCTTTCATTCATCGTAAAAGTTGTATAACCTTACCCCCATGTGCTACGAGCGCCGAGGTAAACCGGATGTTAGGATGAAAGCCTCAGATGTATAGGATACTTTTGAAAGTACTAATAAGTGTGACGACTTTAAAATCTGTAAATCGCGTAAATTTATATCAAATCAAATGGTCTAGTATATATCATCAAATAGTATACATCATCAAATGATATCAAATGGTCTAGTATAAGTATATAATCTACTAGCTGTTGCCCGCAACTCTACCCGCGTCTGCTTTATAAATTTGTAACCTGTGTTGTGTATTATCCTGATCTTTAAGCTAATTTAATTATAATCCATGCCGTAGATCTTACGTGAAAGAGTAACAAACATCCATTTATTCATCCATACTTACAAACTTTCACGTTTATGATATTTATAAGATTTTATGGTTTTAATCTGATATATAAAATTGCCATGTCACAATGTTAGTTACCGTACTCTTCCGAAACGGCTTTACCGATATTTAACAAATTTTATATGCGTATTCAGTAGGTCTGATAATCGGCTACTATCTATTTTCTATACCCCTAAGTGATAAGGGTTGATCACCCTTAATTTTTTTTTTGGACGAAATAATTTATAAGGCAAAACAACGTTT